>OZ012737.1:677348878-677949499 GCA_963859935.3 Lathyrus sativus
TGAACCAGATTCTACGATAGCACGGGCTTCCTTAAATGATGACATGAAAACCTCTGGGCTTTTGGCTTCTACAAGAGACTTCTCCTGAATTTGAACTATTTCAAACACCTGGCAGAGTGTTTCGTGGATCTTCCCATCCACTTCCACATACTTGAAGGATGACAAATGACTAACCATGATGTCCTTTTCACCGCATATTGTAACAACTTTCCCTTCCATCATATATTTCAGCTTCTGATGCAATGTTGAAGTGACTGCTCCCGCAACGTGTATCCAAGGTCGGCCAAGCAAACAACTGTATGCTGGTTGGATATCCATAATGTAAAAAGTTGCATCAAAGATCTCTGGTCCTACTTGAATAGGCATGGTGATCTCCCTAAACACCGATCTCTTAGACCCATTGAAAGCCCTCACGACCAAATCACTTGGCGTGCATATCAAACCTTGAGTATCTAATTTCATCAACGCCTTCTTTAGAAGCACATCGAGGGACGATCCTGTATCAACCAGGACATGCAACAGCAGGGACCCTCTACATTTCATTGATATATGTAAAGCATGGTTATGGTTTCATCGGGCAGGAGTTAAATCCAAATTAGTAAAACCCAAACCATTACCAGCGTTTACATGAGCTACTACCCCCTCCAACTGATTAACAGAAATCTCCTGGGGAACATATGCTGAATTCAAAATTTTCAATAAAGCGTTGTGTAATACCCCAAATTTTACCCTTGGATTAGTCGATTCATGTCGCATTACATTTCATTTTTTTGCATTACATATTAACTAACCACTAACGGGTTGCATAGTCTGTTGTTTTTGCAGGAGAATCACATCTGGTGCACTTTAACTATTGAAGGGCGAAATGGTCATTTATTCACCATTTGGTGACAGTTCATGAAGCTGAATCATCGCTCTGAATCCAATGAGCAATTAGAGCCTCCATTTACGAGTTCTTTATTTTCTTTGAAGATGATCAAAAGTTCACGGTAATTTTGGCATCGAGGTTTTGAGATACGGTAATTAATTCCACGGGCTGAGACTCTGTCGTCAGTGAATTTATGCGACATTTATTTTATCATATGGGTTTGATTATAGTGAGATATCAATTTGGTTCAGCTCAAATCAGTGCAAAATTCACTCCGCGGAATTTGTTTTAACAGGCACTTATTTTTCTGCTTCTTCTGCTATCTGCCAATTAATTTTAGAGGGAAAGCAGTGGCAATTTCGGCTTGTGTCTGGATTTATTATATCTATTTAATTGTGGTTTTTTGGCCAAGTTGGTTCAGGACATTGGGTTTAGTCATCAAAGACACAAATTGAATTTTTTGATGTAGAGTTTAGTTCTGTTTTGCTATTAATCAGATTTCTCTGTTTCTTTCTGTTTTACTTCGTTCATGGCCATTACCGTTTCTATCATCAGGCACGACTTAATTTGGGAAAATATTTGATTGAAATTGGATGTCATGTCAGTTTTAAGTGGAGTAGCATGTTCAGAACGACAAAATTGATTCGGATAATTATTGTTGAGGATTTATGCGTGCGAGTTTATCTGGTGAAGTTAATTCGTTTGTTTAAGTTCATTTGTTCGATTTTTTTAATCGGTGGAATTTGTTCGGAGGCACTTAATCATTTGGATTTAATCAGACATTTGTTTAAGTGATTCATTCAAGTGTGACAAATTAGTTGAAAGGAGTCATCGGAAGAATTTTATTTGGATAAAAATAATATGAATTTTATTCATGTTTGTTTTATTACAAATTACAAAAGGGAATATTAAATACATGTTGTTATTAAAATCCTATTTGTTTCTAAATATGGTCTTCATGCTCGATTTTCCCGATTAATTCTTCACGTCTCGGTTTCTTTTACCTGCACAACAGACAAACAAAAAATAGAGCAAAAAAAGGGATGTTAACGTTAGAAAATATTTTGTTCTTCTACCCTCAG
Source organism: Lathyrus sativus (assembly GCA_963859935.3). Taxonomy (NCBI): domain Eukaryota; kingdom Viridiplantae; phylum Streptophyta; class Magnoliopsida; order Fabales; family Fabaceae; genus Lathyrus; species Lathyrus sativus. Next base: position 677,350,829 of record OZ012737.1, read on the forward strand.
TTATCCATCATCGGGTACGTTGGGAGGGAAACGACAAAGTCGAATCCGGCTCCCGACTCATATTCCCGACCTCGGGCTAAAACCGGGAGATTCTGTTCTTAATTTTCAGGACGGCCGGAGGAAGAGAAAAAGAAGTGTTTTTGGCAAAAAGTGATTATTTGGATAAGTGTTTCTAATAAAAAGGAGTTTTGAAAAAGTAATTTCCCAACCAAACAACAATATCCAATTTCATCAAGTAAATCACGTGGATATGCAAAACAAATCACCATCAGATCTGAAATCTAATCCAGAAAACCAAGTTCAGATCCAGTTTCTATCATGTAAAAATTACATGGATCCAAAATCAATTCACCAGAAGAATCAATTCCAGATAATGTGAATCTAAATCAAACCCGAAATCAATCCAAGTCCAAACTGTTCTCATCTGCAAAATCACTAATAAATCAAATCAAATCCAGATAATATCCAATCACACGAATCAGATCTAAACTTGAAAGGAAAATCAAATCGGGATTTGATTTCTCCATGGGCTCAGTTGAACATCATTGCTCAAAAGCCAAATAAAACGCATAAGATAATCAAAGTATAAAATCATATGAAAAGTCAGCAGAAAGGGAGGAACAAACTGAAACCCTCACGAACAGACGGGGGCGGCCAAAAATCACAAAACAGGAACGAACTCACCAGAAAAAAGCGGCGGCCGTCCTCATCATCATAAATCATCCAAGCGGCCGAAAAATCATAAAACAGAGATCCAAAACCAAAAAACAAAGCGGAGGCTACGCAATCCATCGAAGAGGGAGAATTCACAAAGTGAAAACGGCGAGACTCAGGATCTTTTAGGATTCATCATCGTCTCTGAAGCATAAACAAACAAAGCGGCGGGAAGGCAACCGAGAAAAGGTTCAGAGAACCTCACAGGTTCTCCATCACTACCCCATCAAAGGAAAAGAAGAAGAAGATAAGAAAAACGATCCACCCTTATTGTCCATCACCGACAAACCAGCAGTGGCCGTAAAGCCGTTGAAGGCCTCGCTACCACCCCCTCAGTTCATCCCATCGTGAATCAAGCGGATCAAATCCACACAAACGTAAACATCATGCTAACTCACCATTTTCTTTTTCATTTTTATGTTGTGCAGGGAATAATAAGAAGAAAACATGTGAGGAAGAAGATGAAATCATGGGAACGAAGACTGTGAGAGAAGAGGGAGAGACTGAGCGCCGCGGCTGGAAAAATGGGGTTCTTTTGAACCATAATTTTCTGAGTCCCCCCTTTTTTATGTTTTGGTACCGGGTCGGGTCTGGGACCTGACCACCCAGCCCGACCCGTTTTATTTTTTGTATTTTCTTTTTTTTATTTGATGTTTTGTTTTGGTTTATTTAATATCATTAACAATAAATTTACAACTAACTTTTCTTTTTTAATTTACCAACTAATTTAGTCCATTTTCTTGCCGTAAAAATTTGATTAATGAATTTAACTTAGGTATTAACTTTTCTTTAATCTAACCCTTTTTTTTAAATATAACTATCACTCTTTTTTTATTAGAAAAACATTTTTAAAATTAAAACTAAAACATTTTTTAAAATTTAAAACTAAAACATTCTTTTGAAATTTAAAACTAAATCCTTTTTCAAAATTAAAAAAATTTTAAAATTAAAAAGTAAGACTTTCCTTTTTTTTAAAATTAAAAATTAGAGCATTCTTTTTTAAATTAAGACATTTTTTTATTATTAAAACACTTTTGTAAATATAAAAGAAAAAATTAACTTTAAAATAATCTTTCCTTTCTAACAAAAATTCAAAAGGTAGAATTATTGATCTAACCATTTCAAGTTCTGCCTAACTCCGCTTACCTGTTCATCTCCGCGTGTTAATATGACCCTTGTCCGTGTTGTTTGTTTTGGTTGTAATTATGCGAATGCGGTTGTCGCATTTCTTTATTTTTTTTTAGCCCTTTGGGGTTTGTAATTTACGTGAGTGGTCGCGATGCTTTCATTTACTGCTTTCTTTATATTTCATATTTTTTTTATACCTGCCATGTAATATTTTCATTTGCGCGCATGTTTTACCATTTTCCATCCGAAGGAAAGGTCTAGCCATTTGACCACCGCGTCAGTAATCCTTAACCCTTATAGATTTCATCTTTCAAACCATAAAACTTTGAGTCGTCATACTCATACTCTTAGGCGTCCCGCCGCGGACAATTTTACCCTTTTACCCTAACTTTAGGATAAGGAGTCGCCGCACTCCGTTTTAGGGTTTCCCGCCGTGGAATACCTAGCTAACCCTAATTTCAATTCAACTATTTCAACCTAGAAATAGGAGTCGCCGAACTTCACATAAGCACTTTCTTATGGACGCTTATTCCCCATTGAAACCTTGACCACAGTCAAGACGTTTCTAACCTCCCTTTCGAGGGGAACTACGATTACTCTGATTCCATTCCCTATCCAGGATACGTAGGTACAAGATGCGAATCTTGCCGAGTAAACTTAGGACTAACCCTTAAGTCTCTTAGTCACTCTTAACCCTTAGCATTACCCTAAAGCAAATAACTAAAGCAAATAGTAAACAATAAACAAAAGATTCCTGTAGAGTACTACAGAAGTTTAGGGTGCTAATACCTTCCCTAATCTTAACCAACCCCTTACCTAGATTCTCTCTCCCGCATTGTGTTTACGATGCAAAAATAGGTTTTTTCCTCTTTTGACCTTTTCCTTCGGATAAATCAAAGAGCGGTTGTGATTTGAATTATGATTCAAACTAATTAATAGTTTGATATTTTATTTCCACCGCAACAGAAAATGGCGACTTCACTGGGGAATATCGAAAGCGTTCATTTTTAAGGGTTACCCCTACTTTGTTTATTTCTTATTATTTGCTTCATTATTTGTCTATTTGTATATATATCAATTTGTACCTTGATTGGGGTTTGTTCCAAGTGCTGTGAGATAAGTCGTACACCCGGACTTGAGTGGCATTATTATAGGATAGTGAGATATTCGACGAGGCTTGTAGGGAGTGAGTCCCGACCAAGTTGACTCGAGAATCACCGCTCAGTTGAGACCTTTTCGAAAATGGTTCGGTTGAACGAGTTAGTCGTGAAAACTTTTACTATTTTCGATTGGAGTCTGTGATACTGGGGACTGTAGTACCTTAACACCACCTTGGCCTTATATAGGACGTAATGTGGGAACTATGTGGGAGTAGTCCTACAATAGTTGCTACGCGATGCTACACTCAAAAGAGGTTCTCTTGAGAATATTATCGGCCCCCGAGTCAGTCGGGAAGTTGATAATATCTGAAGGATGGACTGATGACTTTGGGCACCGATTTAGAACCCTTGTTCTGCAGGTACAATTAACCTATAATACATACCTCTTGGGATGGTTAGACTTTAACTCCATTCATTGTTCCTCTAACCTACGACCTTTTGTTGTTTATGGTTGTGCATTGCATCCATAAAGCATCATATCATTCCTAGTTTCAAGGAATTCAACAGTCCTTCGCAAATTTTTTTAAAGAAAAAAAGTCCTACATTTTAAAGTCTAAAAACTTTTCCAGCTTTCCTAAAAAGGGAATATTTGCAATCGACCGTTGAAATTCTTGAAACCATTGCATGGCATTAGCATCATATTTTTGCATTGCATTTTTCCCTGGTTTCTCATTCTCAGTTCTCTCGTTTTCCAGTGTCTCTTTGAGTCGTCAAGTTGATTCCTCGACACAGATATCAAACCAGAGCTAACTATAGACGCAAGATGTCAGAACAAGAGGCATATAATGCGGAAATCCGAATGGAGATCGATGAGTTGAAATCCGGCATGACCAAGCTCACCGAGATGCTTCAAGTACTGATTTCTAGAGGAGAGCCACCTCAGAGGATTGTTATTCAGGAAGTTTTAAGTGCTGATCCACCTCCTGTTCAGATGCCACCGTCTACTTGGCCAGATTTTGGTTTACCTCCTAACTACTCTCCACCTATTGCATCTACTGCTATGATTGGCCAGACTGTCGGACCAATTTTTCAAGCTCCCGTCCTTACCGAGCCCAGACCTGTGGTCCACACTGTTAGCCAGACTGTCCGAGCTCCCTTTGAGAATCCTCTATATGAGCACAATGCTACCAGCGTTCAAGGGGGAGACCAGGAAGATTTTGTTGAGCCGGAAATTACCCGTGAACAATTTTAGATCATCGATAAGAAACTCAAGGCAGTCGAGGGTACTGACTTCTTCAACATTGATGCAGACAATATGTGCCTAGTTTCTGGTCTTGTTATGCCTGCCAAATTCAAGACTCCCGAGTTTGTGAAATATAAGGGTCACTCATGTCCAAGAGCTCATTTAGTTACGTACTTCCGAAAGATAGCAACTTACACCAGCAATCAGAAGCTGCTCATCCATTTCTTTCAAGATAGTTTGAGTGGTGCTTCTCTAAAATGGTATATGAACTTAGAGCATAACGGCGTCCACTGCTTCCAGGATATTGCCAATGCTTTTTATGAAGCAGTACAAATACTATTTGGACATGGCTCCCGATTGCCGTCAACTTCAAAGTATGTCACAGAAGGAAACAAAGTCGTTCAAGGAATATGTTCAACGCTGGAGAGAGTTAGCTTCTCAAGTTGAACCCCCTATAGCAGAAAAGGAACTGACAGGAATGTTCATGGATACTTTGTCTCCTTTCTATTGGGAAAATATGATTGGAAGCGTCTCTTCAAGCTTTACAGATCTGGTGACTATTGGTCAAAGGTTAGAAGAAGGTTTGAAAAATGATAAGGTATCCAAAGCTGCCGAATCTTCTAATGGGGCAAAGAAATCCTATGGGAATTTCCATAAGAAGAAAGAGGAGCAGATCAATGATGTTATGTCTGAATCAAGAAAGCCTCGCCATGGACTTCACCCTATTGATAATCATGTTGCGGCTCCACAGCCGGCTCAGACTCTCAACATCCAGTTGTTAGACAAAACCAGTATCGGAATAGGAATCAATTTGATCCTATCCCCATGACTTACACATAACTTTATCCTGACCTGGTTCAACAAGGGCTAATCACTACAAAGGCTTTGCCACCTCTTCCTAATCCTCCTCCAGCTAGATTTAGGGCTAATCTCCATTGTGCTTTTCATGAGGGTGCCCCGAGCCACGACTTGGAGCATTGTTTTGCACTGAAAGCTAGAGTACGCGAGTTGGTTAGAGAAGGAATACTTAATTTTACAGATAATCCTCCAAATGTCCAAAAGAATCCTTTGCCAGTGCATCAAAAGTGAAGTTTCAGTCTGACCCCAGCGGATTATTTGTGTTTCAGACAGGACGGCTCACAGATTTAGTCATTAGGACTTTTGTTTCTCGTTGTTTGTACTTTCCTTATTGTTACATTAGTTGTTTGCTTTTGAATCATGTTTGTACTTTTACATTAATGAACTGAGCATTGCAACTTTTGATTTAATTTATTTTATCTATTATTTGCATCTTTACACTTTATCTTTCAAATGTTTACTTCTTGTCCAAATTCTTGATATGTAAAAATTGGAGGGAGGATGACGAAAACGTTATACCCATAACTGCTGTCAGTATGCTTTCAATCAAACTTTGTTGATGATGTAAGGTATTGTTTCAATCCCCAAACACTGGAGAAATAAGGAAGTTATTCCCTTGTCACCCCCTTCGAGCCTAGAAGTTGGAGTTTCTTTTATTACAAAAAAACCTGCAATTTTAACCTTGGGGTGGGTAGTTATCAGCTAACTCGGTTGTGCTTTCCTACAATACACCTTTCATGTGAAGGTTTCATTCACAATTTTCCTTCGCACACAGCAAGTGAGTGTCGAAGATGTTTCCAAGTTAAAAGCTGATGATGGTTCACCGTAAGCGTTAATCCAGGTAGTCACTTTCTTCCAAAAAAAATCAAAAGAACGCTAAGTCAAAACCTATGAAGGAGACTTAAGCAAAACTGGGGCATCCCGCTGACTGTAATCTTCGCAAGAAACAGTTCAGGCAAAAGTTAGGGATAATAAAAAGAGGTGACCTTTAAACTCTTCACCATGAAAGTCCTCAATGACAAAACAACCAAATGTTATGGGGAAGTAGTGGCTGCCTTTTCATAAGTCCCTTAACTTCTGAACCATCGTTTCTACCATCAGTACAATTCCTAACCTATAGGAACCTGAATGCATAATATGAGTTAACTGAGTGTAGGACTGAAGATTATCGCGTAGATTGGGTGGGTACAAATAAATTTTGAGTCTTTATCCTTTGTTTCATAAACCGTGAACCAAGCCACGTTACAACCCTCAAAAGACCTAATTGAAGCAAGGTTATTTTGAAAGCATACTACAACAAGGTTGCGTAAGCTGACTTCAAAAGATTTTTGCGAATCATTTATTTTGGCGGTACACCTGTATTAAACTTTGAGCGTCTTGAACCGCCGTGTTCAGACCAACGACTCATTTATTTTTTCATCTTTCGAAAATGATTTTTGATTTCAAAAGTTGCATGAAGTTTGCATTACCGTGTTTGTATGAATACTTGTGTTTGCAAACTGGCTTTCCTCTAAGGAATTTTCAAACAATTGAGAAACTTGGTCAGGTGATCATATCAGGGGAAAGTTCCTTTTACATCCTATCTAAGAATCAGTTCAAGATTTTTTTCAAGGCAAAGTATTCTCGTATTTGGTTTATCCAAAAGATTTTTCAAGACTCAGACTGGGGCAAGCCTTCTGAGGGTACAATAAAACAGTCATTTTCAAAATAAGACAAGCTGAAGCAAATATCAGTTCATCTATAACGGACAATTAAATCTGGGGCAGTTTACTGGAAAGATCTCCAAGCAGCTCTCCATCCTTCCTACAAGGACCATCAACCTGATTACAATTTAGCAGAGTGGCAGTGATGTATGTGTTGAGGAATCAGTCTTCCAGTCTTGTCCTCTTACCAAAAGAGTCGAGCCTCGTCGTCGGCATCTGCATTTGCATTTGATCATATATCATAGCATTATTCTTATACATATGCATATCATGGGTGTCATCCTCATTTGCATTTCTCTTGAGGTCGTGTTTTATCCATCGTCTTACCTTGCGGTCAAAGTCCAACTCACTTGGCACCTACCAAACAATTTTGTGTCGTGTCTATCTGACATTCTTCCAGATATGACATTTCCTATCTGATGGTTTTCCAGATTGAGTCTTTATCTGATGGTTTTCCAGATAATTCCTTGTGATTCTGACGGTTTTCCAGAATCTTATCCGATGTTTTTCCGGATACATTCCTCCTTCTGATGGTTATCCAGATCAAGTCTTTGTTCTGATGTTCTTCCAGAACTATATCTGACGGTTTTCCAGATACCCCTGTAATTCTGATGGTTTTCTAGAATCTCATCCGATGTTTTTCCGGATCTATCTCTTTCTGATGTTTCCCAGTCTGAGTTTTTGTTCTGACGTTCTTCCATAACTCCTTTTTTTCTTATCTGATGTTCTTCTAGATATCTCTTCCACTTGTCCCGTACATTTATTGCATTTCCTAAATGTTTCGGGTTTACCTTCAGAGACTTGTCTTCATCTCATGCTCCTATAGATGCTTCTTTTGTTTTTGGATGCAGCCCCGAGTTATTCGATGGTTTTCCGAGTATCTCTGATATGTTTCAGAGTTCATTCGATGTTCTTCCGAATGTTCTTGAAATGTGTTTCTTTGTCCCCGAGTTTATTTGATGTTTTTCCGAATATCTCTGGTGTGTTTCAGAGTTCATTTGATGTTCTTCCGGATGTTTCTGATGTTTGTTTCTCCTTGTAAATTTTCCGACCATTCCTGAAGATCCCGCTCGATCTCTTCGTTTAAAGGAATGTTCCGAAAACTCTAGCACTTGTCGTTTACCTGATCCTACCGCCGTGTGGATCCTATGTTATCGTTTTATCCTAAAGTGACAACTGGTCGTGCCTGCACCGATTGATCCATCACTCTAGAATTCCCCAATTGTTACGTTGTTCCACCAGTGCGTTGTATTCCCCAGTACAGTTACTCGTCGCGTCTGTCCCTTGTGTCATCGTGTCGTCTGCATTCTTGCATTTATCATTCTCATCATACGCATCATTTTAAGGTCATGGCATTGTCAGCATTGTAGTTCGTTTCGTTTTGTCCATAACATTGCATATCACTGCGTCTAAGGGCAAAATTTTTGGTTATCTGTATTTAAATCCCTCCACCGTGATTCCTCGAGTCGTCGTCGCTCAAATAAACCGGTGAAGCTATTTAAATAGGGGCAACTGTAATACCCCAAATTTTACCCTTGGATTAGTCGATTCATGTTGCATTGCATTTCATTTTTTTGCATTACATATTAACTAACCACTAACGGGTTGCATACTTTGTTGTTTTTGCAGGAGAATCACATCTGGTGCACTTTAACTGTTGAAGGGCGAAATGGTCATTTATTCACCATTTGCTGACAGTTCATGAAGCTGAATCATCGCCCTGAATCCTTTGAGCAATTAGAGCCTCCATTTACAAGTTCTTTATTTTCTTTGAAGATGAACAAAAGTTCACGGTAATTTTGGCATTAGGGTTTTTGAGATACATTAATTAATTCCACGGGCAGAGACTCTGTCGTCAGTGAATTTCCGAGACATTTATTTTATCATATGGATTTGATTATATTGAGATATCAATTTGGTTTGGCTCAAATCAGTGCGAAATTCACTCCGCGAAATTTGTTTTAACAGACACTTATTTTTCTACTTCTTCTGCTATCTTCCAGTTAATTTTAGAGGGAAAGCAGTGGAAATTTCGGCTCGTGCCTGGATTTATTATATCTATTTAATTGTGGTTTTTTGGCCAAGTTGGTTCAGGACATTGGGTTTAGTCATCAAAGACACAAATTGAATTTTCGGTGCAGAGTTTAGTTCTGTTTTGCTGTTAATCGGATTTCTCTGTTTCTTTCTATTTTACTTCGTTCATGGCCATTACCGTTTCTATCATCAGGCACGACTTAATTTGGGAAAATATTTGATTGAAATTGGATGTCATGTCAGTTTTAAGTGGAGTAGCATGTTCAGAACGACAAAATTGATTCGGATAATTATTGTTGGGGATTTATGCGTGCGAGTTTATCTGGTGAAGTTAATCCGTTTTTTTAAGTTCATTTGTTCGATTTTTTTAATCAGTGGAATTTGTTCGGAGGCACTTAATCATTTGGATTTAATCAGACCTTTGTTTAAGTGATTCATTCAAGTGTGACAAATTAGTTGAAAGGAGTCATCGGAAGAATTTTATTTGGATAAAAATAATACGAATTTTATTCATGTTTGTTTTATTACAAATTACAAAGGGGATATTAAATACATGTTGTTATTAAAATCCTATTTGTTTCTAAATATGGTCTTCATGCTCGATTTTCCCGATTAATTCTTCACGTCTCGGTTTCTTTTACCTGCACAACAGACAAACAAAAAATAGAGCAAAAAAAGGGATGTTAACGTTAGAAAATATTTTGTTCCGATACCCTCAGTTATCCATCATCGGGTACGTCGGGAGGGCAACGACAAAGTCGAAGCCGGCTCCCAACTCATATTCCCGACCTCGGGCTAAAACCGGGAGATTCTGTTCTTAATTTTCGGGACGGCCGGAGGAAGAGAAAAAGAAGTGTTTTTAGCAAAAAGTGATTATTTGGATAAGCGTTTCTGATAAAAAGGAGTCTTGAGAAAGTGATTTCCCAACCAAACAGCAGTATCCAATTTCATCAAGTAAATCACGTGGATATGCAAAACAAATCACCATCAGATCCGAAATCCAATCCAGAAAACCAAGTCCAGATCCAATTTCTATCAAGTAAAAATTAGATGGATCCAAAATCAATTCACCAGAAGAATCAATTCCAGATAATGTGAATCCAAATCAAACCCGAAAACAATCTAAGTCCATACTGTTCTCATTTGCAAAATCACCAATAAATAAAATCAAATCCAGATAATATCCAGTCACACGAATCAGATCTAAACTTGAAAGGAAAATCAAATCGGGATTCGATTTCTCGATGGGCTTAGTTGAACATCATTGCCCAAAATCCAAATAAAACGCATAAGATAATCAAAGTATAAAATGCTCAGAAAAGTCAGCAGAAAGGGAGGAACAGACTGAAACCCTCACAAACAGACGGGGGTGACCGAAAATCACAAAGCAGGAACGAACTCACCAGAAAAAAGAGGCGGTCGTCCTCATCATCATAAATCATCCAAGCGGCCGAAAAATCATAAAACAGAGATCCAAAACCAAAAAACAAAGCGGAGGCTACGTAATCCATCGAAGAGAGCGAATTCAAGAAGTGAAAACGGCGAGACTCAGGATCTTTTAGGATTCATCATCGTCTCCGAAGCATAAACCAACAAAGCAGCGGGAAGGCAACCGAGAAAAGGTTCAGAGAACCTCACGGGTTCTCCATCACTACCCCATCAGAGGAAAAGAAGAAGAAGATCAGAAAAACGATCCACCCTTATTGTCCATCACCGACGAACCAGCGGCGACCGTAAAGTCGTTGAAGGCCTTGCTACCACCGCCTCAGTTCATCCCATCGCGAATCAAGCGGACCAAATCCACACAAACGTAAACATCATGCTAACTCACCATTTTCTTTTTCATTTTTATGTTGTGTAGGGAATAATAAGAAGAAAACATGTGAGGAAGAAGATGAAATCATGGGAACAAAGACTGTGAGAGAAGAGGGAGAGACTGAGCGCCGCGGCTGGAAAGACTGTGAGAGAAGATGAAATCATGGGAACAAAGACTGTGAAATCATGGGGTTCTGAGTCCACCCTTTTTTATGTTTTGGTACCGGGTCGGGTCTGGGACCTGACCACCCAGCCCGACCCGTTTTATTTTTTGTATTTTCTTTTTCTATTTGATGTTTTGTTTTGGTTTATTTATTATTATTAACAATAAATTTACAACTAACTTTTCTTTTTTAATTTAACAACTAATTTAATCCATTTTCTTGCCGTAAAAATTTGATTAATGAATTTAATTTAGGGATTAACTTTTCTTTAATCTAACCCTTTTTTTTTTTTAAATATAACTATAACTCTTTTTTTTTTATTAGAAAAACATTTTTAAAATTAAAACTAAAACATTTTTTAAAATTTAAAACTAAAACATTCTTTTGAAATTTAAAACTAAATCCTTTTTCAAAATTAAAACATTTTTAAAATTTAAAAGTAAGACTTTCCTTTTTTTAAAAAAATTCAAAATTAGAGCATTCTTTTTTAAATTAAGACATTTTTTTATTATTAAAACACTTTTGTAAATATAAAAGAAAAAATTAACTTTAAAATAATCTTCCCTTTTTAACAAAAATTCAAAAGGTAGAATTTTTTATCTAACCATTTCAAGTTCCGCCTAACTCCACTTGCTTGTTCATCTCCGCGTGTTAATATGACCCTTGACCGTGCTGTTTGTTTTGGTTGTAATTATGCGAAGGCGGTTGTCGCATTTCTTTCTTTTTTTAGCCCTTTGGGATTTGTAATTTACGCGAGTGGTCGCGATGCTTTCATTTACTGCTTTCTTTATATTTCATATTTTTTTATACCTGCCATGTAATGTTTTCATTTGCGCGCATATTTTACCGTTTTCCATCTGAAGGAAAGGTCTAGCCATTTGACCACCGCGTCAGTAATCCTTAACCCTTATAGATTTCACCTTTCAAACCATAAAACTTTGAGTTGCCGTACTCATACTCTTAGGCGTCCCGCCGCGGACAATTTTACCCTTTTACCCTAACTTTAGGATAAGGAGTTGCCGCACTCCGTTTTAGGGTTTCCCGCCTGGAATACCTAGCTAACCTTAATTTCAATTCAACTATTTCAACCTAGAAATAGGAGTCTCCGAACTCCACATAAGCGCTTCCTTATGGACGCTTATTCCCCATTGAAACCTTGACCACAATCAAGACGTTTCTAACCTCCCTTTCGAGGGGAACTACAATTACTCTGATTCCATTCCCTATCCAGGATACGTAGGCACAAGATGCGAATCTTGCCGAGTAAACTTAAGACTAACCCTTAGGTCTCTTAGTCACTCTTAACCCTTAGCATTACCCTAAAGCAAATAGTAAACGACAAACAAAAGGTTCCTGTAGAGTACTACAGAAGTTTAGGGTGCTAATACCTTCCCTAAGCTTAACCAACCCCTTACCTAGATTCTCTCACCGCATTGTGTTTACGATGCAAAAATAGGTTTTTCCTCTTTTGACCTTTTCCATCAGATAAATCAAAGAGCGGTTGTGATTTGAATTGTGATTCAAACTAATTAATAGTTTGATATCCTATTTCCACCGCAACACGTTGCGATGTGCCTCCAAACACAATAATAATGACATAATGGAAATCTTGAAAGGAGTCTGATTCAAGTGATCCACAATCTTGTAGTCACTTTTTTGAATGAGTCTCATAATTTCCTATGCGTCTTTCGAAAAATCATCATTACCAACCTGTTGTTGAATGTTCTCCTTAACCACGACCTTACCCTTTCCTTTGTCATTCTTATCAGTATTAACCTCAGGTGGGGGAAACGATCCTACCCCTTCTAGTGATACCTCCGGCACCAACTATATTCTCAACTGAAGAACCCCCCACATGAAGATCCTGTCAATTATTGTCTCTTCCCATTACATAACACCTATGTCCCATAGTTCCATGGGATGGCTTTAGTGCTCTTGTATGACACAGGTCCAGGTACAATAATGATAATCGGCGTTGGCCTAGCAGGCGCTAAAATATTGATTGTTCGGTATGGAATAGAGATTGTAGCAACTTCCGTTCCATCATTACTCACCTTATCCTCAATGTCCTCTCTTACAACCTTGTCAAATTGCAAACATCCCTGACCAATCATTCTCTGAATACTCTTCTTCAAAAGATCACAACCTTCAGGTTGCGCTTCACATTCTGAGCAGTCAGTAGAACACCCTGGAAACACTCCCTTCTTCAACAAAATAGCCTTCACGAAACTTAACGGAGTCCTCGAATCCCCTACATCATTTATCAGATTCAACTTTTCTCCCTCAATAACGACATTAGCTCTTGCCACCCCGTGGTTTGGCATCGGGTTCTGATTCACATTAGGCCCCTCGTTGGTGAAGTTGATAGCCTTTGAGTCAAGCAAGTCCTGAACTTTGTGCTTGAAGGCTTTGCAGTTGTCAATATTATGGCCCGAGGCGCCTGAATGAAAATTGCATCTTGTATTCGCATCGTAACCAGGAGGCGGTGTACTAGTGAGAGGTGCCAAAGTCCTCTTTTGAATCAATTGCAAATGTAACAGGTGTTGTAACAACTGAGAATACGACATCGGAGGAATCTCAAGCTGCCTATCAGTCATTCTGTGTCTAGCAGCGTAAGGTTGTGGTGCATTAACTCGTTGCTAAGGTGCAGTCGGAATAGCTACAGTAGCAACTTATTGATGATAACGAGATTGCACTCTACCTTTACCCTTGTGAGAAATAACATTTGCATCCCCATCCCTCCTTTTAGGGTTTGCTGAATATGGTTTCTTTGCTCCTCCGAAGAGGATCCACCACCATTTTGAATCTTCTTAGACTTAATCCCACTTTCGACTCATTCACCAGCCATTACCAAATCATAAAATCCCGTAGACATGCAGCCTATCAACTTCTCAAAATACACACCAGGAAATGAAGCCATGAACATATCGATCAGTTACCTTTCCACCATAGGAGGTTGCACCCTCGCTGCTAAATTCCTTCATCTATGGGCATACTCCTTGAAGCTCTCAGTATTCTTCTGCGAAAAACTCTGCAATTGTACCCTGTTCGGTGCTAAGTCACTATTATACTGATAGTGACGAACGAAAGCCTCGGTCAATTATTTCCAGGTGCGGATATGAGATCTCTCAAGCTCCATATACCATTCCAAAGATGCTTCTGCTAGACTGTCTTGGAAAAAATGCATTAACATCTTTTCATCATCAGAGTATGCAGACATTTTTCTGAAATACGCTCGAATGTGTACTCTGGGACAAGTTGTCCCTTTGTACTTGTCGAAATCTGGTACCTTAAACTTAGGGGGAATCCTGACCCCAGAAACAAGACCAAGATTTGACATATCAAGACCCAGAGAGTTCTGATTCTTGAAAGACTTCATCTTCTCCTTGATTAGTTTAAACCTTCTGCTAGCTTCAGTTGGCAAACCACCCTCCATATATTTCATGGAAAAGACATCATCCTGGTGATCTTCCTAATGTGGACCAGTAGCCCTGTGCACAGCGCACACACTTCCACTAGCAACATTACCATTTTCATTCGTAGCACCTCCTCCCGGAGGTATGGCAACAGTAGGAATACCCTGTGGAACAGAACCACCAACCAGTGGAGGAATAACACCAGATCCTCCATGAAAAATGCCCTCTTTGTTGACCCGTGCTATCAACGACTGGACCATAATTTTTAACTGTTCCTGCCCACTGGCAACATTCTACATCAGCTCCATGAACTAGGCCATGCAAGCTCTGACTTCCTGCAATTCAGCTTGAACCTAATCCATTACTTTTTACTGACTCTGTCGAGTTGGATATCTGTAGAAACTAAACTCCTCAATCCTGTTACTGAAGAAAACCAAGCAGAGATAAGAATAAAATGCCATTGAGAACACCTGCGATGCAAATGAAAATGCAAGATGCAAAATGCAAACATGTCTATGTATTTATAGGGAGATCTCCCCCTTAATTCTAGTTTCAATAAACAAGAACAACAGAGATGGACAAGAATACCACCAAAATCTTCTCATATCAAGTAAAACTGAGACAATACACAACAACAAATGAGAAAGATACGAATACAAAAAGGTATTAATCTCATCCAACAGATCTGGTGATGATCAAGATACAAAAGCAAAGAAACTATTGTGACATATCAGAAGATAATCCTCCCCGAAAATCATGCTCTTTGCCTCAGGCCTGAGCCTTCTTAAGCATCGTCTTCGTATATGGGTGGTCTGGTCTGACAACCAACTCTCTAATGATGATGTCCCTTCTATGTATCACATCTCAGAGACAATAGAAATAAACTTCCCAAGCATCCTCGCGTGAAGGCATCTTCAAGCCTGGGTTTCTTCACACCTATTCAAATCTTAAGCTCTTCAAGCGCTGATAAAGTCTCACGGTATTTCTACTCAACCGTGTACCTACAGGACAATTCCACCATTACTTCTTTCTCCTTGACCTTGAGTTGTACCTTCAGCTTATCAATCTGAGTATGAAGCTGACCCTCCCTATTCTTGTTGGTGGTCAAAGTAGCATTCTGTTGCTCATTGAATTTAGATATCTCCAGATACACTCTGTCTAAATCCTCCTTCTTATGCTTCAAAATGCTGCAGGTGCTCTTTAGATCCTGACCGATCTGCTCTCGTACCCTGATTTGCTCGGCTAGCTCTATTTCTAATTTAATCAATGATTCTGACTTCGTCTTGGCTAAATAAATAGCTTCACCTTTATCATGCTTCAGTTGACTGATCTCCTGTTTTAACTCTTCATTCTCTTTGCGCAGCTCTTCCTTCTCTGCCCAAAGCTTATTATATCTTAGGATGTCGATCGTTGTACGCGGCTTAATGACTAAGGGATACAATGGTTCTTTAATAGGAAACGACAACAGTACCCTTTCAACTCTCTTCTGAATCCATTCCAAGTAGGGTCATAGGCTCTACAATCACCTTTGCCCAAAGAAAGCTTTCCCTTTTTGTGGATTTTACCCCCACTCATCAATGAATCTGGCCAAAATACAAGGATCAGCTACACTAGTGAAGTACAGAGATTCCTGGACTTCTTCTTCCTTTGGAGGTCCCCTCAAAGCATAACCAAACGATCTGACAGCTAGAGAAGGATTATAATTGATTCCCCTTTTTCTTCCTATCAAGGGTACATTAGGGAAACTACCACAACTAAAGATGAGCTCACGACCAAGCAGATATCGGTTGAACCAGGTGATATTCTTTTATGTTAAACCCATAAGCCTCTTTAACCATTCAGACGAATTCCTTGAATCCATAAAATCTCCAGAGCGAGGAAGATGATCGACAAACCACTTGTGAAAAAGCAGTGTACAACAAGAAATTGTTTTCCCTCTTCTCCTCTCGTTCTTGTAGTGTACTGAATGGTACAAATCTCCTAGGAGAGTAGGTACAAGATTCCTAGAAGCAAAGATACGAAAAGCATTCAAATCAACAAATTCCGGTATGTTAGGAAACATCACGATGCCATAGACGCACAAAGCCAAGATAGCACTAAAAAACAGCCAACAACCTTCTTCGGCATATTTTTGAGCTTTATCTACTAAGACAGATAAAGTAAAGCCAGCAACTTCATTCCTGCTGACAACACAATCAACCAACTCAGATGCACTCATATAAAGAGCAGCGAATAACTTCTCGAAATCGGGTTCTTCTTCCGAACTTAAGAATAACACCTTGTCTCGGATCAGAACACCTAAGATGAAAGCAAACTCCTCCAAAGTCGGAACCAACACATAATCCGGGAAGGTGAAACATCATAGTGGTTGTTGGCTCCTAATTTCGACACTGGTCGACGCCAGGAATATCTTAGGTCAAATTTACCAATAGGTGGTATGTGGGAGGATTTCGACCCAGCCAAGGAAAACTTCATGACGAAGGAACATGGACCAAAATTCCAGAAAACACTAAGTGTGGGAAAGCGCTCGACGAAGAACATACTCAGGAAAGCACGGAGGCAGTTGTGTCTAGTTGGAGGGAAATGTCAAAGATTCAAAATTAAAATCAAGTAATTGAGGACGTGGGAACGGTTAAGACAACAAAGAAGCGCCAAAAGAGCATGTTAAGGAGTTTCAACCGCCATGTAGTAGTTATTCTATAGCACTATAAATAGGTGTAAATTTTATGTAATAAGGGTGTTCATTCATTCTGTACTAGTTCATACAACTCTGAGTACCCGCGTGTAGAGAAACGAGTTAACGAGAATGTACGTGATACAACATCAAACACTTTCTTATCCATGCAATTGATCTTTACAATTTAATTGCCTTTATCCTTCATGCAACTTTACTCTTTCTGCACTTTAACCTTCATATTTTACATTCAAGTCATTTTTACAAGCTTTTCACTTTTTACCTTCAAGACCCCCTAGTCGAACGCGGAGTTGAGATTAGAGTTATTTTCAAAGTCATTTAATCTTTCGCACCTTTACTTTTAAAAAGTCTTTTAACTTTCAGCCCCTTTATTTGAAGATCCCCTAGTCGAACGTAGAGTCCTGATTAAAGTTAGTTTTGAGCAATTTATTTACTCGCATATTTACTTTCAAAAGTCATTTATTTCTCAAAAGGAATTACAGTCGAACACGGATTTTGGCGGTAGTCTCTTCGCCTTTACATTACAGTTTTCATTTTAAAGTCAGTTATCGTCAACTTTACTTTTCAAAGCTTTTACACTATTGCACTTTACATTCTTGCCTCACTTTCGACATGTTATTTGCTCGTCCTCGATTTGTCATCTTCGATCCTCAAACGATCTCATCTATCCAAAGAAATAGTCCGGTCGAAAGGAGAATCTAAATTAAAAACCCTTACAGACTTATCACATGTTCTAGGATTTAGTATGGTCGATCCTGCAAGTTAGTTAATTTTATCCCAAATTGATAGACCAGCAGTTGTTTACCAAAATTCACAGTAAACAAATTGGCACACCTGGTGGGACCCAGTGCTAAGCAGTTTTCAGTTTTTTTCTTCTCGAGGACTTTGTCGTATGATATTAAGAAGTGGGAAGTTATCCACAACACAAGAAGAAGTACCAAAAAAGAGATACACTAAAAGAATGGCCATGAGTGCTAATCAACAAGTTGATCCTCAAGGGAGCATTTCAAATGTTCAGTCAAGTATGGGGTCTTAAAATTTACCATACTCAGTCTCTTCGACAGGGACACAAACACCACCGCCTATGGTTGGGTCTGAACAAATGTAGTTTGTTACTAGTCCAGGATCAACGTGTATACGAACATACACCCAACCTGCGTTGGAATATTAAGGACCTCAGAGTACCAATTATCTAACATCTCCAGGAAGTTCTGTATACAGAAAAATTCATCCTCTAGGGTTTACACAACCATTGTTGAGGAATCAAATGTATGGGATGCCTACAGCGATAATGCAGAGTTTGCAAAACGCTCCACCCATATTTTCAAATAATGTGACGTCTTCGCCAGCACAAGGATTTGGATCAGGTGGTCGAAATAGCCAAAGTTTAGGTGTTGGGTATTCTGTGCAAGTACCCAGTCTTACAACTACGTCGATGAATTGTTTAAGGCAGCAAATGGATGAAAGTAATATGCAAATGGTGCACACGTTGTCTCAGACCATGAGGGAAATCTTCCAACCTTTAATTCAGAATACCACTCAAACCAATCAACAGGTGGTTGTTGCACCCCAAAATTTGCCCAACTTTTCTTTACCTAGCTTATGTTTCATTGCATCCACATTAGCATTATCATTTGCATTTCATTGACATGTGTGCAGGAGATCAAGAGGTATGATTACCAATCAAGGATTATGCAAGACTATGAAGATGGCTCAGAAGCTTATTCAAGTGTTCAAGGGTTGATATCCTTGTCAGAGAAGTTAAAGGATTCCCAGAGTGAGTGGTTGAAACCAAGGTTGTGTGCCTCCTAACTTGAGAGTTATGGGAGCTCCTCAGATGATTCTGAAGCCAAGAATGTGGACTTGAAGCCTTGAGAGAGCTTATGAGATGTCTTAAAAGCCATCATGAATCTTATACAGGTCATTGTGCAAGATTAAGAAGACTCAGCCATGATTGATGCAATTAGGGTTTGACTGGGTCAACCCTAGGTCAACTGATGATTTGAACAAGGTTGAGACCTAATCCAAGAGCCATGTGATCATGGATTGATACATTGAGATGTTATAAGGATGATTCCAAGGTCATCTCAACATGATTGAAGAGTTTGAGAAGTTTCAGGCTAGGGTTTCTAAGGCTTGACAGTGTAAAATCCCCTAGTTTGACCCCTATCTTCAAGGCAGTTTAGCTCAAGATTTGATTGTCATCTTATCTTGCCCCCAACATGAATATTATAGAGCATGCTCTTAGATTTAATTTGAGTGCTATAAGTCCTTGATAGGATTTGTAGAACTCAAGTTATGACTTTGACAAGTTACAGGTCATCTGAGGTATGTGAATTTGGGGGCTTAAAAGTTACCCAACTTGCATCAAACTTTTGCCCAAGAAGGATGATTCCTATGAACTTTTGGTCAACATGAATGTTGTTCCTTATCCTCTTAGATTTCTAGAGAGTACTATAAGTCCTTGATAGGATTTGTAGAACTCAAGTTATGGCTTTGACAATTCAAGGGCATTTTGGTCATTTGGAGATTATAGGTCATTTCAATCATAAGGCCATAACTCCTATTTCCAAGCTTCAAATGGAAAAATGTTCAACATAAAACTTGTTCAAAATGATGTTTTAAGGCTAGTAAAGAGGTCATGAGATGTTGGAAGTACTTGTAGCTCAAAGTTGCAAAAATGACCTAAAATAAGGGTATAAGTTAAATAAACCAAAGTTGGAAATTGATATTTTCAATCTACACATCCAAACCAAGGCATGTAATATATCATTTTGACTCTAAAAAACATTTTAAGAACATTGGTTTAGCCACATTTTTGAGTTGAGATTCAATTGGTGGACTTGCTTTGAAAAGTAGTTACTTACATCATAAGTAACATTTGCAAAACCTAGAATCAAGGCATAACCAAGGCCCTTGCAAGCTAAACACTTTCAAAATGTCACTAGGGGAGAAATTGGAGGAGAATGGGATTGATTTCAAGCTGTAAACAAAACTATGCATACCATGGCATATGGTTGAAATTCTCATGACATGAGAGATTGAAACTCTCATTAGAAGGATCTAGAGGATTCTAGATCATCCACACATGTTCTATATATTGAGTAGAAGAGGTTCAGATGAAAGGTTGGTGATGATTGAAGGAGAGAGCAGAGATTGAGATTGAGATTTCATTGCTTGTAACTGAATTCGGTTTCACCAATTTCTTCACTTTCCATCCATTTTCTTGATTGCAACCTCTTCCATGGATGCTAGGGATTGATTCCAGATCATAATCAAGAAGAATTCGTGGCTGATTGGTGTTCTTGAGCTTAGATTTTTCCACCTGCAACTCACCATCAGGTTTCAAGTTTCAGGAGGTTTCAACCAGTTTTATTGCATACAGAAGCAAGGAAAGGATCCATTGATCGTGTCTGGAAGGTTTGAGAGCTTGATTTGAAGGTTTAGTGCATTTGTTCATCAAGAATTGACAGGTATGTAAACTTCTTCCTCCAACATGAATTAGGTAGAATCAATACGAATTAGGGCGTTAGATGCATTGTAGAACGGTGTAGGAAGGTTTTCAGATAGTTAATTTGAGAATTAGTGACCAATTAGGGATGTTGCCATTTTCGGTTGAGAATTGGTTATGGTGAATCTTGAGGATTTAGGTTGAATAAATGGTATGAATGAATTCGTGAGGAAATTTGGGACAAGTTTCATGTACAGACCACTTGCAATGGAGGATCCTAGAGAGAGTTAGGGTTGGGGACGATGACCGGAGCACCATCGGTGGTGGCCGAAGCTGCGCGCAAGGTTCAGATATTCAAAAGGTTGAAGATGACTTGATAGCCATCAGATTGTGGTTGGACTTTGACTAGAGGAGTGATCCAACGGCCACGTTTTAATTTCAGTTTGTGAAGGATCTGAGTTAATGAAACGCATCGTTTCATTTAAGTGCTGATGCTAGGCTTAGTGAATTGGTTGATACTTGCACCCCCCTGATGGCCCAATCCATTATATGAACTGATTTTCATTGCTAGTTGCACCGCGCGTGTGTTCATTTTATTTGGATTTTCTTTATTTTTTTTTTCATTTTATTCATGGTTATTGATTAATTCATAATAAATTGAAAAATGATCCAATTAACCCCATTCTTTTTGCATTATATTCATGATTAAGTCTAGTATTGTTTAGATAAAAAAATATTTTCATTTCATGCACTTTCTGATTTTATGGGAATTTTTATATTGATATTAAAATAGTTATGTTTGATACTTGATTTTGTGGAATTTTGTGTGATCATGTGATGATGATTTTGATCCTGATTTTTTGTGTGGAGATAGCATAGAGATGTATGATCCCCATAGATTTTTCTCACATTTTTGTGATGAGCATAGGTGGTAGTTTAGGTTGAAACCTTTAGATGCTCCATTTTTTAGGGTTTATGGTTGATACCTTTGGATTTAGGACTTAATAGATGATTTAGTCCCTGGTTTTTGTATGAGGCATTATTAATTGACTTAGGATCCCTTAGGAATTTTTGTAGAAATTTATAAGATAGTTTACTATTTTTGATTGATTTTAGTTTAGGTGCTAGTTTTAGATGATTCTAAGGCACTAACTCAACTAGATTAACTTCTTTAGTTCCCTTAGATTAGGGTTTTGCTTTGTTTGCCTTTGGTTGAGATTGAAGACAAGTTGAAGGCAAGTTGAAGATGCATTGGATTGCTTGAAGAGGCTTGGATTTGAAGATCTTCCCTTCTTGTGGTGTAGTCTTGATTAGGCTAAGATTAGGGTTTTGTAGGCAGAGCTTCTAGATAGTTCCCTTCCTTCATAAACATGGAATATGTTGATCAATTCCATTCTTCCCTATGATGTAAGTTCCCTTTGTAAAGGCCTCATCCCTCCTTTGGTAGGATGTGTGGCTCTTTGCAAGTTGGTATAACCTTTGAGGGTCCCTTTCTCTGATGACAGGATGCTCAGTGGTGACCTTTGGTCTGCACTCTGCTACCAATCATCCAAACTTTGCTCTTGATAGATGAATCTTTCTCCCTTGTTAGAGGATGGACTTCCTTACTTGAAGAAGATTGAAGGCTAGGAGTTGACACTTCCATGTGATTGAAGATCATTCTGAGAAGCTGAAGCTTGTAGATCAAAGAGGAGCAAGTTGATACTTGTAAAGAAGAGAGAGCTGAAGCTTGAAGACCAAGTTGATACTTGTGAAGAAGATCCATTGGAGATTGAGTGAAGAGCTGAGGTGTTGTACCCCAAATTTTGACCCCTTAGACTCTCATTATCATTTTAGAAGCACGATCATGAATTATCTAACCCTAAATCAGTGCAAGTTCATTATTGTCAAGTTACAGATGAATCAGGGTTTTTGCACCGACAAATTCAAAACAACCAAGGAATGATCAACCAATGATTTGGGCCAATTCAATCATGGAATGAAATCAAAGATAATATCAAAGTCAAATGAGAATTCAATTTGGAGAAATCATTTCAGAATTAAGAACAGTGCAGCCATGAGGCCCCGATTAGGGTTTTTAACTAATGAAAAGTCAACTATGGTTTGACTTTGATGTTGGAAGATGTTTTAATGGTGGGATTGAGGTCCATGAAGTTCATATAGCTTATTAAAGACCATTCAAGAAGTATCAAAGTCTCAGGATATCCAGAATGTCAACAGGCGACTCAATCGGCACCGATCGATCGTACGGTTGACCGAAAAGTCAACTTCTCAAATTTTGAGAATTGGAATCCAAGTTGTGAATCAAAGTTGTTCCTTATGTCATAATGGACTTGCATATCAATTTTCATGATCATTGGATCAAGGATGAGAGAGTAATCGAGAAATCGGGAAATTAGGGTTTTGAAAAGGGCTAAACCATAACTCCTTAACCACACATCCAATTGAGTTGGTTCAAATCTCATTTGGAAGCTCTTGGCAAGTCCTACAAAAGTCCCGTACTATTCCACAACCAGAAAATGCATACTTTTTGAGATAGGAGCAAAAACATTCCTAGAAGGGAAAATAACTTAGAAATTTTCTAAGTTATTTTCACTTTAAAAGCTTGTGTGCAGCCAACTTTGAGAGGATTTTTCACCTAGTTCCAATTGAATTTTGATTTCTTGGCAAACATGAATGTTTTAGAGCTATGTGAGGGCTTTCTAAATTGTACTAGAACATCTCAAGAGGAGTTATGAGCAGAAAGTTACATGTATTCAAAATTAAGGGTTTCACATGTTAAGTCCCACATTGGCTGAATTTTCAAAGAGATCTACCTCACTAAATTTGCCATTTTTTTCTTGATATAACTTGTTGTATGTGACATATAAGATGTGTGTAGCATGATAGAATAGATAATTATGCAAAATACCACAAAATCAAAGCTTGAAGTTCATTGCCTTGCAAGTGGAGCAAGTTGGCAAGTTGAACTTTCCAAGCATGAGGTGGAAAGTAAAAGGTTGTACCAGCCCCTTCCCTATGATCCTAGCCTGCTACAAACATCAGAAAATCATCAAAGAACATGGGCAAGTTGTATTTGCATCAGAATTAGGTGGAAAACCCTCCAAAGGAGGTTTGGTTCAAAATATCCAAAGATTACTTCATGTTGAAGAAATCTCCCTAGCAAGCACCTCAATCACTTTCTCTATAAAAGGAGAACTCTTTAACTTCATTCCATACACAATTCATTTGATAAAAACCATAGAGAAGTTTTGTAATTACATTTTCCACATCTTGCACCAATTCTCAAAAACACCAAAATCCATGAAAACACCAAAAATGGTCATGAAGTGAAAATTGCTCAAAAGAATTTCTACCCTTTCAAACACCCCAACAACCCTCCATACACTCTCTAAATATCATATGGGAGGTGTACAATCCATCAAACCACCAAAAATCTCAAGAAATCAAAAAGTCAACATCATACTTGGCTTACTTTGACCAAAAGCTACAAAAAAACACCAAAGTGAGTTCTAAACCTTTTCTTGAGGTTGTGATCACTTAAACACCTCACAAACAATATATCTCAACTGTCAAGAGCCTTAGCAACCATTGGAAACTCATAATTCTCATTTTGGCATCATAAGTGGTTGTTTACTTAAGCTTGAAGCAAGGTGCAAAAGCAAAGAGTGGAATTCAAGATCTCTGGTTTTCTCAACTATCCTAACATATTCAAAAGGGTCATTAAGAGGTATGTAGCTGTTTTTTATTGGCTTTAGCATTATCTTTCATGAATCACATTTTTGAG
This sequence comes from Lathyrus sativus, assembly GCA_963859935.3. Classification (NCBI taxonomy): domain Eukaryota; kingdom Viridiplantae; phylum Streptophyta; class Magnoliopsida; order Fabales; family Fabaceae; genus Lathyrus; species Lathyrus sativus. Next base: position 677,374,937 of record OZ012737.1, read on the forward strand.
CATATTGGTAGAATTTGAACTATGAACACATGTTTGTCTTTATGATGTTTGGGTTTTGAGGGATGGTATATTTGTTATGATTAGCATTGAACTTGTTCTTGCTATATCTTGCATATGAGGTTGTACTGTCATTGGAACTGTTGTTTTTCTTGACTTGGTTATGTCATTGCTTTGGGGGGTACAAAGTGTATACTGTCCTAAAACTTGTAAGGGCATGGTGGATTAATTGTTGATCTAAGTATTGGGATAAGGGAATTTTTGTTCAACAGAATATTGTGATGTGAATCTGCAGTAGGTCTTGTTTATGCTTGCTCTCAAATCTGAGCTATTCCATCAAATCCATAGTTTTTACATTTTAAGAGCAGACCTTGCCTTTTGTCCTTAACTTATGTACATGGTTTGAGTGTATTGACTGACAAAATCTACTTGTGTCAAGTATCCATTTCTGCCAAAGCTGTCATGAGGCATTGATTTGCAATTGATGTGGTATTGCAATGTTTAGTATTTTCACTTTTGTAGAGTTTGTCATTTCTGACCTGATAGATGTTAGGACTGGCATCACTTTTACATGGCTGTTGTTTTCTGTTCTGGATGTTTGTGTACATTAAGGGAATAACCAAGGACCAAATATCATAGATCCTGACTATTTGAGGGTTGATTAGAAAGAATTCAGGTTTAGGCTGAGGAAGATTTGTCACAACTGTTTGGATCTCTTGCTAATGCTAAGTCTGGCAGGGACCTGTTTTGATTAAGAGCTCTTATCTAGCAAAACTTTGGATTTGAAGTATTAGCAGCAGGGCTGGTAGCAGAACTTTAGGACTTTAGATTGAAGTTTGGATTAGCTAGCTGCATCAGCTGCTATGTTTCTGTTTGTAAAACCATCAATGAACACAAGATTGAAATGTCAAAAGTAATAATTGTCCATCATTCAAAACTGTCTTCATTTTCAAAAAAACCACATCTCAAGTTTTGAACCAAGTGACAGACCATATACCAGTTGTGATTTAAGATGTACTTACATGACATTTGCACTTGAATTCCATGGTTTATGTGCACACCTATCTAGGCCCTAACCACCAAATGCTTTAACTGGGGCTGTCAAAAAGGTATTGAGGATGTCTTGGGTGCATGAGCACTGTCAGTCCTGCCTTGAGCATGATAAAACTCTAGCACCATCAGACCTAATCTTAAGCTTACAAATGTGTAAAAATTGAATTTAGTGGTAGGTTACAGTTGCCATCTAGGCACACTAACTTCAGCCTGTGCAAAAATCTATTTTTCAAAACATATCATGATAGTCTAACAGTTATCTTTTGCTGCTGTTGAGTTTGTTCCTTCAAAACATAATCAGGGGTGAATGTATTTCAACCTAGCATAGACTAATATTACATTGATAGAATTCATCCAACCCTGCTGACCAGTCCATGTGACTAACCAACAAAACTGACTGTGTAGAATACAACAAGTTTACATTAGCTGTTCATTTCAAGTTAGGTTGTTTAGAGTTTTTTTAACCCTTGTGGTTGAGTTACTCTGCCTGGTGTTGATTGTACTCGAGTCTTAGATAGAATTTTTGGAAGAACACTGTTGTTGCACATGTAGGATAGTGATCCTACTACCATTCTTGTTTTGAAAAAAGGGCTGCTGATTTGAAAGTGGAATTCTCAGCCATGGTATTTGGATTTTGAACCTTGAGGCTTTTGTTTAATTCCTGATGAAACATTGTTGTGTTATGAGGACATCCTTTTTTGATCAGCTTGTTAACTGTCTTGGAGACTCTTGTAAAGACTGTTGTCCTAGGATGGTCATTTACAATTGAGAGCAGTTTTGGTTAGTAATAGGTATCAGCAAGATAGGGTCCTTTCCTTTGGTAATATCAATTCATACCCTTGGGTATGATTTCATTAGGCCTAGCATACTCGATCCTTGCCAAAATCTGAAGTTAGTTTTGGTTATTGCCACTGTTGAAAGCTCAGAACAGGTTTGAGATGTGATTTGTTGTTGTAGCATCTGTTTATATTGCGTTTACATAATTTGTCTACTTTACTTTGGCCTCTATTGAATTTAAACTGTTGGAAATTCCCCAATACCAAAACACCAAATCATGTTGACACAAAAATTTCAAAAAAAACACAAGTCACTCAAATGATGTCTTTTGCACATACTTGCTTTTCCATTAAAACAACACCTCACACACCTCATATCATTCAAATATAACATGTTAGAACATTGGTTTGAGTTGGAAATACACTGCACCACAAATTAACTCACAAAATGCCTTTTGCTTTCACATGCTTGCATATCACATACCAGATTTTAAATCAATGATCATCTTTGAAATCTTTGTGATATAACAGATTAATATGATCATATGTGACATGTTTAAATGAACCATACCACTGAAAATGACCTGAGCACCAATTTGTATCATCTCATGTACATAATACACATAAGATGCACTTTGGATACCACACTTCCACACACCTGTTCCAGCTTGAATTTTTTCACATACACACACTTGAAATCATGCTTGGAATGTGTTTACAATATTGCTTTGGTCTGAATTGCTTTGGAACTCAAAAACCCCAACTGTCATGCATTGTTATTCTTTGATCATTTGCAACTTGAACATGATTATTCATTCCAGTTCAATTTTATTCCCAATCATGTTCTGGTTTGATTCATTATCCCTTAAATGATGTGTGTGTGTGTTTAGTTGGAGGTAAGAGTGATTGTATCAAGCTGTACATGACAATTTGCAAATTTGGATGCATCACACACACTAAGAATGCACTTTGAACACCAGAACTTGTATTGGCATGTTTTAGACTGGTTTGATTGTCCTAGCTGCTTATAATAATCATGTGTAAAGTGCTTGAATGATCACATAGACTCAAAACTGATGGGAACATTAAATCACACACCAACATGTATATAACACACAAGAATGCATTTTGAAAGCCAAGTATCCACATGCTGTTTCCAGTTAGATTTTTTTCACACACACACATTTAATATCATAAATTAAAGGTGTTTGGAAGGTTAGTATGACCCTTGATTACTTTGAACTTAAAAACCATACTGTTATGCATTGTTGTTTTTATGATCATCTGCAAATTGAATGTGACTTTTCATAATTAGCATATCCTGGCCATGAACATGTTCTCATTTGTTTATATATCATGTAATGGATGTGTATGGAAGTTTAGTTGGCATTGAGAATGATTGTATGAAGCTGTTCAAACCATTTTGCAATTCTTGAACCTAAACAAGTACCCTATCGGGTTTTTCACTAGGAAGGTGATCTCAAAAAAACAACACCACCATCTTAATCCTCATGTTTTTCTACCCCAAATCCATATAAACTTTGTGAAAAAAGACCAAAAAATGAGAAAGTTATGGATGCTTTTGCAAAATCTTAAAAAGCCTCACATTTGGCCCAGCAAAATAACCAAACTTACTCTATATATTATTCATTTCACATTGGTTAATGGATGTATGGCCGTCCCAGCGGTTGAGACTTGCGCGCGTATTGTACTTGGCATGGGTTCGATCCCTTGTGATAACCCTTGCTGCCACTTTTTCTCATTTTTCACATGAAACTTCAAAAAATCATAACTCTCTCATTTTTTATCATTTTTCACCCATTCTTTTTTCATTGTGTTTTTTTTAATGTGTACTTTCATGTCATGTATTTATTTTCCATGTTTGATTAATTTTTTATCATGTTTGACCATGTGCGATCCACGCGTTGACAGTACTAACCCTAATCTGTTGCAGATGAAAGTTAAAAGGGTTCCGCTTGTTTTTCTTTGTGAAAATTGATTGTCATCATACCTATACATGTTTGTCAACATGCTAGGATTTTTACTTTGAATTTTTGTCATATCCAGTTCATCTGTTTGTCCACTGTACTCCAGGTGCGATCTGTCATCACAGTTGTCGTATCAATCATCTGCTTTGATTGTCATCATTACTTTTCATCATTAATCTTTTTCATTGGTTGTCACCATGAATGCTTTTGTATAATATTTGTATTTTATTTTACCCCCAAGTGATGAAGCTTGTTAGCTTTCATCCAGTCGCCGACCATCTGTCCCTCCAAAGGAAGGTCTGTCCACTTGACTGTCAATGTCTTGGACCAAGTTCTTTATTTTCCCTTGACTTTGTTAAAGTCACCTTAACCCTAGTTTAGCAACCTTTAGACTTTGGTTGAAGTCTAAGAAACCCACCCATACTAGGAGTGTTCTTCAACTAGAACCCTAGGAAAGAGTTCGTCAACTCTGCGTAAGAATCATCGTCATGACTTCTTACTTCCCCTTTTTATTTAGATTTAGGGAGTTTTGTCAAACTCCACACAAACATTGTCATGTTTGTTCCCTTTTGAACTTTGATCATCATCAAGTGTTCTTCCCCCTTGTGAGGCGAACTACGATTGCTCTGATTCTATCCTAGTCAGGATACGTAGGCAGAAGGTGCGATACCTTTGCGAGCAAACTTAGAAAACCACTTAGGCCTTTTTATTTATTTTATCTCAATTCCCAATCCTTAAACCATAGCACAATTCACAAACTTAGCAATTGATTAAACAAAAGGTTCCTGTAGAGTACTACAGATATTTAGGGTGCTAATACCTTCCCTAGATATAACCAACCCCCGAATCCCCGAATCTCTTAAGCGTTGTCGTTACATCGCGCAAAAGGTTCTTTCTTTCTTTAGACCTATCCTTTGGATAAATTAAAGTCCGGTTGTAAAAAGAAATATGGTTCAAGTTAATTAATAGCTTGATAAAAAATTTTCACCGCAACAGAAATGGCGACTTCACTGGGGAAATTGCTTTTGCTTTTATTTTGAGGGTTCAACCTATTTTGTTTTAACTAATTGCTATCTGTGAATACTTGTATATATTTGTGCTCTGTTGGTTTGGGAAACTTGAAATGGTAAGACAGCACTACACCCGTGCTCAAGCGTACTTATGATAGGAAGGTGATATATTCAAGAAGGCTTATAGGGAGTAGATTCCCGACCAAGCTGACTTGAGAAAATCACCGCTCAGTGGAGGCCCTTTTTGAGAGCTAGTATTGTTGATCGAGTATTCGTGAAAAAATGCTACTTTCTACATAGGTGCCCATGACACTGAGGACCTTTAGATACCTTTTCCCCCACTATGGCTTTATTAGGATGTAGTGCGGTGACTATAAGGAAGTAATTCCAAAGTAGTTGATACGCGATACTACACTTGGACGAGGCTCTCTTGAGAATATTATCGACCACCAAGTATTTGGGAAATCAATAATATCCGAAAGATGGGTCGAGGACTCCAGGAACTCTTTTAGAACCTTGTTCTGCAGTTGTGGGAACCTTAGTACATACCTTTGGGGAGGGTAGACCTTGACTCCTTGCTCATATTCTCCAAAACCAAAACCTTGTCTGTTTACTCATGTGAATCTGTGAATATGTGATTACCTGTGTTTGTGCATTCATGCATCCATAAACATCATGTCATAAAAGTTTTATGGAACTCAGAGTCGTTTACTTATAAAATATCAGAAACATCATGGACAATGGAAAAAAGAAAACTATAAAGTACACTTACAAAAGCCCTAATGTAGATGAGATTGAAAGGTTGAGCACTCTGATCACAGATGTAGAAGGGTTCAAAAGCAGGTATGGGAATTTGTTGTCTCTACTGAAAATGAGGAAGAAAATGGATTTGGGACTCCTTTCCACATTACTCCAGTTCTATGACCCACTTTATCACTGCTTCACATTTCCGGACTATCAGTTAGTGCCGACACTTGAAGAGTATTCCTGTCTGATTGGGTTACCCATCCTTGATGCATCTCCTTTTCCCGTCATGGAGAAGGACCCTAAAGAGGAAGAGATTGCTAAAGCCACCCATATCGGGTTGGTAGACATTCAGAAGAACATGGTTACTAAAGGAGGGATCTTTGGGCTGACTGCAAAATTCTTGATTGGGAAGGCTCAGTATTATGCCGATCACTTGAGTATGGATGCTTTTGAGTCTATTCTAGCCTTGCTTATTTATGGGATCTTTCTTTTTCCGAGCTTTGACAACTTTGTGGATCTCAATTCCATCAAAATATTCTTAAAGAAGAACCCAGTACCTACTCTACTAGCTGATGCTTACCACTCTGTTCATCTAAGAAACCTTCACAAAGGAGGGATGATCGTCTGTTGTGTTCCATTGTTGTATAAATGGTTTGTTTCTCATCTACCCAAAGCCCATACTTTTTGGAAAAAAGGATGGTGGTCTGAAAAGATTATGGCTCTTACTCACTCCGATATTGACTGGTACAGCCGTAGTTACGATGGAATCAAAATCATTGATAGTTGTGGAAGCTTCGGGAATATACCACTCCTTGGTACAAATGGGGGAATCAACTATAACCCTGTGATTGCTCGTCGACAATTTGGTTATCCGCTGAAAGACAAACCTTGCAGTGCTCACGTAGAAGGTATTTTCTTCATAGGAGTTTCAGAATTAAAAGATGAAGTTCTCAAAGCATGGAGGCATATACACAGGAAAGGAAAAGAGGACTTGGGAAGACCTAACTGCATCTCTTTTGAACCTTATCTCCAATGGGTTCGAAAGAGGGCCATTCAGTTAAAAATGCCTTATCCTCCACAAAAGCCTATGGTCTTAATAGAAGAACAGCCGTTGATTTTCATGTCTGAGGAAGAGAAGCTGAAGATTGCTCTGAGGAAGTCACAGCAGACTGAGGTATCCTGGAAGTACAAATATCAGGTGGCTATGGAAGAGAACGAGGAACTCCGCAAACAAATTCAGTTGAAGGAAGAGGAAGCAGTTGCAAGCAAGAAAAGGAAGGCCCAGGAAGATGCATTTTATTCTAACCATCAATCAACTCCTTGGAAGGCTATGGTAGACAAACTTATCCTTAAGAAAGCGCAGGTGGAAGAAGAGCTCAAAAGAATCAAGAAGAGAGAGGATTTTCTTTTAGAGCATATTGAGTTGTAATGTTAGGGCTTTTGTAAGATGTACTAAAATCTTTTGTAATACCCCTTTGAAAAATCAATGAAATGAAAGGATATTTTGGTAAATTTGAGTTCCATAAAACTTTTGCATTTACAGTTGCATTCTTGTTATTTAAACATTCAAGGAACTAAAAGATTGTTTTGTAGATATTATAGGATGGATTCTGGAAAGAAAGAAGAGGTTGTGTTCCGAAGACCAAGATTGGAGAACTTGAAGAAACTGGTAAGTTTAGTAGAAGACCCCGAGGCATTCAGAGAAAGACATGGGAATATGCTGTCATTACTGGAAGTTCAAGTGTATGAAGAGATGTTATCCGCACTCGTGCAATTCTATGACTCAACCTATCATTGTTTCACGTTTCCAGATTATCAGTTGCTACCAACTTTGGAAGAGTATTCCGCCCTGATGGGAGTAGGTGTTACTCCTAGCCCATTTTCTGGAAGGGAGGGGACTCCTAATGAAAGAGCAATTGCAGAGGCCGCGTATTTGGAGTTGGACGAAGTACGATCTCATATGGGTGCTAAGGGAGGATTGTATGGATTTTCAGCTATGTTCCTATATGAAAAAGCTCAGAGCTATGCCTTGTCACAAAATACTGAAGCATTTGAAGCCATCCTGGTTTTACTTATTTACGGACTGTTCCTGTTCCCAACTGCTAGTGATTTTATGGACGCAGATGCGATCAATCTCTTCTTGATCAAAAATCCTGTACCTACCTTGCTGGCCGACACTTATTTTACCCTCCACCGAAGGAACCGTTATGGGGTTGGACGAATTGAATGTTGCACCGTTCTCCTGCACAAGTGGTTTATTTCACACTTGTCAGAAATTCCAGCCATTTGGGATAAGCAAAATGGACTCTCATGGACAAAAAAGCTGCTATTGCTCAAACACTCAGACATTAAATGGTATGATCCTATGTATGGAGGAATTACCATGATCCAAAGCTGTGGAGATTTCTTGAATGTACCACTCATCAGCGTCAATGGTTGCATCAGCTATAATCCTATTCTGGCTCGTCGACAGTTGGGGCACCCCATGGAAGATGAACCAGATCCAGACTGTTTGAGAAAATTTTACTTGGAGGAAAGGAAGAATCCCGCTTATAGAGCTCGAATTGCGTATGCTTGGCGTTATGTCCACACAAGGGGAGTAACTGCCCTAGGCCCCCACGACACTACTGTTTCAGAATCTTACCTATCATGGGTAAGAGAAGCGGCAATGAAGATGTTCTATACCCGCTTTGAGCCTGACTCGCCCAAGCCTACTCTCGTAGAAGAGTTGAAAGCCGCCTTGGCAAAAGTTGAGAAAGAAGGGAAAACGTGGAGAGATAAGTATTTCAAGGCTATGCAAGAGAAAGAAGAACTTCAAGAATTGGTACGTCAAAGTGGAAGAAAGAATCAGTCTGAAGATGAAGGACCATCCAGCAGAAGAATCTAGAATCTGTTGTTGTTATTTTTCGTATTTTGTAGAAGCTTGTATTTCCATTTCCCGTTTGATGTTGTAAACTCTCCAGATGTTATCAATGAAGATTTGTCTGTTTTTCCTATTTATTGTTATAATATTTGCAAATAAAGCTTTTATTCCCTTGAATGTTTAAAATATGCATTTTGCATGTCTGCATTTCATAAGCATGGCATATGCATGTTCCTGAGTCGAGTCTCATCCCTCTGTCTTGTCCACAGAATCACACTAAGACCTCGCCATCGATACAACACACGAGCCCAAGCTCGCTTAAGGATGGAAGAACAGAACTTGGATGTAAACAGAATCGACAATGAACTCAGAGAGCTCCGAGGAGGCATGGGACAGATCAAGGAAGCCTTACAAGTCATACGTGCAATGTTGGACACTCAAGCCACCGTTGTCTCTGAAAACACTGTAGAACCAATCCCGACAACTGTAACCATTGCAAATGTACCGCCTTATGGTTTGTCTCCAGACTTTGTGCCACCGCCGAGAGTCACTCAACAGACAATTCCCTTGGGAGGAGAGATTCCACAAGTAATTCCCACCTACACTCCAGCTACAGTTCAGGTTCAAGCGTGCCCCATCTTTCATAATCCACCACCAGTATACGAAGGACCCGAAGGGTATGAGGAGGAGAATGAATCACATGAGAAGTTAAGGGAAAGTGTTGAAACTATAGGGAGAAAGATCCGAGCGATGGAAGGAAACGATACCTTTGGCACTGACGCCAGAGAAATGTGTTTGGTATCTGGACTAGTAATACCGCCAAAGTTCAAAATCCCAAATTTCGATCAGTACTCAGGAGCTACTTGTCCACGAACTCACTTAATCATGTACTATAGAAGAATGGAAGCACACGTCGAAGACGACAAGTTAATGATCCATTGCTTCCAAGACAGTCTGAAAGGAGCTCCAGCAAAATGGTATCTAAGTCTAGATCAGTCAAGAATCCACAGTTTTCAAGATTTGGCTGATGCCTTCATGAAATATTACAAATATAATATGGATATGGTGCCTGACCAAAGGCAGTTGTTGAGCATGTCCCAGACAAGCACATAATCATTCAAAGAGTACGCTCAGCGGTGGAGAGAAACAGCGTCCCAGGTAGAACCACCTCTAAGTGAGAAAGAACTGACAGACTGGTTTGTTGACACAGTGAGACCAGAATTCTATGAGAAAATGATCAGCAGTGTGTCTGCAAGTTTTTCAGACATTGTGGCCGTGGGAGTGAGGGTAGAATTGGGAATGAAAAGTGGAAAGGTAGCCAGCAGCTCCAGCAGTTTTAACAACAGCAGTATTAAGAAAGTCAGCAGTGGGTTTCACAAGAAGAAAGAAGGTGAAACAAATGTCGTAATGGGAAGAAGAAATCGTACCGTGAGACCTCCATATCAGCAATTTCAGCCGCCTCAACAAAGTTTCATCCAGCTAATCCAACCTAACTATGTTCAACAGTTTCATCAACAAAGACCCATGTACCCGGTACAGTATGCCCCTCAGCAATATGTGGCAGTTGTAACCCCAGCATTCAACCATTCCACTTCAAACTATCAACCAGGGCGACCAGCACCCATGTATCAGCAAAACCATCAAGGGCATCAACGAGCGCCCAACGCTCTGCCCTTTCAACAAAATCAGCAGCAGAGGGTGCCACAACCCAGATAACAATACCAAAACCGGAGGCCGACCACAAAACCTCCACTCCCACAGATACCAATGACGTATACTGAGTTATATCCATCTTTGGTCCATCAGGGGTTGATCACGACAAGACCGCTTAATCCGGATACCACATCTCCACATTATAACCCAAATGCCCATTGTGCTTTCCATGAAGGTGCTGCCGGCCACGACTTAGAAGGATGCTTTGCCTTAAAACATCTGGTAAGAGAGTTGATGGAGAAGAAAATCCTGTCCTTTGATGATGTACCACCTAACGTCAAAAGTAACCCACTGCCAAACCATGGAGGGGTCAATGCCATTGAAAAGTCAGATGAAGAGATAATTAAGGATGTGTCAAAAATCAGAACACCATTGAAGACATTGCATGATAAGCTGACAGAAGCAGGGTTGTTGGGAAGTGTTCATAACAAATGTGAAAAATGCACTATTAGTTCCAGTGGATGTAATGTGATGCAGGAAGATATACAAAGATTGATAAATGAGGGGATGTTACAAGTATGTGGTAAGGTAAGGAAAGAAGAGGTTTCTGTAATAGAGCCAGTTTTTGACCTGTCCAGGAAAAGAGAGAAAGTTCCAGTGTTTAACAGGGGTGCAAGGCCAGTTTTCAACAGAGCTGCTATTGGTCAACCGCGACCAATCGTAGTTCAAAAACCAAGACCGTTTCATTATGACAATACAAAAGTTGTTCCATGGAAGTACGATGTGACCGTGGTAGACAAAGAAATGAGAAAGGTTGTTCAGACAGATAATCAGAAAGATGTGACCAACATTGTCGGCACTAGCAAGATGACCCGCAGCGGTCGGATCTATCAGCCGAAAGAATCAGTAGCTATTCCAAAAGAAGTTATTCCTGCTGTGGTAATGAAAGAAAAAGAAGCTCCGAGCACAGAAGAAGAAAATGATGAATTTTTGAGGATTATCCGAAGAAGTGATTACAAGGTGATAGATCAGCTTCATCAGACGCCATCAAAAATATCAATCTTGTCACTCTTGATAAATTCTCCAGCTCACAGGGAAGCATTACAGAAAGTATTGAGACAAGCACACGTAACCAAGGATATTTCACTCGGGCAGTTTGATTCAGTAGTGGCTAACATCACGGCGTGCAATACTTTAAGTTTCAGCGATGCCGAGTTACCGAAGGAAAAACGTGATCACAATCGTGCACTACACATATCCATCAAATGCCAGGAAGATACTTTGGCACGAGTACTGGTCGACACAGGATCCTCGTTAAACATGTTACCCGGAAGATCACTGTCCAGATTAGCCTATGTCGGGGCAGAGATGAAACCAACCTCATTAATTGTAAAAGCTTTTGATGGTTCGAGGAGAACGGTCATCGGAGAAGTAGAATTACCTATTTTGGTGGGACCCCATGAATTTAACATTGTATTTCAGGTGATGGATATAACTCTAGCTTATAGCTTCCTACTGGGACGTCCATGGATCCATGAAGCAGGGGCGGTAACTTCTACCCTGCATCAAAGAATGAAGTTTGTGGTAAATGATAAGCTAGTAATTGTTCACGGTGAAGAGGAATTAATGGTCAGTAATCTTTCATCGTTCCGGTACATTGAAGCAGAAGAGGACGCGCTAGAGACATCATTCCAAGCACTAGAAATAGCAAACGCAGTGATAATAGAGGAGACGGTGGCAAAAAGTGGTCCAACTTTCGCATCAGCTCAAAGCGCAAAAGCTACGCTGGAAGAAGGCACTCCCGCGGGATGGGGAGAAGTCATTGAGGTAAAGCCGAAGATGAACCGCCAGGGGTTGGGTTACAAACCAGCTCAAGGTGAAGAACCGATGCATGACAACAACCGGCCAAAGGCTATTCAAGAAATATTTATCAGTGGCGGTTTTCAAATCAACGTCGTGGAAGGAAATCTTTAAAGTGAAGACATAGGACAACTAGTGTATCATGACGAAGCTACTCTGAACAATTGGGAGGCTATCGAAGTTCCTGTAGTTTTTCCCGAGTTAAAGTAATTTGTTGTTTTCTTTCTTTGTTATTTTAAAATCTCCATAGCCGTGCCCAAGGCTATAGGAATGTTTTGTAAGGGCCTCATGCTTTCAAAGAAATATCAATGAGAATGGACTATTTTGTTAAAAATCCTCGTGTTGTTTCTTTACCGTCTTTTTGCTTTTACTTTGAAAGAAAAATGGCAATACAAAAAACCAAAACAAAAACAATTTTCTCTTTCTCTGTGTGTGTTGCATTTGTTGATTGCGTGTTTTAATAAAGTAAACCCTTCAAACATGCAGTGATGACCATAACCCCATTGAATCCTTTAACCTCGTATTCCCTCCAAACGTGGATTCCCCAATATACCAAGCCGAAGACGAGGATGAAGATTTTGAAATCCCTGAGGAACTGGTAAGATGGGCACAGTCTGAGTACACCGAGTTTCAGCCGCACAAGGAACATTTGGAGGTCATTAATCTTGGCACAGAAGGAGACAGAAAAGAAGTCAAAATTGGGGCAGCCCTAGGGGCAGAAGTAAAACAGCAGTTAAAGGAACTCTTAAGAGAATATGTAGATGTGTTTGCTTGGTCTTATCAGGATATGCCTGGTTTGGATACAGACATAGTGGTTCACAAGTTACCACTCCGACCTGAATGCCCGCCGGTTAAACAGAAACTCAGAAGAACCAAACCCGACATGGCTCTTAAAATCAGAGATGAGGTAAAAAAGCAGATTGATGCAGGCTTCCTTGCAGTGGCCAAGTATCCAGAATGGGTAGCCAACATTGTTCCTGTACCAAAGAAAGATGGAAAGGTAAGGATGTGTCTGGATTATCGAGATTTAAACAAAGCCAGTCCAAAAGACGACTTCCCTTTACCACATATTGATACTTTGGTAGATAATACAGCTCGGTTTGCAGTGTTTTCCTTTATGGACGGTTTCTCTGGTTACAATCAAATCAAAATGGATCCTGACGACATGGAAAAAACAACCTTCATCACTCCATGGGGCACCTATTGTTATAAGGTTGTGCCATTCGGTTTAAGGAATGCAGGCGCAACTTATCAAAGAGCTATGGTGGCTTTGTTCCACGACATGATGCACAAAGAAATAGAAGTATATGTGGATGACATGATCGCCAAGTCTCAAAATGAAGAAGACCATCTAGAACATTTATTGAAGTTATTCAAAAGACTCCGGAAATATCAGTTGAGATTGAATCCCGCAAAGTGTACTTTCGGAGTCAGATCAGGAAAATTACTCGGTTTTATTGTCAGCCACAAGGGGATTGAAGTGGATCCAGACAAAGTTCGTGCCATTCAAGACATGCCAGCTCCGCAGACGGAAAATCAGGTTAGAAGCTTCCTTGGAAGGTTGAATTACATATCCAGGTTCATTTCCAATATGACCCCTACCTGCGAACCAATCTTCAAGTTGTTACGAAAGGATCAAACAGTTGTATGGAATTCTGATTGTCAAACAGCGTTCGATAAAATCAAAGGTTATCTCCAAGAACCTCCAATTTTGATACCACCCGTTCCGGGAAAGCCTCTCTTTATGTATTTGAAGGTACTTGAAAACTCAATGGGTTGCGTTCTGGGCCAGCAAGACGAATCCAGACGGAAAGAACATGCCATTTATTATCTAAGCAAGAAGTTTACTGATTGTGAAAGCAGATACTCACTTCTAGAAAAGACTTGTTGTGCTTTAGCATGGGCCGCTAAGCGTTTGAGGCAGTATATGATTTGTCACACCACTTTGTTGATCTCGAAAATGGATCCAATAAAGTACATCTTTGAGAAACCTGCACAAACCGGAAGACTCGCCCGGTGGCATATGCTACTATCAGAATATGATATTCAATATGTGGCTCAGAAATCTATCAAGGGCAGTGTGTTATCAGAATATCTCGCAGATCAACCTGTCGAAGATTATGAACCTCTGAAGTTTGATTTTCCGGATGAAGACATCATGTTGGTAAAAGATTGTGAAGAAACAGGTTCTGACAAAGGTCAGCAGACAGATATTTGGTGGAAGATGATGTTCGACGGTTCCTCCAATTATAGCGGACATGGTGTAGGTGCAGTCTTAATGAATCCTGAAGGTGGTTACACTCCGTTTACAGCCAGACTAGACTTTGATTGTACAAACAACATTGCTGAATACGAAGCATGTATCCTTGGTCTCGAAGCAGCCATTGATCTCCAAATCAAAAATCTCGAAGTCAGTGGAGACTCAGCTTTGGTTATCTACCAAGTCACGGGTGAATGGGAGACAATACATGAAAACCTGATCCCTTACAGAGCTTATATCGTTGAAACAATCAAGTATTTTGATGAAATCACCTTTAAACATGTTCCAAGAGCAGAGAATCACATCGCCGACCTTTAGCCATGCTGGCCTCGATGTGGAAAACTAGAGATGTCAATGATGGCACACTTATCAAAATTGAACGCAAGACAGAGCCTGCTTACTATCAAATGATCGAAGAAAAAACCGATGGCAAACCTTGGTATCATGATATAAAGAATTATCTGTCGAAACAAGAATATCCCGCAGATGCTACAGCACTTGACAAGAAAACACTGAGACGATTAGCATCCAAATTCTTCCTCAGCAATGGTGTACTTTACAAAAGAAATCATGATATGGTCTTACTCAGATGTGTTGACAAAAGAGAAGCGGACTTGTTAATGAAAGATGTTCATGAAGGAATGTTTGGTACTCACGCCAACGGATACGCCATGTCCAAAAAGATCTTGAGAGCTGGTTACTATTGGTTAACTTTAGAAACCGACTGCATTCAGTACGCCAGAAAATGTCAATAATGTCAGATCTACGCGGACAAAATGCATGTGCCTCCAACACTGTTGAATGTACTGCCGTCACCATGGCTTTTCTCTATGTGGGGGATTGACATGATTGGGGCAATTGAGCCAAAAGCTTCAAATGGACACCGTTTCATTCTGGTTGCCATCGACTATTTCACAAAATGGGTTGAAGCTGCATCCTACACCAATGTTACACGTCAAGTGGTGGCTCGTTTCATTAAAAAGGAGATCATCTGTCTCTACGGGATCCCAAGCAGAATTATAACAGACAACGACACCAATTTGAACAACAAAGTTATGAAAGAATTATGTGATGATTTCAAAATCGAACACCACAACTCTTCCCCTTACCGTCCAAAGATGAATGGAGCTGTGGAAGCTGCAAATAAAAACATCAAGAAGATCTTGTAGAAAATGGTTAAAACTTACAAAGATTGGCATGAAATGCTGCCATTTGCCCTGCACGGATACAGAACCTCCATCCGCACTTCCACAGGGGCAACTCCCTTTTCTCTGGTATATGGAATGGACGCAGTTCTTCCCATCGAGGTCGAGATACCATCCCTCAGAGTCATCATGGAAACCAAGTTAGAAGAGGCAGAATGGATTAAAGAAAGATTTGATCAGCTGAATCTCATCGATGAAAAGCGCATGTCTGCGATGTGTCACGACCAGTTGTATCAAAAAAGAATCAAGAGAGCGTTCGATAAAAAGGTCCGCATCAGAGAGTTCCGCAAAGGAGAACTTGTGCTCAAGAAGATCTTACCAGTTCACAAAGACGCAAGAGGGAAGTGGATGCCTAATTACGATGGCCCCTTTATTGTAAAGACAGTATTCTCCAGAGGTTCACTGATCCTTACTACCATGGACGGAGAACAACTCACACACCCGATAAACTCTGACGCAGTTCGGAAAATCCAAAAGAACGGCTTATGCAAAAGTTAGGGTAAAAAAAGAGAAAAAAAAGAAAAAAAAAAGAAAAAAGAGAAAAGAAATAAAAAAGCTCGCTAAGTTGAAAACCCGAAAGGGCGGCTTAGGAAAAAATGAGCGTCCCGGTGGATTGAAAACCCGAAAGGGAGATCCAGGCAAAAATTAGGGACAAAGGAGTTTCGCTGCATCAGACGAAGTCATCAACACTGCAGACTCAACAAAGATTCATCTCAACAGCTCTCGTCGGAAGCGAGGATCTTGGAGAATTCTAGTCTTTAGGGATAGTTAGGTCACAGGATTCGATGTAACCTTATCCACTTTTGCCATTTTACTTGTAAAAATTTCCATGGAATATTGTCATTGGCAAGATTTCATCCTTTAAATAAAATCAGCCTTTTGAGCCTTTCTTTCTTGTGCAAATTATCAGTTCCTTATTTTCTTTGTTATGCAAAATACCGTTCGTTAGTCAACGATTGTTTTTGAAATCATTAAAGTCCAAATTTTTGAAAAAAAATAACTTGGAAAGATTTTACAAAATGTTTTAACTTGTGGAAAGACTCGAGGAAGATCATACTTCCCCAAAACTTCAGGGTAGCAGGAGTCTTGATGCACAGTCAGAATTTACATTCCCCAATGAAATGCTAGCAAGTTGAACGACGAAGAGTCCTTTGGCCATGTATGGTTATCAAGGTTGAAGATTATCCCTCAGGATTTCTTATGATGATATGAAGGTTCTTTCCCCAGCGAAGTATTTCTGGACATCTGTTTGAATTCACCTCAACAAAATCTACCTACAAGCTCTACTCCCCAGTAGGTCTTCTGGTTTATTTCCCAAGTCTACGTACACCCCTCATCATGGGATCAGTGTGATTCGTTTGCTTCCCGAGTCGGTGACATCTATCAATCCCCGCAAAGTCTAAGTTATTACTCGCTTCATTTCCAAGTATAAGTCCAGTCGTAACTGGCATTTTGTTCAAACCAATTATCGTTGGTATTCATTTGGTCATCACCATCCATGTCCTTTTAAAGCCCAGTCGTCACTGGCATTTGTCTAAATCCAATCGTCATTGGTATCTCGTTAGTCGTCACTAACAAATCCACGTATAAGTCCAGTCGTCACTGGCACTAAATAAAAGTCCAATTGTCATTGGCGCCTCTTGGTTTGGTTGTTACCAATCTTTCCCCGGGAAATCCAATCGTCACTGGTGTTGTTCCAATTGTTATTGGTATCTTGTTAGTTGTTACTAACTCTCCCCATGAAGTCCAGTCGTCACTGGCACTACCTAAATCCAATCGTCATTGGTATCTTGTTGTTTGTCACCAATTTTTCCCTTTGAAACCCAGTCATAACTGGTATCATCATCTAGAGTCCAATCGTTATTGGAATCCGTTCCGTTTTAGTCGTTACCAACACCCTAGCTAAGATCTAGTAATCACTAGCATCCTCGTAACCAATTGTCTTTGGTATTCCCCAGCATGGTCGTCACCAATCACCATTAAAAGACCAGTCGTCACTGGCACTACTTGGAATTCTGGTCGTTACCAATTTCCCCAAGACGTTTCTTGATTACCAGCACTGTGTGAACTGGTTGCAAAAGCTGAGGATATATCCCCAGTGATCCATGTTCCCAGTCAAGTCCCGGAGATCTAGTCGTCATTAGTGTCCTCCGTGTGTGATTAGTCTTGTTTCTAGTCCATTCCTGAAGATCCCGTTTGAACTCTTCGCTATAGGAAGTTCCTCATCTGATCATCCCCAGTGAGGTTGTATCCAGTCTTTCGCTTCCCCGGTGAATCCTGATTCTCTTTTCCCGATGGAATTAATTTTCCATTTCCCCAGTAAAAGTATATCCTTTCCCCCAGTGGAAGTCAATTCTTCTCCTCGGTGGAGTACCTTCGTTCCAATAAGATTGTCATCTTTATTGGATTTGTCGCTTCCCCATGTGAAGTTTCCCTGCTTACGCTATCAGTCATGTCGGAACTGTTAATTCAGTTTTTCAGTACGAGTCCCCAGTGTCGAGTCCTTGTATTTGTCATTGTTTGTTTTACGGTTTCTTTTATTATTATCGTTGCATCTATGTTGTTTGCATTCAAGCATCATAAAGCATCATTTAGAGTGCATGGCATATCATAACTTGTCCTTTAGCATGGCATCGGATCTAAGGGACAAAATTTTCGGTTATCTATATTTAAATACCTTTCACTGCGATTTAATGAAGATTGTCATCTCTCGTTCCCCATCTAGTGAAGATATTTAAATAGGGGCAACTGTTGTACCCCAAATTTTCACCCCTTAGATTCTCATTATCATTTTAGAAGCACGATCATGAATTATCTAACCCTAAATCAGTGTAAGTTCATTATTGTCAAGTTACAGATGAATCAGGGTTTTCGCACTAACAAATTCAAAACAACCAAGGAATGATCAACCAATGATTTGGGCCAATTCAATCATGGAATGAAATCAAAGATAATATCAAAGTCAAATGAGAATTCAATTTGGAGAAATCATTTCAGAATCAAGAACAGTGCAGCCAGGAGGCCCCGATTAGGGTTTTTAACTAATGAAAAGTCAACTATGGTTTGACTTTGATGTTGGAAGATGTTTTAATGGTGGGATTGAGGTCCATGAAGTTCATATAGCTTATTAAAGACCATTCAAGAAGTATCAAAGTCTCAGGATATCCAGAATGTCAACAGGCGACTCAATCGGCACCGATCGATCGTACGGTTGACCGAAAAGTCAACTCCTCAAATTTTGAGAATTGGAATCCAAGCTGTGAATAAAAGTTGTTCCTTATGTCATAATGGACTTGCATATCAATTTTCATGATCATTGGATCAAGGATGAGAGAGTAATCAAGAAATCGGGAAATTAGGGTTTTGAAAAGGGCTAAACCATAACTCCTTAACCACACATCCAATTGAGTTGGTTCAAATCTCATTTGGAAGCTCTTGACAAGTCCTACAAAAGTCCCATACTAGTCCACAACCAGAAAATGCATACTTTTTGAGATAGGAGCAAAAACATTCCTAGAAGGGAAAATAACTTAGAAAATTTCTAAGTTATTTTCACTTTAAAAGCTTGTGTGCAGCCAACTTTGAGAGGATTTTTCACCTAGTTCCAATTGGAGTTTGATTTCTTGGCAAACATGAATGTTTTAGAGCTATGTGAGGGCTTTCTAAATTGTACTAGAACATCTCAAGAGGAGTTATGAGCAGAAAGTTACATGTATTCAAAATTAAGGGTTTCACATGTTAAGTCCCACATTGGCTGAATTTTCAAAGAGACCTACCTCACTAAATTTGCCATTTTTTTCTTGATCTAACTTGTTGTATGTGACATATAATATGTGTGTAGCATGATAGAATAGAGAATTATGCAAAATACCACAAAATCAAAGCTTGAAGTTCATTGCCTTGCAAGTGGAGCAAGTTGGCAAGTTGAACTTTCCAAGCATGAGGTGGAAAGTAAAAGGCTGTACCATCCCCTTCCCTATGATCCTAGCCTGCTACAAACATCAGAAAATCATCAAAGAACATGGGCAAGTTGTATTTGCATCAGAATTAGGTGGAAAACCCTCCAAAGGAGGTTTGGTTCAAAATATCCAAAGATTACTTCATGTTGAAGAAATCTCCCTAGCAAGCACCTCAATCACTTTCTCTATAAAAGGAGAACTATTTCACTTCATTCCATACACAATTCATCTGATAAAAACCATAGAGAAGTTTTGTAATTACATTTTCCACATCTTGCACCAATTCTCAAAAACACCAAAATCCATGAAAACACCAAAAGCTACAAAAAAACACCAAAGTGAGTTCTAAACCTTTTCTTGAGGTTGTGATCACTTAAACACCTCACAAACAATATATCTCAACTTCCAAGAGCCTTAGCAACCATTGGAAACTCATAATTCTCATTTTGGCATCATAAGTGGTTTTTTACTTAAGCTTGAAGCAAGGTGCAAAAGCAAAGAGTGGAATTCAAGATCTCTGGTTTTCTCAACTATCCTAACATATTCAAAAGGGTCATTAAGAGGTATGTAGCTGTTTTTTATTGGCTTTAGCATTATCTTTCATGAATCACATTTTTGAGCATATTGGTAGAATTTGAACTATGAACACATGTTTGTCTTTATGATGTTTGGGTTTTGAGGGATGGTATATTTGTTATGATTAGCATTGAACTTGTTCTTGCTATATCTTGCATATGAGGTTGTACTGTCATTGGAACTGTTGTTTTTCTTGACTTGGTTATGTCATTGCTTTGGGGGGTACAAAGTGTATACTGTCCTAAAACTTGTAAGGGCATGGTGGATTAATTGTTGATCTAAGTATTGGGATAAGGGAATTTTTGTTCAACAGAATATTGTGATGTGAATCTGCAGTAGGTCTTGTTTATGCTTGCTCTCAAATCTGAGCTATTCCATCAAATCCATAGTTTTTACATTTTAAGAGCAGACCTTGCCTTTTGTCCTTAACTTATGTACATGGTTTGAGTGTATTGACTGACAAAATCTACTTGTGCCAAGTATCCATTTCTGCCAAAGCTGTCATGAGGCATTGATTTGCAATTGATGTGGTATTGCAATGTTTAGTATTTTCACTTTTGTAGAGTTTGTCATTTCTGACCTGATAGATGTTAGGACTGGCATCACTTTTACATGGCTGTTGTTTTCTGTTCTGGATGTTTGTGTACATTAAGGGAATAACCAAGGACCAAATATCATAGATCCTGACTATTTGAGGGTTGATTAGAAAGAATTCAGGTTTAGGCTGAGGAAGATTTGTCACAACTGTTTGGATCTCTTGCTAATGCTAAGTCTGGCAGGGACCTGTTTTGATTAAGAGCTCTTATCTAGCAAAACTTTGGATTTGAAGTATTAGCAGCAGGGCTGGTAGCAGAACTTTAGGACTTTAGATTGAAGTTTGGATTAGCTAGCTGCATCAGCTGCTATGTTTCTGTTTGTAAAACCATCAATGAACACAAGATTGAAATGTCAAAAGTAATAATTGTCCATCATTCAAAACTGTCTTCATTTTCAAAAAAACCACATCTCAAGTTTTGAACCAAGTGACAGACCATATACCAGTTGTGATTTAAGATGTACTTACATGACATTTGCACTTGAATTCCATGGTTTATGTGCACACCTATCTAGGCCCTAACCACCAAATGCTTTAACTGGGGCTGTCAAAAAGGTATTGAGGATGTCTTGGGTGCATGAGCACTGTCAGTCCTGCCTTGAGCATGATAAAACTCTAGCACCATCAGACCTAATCTTAAGCTTACAAATGTGTAAAAATTGAATTTAGTGGTAGGTTACAGTTGCCATCTAGGCACACTAACTTCAGCCTGTGCAAAAATCTATTTTTCAAAACATATCATGATAGTCTAACAGTTATCTTTTGTTGCTGTTGAGTTTGTTCCTTCAAAACATAATCAGGGGTGAATGTATTTCAACCTAGCATAGACTAATATTACATTGATAGAATTCATCCAACCCTGCTGACCAGTCCATGTGACTAACCAACAAAACTGACTGTGTAGAATACAACAAGTTTACATTAGCTGTTCATTTCAAGTTAGGTTGTTTAGAGTTTTTTTAACCCTTGTGGTTGAGTTACTCTGCCTGGTGTTGATTGTACTCGAGTCTTAGATAGAATTTTTGGAAGAACACTGTTGTTGCACATGTAGGATAGTGATCCTACTACCATTCTTGTTTTGAAAAAAGGGCTGCTGATTTGAAAGTGGAATTCTCAGCCATGGTATTTGGATTTTGAACCTTGAGGCTTTTGTTTAATTCCTGATGAAACATTGTTGTGTTATGAGGACATCCTTTTTTGATCAGCTTGTTAACTGTCTTGGAGACTCTTGTAAAGACTGTTGTCCTAGGATGGTCATTTACAATTGAGAGCAGTTTTGGTTAGTAATAGGTATCAGCAAGATAGGGTCCTTTCCTTTGGTAATATCAATTCATACCCTTGGGTATGATTTCATTAGGCCTAGCATACTCGATCCTTGCCAAAATCTGAAGTTAGTTTTGGTTATTGCCACTGTTGAAAGCTCAGAACAGGTTTGAGATGTGATTTGTTGTTGTAGCATCTGTTTATATTGCGTTTACATAATTTGTCTACTTTACTTTGGCCTCTATTGAATTTAAACTGTTGGAAATTCCCCAATACCAAAACACCAAATCATGTTGACACAAAAATTTCAAAAAAAACACAAGTCACTCAAATGATGTCTTTTGCACATACTTGCTTTTCCATTAAAACAACACCTCACACACCTCATATCATTCAAATATAACATGTTAGAACATTGGTTTGAGTTGGAAATACACTGCACCACAAATTAACTCACAAAATGCCTTTTGCTTTCACATGCTTGCATATCACATACCAGATTTTAAATCAATGATCATCTTTGAAATCTTTGTGATATAACAGATTAATATGATCATATGTGACATGTTTAAATGAACCATACCACTGAAAATGACCTGAGCACCAATTTGTATCATCTCATGTACATAATACACATAAGATGCACTTTGGATACCACACTTCCACACACCTGTTCCAGCTTGAATTTTTTCACATACACACACTTGAAATCATGCTTGGAATGTGTTTACAATATTGCTTTGGTCTGAATTGCTTTGGAACTCAAAAACCCCAACTGTCATGCATTGTTATTCTTTGATCATTTGCAACTTGAACATGATTATTCATTCCAGTTCAATTTTATTCCCAATCATGTTCTGGTTTGATTCATTATCCCTTAAATGATGTGTGTGTGTGTTTAGTTGGAGGTAAGAGTGATTGTATCAAGCTGTACATGACAATTTGCAAATTTGGATGCATCACACACATTAAGAATGCACTTTGAACACCAGAACTTGTATTGGCATGTTTTAGACTGGTTTGATTGTCCTAGCTGCTTATAATAATCATGTGTAAAGTGCTTGAATGATCACATAGACTCAAAACTGATGGGAACATTAAATCACACACCAACATGTATATAACACACAAGAATGCATTTTGAAAGCCAAGTATCCACATGTTGTTTCCAGTTAGATTTTTTTCACACACACACATTTAATATCATAAATTAAAGGTGTTTGGAAGGTTAGTATGACCCTTGATTACTTTGAACTTAAAAACCATAGTGTTATGCATTGTTGTTTTTATGATCATCTGCAAATTGAATGTGACTTTTCATAATTAGCATATCCTGGCCATGAACATGTTCTCATTTGTTTATATATCATGTAATGGATGTGTATGGAAGTTTAGTTGGCATTGAGAATGATTGTATGAAGCTGTTCAAACCATTTTGCAATTCTTGAACCTAAACAAGTACCCTATCGGGTTTTTCACTAGGAAGGTGATCTCAAAAAAACAACACCACCATCTTAATCCTCATGTTTTTCTACCCCAAATCCATATAAACTTTGTGAAAAAAGACCAAAAAATGAGAAAGTTATGGATGCTTTTGCAAAATCTTAAAAAGCCTCACATTTGGCCCAGCAAAATAACCAAACTTACTCTATATATTATTCATTTCACATTGGTTAATGGATGTATGGCCGTCCCAGCGGTTGAGACTTGCGCGCGTATTGTACTTGGCATGGGTTCGATCCCTTGTGATAACCCTTGCTGCCACTTTTTCTCATTTTTCACATGAAACTTCAAAAAATCATAACTCTCTCATTTTTTTATCATTTTTCACCCATTCTTTTTTCATTGTGTTTTTTTTAATGTGTGCTTTCATGCCATGTATTTATTTTCCATGTTTGATTAATTTTTTTATCATGTTTGACCATGTGCGATCCACGCGTTGACAGTACTAACCCTAATCTGTTGCAGATGAAAGTTAAAAGGGTTCCGCTTGTTTTTCTTTGTGAAAATTGATTGTCATCATACCTATACATGTTTGTCAACATGCTAGGATTTTTACTTTGAATTTTTGTCATATCCAGTTCATCTGTTTGTCCACTGTACTCCAGGTGCGATCTGTCGTCACAGTTGTCGTACCAATCATCTGCTTTGATTGTCAGCATTACTTTTCA
This sequence comes from Lathyrus sativus, assembly GCA_963859935.3. Lineage (NCBI taxonomy): Eukaryota > Viridiplantae > Streptophyta > Magnoliopsida > Fabales > Fabaceae > Lathyrus > Lathyrus sativus. The sequence continues at coordinate 677,398,913 of OZ012737.1, forward strand.
TCATTAATCTTTTTCATTGGTTGTCACCATGAATGCTTTTGTATAATATTTGTATTTTATTTTACCCCCAAGTGATGAAGCTTGTTAGCTTTCATCCAGTCGCCGACCATCTGTCCCTCCAAAGGAAGGTCTGTCCACTTGACTGTCAATGTCTTGGACCAAGTTCTTTATTTTCCCTTGACTTTGTTAAAGTCACCTTAACCCTAGTTTAGCAACCTTTAGACTTTGGTTGAAGTCTAAGAAACCCACCCATACTAGGAGTGTTCTTCAACTAGAACCCTAGGAAAGAGTTCGTCAACTCTGCGTAAGAATCATCGTCATGACTTCTTACTTCCCCTTTTTATTTAGATTTAGGGAGTTTTGTCAAACTCCACACAAACATTGTCATGTTTGTTCCCCTTTGAACTTTGATCATCATCAAGTGTTCTTCCCCCTTGTGAGGCGAACTACGATTGCTCTGATTCTATCCTAGTCAGGATACGTAGGCAGAAGGTGCGATACCTTTGCGAGCAAACTTAGAAAACCACTTAGGCCTTTTTATTTATTTTATCTCAATTCCCAATCCTTAAACCATAGCACAATTCACAAACTTAGCAATTGATTAAACAAAAGGTTCCTGTAGAGTACTACAGATATTTAGGGTGCTAATACCTTCCCTAGATATAACCAACCCCCGAATCCCCGAATCTCTTAAGCGTTGTCGTTACATCGCGCAAAAGGTTCTTTCTTTCTTTAGACATATCCTTTGGATAAATTAAAGTCCGGTTGTAAAAAGAAATATGGTTCAAGTTAATTAATAGCTTAATATCAAATTTTCACCGCAACATGAGGCTTGAGGAATAAAGGATAAGTTGATACTTATATTGATGCAGGGAGAGCCTGAAGGAATCAAGTTGATGCTTGTAGTTAGGAGCGAAGCCTGAAAGTGGAATTGAGTGGAGAGCTAAAGCTTGAAGAAGAAAGAGCAGGTTGATACTTGTGAGTTGAAACCTTGGAGGAGCAAGTTGATACTTTTTATTGAGGATGATAGCCTTGAAGGGTGATTGAAGACTGAAGATTGGGACTGATGTCAGAGGGAGTGGTTGATCTGCTTTCTTTCCTGTCTGTTTTCTTCTCTGCATTGATGTGCCTTGTTTGACTTGCTTGATGCATTAGAATAAGTTCATATCTAAACTGACTTAAGCTCGGAGCATGATTGCACTAGAGGTTGAGTTGCTCCCTCTGCTTGTATTTTTACTGTATGGCTTTGCTTGCGGGTATTCGGTAGAGCCCAGCTCCCTTGCCTATGTGGTTTATCTTGCTTGATGGCATTTTATTTCCTCTGTATGATTACTGCTTATTATTTTGCTTGATAGCATTTTATTTCTTCTGTATGATTACAGTTATTCATATCTGGCTTGAGGTCGAGACGAGCTTGTGGAGGCTGATACCCCACACACATTTCCTCCCTCACTTGCATTGCATGCATTTTACAGTCGTTTACTGTTTACTGTTTAAGTTGATGCTTTATCTGTTTCTGTATACCATTGACATGATCCCCTAGGAATCTCACTTCCTTTGATAAAGAAGTGATGATTAGAACTTTAGGTTGAAACCTATGCATGATAACTTCTAGGAGTTCCCTGTTTCAAACTTCAACCATAGGATGAATCCATGGCATGATAACATTAGGACTTGATAGTCTCCCCTTAGTTGAGCCTGTTCTCTTCTCATCTCAAAACAGCTTAAGATACAGTAATCATGAATGCTTTCTTTCATACGTTACAAGCCTTAAGCTACCTGAGAAAGGATTGTTGGAGAGTTTATTTTCAACAGTCTGGATGTTTAGTATGGTACCCTTTGGGTGACATGCGACGCATTCACTCTCAGGTCATAGTCTCTAGTGCGATTGAAATTACAAACACCATAAAAGATAGTTCTTTCGTAAAAGACAGAAAACAAACTTCAAACCTTTTTGCCCCGTGGGCCCGTAATTCAAAGGAAGCTTTTCTGAAGAAAAGAGTGTTGTTAACCCTCAGTTCTATCGCACACAGGCTTTGTCCCTAACTGCTGGAACTGCTGTTTAACCCTACTCGATAAAACAGATGAATCTGCATCCCCGTAATCCGTATTATCCCGAACTACGTAAGCTCTGATCTCTCATACCTGTTGAGAGTACGTAGGCACAATACTGATGTATTGGCGAGCCACCTTCCCCCAGTACCCGTAGTTAGCCGAACTACGTTGACTCTGATTTCTCATTCTCTGATGAGAATACGTAGGTATAAAGTGTGACGCTTTGCCGAGTCATTTTGTTTCTTTTCAGACCAGCCTTGATAGGTAGATAGATAAAACCAACCCGTCATATAAACACAACAAGCGTGGATTCCATCGAGTACGATGGACGTGAGGGGTGCTAATACCTTCCCCTTGCGTAACCGACTCCCGAACCCAGACAATGGTTGCGATGACCTTGTCTTATACCTTTTTCGTCAGGTTTTTCCGATCGTTTCCTTTCCCGCTCTGAGGGATAAATAACGAAAGGTGGCGACTCTTCTGTTTTGCCGGCACCTTATTTTTGCGGAAGCGACAGCTGGCGACTCTGCCGGGGACTTGATAGTTTCCTGGGATCCAACGTCCCGAATGCGAGTCAGTTTGGGGATCCGATGTCCCCTGCGAGAGTCAATCCTAGCGCTTGTATGATTACTTGTTGGGTTCTGTTTATTTATCGCATTTTATTTCCCGCACTTTATTTTTAGTATGATATGATTATCTGTGCTGTTGTGGGATGGGCATTCTGATGAGTGAGAAGCCAGACCCAGGCTTGAGTGAACTTAGCATTAGTTGTGGAAATTAGTGGGCGCGTGCTTGCTTTGCAGGCACTAGTGTCTCATGAAATCCACGCTCAGACGAGATTCTCTCGGTTGACTTCTTTTTCAACCCTTTGGGTTGAGGGGTTGTTGGTTTGGAGGATTGTCGACTTTGGGGACCGATCATTTGGGATTCAGCTGAGTGAGGCCGCTTCATGAGCTGGTGATGCCACACCTTCTGGGTATCGTATCACCCCTCTGGAATGTCTGTGACGCTGATAACCACATAGGATGTCGAACTTGTGTCAGTTTAGGTCCATGCCTGTGAGCAGGGTTGGGTTTGTTGTAGGTAACCTTAACCTTCAGACCTCCTGATTTTCTTGATAGTGAATTAGTTTTGTTCTCATCATTAGATGATGTTTGTTCTTGACAGAGCAGAGTTTTGGTCCTGTATCAGAGGTCCTTATTATCAGATGTTTGTTCTTGACAGAGCAGAGTTTTGGTCCTGTATCAGAGGTCCTTATTATCATATGTTTGTTCTTGACATAGTAGATTTTTGGTCCTGTATCAGAGGTCCTTATTATCAGATGTTTGTTCTTGACAGAGCAGCGTCTTGGTCCCGTATCAGAGGTCCTCATTATCGGATGGTTGTTCTTGACAGAGCAAATTTGTGTTCCGATGTCGGGGTTTTCTTCTTATCAGATATGGTGGTTGTTCTTGATAGAGCAGGATTATGGTTTTGTTGATACAGAATCTCCACAGCGCAGTTGTCTTGATCTCCTGTTGCATGATTGCATTTTACATCGCTTGGCATACTCATTTGCATTTCATTAACGCGTGTCTGTGTTGCAGGTACCGTTTCCCCCCGATTCAGGATTTCTGGCCTTCTATTGTATTGTTATGGGTTCTCTGAGGAAGACCGTGGCTTACAAGCTCCCTACTCCTGATGTTGTTCAGCTGACCGGTTTGATTGCTTTAGCAGATGATTCTATGAGAGATGAATTCAGAAAGTCTTATGGTAAACTGCTCAGTTTGGTTTGTAAACCCTCTGTGTTTGAGTTGAATGGGTTGCACGCTCTGCTGCAGTTCTACGATCCTCCCTTGAGATGCTTTACTTTCCAGGACTTCGTTCTCGCACCCACATTAGAGGAGTACGTTGATTTGTTAAGTGTGCCTATCAAAAGTCAGATGCCCTTTGTCCATATGGATGCTGAGCCTAATCTGGCTAGCCTAGCTCCTTCACTTCATCTGGATGCCTCCGAGTTGGTTTTGTCTAGTTGGAACAAGGTTCCCGGGTTCTCCTTGCAGTTCTTAGTGGGAAAGGCTCAGCAGTGCGCCAAAGACGGATGTTGGGTCGTGTTCAACGCCATTCTCGCTCTGTGCATATATGGCATCATTCTGTTCCCCAATATGCCCGATTTTGTAGACTTCGATGCCTTTCACATCTTTGCATCAGGGAATCCAGTCCCTACCTTGATAGGAGATGTCTACTATTCCATCCACTACAAAAACGAGAACAGAAAGGGTAAGAATGTCTCGTGCTGTGTGCCCCTGCTCTATAGATGGCTTGATAGTCACCTACCCAAGAAGGGTCCCTTTGCTTCGTCTGCATCCACAACTGAGTGGTCCGAGCGTTGGATGAGTCTATCAGCGGAGGATATGGACTGGTTTGACAGGGATAGCTTGGGTACCAAGATTATCTTCAGCTGCAGCGGATTTCCGAATGTGCCTTTGATAGGTAGGAAGGGTTGTATCAATTATAATTCGTCTCTGCTGGTCCGACAGTTCGCTTATGCTTTGAGAGCACCGCCGAAGGATGAAGAGGTGCAGGAATCTCTTTACCTCACTGGTCTTCTAGAGGGGGATATGTTATCTAAGCTTCAGCGCTCTTGGAATGGTATCAGTAAGCGGGGAAAACCATTGCTGGGAAAGAGTAATAGCCAAGCCTACGCTCCATATGTGACTTGGATCAGAGCCAGAGCAGATGCTATAGGGATGTCGTTTCCTCCTGCCAAGCCAGAAAGCCCTCCAATGATTGAAGAGCCTACCACCGTGCCCATTCAGCAGCATAATCAGGTGTTAGCTGAGAGAGACGAGCTGAAGAAGGCAAATGAAGAACTGGAGAAAGAATTGGCTCAACTCAGAAGTGAGAGGAACGAGGCCGTTCATTCCTTCAAGAGGCAAACAGAGTTGGTGAACCAGCTAGGGACAGATTTGACTAAGCAGATAGCTGAGCGTGAGCGCTTGGGTCGAGACTTCAAAGCTGTCAATGACGTACTGGCCACGAAGAAGCAGCACTTGGACGAAGCGTATCAGAGGATATCCAAGTTTAACCAACATTGGAAGGCCTCCCTAGCCAACAGGAAAGAGCGGGAGGACAAGCTGATGCAACAGATCTCCAAGCCGAAAGCCCGGGTGAAGGCCAGTGAGAAGAGGTTTGATGAAGAAACCGCTCGCAGATATGCCGCTGAAGGCCAGCTCAACAGGGCTCTTGCTAACCTGAAGGAGCGCAAACTGACATTTGAATTCAAGAAGCGGAAGCTAGAAGATTGTTTCGGCGAAGGAGCATGGGAAGATTCGGTTGAAGGTCTTCAGTACACTATTATGCAGAGAGAGTTACTCTTCGAAGGTTTGCTCACTCGGCCTGGTCATCCAGAAACGAAGGGGTTGTTAGAAGAGTTTTGCGCCCGTGGCCGTGCTTGACTATTTGTATTCCTTTTGTTTTGATCATTGTTGTATGCTGACCATCAACAGGCCTGTTGGTTGAGGTCATGCCGTCGATTCCGCTTGTACTCAGTGATGTTATGTACTGCCTTGACGGGCTTTCTTTATATATATGAGATGTTATTTCCATGACTGGACTCGGACTTCTTATTATCAGCACTGACACTCAGGCACTAGGATCGGGGAAAATCTCCCTAACGCACAGACACACGTTTGCATTTGCATGAAGCATTTGCATAACGAGCACTTTGTCGTTTTTCCTAACCCTTTTGTGTTGACAGGTTGTTTCAGGTCGTTCCAGGATTGATCAGAGACCTATCCACCGCTATCCGACCAGAGCAAATCAAACCAGAATCATGGAGCAAGTGCAAACTGATGTTCAAGAACTCCGCGAAAGAATGGATCGCTTCATGGAGCTCATGCAAGCGGTCGCCAACGGCCAGGATCAGCTCAGAACCTTGGTCCAGCCACTGATCTCCAGGGTTGATAGCAATGGTGTACTCCATGGTGGGGCTGTCCCGACCCCTCCACCCGTTGAAACTCCTCAGAATGGTATCCCCGTGACCGGGGGGAATGGCAGTGCCAACGGCAATGTGGTAGCTAATATGGGACTCAATGGTAATACGACGGGCGTCGGTAATGGGAATTTCGAGGCTAACGTCAATGTTGGGCTGGGCAACGGCAATGCGGGTGTTGGAAATCTGTTCGGGCCTCAGCCGTGGTTAGAAGACCGCCAAGACGATGTGTTCTCGCAGAGAGGTGCTGAAGGGGAGTTGACTGCTGAAGCACGACTTAGGTTCAAGGCACTCGAAGATAAGATGAGGAATATTGAGAATCAGAACACCCTGGGTGTTGATATGTCCAAGTTGGGACTGATTGCTGATTTCAAGGTGCCTCCCAAGTTCAAGGTACCTGACTTTGAAAAGTACAAGGGTACCACTTGCCCTCGCGTCCACCTGAGATCGTATTACCGGAAAATGTCGGCTCATTCGAAGGACGAGAAGTTGCTGATGCACTTCTTTCAGGACAGTCTGTCCGGGCCCTCCCTCGAATGGTACATGAGTCTGGAACCTACCAGTGTGTGCACGTGGAAGGAACTTGCTGAAGCATTTGTGCACCACTACCAATATAACAGTGACTTGGCTCCGAACCGAGTCCAACTGCAGAATCTGTCGCAAAGGAACAATGAAGGGTTCAAGGAATACGCCCAGCGGTGGCGTGAATTGGCAGCCAGGGTTCAGCCGCCGATGGTTGAACGCGAGCTGGTGCAAATGTTCGTAGCCACCCTCTCAGGGGTTTATTATGAGAAATTGGTCAGCGGTATGTCCGGAACCTTCTCAGATCTCATTATCTATGGTGAGCACATTGAAAATGGGATCAAACTGGGGAAAATTCAAGGTGATATGTCCTCAGCTAGAGGAGGAAAGAAACCTTATGGTGGCAAAAGACGGGAAGGAGAAACGAGAGTCGTGTCCAACGCTTGAAGGAAGGGTAAAGGCCCTCACCAACAGGTGGCCAGCATAACTATCCCGGCAGTCCCACAGCCACAGCAGCAGCAGCAGCCGAATCAACAAGGGTACAGAAAGTATCAGAACAAGGCACCTCTGTCGAGCCGTCACCTCGAGGCACCGCCCATGTCCTACGCTCAGCTATTACAGACTCTGCTCCAGTTACAATTGATCCAGAAGAGAACCTTGGCTCCCTTGACCGGGGCGCCTCCGCCAGGTTATGACACGAATGCAACTTGTGAATTTCACTCAGGGGCACCAGGTCACACAATAGAGAATTGCAAAGCCTTCAAGCATAAGGTGCAGGACATGGTGGACGCCAAGATCATCAACTTCTCCGATAATATGCCAAACGTCACGAAGAACCCTATGCCGAATCATAGGGGAGGGGGAGTAAACGCCATTATTGAAGACGAGAGCTTGGATTTGTTGACTGACGTCAGAGATCTGAAGACACCGCTTAGCTTCGTTAAAGCTAAGCTGATGAAAAGGGGTTTCTTCCCAGGTTGCGGAGAGCTATGTATGGGCTGTGCGACAAGTCCTGATGGATGTGAACAGTTGATAGAAGGGATTCAAAGTCTGATGACCGAAGGAATCCTACAGTTTAGCCGAAGGGCCGAAAGCGGATCGGGAGAGGTAATGCTGAAGCAAGATGATGAGGTTGCCACCATCACCATCCCTCGCCAGACGATAATTATTTTTGCACCCCGACCGCCCATGATTACCATCACCAAAGCTGGGCCGATACCGTTCGAAAGCACTAATGTTGTCCCATGGCATTACGGGGCAGAGGTCTACTGCAACGGACAGAAGTTGGAACTAGAACCGTTTGGGTCGTCTGTGGAGAACCTAGAGGGCGTTAGCGGAATTACTCGCAGCGGGAGAGTATTTGCACCACCTGAGATCGTGGCGGACAAAGCGGACAAAGCTGATGCAACTGATAAAGGTAAAAGTAAAGTCGTCGAAGAGATCCCGCGTGGGGTAGAAAAAGACTTACTTGTTAAAGACGCCGAGGAATTTATGAGGTTGATTAAAAAGAGTGACTACAAGATCGTGGATCATCTCCATCAAACGCCCTAAAAAATTTCCATCCTGAATCTGTTGCTGTGTTCGGAGGCACACCGCAACGCACTGCTGAAGGTGTTAAATGCCACGTATGTACCGCAGGAAATATCAGTAAACCAGTTGGAAGAGGTCGTAGCCCACGTGAATGCTGGAAATGGGTTAGGGTTCACTGACCTAGAGCTAACGCCGAAGGGGAGGAACCACAATAGCGCCTTGCACATCTCGATAGAGTGTAGGGGAACGATTATGTCTCACGTGTTGGTGGACACAGGGTCGTCACTCAATGTTCTTCCGAAGAAGGCGTTGATGAAGTTGGATACTCGTGGGGTGATCTTCACACCCAGTGATCTGGTTGTGAAAGCGTTCGATGGAACCAAACGCCATGTTTTCGGGGAGGTGACCCTGCTAATCCAAGTTGGGCCGGAAACATTCGACGCGGTCTTTTACATTATGGACATCATGCCCGCCTACAACTGTCTCTTAGGCCGACCATGGATCCATTCGGCGGGTGCCGTAACCTCCATATTGCACCAGAAGCTCAAGTATGCTGTCGGAGGTAGCATCGTGACTGTATGTGGCGAGGAAGACATAATGGTGAGCCATTTGTCGTCCTTCAAATATGTTGAGATGGATGGGGAGATCCACGAAACCCTGTGCCAAGCATTTGAAGCTATTAAAGTCAAGGACGTAGCTCCTGTAGTCACTGAAAAGCCAGAGATGACTCTCTCTTCCTTCAAGGAAGCTCGGACCTTTGTCCAAGCCGGATCTACCCCAGGCTGGGGGCGAATTTTGGAGATATCTAACAAGCAAGACAAGTTTGGGTTGGGATATTCTCCTGCGGCTGAAGCCTCCTCTTCTAGCAGTGCGTCGCGAGGTAAAGGGCCGATCCAGTTTACTAGCGGCGGGGTGATCTTTGAAAGCGTCAACGCAGTGTCTGAAGACAACGGACTCTTGGATCCATCCAAGCGAATCAGGCGAGAGCCTCAACAACTGGTCCGTCAAGGATATCATCCAGATGACAGGCAAAGAGTAATGATTTACTTTTTCCAATCATTGTACAACCCTATGTCCTACCCGGGGCATAGTGGTTTTATTGTCAGGGCCTCATTTGATTATGTACATGCATTTTATCAATAAATCAAAAGGAGTTTTTCTTCGTATTCAAATATTGTGATCTCTGTTATTCTTGTTTTATATTTGTTTTGAAAAAAACAACAAAATGGCAATGGGGTTTGTGCTAACCTGCATATTCTTGTCTTAAGCTTAACCCTTGTTATTGCAGGATCCACATAGCAGATGACATCGACTCTGGACCTTCTACGGCTCACTTCGACTTCGATTGCCCGATCTATCAAGCTGAAGAAGAGATTGAGGAAGACGAAGACCTTCCCGAAGAGTTGGCCCGCTTGTTGAAACAAGAAGAAAAAGTCATTCTGCCTCACGAGGAAGAGATCGAGATTGTGAATCTGGGTTCTGAAGAACTAATCAGGAATGTCAGGATAGGGGCTGCATTGCAGAGTGATGTCAAGCAGAGATTGGTCGAGATGCTGAGAGAGTATAGTGACATCTTTGCTTGGTCATACGAAGATATGCCCGGACTTGACACTGACATTGTGGTCCACCACTTGCCGCTGCGAGAAGATTGTCCTCCCGTTAAGCAGAAGCTTAGGAGGACGCGACCAGATATGGCCGTTAAAATCAAAGAAGAAGTGCAGAAGCAGCTCGATGCTGGCTTCTTAGCGGTCACTACTTACCCTCCGTGGGTCGCCAACATAGTGCCTGTACCGAAGAAGGACGGTAAGGTACGAATGTGCGTCGATTATCGGGATTTGAATAGGGCGAGCCCTAAAGATGATTTCTCGCTGCCTCATATTGATGTGTTGGTCGACAATACAGCTCAGTTCTCCGTATTTTCGTTCATGGATGGCTTCTCCGGCTACAACCAGATCAAGATGGCGCTGGAGGACATGGAGAAAACTACGTTTATTACACCTTGGGGAACCTTTTGCTACAAGGTAATGCCTTTCGGTCTGAAGAACGCAGGGGCCACTTACCAACGAGCAACGGTCACTTTGTTTCATGACATGATTCATCATGAGATTGAAGTCTATGTTGATGACATGATTGCGAAGTCCCAAATGGAGGAGGGACATCTGGTCAATTTGCTGAAGCTTTTTGAGAGGCTTAGGAAGTTCAGGTTGAGGCTGAATCCTAACAAGTGTACTTTCGGAGTACGGTCCGGAAAACTACTGGGGTTTATCGTGAGTGAAAAAGGCATTGAGGTCGATCCTGCGAAGATAAAAGCGATATAAGAGATGCCAACGCCAAAAACCGAAAAAGAAGTTCATGGTTTCCTAGGCCGAATAAACTACATTGCAAGGTTTATTTCTCAGCTCACGGCCACGTGTGAACCGATGTTCAAACTGTTAAAGAAAGATCAGGCAGTTATCTGGAACGAGGATTGCCAGAAGGCATTTGATAAGATAAAACAGTATCTACAGGAACCTCCGATCTTGATACCCCTAGTGGCCGGACGACCCTTAATCATGTACTTGACAGTTCTTGAGAATAGTATGGGGTGTGTTCTTGGTCAGCACGACGAGATAGGCAGAAAGGAGCATGCCATTTACTACTTGAGTAAAAAGTTCACAGACTGTGAATCTCGTTACTCAATGCTGGAGAAAACGTGTTGTGCACTAGCCTGGGCTGCCAAACGTTTACGACGGTACATGCTCAATCACACAACCATGCTAATTTCGAAGATGGATCCGATCAAGTACGTCTTCGAGAAGTAAGCGCTTTCGGGCAGGATTGTCAGATGGAAAATGGTGTTGACAGAGTATGACATTCAGTACGTTTCCCAGAAGGCCATCAAGGGAAGCGTATTGTCTGAATACCTTGCCGAACAGCCGATCGAGGATTATCAGCCGATGAAATTTGAATTCCCTGATGAGGATATCATGTTTCTAAAAGCGAAATATTGTGATGAACCGTTGCCCGACGAGGGGTCAGATAGGAAATCCCAGTGGAAATTGATATTTGACGGGGCGGTTAACTCTTATGGAACTGGCATTGGGGCAATCATCACGACTCCCCACGGATCCCACATCCCGTTCACTGCGAGACTGACGTTTCCAATCACTAATAATGAAGCGGAGTACGAAGCATGCATCATGGGTCTAGAAGAAGCAATTGATTTGAGAATCAAGAACCTAGACGTATATGGTGACTCGACACTTGTGATTAACCAGATTAAAGGGGAGTGGGAAACTCGTCAATTGAATTTGGTGTCGTACATGAATTATGCCAGAAGGCTGCTTCCGTTCTTTGATCGAGTGGAACTCCATCATGTGCCCAGAGTTGAAAATCAGATGGCTGATGCCTTAGCCACGTTGGCTTCGATGTATACAGTCAATTTTTGGAATGAAGCTCCTAGAATTGTCATTTCTAGTCTTGATAGACCTGCATTTGTCTTTGCAATCAAGGAAGCCTCCGACGGCAAGCCATGGTTCCATGATATCCAGACCTTCCTTATGACTAAGGAGTATCCTGCGGGAGCGTCGACCCAGGATAAGAAGACTCTGAGGAGGCTGTCTAGAAATTTTTATCTCAATCCTGGTGGAGTTTTGTATAAAAGAAACCATGATCTCGTGCTACTCAGATGTGTAGATGAGAAAGAAGCGGGTATGCTCATGGAAGAAGTCCATGAAGGCACATTTGGTACGCACGCCGGAGGGCATGCTATGACAAGAAAGATCCTGAGAGCAGGATATTACTGGCTGACGATGGAATCAGATTTCTTTAAATTCACGAAGAGATGTCATAAATGCCAGATTTATGCTGATAAGATTCATGTGCCGCCGTGCCCGCTAAATATCATGTCCTCCCCGTGGTCGTTCTCCATGTGGGGCATCGACATGATAGGCAAGATCGAGCCCACTGCATCTAACGGTCATCACTTCATTCTAGTAGATATCGACTACTTCACCAAGTGGGTGGAGGCAGCCTCGTATGCTAACGTGACCAAGCAGGTGGTGGCTAGATTCATAAAGAGGGACATCATCTGTCGTTACGGAATTCCCGAGCGGATCATACTGATAATGGTTCGAATATGAATAACAAGATGATGAAGGAGCTGTACCAGAGTTTCAAGATTGAACACCACAACTCATCTCCTTACCGGCCGAAGATGAATGGCGCCGTTGAAGCGGCCAATAAGAACATCAAGAAGATTGTTCAGAAGATGGTTGTGACCTACAAAGATTGGCACGAGATGCTACCATTTGCACTGCACGGTTATCGTACAACGGTACGTACATCAACCGGGGCAACTCCGTTCTCCTTAGTGTATGATATGGAAGCTGTGTTGCCGTTAGAAGTGGAGATCCCTTCTTTGCGAGTTTTGGTTGAGGTGAAACTCGATGAGGCAGAATGGATTAAGAACCGACTAAACCAACTCAGCCTGATGGACGAGAAGAGGTTAGTATCGATTGCGTATGGTCGTCTATACCAAAGCCGAATGAAGAAAGCTTATGATAAGAAGGTGCGTCCTAGAAGATTTCAGACGAGTGATCTCGTCCTGAAGAAGATTCTTCCTCCACACTCCGATCACCGGGGCAAGTGGACTCCCAATTACGAAGGTCCGTACATTGTCATCAAGGTCTTCTTGGGAGGAGCCTTGTTGTTATCCATGATAGATGGTGAAGATTTTGCATCCCCGGTAAACGCGGACGCAGTTAAAAAATACTTTGCTTAAAAAATGACCCGCTGGAAAGAAAAAGAATATCCAGGCAAAAATGGGGCATCCTGGCGAACCATAAAAAAGGAAAAAGGTTCAGGAAAAAATTAAGGATATAAAAGAAAAGAATGTACACCCACAAAGTCGAAAACCTGGAAGGGCGACTTTGGCAAAAAGGGGTATCCCGGTGAATCGAAAACCCGGAAGGGCGATTCAGGCAAAAGTTAGGGATTTGAAAAAGCAAATGACTGTGTTCCACGTGTGGACTTTCATTGTTTAGTGGTTTGGAGGACCTGAGGGCCGTTTATCTGAATCAATCTCTTCTGAAGCTGAAGCGTCGGAGAAGTATCGAAGTCGAGTGGGTCATGGAGGGATCAACTCATGGTGTTCATCTATGCCTCATTGCCGACATTTGTGTATACTGATGTATATTTATGTTTTATGTTTGCGCGGCTTCCTCATTCCAGGAGCTTGCATCTGTTGTTAAACATTTTTACCCATTCAGGGGTTCGTTATCAATAAAACATATACTATTCAGCAATTCTGTTTGCATGTGTAGCATCTATCTGTTTTGTTTGCGAAAAAGAACGCCGATGTTTTTGACAAAATGCGCATACATAAACTTACTGGCCTAGGCCACTGATTGTTGAAACAATGAATTACTTGAACATTGTCACAAGATGATAACCTTGATAGGTCCCTTTGAGAAGGGTATCTTGTCTGTTTGTTTGTGTTGTTGCAGGTGTAGCATATACCAGGCAGTACGCCGTATGCGTCCTCAAGCAGGATGATTCCTTCTTCTCCAGCAAGGTTCAGCAGCCTCTCCCCGCAGAGTCTGAACGTGAGATCATAAGCATTGATATGTTTTCCCCAGGCAGAGAAGATCCTCTCCCCAACTAGATGTACCCTGAAGGAACGTCATCTCCCCAGCTGAGTCATATACTGAAGTATGCAGTACTCGGAGGTTCCAGACTGAAGTCTCCAGGAGAATTGAGATTCCCTGCAAAGTTGTATTCTCCCCGGCAAGCCGGGTGATTCCTTCTTCCCCATTCGAGTTTGCAGACCCCCAAGAGAGCCGAGTCCTTGGGAGCCGTTTGGGCCATGATTGGTTTTCCCCAGTAGAGTGTTGAATAGCTGATGTTGTATTTCCCCACCGGAGTCGTTATCTCCAGAAAGTTTTAGCCGCGAAGGCCGCGCAGTTTATTTCTGCGATTGACATCGCTTTCCTCAACAGGTTCAGGTTCTCGTTCCCCTGCAGCAGTCGACTGAAGATCATTTCCCCAGGCGGAGTCCAATTGAGATTGGTGTGACTTCTTCTCCTTGGCAGGATGAGTCCTTCCTCCACCAAAGTGGTCCTTTCTCCTTGACAGGAGGATTCTCCATTTCAGCATTTATTTTGCTGATGGGGTCGTAGCATTTTGCATGATTGCTTAGCATTTACCCTAAACGCGTAGCATTTCCACCGCGTGGAGCATTGCACCATTGTCAAAGCATATGCATATGAAACATGAGCTAGGTCGTTACCGTTCTTGTTTTGCAGGTGTTCCTCCGCAGAGTCGCTTGCTCAAGATGATTCTTGAATTCCCCCAGCAAAAGTCGTTTGCCCAAGATGATTCTTGAATTCTCCAGAAAAGGCGTTCGTTTAAGATGATTCTTAAAATCCCCTGTGCAGTCGCCAGAGAGGGTTGCTCAAGTTGATGCCTAGACTCCCCGGCAGAGTGTGCTCAGGATGATTCCTGAAAGCTCCAGCGGAGTTATTTGTCCAAGATGATTCTTGATGTCCTCAGCAGAGTTGACTCACTCAGAATGATTTCTGGATTCCCGAAGCAGAGTTACTTGATAGTTCTCCAGAATCCCCAGCGGAGATGCGTCATCCCTCAGCAGGTTTCCGAACAGCGAAGTTCAAACTTCCCTCGAAGACTTGATGATTGAAGTCCAACCGTATTAACGAAGCAGTTCTCCCAGCTGATGCGGAGTGCCTGATGGAAGAAATTTGGATATCCCCAATTGGTTCATGATTGACTGAGAATTCTATTCCCGACCTAGTGATGAAGTTCGGCTGATGCCCAAAATTTCTTTGAATGCCCGATGGCACGATTAACTTGATCGTTGACCTGATGAGTCCTGAGGAATCCGGGTGCCTGACGGCATGATCGACCATGTATTACCGGTTACCGTGTGACCAATTCTCCAGCTAGTTGTCGTGCAGCTAATATTTCAGTTTTCGAGTATTTGTTCCCATCAGAGTACCGTGTACTTGTGCAGTTGGCAAATTTTCGGGTTTGTTGGTATTCAACCGTCTTTCACCTTGATTGTTTGAGAGCCGTTCACTTCTCATCCAGTCAGGTCCAAGCCGTTTGAATAGGGGCAGCTATTGCACCCCAAAATTTGCCCAACTTTTCTTTACCTAGCTTATGTTTCATTGCATCCACATTAGCATTATCATTTGCATTTCATTGACATGTGTGCAGGAGATCAAGAGGTATGATTACCAATCAAGGATTATGCAAGACTATGAAGATGGCTCAGAGGCTTATTCAAGTGTTCAAGGGTTGATATCCTTGTCAGAGAAGTTAAAGGATTCCCAGAGTGAGTGGTTGAAACCAAGGTTGTGTGCCTCCTAACTTGAGAGTTGTGGGAGATCCTCAGATGATTCTGAAGCCAAGAATGTGGACTTGAAGCCTTGAGAGAGCTTATGAGATGTCTTGAAAGCCATCATGAAGCCTAGACAGGTCATTGTGCAAGATTAAGAAGACTCGGCCATGATTGATGCAATTAGGGTTTGACTGGGTCAACCCTAGGTCAACTGATGATTTGAACAAGGTTGATACCTAATCCAAGAGCCATGTGATCATGGATTGATACATTGAGATGTTAGAAGGATGATTCCAAGGTCAACTCATCATGATTGAAGAGTTTGAGAAGTTTCAGGCTAGGTTTTCTAAGGCTTGACAGTGTAAAATCCCCTAGTTTGACCCCTATCTTCAAGGCAGTTTAGCTCAAGATGTGATTGTCATCTCATCTTGCCCCCAACATGAATGTTGTAGAGCATGCTCTTAGATTTAATTTGAGCTCTAGAAGTCCTTGATAGGATTTGTAGAACTCAAGTTATGACTTTGACAAGTTACAGGACATCTGAGGTATGTGAATTTGGGGGCTTGAAAGTTACCCAACTTGCATCAAACTTTTGCCCAAGAAGGATGATTCCTATGAACTTTTTATCAACATGAATGTTGTTTCTTATCCTCTTAGCTTTCTAGAGAGTACTATAAGTCCTTGATAGGATTTGTAGAACTCAAGTTATGGCTTTGACAAGTCAAGGGCATTTTGGTCATTTGGAGATTATAGGTCATTTCAATCATAAGGTCATAACTCCTATTTCCAAGCTTCAAATGGAAAAATGTTCAACATCAAACTTGTTCAAAATGATGTTTTAAGGCTAGTAAAGAGGTCATGAGATGTTGGAAGTACTTGTAGCTCAAATTTGCAAAAATGACCTAAAATAAGGGTATAAGTTAAATAAACCAAAGTTGGAAATTGATATTTTCAATCTACACATCCAAACCAAGGCATGTAATATATCATTTTGACTTTAAAAAACATTTTAAGAACATTGGTTTAGCCACATTTTTGATTTGAGATTCAATTGGTGGACTTGCTTTGAAAAGTAGTTACTTACATCATAAGTAACATTTGCAAAAACCTAGAATCAAGGCATAACCAAGGCCCTTGCAAGCTAAACACTTTCAAAATGTCACTAGGGGAGAAATTGGAGGAGAATGGGATTGATTTCAAGCTGCAAACAGAACTATGCATACCATGGCATATGGTTGAAATTCTCATGACATGAGAGATTGAAACTCTCATTAGAAGGATCTAGAGGGTTCTAGATCATCCACACATGTTCTATATATTGAGTAGAAGAGATTCAGATGAAAGGTTGGTGATGATTGAAGGAGAGAGCAGAGATTGAGATTGAGATTTCATTGCTTGTAACTGAATTAGGTTTCACCAATTTCTTCACTTTCCATCCATTTTCTTGATTGCAACCTCTTCCATGGATGCTAAGGATTGATTCCAGATCATAATCAAGAAGAATTTGTGGTTGATTGGTGTTCTTGAGCTCAGATATTTCCACCTGCAACTCGGGTTTCAAGTTTCAGGAGGTTTCAACCAGTTTTATTGCATACAGAAGCAAGGAAAGGATCCATTGATCGTGTCTAGAAGGTTTGAGAGCTTGATTTGAAGGTTTAGTGCATCTGTTCATCAAGAATTGACAGGTATGTAAACTTCTTCCTCCAGCATGAATTAGGTAGAATCAATACGAATTAGGGTGTTAGATGCATTGTAGAACGGTGTAGGAAGGTTTTCAGATAGTTAATTTGAGAATTAGTGACCAATTAGGGATGTTGCCATTTTCGGTTGAGAATTGGTTATGGTGAATCTTGAGGATTTAGGTTGAATAAATGGTATGAATGAATTCGTGAGGAAATTTGGGACAAGTTTCATGTACAGACTGTCGCTACTGCGAAAATCGGCGCCGGCAATACAGAAGAGTCGCCACCGTGCGTTATTTATCCCAAAGGAGGGAAAGGAAACGCTCGAAGTAAACCTAACGCAAAGACGGGAAAAGGTATGGTCCTCGCAACCAAAACCTAGATTCGGGAGTCGGTTACGCAAGGGGAAGGTATTAGCACCCCTCACGTCCATCGTACTCGATGGGATCCACGCTTGCTGGTTTGTACGGATTACACTTCTATCTAAACTAAAGGATGAGGTTTGAAAAGAAAAGAAAACATGACTCGGCAAAGCATCGCACTTTATGCCTACGTATTCCCGTCTGGAACGAGAAATCAGAGTCAACGTAGTTCGCCTAACTACGGATGAAGGAGGGGAAGGTTGCTCGCTAGGATATCGCATCCTATGCCTACGTACTTCCACACAGCATGGAAGATCAGAGCAAACGTAGTTCGGGCTACGCACGACACAAGCTGTTCAAATGTCTTTTATGAAAAATATCACCTTAAACAAGGGTTTTCTTATTGCAAAAAGGTTGATGTTTGTTCAAATCTTTTGACGGAAGAAATGAATTGATTTTGTTATAGCCTTTATTAATGTTTTTCTGTTGTTTTGAGAAAGAAGAGACAGAATTCTAACCTATGGTTGAAAAGGGAATCACACTAACCTAATGTTATCATACATGGATTAGCTCCTAATGTCTATCACATTCTCCCTTGAACAAGGAAGAATGGAAGTCCTACGGGAAAGGAAAACGAAAGGAAGAAACGGAAATACAAGTAATAACCGCATATAAATGAACATGAATATAGCAATGGTAAATGCAATGCAAAGGAGGGAGGACGGTCCATCTCAACCTCAAGCCCATTCATGGATGGAATAAGAAAATATCAAGTGATCATATGCAAAGAATCGAGTGAAAACTCTGAGTGAAACGCGTAATCCACTATTTGGAATCGCAACGTGTTATCATGCAAACAAGTCGATAATTGGGAAAGCTACACATACAAATAACAGCCACCTAAGGGTCTTCCAATACCTCTAACCTATCTACAATAAGAAATATAAGCCACGGCGTTCATCACGCAAACACAAAGCGGCCGTTGGAGCCTTAACAAAAATAAAGTCCGTTCGGAAGTCCAAATTACAAGTCCGAATACAAAAATATAAGAAGAATAGCAAAATGGGCTAAAAAATTCAAATAAAAATCTCCAATGCCCTACATTAAGGCACAAACCAAGGGTGAGAGATACCACAAAAATATCCAAAGATAAATGGTCAAATAAGATGGAAACATTGCAAGATATCTCATGTATACCAAAGGAAAGATTAAAGTGGAGCATGTTAAAGAAAGCATCCAAAACCAATTAAAATGGTACAATAAAATTCCCACAAAAATACATCACAATACCTCATCATGTGTAGAATACCCCTGCAAAAGCTTTGACGTTTAAACAATGTTTTGATAGGTCAAACAAAATTCACAAAATGATAGCACCAGCATTGCTAATTTTTTGACAACTAAAATGTAAAAAAATCTAATAAAATGAAGAAAAATGGAAAAAATATGGTTCCAATTCTGTAAAATTCCAGACATCTTAAGGATTACGCATAAAAAAATGGGGATCAAAAAGACTAATTTTCCTATTTTTTATGGTATTTAGAAGTCAGCATATAAAACAGAAAAAATAAAAGAAACATGGCAATAGGAAGATAAAAGAAAATAACATGAATAAATAAAAGTGGCATGAGGCTTATGTGGCCGATTGCGTGGCGCAATGAGAGGCGTTGGATGAATGGAAGAAACCTTGACTTGGAAATGCATCTGACGGTGTTAACACCTTCTTCTCCAAATCAAATTTTTCAACTTTGTGAATAGTAACCCGCAGCTCCATGAACATGAGTTTTTTGCTACTTTGAAGCACCATAACTCCATCAATAATTATCCGTTTCGCACAAAATTTTGGTCAAACTTGAAGGAAAAAAATCAAGGAATCCAAATATGGTCTTAGATTTTCTTGAAACTCTCTCTAACTCCCAAAACGTGGCACCTCAAGAAAAACTCAAGAACCAAAAATTGTCATAAAACCCATCTTTTTTGTACTAGAATCCATGTAGGAGATGAGAGCAATGTAATGCAACAACAATAATGCAAGAAAGACTCATAAATCGTGAGTTATGTCGAATTCTTTATACCTCCGAAAAATGGCTTATGGAGCTTCACTCGATCACCAATTCTTTGAGAAAATGATGTGGACACGTCCTATAATTGATGAGGAAGGTGTTTGGATGGAAAGAAAGGAGTGAATTGATGGAAAACAAAAAATCAATTTTTCACTTGGAGCTCACTTTAATGGAGTTGTGTAGCTTGGTTTATGCATCAATTATGGCCAAAAAAGTGTTGAATCAATTGTAAGAATGATGAGGAATGTATTTGCAATGGTGGAATGAACCAAAAGTGGGAGAAAAATGGAATTGAAAATTTGAGTTTTCAAGTGTAGAAAAATGTGGGAAAAATGGAAAAATGGTGAAGAGAAAAATGAAGATTCAATATGATTTGCAAATGGAGAAAATGGATTCAACATCAACTATCACCAACCTTTACTCTTAATGATCTCAATCCAATATATAGGAGAGCATGGAAAGATCTAGAGACTTCTAGCTCAATCCAAGATGATTCTAGAAACTTCATGAATTTCTCATGATATGGTATTTTGATGTCTCATGATATCTCACTTCAATCCACTAACAGCCCCTTAACCACCTTTTAAAATCTCTTTTCATGACAAATTGGAGTGATATGAGTGAAAAACAAGGGATTCCTTTGCCTTATGTTGAGTTTCTCACATGTACCTTATTATGCAAGTGATGGAATTACAAAGCAAGTCCATTTTTTAACCCTCAAATCAAAATTGTGGCTGAACCAAAGTCTTTAAAATGTTGTTTAGACTCAATTTGATATATCATATGCCCCATTTTGGATTTGTAGATTGCCCATACCAATTTTCAATTTGAACTTTTTCAACTTATGTCCATTTTTAAGCCATTTTCACCACCTTTTGTCAATTCTTGTTCCATGCATTTACAAACTTTCATGACCTCTTTTCTAGACTTAAAATGCCATTTTGAGCAACTTTGATGTTGTGAAGTTTTTTATTTGAAGCTTCCTTGTATGAGTTTTAGGCATACGCTAAGAATGACATATAATTCCACTTTCCCAAAATACCCCTGACTTGCACAAACTATAACTTGAGCTTCACAAATCAGATGAAGGCATACCATACCTTTTTGGAAATGGAAGATCATGAAGAACAACCCTTATGTTTGCCAAGAATTCATTTGAAAACTCCTTTAAGGTCAAAAGTTGCTTGGATGACAGACAACTTTCACAGACAAATTTTAGTGTCCTCAGATGACCTGTAACTTGCAAGAACTATAACTTGAGTTCTATAAATCACCTTGATGACTTCCACCACTCAAATTAAATCTATGAAGATACTTTACAAGTTTCATGTGGACCAGAAATTCATATGAAGATTTCATCTTGAGTTACACTGCTTTGAAGTTGGACCCAAATCAGGGGATTTTACACTGAAACCTTAATTTGGTAACTTCACTTCTCCTTGACTTCTTTTGATTTTTCTTGGGCACAACACCACATCCATATCCATGTAGAAAATAATGAATCCCACATCCCTCAAATGAGCCTTGATACCTTTCAAATCAAGTCCTTGACCTAGGATTGACCTAGATAAAACCCTAGTTGACTGTCTTCAACTGAGGCTCTTGCAATCATTCCAATGACTTGGCTCTTCTTCAAAATGATCATCTAGACTTTCCATGATATCCATACACACCCCATGCTCTTGGCTCATAGCTCATATACCCTCTGATGATCCCCAAACAACCTCCAGATAGGAGAGAACCCCATGATTGATCTGTCAACTCTTCAAGACTCACATTCTTCCCTGATGACATGAATAGTCTTGAATATGAATGAAACCCTCTGAATATGCCTCTTGAGTAGGGCTGGAAATGAGTCGAGTCGAGTCGAACTCACCTCAGCTCGGCTCGACTCGTTAAGAATTGTTCGAATTCGAGTTCGAGTTCGAGTTCGACACGAACTTTTTTTTAAGCTCAAACTCGACTCGTTATAAGTTCACGAACAGTTCGGCTCGACTCGTTAGGTTCATCTCATTAGGTTCAGCTCACATGGTTCACGAACTTAAAAACTATTTTTTTAAATATATATATTTTTTAGTATATTTGACATTTTAAATAAATATATATTTTTAAAATAAAATATTAAAATAAAATAAAAGTTATCATATTGAAATTTAACTTTATCTTCGAAATCTACTACTTCAAAACCTACACAACTTTCAAGAGATACATTTGAGAGTCTAATTCAAAAACTAATAAATTGAAGATTAAATTTGTCTAAGATTTGAAGTAAATATTTAAACCTAATCTTAAAGACAGTATAATTCTTTTCATATGTAATCGAGTTGACTCATGAACCTAACGAGTCGAACTATGTATAGTTCAAGTTCAGCTCATTTAGTTAACGAACTTAATTTTTCGCTCATACTCAACTCATTTGGTTCATGAACCTAGTTCAACGATTTAATTGTCGAGTCGAATTCCGAACTATCTTCGAGTTGGTTTGGTTCATTGCCAGCCCTACTCTTGAGACAAGAATGGCACTTGATCCCCCTGATTAAGATAACTTACTTATGTTATGCTATGCAGATGAATACACTATGTACATGATGCCAATGCAAATGACTATGCAATTGAAACATAAACCTAGGTTAGAAAAGGTTGGGCAAATTTTGGGGTGCAACAGCTGCCCCTATTCAAGCGGCTTGGACCCAACTGGGTGAAGAGCGAACGGCCTTCAAACAGTCGAGGTACGAGATGGTTGAATACTAAGAACCCGGAAATTTTCCAACCGCAGAAATGAATTGCGTATACGACTACTGCTTGGGGAAAATATCATTCAGAAAACCGAATCCGGTTGTCACGGCAACAACTGATCAATTATCTGATAAGAACTGACTTGATTTCGTCCTCAACCACCTGCGTGACGCCACAGGCCTTGAATCCATAATTAATTCCAAATTTTGCTACAATAAGCATGCATCGAGCCAAAGGACCACGTCGAAAACACAAAAGTCTTGACCTTCATTTGTAGAGAAACAAACAAAATGCTACGTAAAGCGCGAATCAGGCATCCGGTGACTTGAACAAGTTACTCTGTGGGATACATCTCCGACGACACAGATACTTGAACAAATAATTCCGCAGGGAGCCACTCCGTTAGCACGGGTAATGATTCTGCCAACACCGATAATAATTCCTTTGACAAAAGGTAACAACTCCATCGACCAGGATAACAAACTGCCTCAAACAAGGCATAATAACTCCTCAAACCAGGGTGTAACTCCATCACCCAGGGTGACAACTCCCTCAACCAGGGTAATAACTCCTTCAACCAGGGTATAACTCCTTCAACCAGGGTAATAACTCCTTCAACCAGGGCAACAACTCCCTCAACCAGGGTAACAGCTCCTTTGACCGGGGTATAACTCCCTCAACCAGGGTATAACTCTTTCAACCAGGGTATAACTCCTTCAACCAGGGTATAACTCCTTCAACCAGGGTATAACTCCTTCAACCAGGGTATAACTCCTTCAACCAGGGTATAGCTCCTTCAACCAGGGTAATAACTCCTTCAACCGGGGTAATAACTCCTTCAACCAGGGTATAACTCCTTCAACCAGGGTATAACTCCTTCACCCAGGGTAATAACTCCTTCAACCAGGGTATAACTCCTTCAACCAGGGTAATAACTCCTTCAACCAGGGTATAACTCCTTCAACCAGGGTATAACTCCTTCAACTAGGGTAATAACTCCTTCAACCAGGGTATAACTCCTTCAACCAGGGTATAACTCCTTCAACCAGGGTATAACTCCTTCAACCAGGGTATAACTCCTTCAACCAGGGTATAACTCCTTCAACCAGGGTAATAACTCCTTCAACCAGGGTATAACTCCTTCAACCAGGGTATAACTCCTTCAACCAGGGTATAACTCCTTCAACCATGGTAATAACTCCTTCAACCAGGGCATAACTCCTTCAACCAGGGTATAACTCCATCAACCAGGGTATAACTCCTTCAACCAGGGTATAACTCCTTCAACCAGGGTAATAACTCCTTCAACCAGGGTATAACTCCTTCAACCAGGGTATAACTCCTTCAACCAGGGTATAACTCCTTCAACCAGGGTATAACTTCTTCAACCAGGGTATAACTCCGAAGGTTTAATCCACAAGATTCTTGTAACAACAATCCGAAGAAAAACTCTACTAGGGTAATTCTGACGACAGCCGTCAAACACCTACTTCGACGGCAGGTAGTAATTTCAAGATTTTCAATACTGACGTGACAACAGTCTGAAGAAAACTTCACTGGGGAAGAAGAGAAGCTTAACCAAGCAACTCTGATGGGGAAGAAAACTCTACTGGGGAAATCACGGCGATAACTCCAAAAAATCTAAACTATGAAATCTTGTAATGCCGACATAACAGCGACCTGAGAAGGACTCGGCTGGGGAAAAGAGAAACTCAACCAAGCAACTCTGCTAGGGGTCCACATGATAGGACGAACACGATCACTGCTCGCCTTGCGCCACAAATCCGACTATCCGAACATCTTCCTGAATCATAATCTCAATTATCTGCAGGGGAAAACAAACATCTGAAACCAACGAGGTAACCAACCTGGTTTATGTTTCTGAATACGTATGTTCAATAATGACGTAATGTTTCCATATAGCATGGAAATGCTACGTATTTGGGTTAGATGCAAGTATGATGATACATGCAAATGCAATGAGGCGCTCCAGCAAAATAAATGCTGAAGACACAGCTAACTCCGCCGAGGATAACCGGATATCACAGAATTATTCCAGCCAAAATAAAAGCTGGAAAAGTGAAACCAACTCCGCTGGGGAATAACACATGTGCCAAGTATGATTGGACTCCTCTGGGGAAAACAGACGGAGTCTTCCTGCGCACTAATGAAGATTGGATTTGAAACTGACGCGTCAACACGGACGGGCCTTACAGTGATTGCCAATACATTTTTCTGGTTGAAGAATCGGAAGACAGTAACATGACTTCCCGACATTCGTCTCACACTTTAAGATTGACTGAATCTGCTCGAATAGCTCTGAGTAGCTCTGATGATACGGAGAAGAACAATTCCTTCGCTTCTGATATGCCCCGGCCTGTGGGACCTCTGTGGGGATAGTCCTCAAAAGGGAATCTGAACATTTGTACCCCGTTGGTCTGATATGAACTGCCCCAACATTCTGAACTTCGGAGAAATACTTCACAATAAATGCCCCTCGAGTAAAGAATAACTTCTGTGCTCTTAAGATGGCCTGCCCCTGATTGCAATGACTTTGCCCCTGATTAGCTGATCCAGAGCAGTACCTCCAACTACGAGAGATTTACCGAATCTCGACCTGATTGCCCCAGAGTAACTGACTTTGAATGGCTGACTTGACTGGGGAGCACCTAATGGCTTGCCCTAGCTTGCGGAGCATTCGGGCGCTCTGCATTCTATCCTGACCATACTTTCCATTGTAGGAAACTTTTCTGCTGTCAAGCGCTTACTCGCAAGTAAAATAAGTTGTTTTGCGTAAAAGACGTATTAATGCAACACATATGATAGTTTTGACATCCAATCTGTTCACTGGGAGAAGGGAAAAACAGTTTATAGCATATAATGCATAAAACATTTATCAACATCAATACCAACATGGTAAGAGGAACCCTTTCAGGAGTCAGAATCGACGCGACGTTTACCGAAGTATGCTTTCGAAACAACCTGCTTCAATTAGGACTTTTGAAGGTTATAACGTGGTCAGGTTCACGGTTTTGAAGGAAAGGATAAAGGCTCAAAGTTTATTTTAACCCACCCACTCTCCTTGATGTTCTCCCATCCTACGTTAAGCTAATTCGACCTTAGCGCTCACCTCTCAGAGTCTGAAAGATAGGAGTGATAGTTCGAGAACCCATGAGTTTTTGGAGTGACAACCACTCACTTTTCGTCTTTGACACTTAGGGTCACACGACTCGCATTTGATTTGAGGATTTTTCTTTTTGTCCTCCTTTCATCTTTTTTTCTTATCCCTAACTTTTGCCTGGACTGACTCTTTTGAGTTCTTTTGGTTTTTTGAGTCCAGCGGGATGCCCTCTGTTGCGGTGAAAATTGGATATCAAGCTATTAATTAACTTGAACCTTATTTCTTTTACAACCGGTCTTTAGTTTATCCAAAGGATAGGTCTAAAGAAAGAAAGAACCTTTTGCGCGATGTAACGACAACGCTTAAGAGATTCGGGGATTCGGGGGTTGGTTATATCTAAGGAAGGTATTAGCACCCTAAATATCTGTAGTACCCTACAGGAACCTTTTGTTTAATTACTTGCTAAGTTTGTGAATCGTGCACTATGGTTTAAGGAGGGAATAAAAGTAAAATAAAGGCCTAAGTGGTTTTCTAAGTTTGCTCGCAAAGGTATCGCACCTTCTGCCTACGTATCCTGACTAGGATAGAATCAGAGCAATCGTAGTTCACCTCACCAGGGAAAAGAACACTTGATGACGATCAAGGTTCAAGGGGGGAACAAACATGACCATGTTTGTGTGGAGTTTGACAAAACTCCCTAAACTAAATTGTAAATGGGGAAGTAAGAAATCATGATGATGATTCTTACACAGAGTTGACGAACTCTTTCCTAGGGTTCTAGTTGAAGAACACTCCTAGTATGGGTGGGTTTCTTAGACTTCAAGCAAAGTCTAAAGGCTTCTAAACTAGGGTTAGAGTGACTTAACAAATTCAAAGGGAAAACAGAGATTTTGGTCCAAGACATTGACAGTCAAGTGGACAGACCTTCCTTTGGAGGAACAGTATTGTCGGCAACTGGACGAAAGCTAACGAGCTTCGTCGCTTAGGGATAAAATAAAATACAAACATTATTCAAACATTCATGGTGACAACCAATACAAAGATTAAAGACGGAAAGCAATGATGACAATCAGAGCAATTGTTTTGGTACGAGAACCGTGACGACAGTTCGCACCTGGAATACCGTTAACAGACAGATGAGATAAACATAAAAATAATTCGAGGTAAAAATTCTAACATGTTGATAAACATATATAGACATGATAACAATCAATTTTCCTGAGAAAACACAAGAGGAACCTTTTTAATTTTCATCTGCAACCAAATAGGGTTAATACCGTTGACGCGCGGATCGCGCGTAATCAAACATGGTGAAAAAATAATCAAACATGGGAAATAATTACATGGCATGAAAGTACATATAAAAACAAACACAATGAAAAAAAACGGACGAAAAACGATAAAATATGAGAGAGTTACGATTTTTTGAAGTTTATGTACAAAAATGAGGAAAAGTGGCAGCAAGGGTTATCACAAGGGATCGAACCCATGCCAAGACTGATACACGCGCGAGTCTCTACCGCTGGGGCGGCTGTTACATCAATTAATCAAATGGAAACCATAAATATACATGCCTTGTTTGGTTCCATGGCTGGGCAAAAATACATAATCAACACAAATACGATTCATACCGTATCTCACTAACCGCTTATCGGATCGAGGCAAATTTTATATGGATCTTGGGTAGAAAAATGAGAGGAAGAGGATGGTGGTGTTAGTTTTTCCAAATTGTTTACCTAGTGAAAAAAACGATAGCTGGTGTGTGTATGTGCTTTGAATGCATAATGACATGGAAACATAATCGAAACCAAATACGTTTCATACCGTATCTCACTAACCGCTCATCGGATCGAGGCAAATTTTATATGGATCTTGGGTAGAAAAATGAGAGGAAGAGGATGGTGGTGTTAGTGTTTCCAAATTGTTTACCTAGTGAAAAAAACGATAGCTGGTGTGTGTATGTGCTTTGAATGCATAATGACATGGAAACATAATCGAAACCAAATACGTTTTATACCGTATCTCACTAACCGCTCATCGAATCGAGGCAAATTTTATATGGATCTTGGGTAGAAAAATGAGAGGAAGAGGATGGTGGTGTTAGTTTTTCCAAATTGTCTACCTAGTGAAAAAAACGATAGCTGGTGTGTTTTTATGTCATGAGATGCATTTTCACATGAGTAGCTCCATACAACCACATTGAATTCAATCCAAGCACACACACATAACAGTTAGATGATAATAAAGCAAATCATAATACTCTCATGGCCAGAAATCATTGACTGTGGAAAGTCACATACAAATTGCAAATGCATATAAAAGTAACAATGCATAACAATATGGTTTTTGAGTTCCAAAGCAATTCAGATCAAAATGAGATTATGGACACCTTCCAAATATGATTTCAAGTATGTGTGTGTAAAAAAAATGGAACTGTAACAAGTGTATAAGGATTTGGCTCTCAAGTTGCATATTGTGTGTGTTATGTGCATCATGAGTGGGATTTTTGTTCCAAACAGTTTTGATGTCATATGATCATGTAAGCACCTTACCTATGGTGATTGTAAGCAGAAAAAACAAACAAACTAGACTAAGACACATCAATGCAAGATCTGGTGTATCACATGTCAATGTTGTGGAAAATGAGCAACTCATGAGTGAGATTGTGAGGTGATGTGTTTGGGTGCAATGTAATCACATAGGCATGTCATAGTTGATGAGTATGAAGTGTCCAAAGTGTGTTTTTAGTGAAAAATAAATTTGTGTAAAAGGTAGCAAGTGTGTGGATTGAAGGTGTTTTGAAGAAGGCCTTGAAGCATGAAATCTTAAAACAATCATTTGGAGGCCAAAGTGATCATGCCTACACTTTTGAAATGGTGAACATAAAATGTCTTAATGAGAAAAATTAATGTAAAATCAGTTGGTGCAAAAAGTGATAGTGTAAGTGATTTGAGTGCTTTGCTTATGCAAGTCCAAATGTGAAATTGAGTGTTTAGGCATAAAGCCAGCAAAATGATGTTTTAAATGCTATTATGTCATATAGATCAGATTTGGTAAATGCTACTAGCAACTAGGTTTTGACAGAGGTCATTCAAACATACTAAACACACATGTGAAGATTGGAGGAATTTTGGCAGCGGATAATATGGCAAACAAAATTAATACTACTAGGTGTGTGAGCTGCCAAGCTAAAAGACTCAGGTTTCCAGGCAGCAATTCAAAAATAGCCAATCAGTGGTGGTTTAGAGGTAGTTTCTACACTTCAAAACATGATGGTGTTTATTGTTTCTAAAAACTCCATGGTTAAAACCACAAGATGAGAATGAGGTAAACTAACTAGAGCTGGGAAGTGTCCACTGATTTTGTTCAACATCCAAAACAAACAGTGGGTAGTAAAAGTACCGCAGGTGCCAAAGATCTTTAATTGAATCTACCCCCCTCTCCCAAGTAATCCAAAGTGAGTAATATTATTGATAATATACTGATGAAAAAGTTAATGGGCACCATTAAAACCAAACCAACTGTCACAGCTAAGGGGCCAAACTGTTGAAGTAAGCAAAGTGACCTTCAACACCCTAAAATTCTTTTACAGATGAGGTAGGAAATCTCAACCTCCAGCACCATTACTAACAATAGGACCAAGCTGTCAAAACTTAAACTCATCAGTTAAATCTTCAACTATCTGCTATCCTATCTCAAGGTCAACTGATCTAAGCATCAAGAACAAGATTCCCTCGAAGTCTAGGCTGTGTGATCACCTACAGATGTGTTCAATTCAAAATTACACTGTCCAACTATTGCTTGGTTCTTATCCAATCATTCTCACACTTGGTCAGTAAATCAAGATCAGCAGGTGTCAGTCTCATCATTCCTCCATGAAAACCAACAAAATGACTAGCTCAAATCTTCCAGAACTAAGTCCTTTTGTTCCTCCAAGGTTTCCCAAAACATCATGACCAAATGCCAAATGCCCCTCCTTTTCCCTGACCATCTCAGCATGAGTGTATGCCACAATTCCTCCAATCATTAATTCACAATCAGTCTGATCCAATAGTAATTGAAATAAGTGTGGGAACCAACAACTCACAGAACCTTGATTCATCCTCCACTGTAGTCAACAGCTTATACCATTTATGTTTTTACACAACCATAAGCAACATAGTTCTTACAAAGATAAAAACCTGTTACAATCCTCAACAGACCCTATCACCATTACATCCTTCACCCCATATGGTCTTAGATGTCCCCAAGCATACAAATGAGACCAAAATTAAAGAACAGGTTGTGAACACCAATTCTGGTATGCTACCCAAGAGCATACAAAGGTTTTAGTAGCAGGCTCATCAATTCTTAACAATACTGGTCTGTTAATACCTCATGATTTGTAATGGAAAACTTAATGACATTGTTATTTGGCCAAAATTAGTGGCATGAAGCTGACAGGATTGAGACTATACCACCAGTCATTAGCAGTGGGAAGTTCATGAATATGTTATCAAATTAGTAGCAGTAAATCACCCTATAGGTATGAAATGAATGGTTTCTTGATTGCACACCAGACCATGATTTGGCCCAGGTCTCAAACAATGACAGTGCTAGATTTCATGTTATTGGTAACATCACACAGTGGGCAAATACTCTCCCAATCAGTTGTGGTTTTAATAGAAACATCCTCTTACTTTAAGTAGCAGTTTTATATGTATGAAATTAAATATGCATTCATGAATCCTCAAAGAAAGCAGACTAATGGTGATTAAGGGGAAATTTCATGTGTCCCTTTGTGTGTGAAAGTGTAGCAACAAGGCTTAGTTATCAATCAAAACAGAACTAAGCCTCAATGAGGAAACAAAGTAACCATATGAAGAATTTTAAAACTGGCAGCAAAATAAACAATCAACAATACCTCACTCAGCAGGCAAGTCCCAATCATTTTGGAATGGATTAAATGTTCAGAATTTGGCATATTTGCTGCAAACTGACATGATTTGCAACAGCCAAACACAATGATCAAACTCATACTAACAAAGCTTAGTCAAAGGCTATTGTTTCAACTGCTAAACATTCGAAGACTACTGATGCTGATATCCTGCTACCACTTGGTAACAGCCTTTCTTTAGATGAAGAGTTTCAGGCAAAACAAACAATTTCTAAGATAGAAGGTATGATCCAATACTGAGAATTAGCAGCCTGAGTGCATCAATATGAAATGATAAATCCATCCTTCACACAAAGCCCATTAGCAGTCCTTAAACCAAAAGATGAGCTAGCAGTCTAAAGGCAAACCCTTGTGGCAATCTCAAGGTATACCAAACAAACTCACACAGGTTCTCTTAGCAGGCCAACCAAATTAGTAGCCTTGATGCTAATCAAAATAAACTGAGAAAATATCACAGTACCTCCAAGGTAAACACACTTTTAAAATGTCAAGGGTCCACACAAACTAAACCTAGAGCCTATGGACAAAACTTAAAGAAACCAGTCTGTTTGCTAAGGAAAACCAAACATATGTCATGAATTCAATCTAGTCACACAGAACAACAAAACTATAAAGCTAAACTTGGATAAAAGATCTGATATTGTAACATACATTCTAAGACTCACTAAAACTTATCTTTCCCAAACAACAAATGTCATGTAAATCATCAACAATTCATAGCTTCAAATTTCATTAAAAATGCCAAAGTATGAAAATGATGAAAAGTTGATAAAGACCAATCACATACCTCTTGTAGACTCTTTTAAATAGGTTAGGACGGTTGAGAAAAACCAGAGATGTTGAATCCAAGTTTTGGCTTTTTTCCTCACTTGAAATTTAAGAAACAAGCCACTTGAGATGCCAAAGGGAGATTTATGAGTTTCTGATGATGGATGAAGGTTTGAACAGCCAAGGTATATGGTATTTGAGGTGTTCAAAGGATCAAAGCCTCAAGAAAATGTTTGGAGATCAGTTTGGAAGTTTTTAGGGCTTTTGGTCAAAGTAAGCTTCATGAATAGTTGACTTTTGGATTCCTTGTGATTTTTGGTGGTTCAATGGTTTGTACACCTTATATATGTTATTTATAAAGTGTATGGATGATAGTTTGGGTGCTGGAACATGTAGAACTTGATGTGGTAGAGATTTCACTTCAAGGCCATTTTTGAGTGTTTTGGTGAACTTTGTGATTTTTGAGAAATTGAAGCAAGATGATGGAATTGTGATGACAGGGGTTATTTGTGGTTTCTATCAGAAAAGATGTCTTTTAAATGAGGTGAGGGAGCTCTCCTTTTATAGAGAAAGTGGTTGAGGTGCTTACTAGGGAGGTCTTGCTTAACCATGAAGCAAACTTGATATTTTCAACCACTTACCAACTTGCTTTGCTTTTTCTGATCCTTGGCCACTTCTTTTCATCAAGAGGCAAGCTTAATGATGGTTTTTACTGATGAGAATGCAGGCTAGAGGCTTAGGGAAGGGGCTGGTTCAAATCTTACTTTCCACCTCATGCTTTGAAAAGTCCACTTTTGCAACTTTGGCAATGAAACTTCAAACTTTAATTCCATGATGTTTCCATGATAACTCTCTGTTCTAACATGCTAAGTATGTTCAATATATCAGGTAGAAAGAGTTTGGCAAGTTGAAATTGGCTCACTTGAGTGATAGAGGTGCTTTTGCAATATTGGTCAATGTGGGACTAGTATGACAAAATACCAACTTTGAACACATGTATCTCTCAGCTCATAACTCACCTTGAGATGTTCTTGTACAATTTAGAAAGCCCTCACATAGTACTAAAACTTCCATGTTGACCAGAAATCTTGATTCTATTTGAAACTAGGTGAAAAATGCCCTTGAAGTTGGCTGATTTTAGCCTTTAAAGTGAAAATAACTTAGAAATTTTCTAAGTTATTTTCCCTTCTAGGAATGTTTTTGCTTATATCTCAAAAAGTATGCATTTTATGGTTGTGGACTAGTATGGGACTTTTGTAGGACTTGTCAAGAGCTTTCAAATGAGACTAGAACCAACTCAATTGGATGTGTGGTTAAGGAGATACGGTTTAGCCCTTTTCAAAACCCTAATTTCCCGATTTCTCGATTACTCTCTCATTCTTGATCCAATGACCATGAAAATTGATATGCAAGTCCATTATGACATAAGGAACAACTTTGATTCACAACTTGGATTCCAATTCTCAAAATTTGAGGAGTTGACTTTTCGGTCAACCGTACGATCGATCGGTGCCGATCGAGTCGCCTGTTGATATTCTGGACCTCCTGGGACTCTGACACTTCTTGAGTAGTCTTTAATAGCCTATATTAACTTCATGGACCTCAATCCCACCATTAAAACATCTTCCAACATCAAAGTCAAACCACAATTGATTTTCCACTGGTTAAAAACCCTAATTGGGGCCTCCTGACTGCACTGTTCTTGATTCTGAAACGATTTCTTCAAATTGACTTCCCATTTGACTTTGATATTATCTTTGATTTCATTCCATGATTGAATTGGCCCAAATCATTGGATAATCATTCCTTGGTTTCTTTGAATTTGTCGGTGCGAAAACCCTGATTCATCTGTAACTTGACAATAATAAACTTGCACTTGATTTAGGGTTAGATAATGCATGATCATGCTTCTAAAAATGATAATGAGAATCTAAGGGGTCAAAATTTGGGGTACAACAGTTGCCCCTATTTAAATATCTTCACGAGATGACTGAGAGATGACAATTCTCGGAAAATCGCAGTGAAAGGTATTTTAAATATAGATAACCAAAAAATTTGTCCCTTAGATCCGATGCCATGCTAAAGGACAAGTTATGATATGCCATGCACTCTAAATGATGTTTTATGATGCTTGAATGCAAACAACATAGACGCAACGATAATGATAAAAGAAACAGTAAACAAACAGTGACAAATACAAAGACTCGATACTGGGGACTCGTACTAAAAAACTAAATTAACAGTTCAGACATGACTGCTAGCGTAAGAAGGAAAACTTCACATGGGGAAGAGACAAATCCGATAAAGATGACAATCTTATTGGAACCGAGGTACTCCACCGGGGAGAAAAATAGACTTCTACTGGGGAAATGAAAAATTAATTCCATCGGGAAAAGAGAATCAGGATTCGCGAAAGACTGGATACAACCTCACTGGGGATGATCAGATGAGGAACTTCCTATAGTGAAGAGTTCAAACGGGATCTTCAGGAATGGACTAGAAATAAGACTAATCACACGTGGAGGATACTAGTGACGACTAGATCTCCGAGACTTGTCTGGGAACATGGATCAACTGGGGATACATCCTCAGCTTTTGCAAATAGTTCACACCGTGCTGGTAATCAATAGACTTCCTGGGGAATTGGTAACGACCAGAATTCCAAGCGATGCCAGTGACGACTGGTCTTTTAATGGTGATTGGTGACGACCAAATCAGGGTTCCAATAACGATTGGTTTTAAACAATGCTAGTTACGACTGGATTTTTAATGAAGATGGTGACGACCATACTGGGGAATACCAATGACAATTGGTTGTACAAAAATGCTAGGGATCACCAGATCTTCTAGCTGGAGATTGGTGATAACCAAACTGAAATAGACTTCCAAGTAACGATTGGACTCTAGATGATGATACCAGTTACGACTGGGTTTCAAAGGGAAAAATTGGTTAAAACCTCAGGATACCAATGACGATTGGATTTAGGCAGTTCCAGTGACGACTGGACTTCATGGGGAAAGTTAGTGACAACTAACAAGATACCAATAATAATTGGAACAATACCAGTGACGACTGGATTTACCGGGGAAAAGGTTGGTAACGACCAGACCAAAAGGCGCCAATGACAATTGGACTTTTATTTAGTGCCAGTGACGACTGGACTTACTTGGAAACGAAGTGAGTAACAATTTAGACTTTGCGGGGATTAATAGATGGTGACTAACTCGGGGAACAAACGAATCACACTGATCCCACGATGAGGGGTGTACGTAGACTTGGGAAATAAACCCGAAGACCTACTGGGGAATAAAGTCTGTAGGTAAATTTTGCTGAGGTGAATTCAACAGATGTCCAGAAATACTTCGCTGGGGGAGGAACCTTCATATCATCACAAGAAATCCTGAGGGATAATCTCCAATTTTGGTAATCATGCACGGCCAAAGGACTCTTCGTCGCCCAACTTGCTAGCGTTTCATTGGGGAATGTAAATCCTGACTGTGTATCAAGACTCCTGCTACCCTGAAGTTTCGGGGAGTGTATGATTTTCCTCGAGTCTTTCCACAAGTTAAAACATTTTGTAAAATATTTCCAAGTTATTTATTTTTTCACAAAAAATTTGGATTTTAATGCTTTCAAAAATAATCGTTGATTAACGAACGGTATTTTGCATAACAAAGAAAATAAGGAACTGATAATTTGCACAAGAAAGAGAGGCTCAAAAGGCTGATTTTATTTAAAGGATGAAATCTTGCCAATGACAATATTCCATGGAAATTTTTACAAGTAAAATGGCAAAAGTGGATAAGGTTACATTGAATCCTGTGACCTAACTATCCCTAAAGACTAGAATTCTCCAAGATCCTTGCTTCTGACGAGAGCTGTTGAGATGAATTTTTGTTGAATCTGCAGTGTTGATGCCTTCGTCTGATGCAGCGAAACGCCTTTGTCCCTAATTTTTGCCTGGATCGCCCTTTCGGGTTTTCAATCCACCGGGACGCTCATTTTTGCCTAAGCCGCCCTTTCGGGTTTTCAACTTAGCGAGCTTTTTTATTTCTTTTCTCTTTTTTCTTTCCTTCTCTTTTGCATAAACCGTTCTTTTGGATTTTCCGGTTTATCGGGTACTTTTTAGGCGTAATATTTCTGAACTGCGTCAGAGTTTATCGGGTGTGTAAGTTGTTCTCCGTCCATGGTAGTAAGGATCAGTGAACCTCCGGAGAATACTGTCTTCACAATAAAGGGGCCATCATAATTAGGCATCCACTTCCCTCTTGCGTCTTTGTGAACTGGTAAGATCTTCTTGAGCACAAGTTCTCCTTCGCGGAATTCTCTGATACGGACCTTTTTATCGAACGCCCTCTTGATTCTTTTTTGATACAACTGGCCGTGACACATCGCAGACATGCGCTTTTCATCGATGAGATTCAGCTGATCAAATATTTCTTTAATCCATTCTGCCTCTTCTAACTTGGTTTCCATGATGACTCTGAGGGATGGTATCTCGACCTCGATGGGAAGAACTGCGTCCATTCCATATACCAGAGAAAAGGGGGTTGCCCCTGTGGAAGTGCGGGCGGAGGTTCTGTATCCGTGCAGGGCAAATGGTAACATTTCATGCCAATCTTTGTAGGTTTTAACCATTTTCTGCAAGATCTTCTTGATGTTTTTATTTGCAGCTTCCACAGCTCCATTCATCTTTGGACGGTAAGGGGAAGAGTTGTGGTGTTCGATTTTGAAGTCATCACATAATTCTTTCATAACTTTGTTGTTCAGATTGGTTCCGTTGTCCGTTATAATTCTGCTTGGGATCCCGTAGCGACAGATGATCTCCTTTTTAATGAAACGAGCCACCACTTGACGTGTAACATTGGTGTAAGATACAGCTTCAACCCATTTTGTGAAATAGTCGATGGCGACCAGAATGAAACGGTGTCCATTTGAAGCTTTCGGTTCAATTGCCCCAATCATGTCGATGCCCCACATAGAGAAAGGCCATGGCGACGATAGTACATTCAACAGTGTTGGAGGCACATGCATTTTGTCTGCGTAGATCTGACATTTGTGACACTTTCTGGCGTATTGAATGCAGTCGGTTTCTAAAGTTAACCAGTAGTAACCAGCTCTCAAGATCTTTCTGGACATGGCGTACCCGTTGGCGTGAGTACCAAACATTCCTTCATGAACATCTTTCATTAACAAGTCCGCTTCTCTTTTGTCAACACATCTGAGTAAGACCATATCATGATTTCTTTTGTAAAGTACACCATTGCTGAGGAAGAATTTGGATGCTAATCGCCTTAGTGTTTTCTTGTCAAGTGCCGTAGCATCTGTGGGATATTCTTGCTTCAACAGATAATTCTTTATATCATGATACCAGGGCTTGCCATCGGTTTCTTCTTCAATCATTTGACAGTAAGCAGGCTCTGTCTTGCGTTCAATTTTGATAAGTGTGCCATCGTTGACATCTCTAGTTTTCCACATTGAGGCCAGCATGGCTAAAGCGTCGGCGATGTGATTCTCTGCTCTTGGAACATGTTTAAAGGTGATTTTGTCAAAATACTTGATCGTTTCAACGATATAAGCTCTGTAAGGGATCAGGTTTTCATGTCTTGTCTCCCATTCACCCGTGACTTGGTAGATAACCAATACTGAGTCTCCACTGACTTCGAGATTTTTGATTTGGAGATCAATGGCTGCTTCGAGACCAAGGATACATGCTTTGTATTCAGCAATGTTGTTTGTACAATCAAAGTCTAGTCTGGCTGTAAACGGAGTGTAACCACCTTCAGGATTCATTAAAACTGCGCCTACGCCATGTCCGCTATAATTGGAGGAACCGTCGAACATCATTTTCCACCAATTCTCTGTCTGTTGACCTTTGTCAGAACTTGTTTCTTCACAATCTTTTACTAACATGATATCTTCATCCGGAAAATCAAACTTCAGAGGTTCATAATCTTCGACAGGTTGATCTGCGAGATATTCTGATAACACACTGCCTTTGATAGATTTCTGAGCCACATATTGAATATCATATTCTGATAGTAACATATGCCACCGGGCGAGTCTTCCGGTTTGTGCCGGCTTCTCAAAGATGTACTTTATTGGATCCATTTTCGAGATCAATAAAGTGGTGTGACAAATCATATACTGCCTCAAACGCTTAGCGGCCCATGCTAAAGCACAACAAGTCTTTTCTAGGAATGAGTATCTGCTTTCACAATCAGTAAATTTCTTGCTCAGATAATAAATGGCATGTTCTTTCCGTCCAGATTTGTCTTGTTGACCCAGAACGCAACCCATTGAGTTTTCAAGCACTGTCAAATACATAAAGAGAGGCTTTCCCGGAACGGGTGGTATCAAAATTGGAGGTTCTTGGAGATAACCTTTGATTTTATCGAACGCTGTTTGACAATCAGAATTCCATACAACTGTTTGATCCTTTCGTAACAACTTGAAGATCGGTTCACAGGTGGGGGTCATATTGGAAATGAACCTGGATATGTAATTCAACCTTCCAAGGAAACTTCTAACCTGATTTTCGGTCCGCGGAGCTGGCATGTCTTGAATGGCACGGACTTTGTCTGGATCTACGTCAATCCCCTTGTGGCTGACAATAAAACCGAGTAATTTTCCTGATCTGACTCCAAAAGTGCACTTTGCGGGATTCAACCTCAACTGATATTTCCGGAGTCTTTTGAATAACTTCAACAAATGTTCTAGATGGTCTTCTTCATTTTGAGACTTGGCGATCATGTCATCCACATATACTTCTATTTCTTTGTGCATCATGTCGTGGAACAAAGCCACCATGGCTCTTTGATAAGTTGCGCCTGCATTTCTCAAACCGAATGGCATAACCTTATAACAATAGGTGCCCCATGGAGTGATGAAGGTTGTCTTTTCCATGTCGTCAGGATCCATTTTGATTTGATTGTAACCAGAGAACCCGTCCATAAAGGAAAACACTGCAAACCGAGTTGTATTATCAACCAAAGTGTCAATATGTGGTAGAGGGAAGTCGTCCTTTGGACTGGCTTTGTTTAAATCTCGATAATCCACACACATCCTTACCTTTCCATCTTTCTTTGGTACAGGAACAATGTTGGCTACCCATTCTGGATACTTGGCCACTGCCAGGAAGCCTGCATCAATCTGCTTTTTTACCTCATCTCTGATTTTAAGAGCCATGTCGGGTCTGGTTCTTCTGAGTTTCTGTTTAACCGGAGGGCATTCAGGCCGGAGCGGTAACTTATGAACCACTATGTCTGTATCCAAACCAGGCATATCCTGATAAGACCAAGCAAACACATCTACATATTCTTTTAGGAGTTCCTTTAACTGCTGTTTTACTTCTGCCCCTAGGGCTGCCCCAATTTTGACTTCTTTTTTATCTTCTTCGGTACCAAGGTTGATAACTTCTACCTGTTCCTTATGGGGTTGAAGCTCTGCATCCTCTTTTTGGGCCAATCTTACCAGTTCATCAGGAATTTCAAAGTCCTCATCCTCGTCTTCAGCTTGGTAAATTGGTGAATCAAGGCCAGGAGGAGATGCATGGTCACAGGATTCAATGGGGTTATGGTCATCACTGCATGTTTAAAGGGTTTATTTTATTAAAACACACAATCAACAAATGCAACACACACAGAGAAAGAGAAAATTATTTTTGTTTTGGTTTTCTTTGTATTGCCATTTTTCTTTCAAAGTAAAAGCAAAAGACGGTAAAGAAACAACACGAGGATTTTTAACAAAATAGTCCATTCTCATTGATATTTCTTTGAAAGCATGGGGCCCTTACAAAACATTCCTATAGCCTTGGGCACGGCTATGGAGATTTTAAAAATAACAAAGAAAAACAACAAATTACTTTAACTCGGGAAAAACTACAGGAACTTCGATAGCCTCCCAGTTGTTCAGAGTAGCTTCGTCATGATACACTAGTGCTTCTATGTCTTCACTTTCAAGATTTCCTTCCACGGCGTTAATTTGAAAACCGCCACTAATAAATATTTCTTGAATAGCCTTTGGCCGACTGTTGTCATGCCTTGGTTTTTCGCTTTGAGTTGGTTTGTAACCCAACCCCTGGCGGTTCATCTTCGGCTTTACCTCAATGACTTCTCCCCATCCTGCGGGAGTGCCTTCTTCCATTGTAGCTTTGGCGCCTTGAGCAGATGCGAAAGTTGGACTACTTTTTGCCACCGTCTCCTCTATCATCACTGCGTTTGCTATTTCTAGTGCTTGGAATGATGTCTCTAGTGCATTCTCTTCTGCTTCAATGTACCGGAATGATGAAAGATTACTGACCATTAATTCTTCTTCACCATGAACAATCACCAGCTTATCATTTACCACAAACTTCATTCTTTGGTGTAGGGTAGAAGTTACTGCCCCTGCTTCATGGATCCAGGGACGTCCCAGTAAGCAGCTATAAGCTGGATTTATGTCCATCACCTGAAATACAATGTTAAACTCATGGGGTCCCACCAAGATTGGTAATTCTACTTCTCCGATGACCGTTCTCCTCGAACCATCAAAGGCTTTTACAATTAATGAGGTTGGTTTCATCTCTGCCCCGGCATAGGCTAGTCTGGCCAATGATCTTGCGGGTAGTACGTTTAATGAGGATCCTGTGTCGACCAATACTCGTGCCAAAGTATCTTCCTGGCATTTGATGGATATGTGTAGCGCACGGTTGTGATCACGTTTTTCTTTGGGTAACTCGGCGTCACTGAAGCTTAGAGTATTGCACGTTGTGATGTTAGCTACTACTGAATCAAATTGCCCAAGAGAAATATCCTTAGTTACGTGTGCTTGTCTCAATACTTTCTGTAATGCTTCCCTGTGAGCTGGAGAATTTATCAAGAGTGATAAGATTGATATTTTTGATGGCGTCTGATGAAGCTGATCTATCACCTTGTAATCACTTCTTCGGATAATCCTCAAAAACTCATCATTTTCTTCTTCTGTGCTCGGAGCTTCTTTTTCTTTGATTACCACAGCAGGAATAACTTCTTTTGGAATAGCTACTGATTCTTTTGGCTGATAGATCCAACCGTTGCGGGTCATCTTGCTAGTGCCGGCAATATTGGTCACATCTTTCTGATTATCTGTCTGAACAATCTTTCCCGTTTCTTGGTCTACCACGGTCACATCGTATTTCCACGGAACAGCTTTTCTATTGTCATAATGGAACGGTCTTGGTTTCTGAACTACGATTGGTCGTGGTTGACTTATAGCAGCTCTGTTGAAAACTGGCCTTGCATCCCTATTAAACACTGGAACTTTCTCTCTTTTCCTGGATAGGTCGAAAACTGGCTCTATTACAGAAACCTCTTCTCTCCTTTCCTTACCACATATTTGTAACATCCCCTCATTTATCAATCTTTGTATATCTTCCCGTATCCCATTACATCCACTGGAACTAACGGTACGTTTTTCACATTGGTTATGAACATCTCCCAACAACCCTGCTTCTGTCAGCTTATCATGCAATGTCTTCAATGGCGTTCTGATTTTTGACACATCATTAATTATCTCTTCATCTGACTTTTCAATGGCATTGACCCCTCCATGGTTTGGAAGTGGGTTACTTTTGACGTTAGGTGGTACATCATCAAAGGACAAGATTTTCTTCTCCATCAACTCTCTTACCAGATGTTTTAAGGCAAAGCAGCCTTCTAAGTCATGGCCGGCAGCACCTTCATGGAAAGCACAATGAGCATTTGGGTTATAATGTGGAGATGTGGTATCTGGATTAAGCGGTCTTGTCGTGATCAACCCCTGTTGGACCAAAGATGGATATAACTCAGTGTACGTCATTGGTATTTATGGAAGTGGAGGTTTTGTTGTTGGCCTCCGGTTCTGGTATTGTTGCCTGGGCTGTGGTACCCTCTGCTGCTGATTTTGTTGAAAGGGCGGAGCGTTGGGCGCTCGTTGATGCCCTTGCTGGTTTTGCTGATACATGGGCGCTGGTCGCCCTGGTTGATAGTTTGAAGTGGAATGGTTGAATGCTGGGGTCACAGCTGCCACATATTGCTGAGGGGCATACTGTACCGGGTACATGGGTCTTTGTTGATGAAACTGTTGAACATAGTTAGGCTGGATTGGCTGGAAGAAACTTTGTTGAGGCGGTTGATACTGCTGATATAGAGGTCTCATGGTACGGATTCTTCTCCCCATTATGGCATTTGTCTCACCTTCTTTCTTCTTGTGAAACCCACTGCTGACCTTCTTAATACTGCTGTTGTTAGAACTGCCGGAGCCGCTGGCTACCTTTCCACTTTTCATCCCCAATTCTACCCTTACTCCCACGGCTACAATGTCTGAAAAACTTGCAGACACACTGCTGATCATTTTCTCATAGAATTCTGGTCTTACTGTGTCAACAAACCAGTCTGTCAGTTCCTTCTCACTTAGGGGTGGCTCTACCTGGGATGCTGTTTCTCTCCACCGCTGAGCGTATTCTTTGAATGACTCTGTGCTTTTCTGGGACATGTTCAACAACTGCCTTCGGTCAGGTACCATATCCATATTATATTTGTAATGTTTCATGAATGCATCTGCCAAATCTTGAAAACTGTGGATTCTGGACTGATCTAGACTTAGATACCATTTTGCTGGAGCTCCTTTCAGACTGTCTTGGAAGCAATGGATCATTAACTTGTCGTCTTCGACGTGTGCTGCCATTCTTCTATAGTACATGATTAAGTGAGTTCGTGGGCAAGTAGCTCCTGAGTACTGATCGAAATTTGGGATTTTGAACTTTGGTGGTATTACTAGTCCAGATACCAAACACATTTCTCTGGCGTCAGTGCCAAAGGTATCATTTCCTTCCATTGCTCGGATCTTCCTCCCTATCGTTTCAACACTCTCCCTCAACCTCTCATGTGATTCATTTTCCTCTTCATACCCTTCGGGTCCTTCGTATACCGGTGGTGGATTATGAAAGATGGGGCGTGCTTGAACCTGAACTGTAGCTGGAGTGTAGGTGGGAATAACTTGTGGAATCTCACCCCCCAAGGGAATTGTCTGTTGAGTGACTCTTGGCGGTGGCACAAAGCCTGGAGGTAACCTATAGGTTGGCACATTGGCAATAGTAATAGCTGTCGGGATTGGTTCAGCAGTGATTTCAGAGACAACGGTGGCTTGAGTGTCCAACATTGCCCGGATGACTTGCAAGGCTTCTTTGATCTGTCCCATGCCTCCTCGGAGCTCTCCGAGTTCATTGTCGATTCTGTTTACATCCAAGTTCTGCTCTTCCATCCTTAAGCGAGCTTGGGCTCGTGTGTTGTACTGATGGCGAGGTTTCAGTGTGATTCTGTTAACAAGACAGAGGGATGAGACTTGACTCAGGAACATGTATATGCAATGTTTATGAAATGCGGACATGCAAAATGCAGATTTTAAACATTCAAGGGAATAAAAGCTTTATTTGCGAATATTATAACAATAAATAGGAAAAATAGCCAAATCTTCATTGATAATATCTGGAGAGTTTACAACATCAAACGGGAAATGAAAATACAAGCTTCTACAAAATACGAAAAACAACAACAATAGATTCTAGATTCTTCTGCTGGATGGTCCTTCATCTTCAGACTGATTCTTTCTTCCACCTTGACGTACCAATTCTTGAAGTTCTTCTTTCTCTTGCATAGCCTTGAAATACTTATCTCTCCACGTTTTCCCTTCTTTCTCAGCTTTTGCCAAGGCGGCCTTCAACTCTTCTACGAGGGTAGGCTTGGGCGAGTCAGGCTCAAAGCGGGTATAGAACATCTTCATTGCCGCTTCTCTTACCCATGATAGGTAAGATTCTGAAACAGTAGCATTGTGGGGGCATAGGGCAGTTACTCCTCTTGTATGGACATAACGCCAAGCGTACGCGATTCGAGCCCTATAAGCAGGATTCTTCCTTTCCTCCAAGTAAAATTTCCTCAAATAGTCCGGATCTGGTTCATCTTCCATGGGGTGCCCCAACTGTCGACGGGCCAGAATAGGATTATAGCTGATGCACCCATTGACGCTGATGAGCGGTACATTCGGGAAATCTCCACAGCTTTGGATCATGGAAATTCCTCCATACATAGGATCAAACCATTTAATGTCTGAGTGTTTGAGCAACAACAGCTTTTCCGTCCATGAGAGTCCATTTTGCTCATCCCAAATGGCTGGAATTTCTGACAAGTGTGAAATAAACCACTTGTGCAGGAGAGCGGTGCAACATTCAATTCGTCCAACCCCATAGCGGTTCCTTCGGTGGAGGGTAAAATAAGTGTCGGCCAGCAAGGTGGGTACAGGGTTTTTGATCAAGAAAAGATTGATCGCATCTGCGTCCACAAAATCACTAGCAGTTGGGAACAGGAATAGTCCGTAAATAAGTAACACCAGGATGGCTTCAAATGCTTCAGTATTTTGTGACAAGGCATAGCTCTGAGCTTTTTCATATAGGAACATAGCTGAAATTCCGTACAACCCTCCCTTAGCACCCATATGAGAT
Organism: Lathyrus sativus; assembly: GCA_963859935.3. NCBI lineage: Eukaryota > Viridiplantae > Streptophyta > Magnoliopsida > Fabales > Fabaceae > Lathyrus > Lathyrus sativus. Next base: position 677,442,494 of record OZ012737.1, read on the forward strand.
CGCACTTCGTCCAATTCCAAATACGCGGCCTCTGCAACTGCTCTTTCATTAGGAATCCCCTCCCTTCCAGAAAAGGGACTGGGGGTAACGCTCACCCCCATTAGGGCGGAATACTCCTCCAAGGTTGGTAGCAACTGATAATCTGGAAACGTGAAGCAATGATAGGTTGAATCATAGAATTTCACGAGTGCGGATAACATTTCTTCGTACACTTGAACTTCCAGTAATGACAGCATATTCCCATGTCTTCCTCTGAACGCCTCGGGGTCTTCTACCAAACTTACCAGTTTCTTCAGGTTCTCTAGTCTCGGTCTTCGGAACACAACCTCTTCTCTCTTTCCAGAACCCATCCTATAATATCTGCAAAATAATCTTTTAGTTCCTTGAATGTTTAAAATAACAAGAATGCAACCCTAAATGTAAAAGTTTTATGGAACTCAATTTTACCAAAATATCCTTTATTTCATTGATTTTTCAAAAAGGGTATTACAAAAAGATTTCAGTACATCTTACAAAAAGCCCTAATATTACAACTTAATATGCTCTAAAAATCCTCTCTCTTCTTGATTCTTTTGAGCTTTTCTTCTACCTGTGCTTTCTCAAGGATGAGTTTTTCTACCATAGCCTTCCAAGGAGTTGATTGATGGTTGGAATAAAATGCATCTTCCTGTGCCTTCCTCTTCTTGCTTGCAACTGCTTCCTCTTCTTTTGACTGAAGTTGTTTGCGGAGTTCCTCGTTTTCTTCCATAGCCACCTGATATTTGTACTTCCAGGATACCTCAGTCTGCTGTGACTTCCTCAGAGCGATCTTCAGCTTTTCTTCCTCAGACATGAAAATCAATGGTTGTTCTTCTATTAATACCATAGGCTTTTGTGGAGGATAAGGCATTTTCAACTGAATGGCCCTCTTTCGTACCCATTGGAGATAAGGTTCAAAAGAGATGCAGTTAGGTCTTCCCAAGTCCTCTTTTCCTTTCCTGTGTATATGCCCCCATGCCTTGAGAATTTCATCTTTTAATTCTGAAACTCCTATGAAGAAAAAACCTTCTACGTGAGCACTGTTGGGTTTGTCTTTCAGCGGATAACCAAGTTGTCGACGAGCAAGCACGGGGTTATAGCTGATTCCCCCATTTGTACCAAGGAGAGGTATATTCCCGAAGCTTCCACAACTATCAATGATTTTGATCCCATCATAACTACGGCTGTACCAGTCAATATCGGAGTGAGTAAGAGCCATAATCTTTTCAGACCACCATCCTTTGCTCCAAAAAGTATGGGCTTTGGGTAGATGAGAAACGAACCATTTATACAACAACGGAACACAACAGACGATCATTCCTCCTTTGTGAAGATTTCTTTGATGAACAGAGTGGTAAGCATCAGCTAGTAGAGTAGGTACTGGATTCTTCTTCAAGAATATTTTGATGGCATTGAGATCCACAAAGTTGTCAAAGCTCGGAAAAAGAAAGATCCCATAAATAAGTAAGGCTAGAATAGCCTCAAAAGCATCCATACTCAAGTGATCGACATAATACTGAGCCTTCCCAATCAAGAATTTTGCAGTCAGCCCAAAGATTCCTCCTTTAGTAACCATGTTCTTCTGAATGTCTACCAACCCGATACGTGTGGCTTTAGCAATTTCTTCCTTTTTAGGGTCCTTCTCCATGATGGGAAAAGGAGATGCATCAAGGATGGGTAACCCAATCAGACAGGAATACTCTTCAAGTGTCGGCACTAACTGATAATCCGGAAATGTGAAGCAGTGATAAAGTGGATCATAGAACTGGAGTAATGTGGAAAGGAGTCCCGAATCCATTTTCTTCCTTGTTTTCAGTAGAGACAACAAATTCCCGTACCTGCTCTTGAATCCTTCTACATCTGTGATCAGAGTGCTCAACCTTTCAATCTCATCTATATTAGGGCTTTTGTAAGTGTACTTTATAGTTTTCTTTTTTCCGTTGTCCATGATTTTCCTGATATTTTATAAATAAACGACTCTGAGTTCCATAAAAATTTTATGACATGATGTTTATGGATGCATGAATGCACAAACACAGGTAATCACATATTCACAGATTTACACAAGTAAACAGACAAGGTTTCGGGTTTGGAAAACATGAGCAAGGAGTCAAGGTCTACCCACCCCAAAGGTATGTACTAAGGTTTCCATGACTGCAGAACAAGGTTCTAAAAGAGTTCCTGGAGTCCTCGACCCATCTTTCGGATATTATCAATTTCCCAAATACTTGGTGGTCGATAATATTCTCAAGAGAGTCTCGTCCAAGTGTAGTATCGCGTATCAACTACTTTGGAATTACTTCCTTATAGTCACCGTACTACATCCTAATAAAGCCATAGTGGGGGAAAAGGTATCTAAAGGTCCTCAGTGTCATGGGCACCTATGTAGAAAGTAGCATTGTTTTCACGAATACTCGATCAACAATACTAGCTCTCTAAAAGGGCCTCTACTGAGTGGTGATTTTCTCAAGTCAGCTTGGTCGGGAATCAACTCCCTATAAGCCTTCTTGAATATACCACCTTCCTATCATAAGTACGCTTGAGCACGGGTGTAGTGCTGTTTCACCATTTCAAGTTTCCCAAACCAACAGAGCACAAATATATACAAGTATTCACAGATAGCAATTAGTTAAACAAAATAGGTTGAACCCTCAAAATAAAAGCAAAAGCAAAAATTCCCCAGTGAAGTCGCCATTTCTGTTGCGGTGAAAATTGAATATCAAGCTATTAATTAACTTGAACCTTATTTCTTTTACAACCGGTCTTTAATTTATCCAAAGGATAGGTCTAAAGAAAGAAAGAACCTTTTGCGCGATGTAACGACAACGCTTAAGAGATTCGGGGATTCGGGGGTTGGTTATATCTAAGGAAGGTATTAGCACCCTAAATATCTGTAGTACCCTACAGGAACCTTTTGTTTAATTACTTGCTAAGTTTGTGAATCGTGCACTATGGTTTAAGGAGGGAATAAAAGTAAAATAAAGGCCTAAGTGGTTTTCTAAGTTTGCTCGCAAAGGTATCGCACCTTCTGCCTACGTATCCTGACTAGGATAGAATCAGAGCAATCGTAGTTCACCTCACCAGGGAAAAGAACACTTGATGACGATCAAGGTTCAAGGGGGGAACAAACATGACCATGTTTGTGTGGAGTTTGACAAAACTCCCTAAACTAAATTGTAAATGGGGAAGTAAGAAATCATGATGATGATTCTTACACAGAGTTGACGAACTCTTTCCTAGGGTTCTAGTTGAAGAACACTCCTAGTATGGGTGGGTTTCTTAGACTTCAAGCAAAGTCTAAAGGCTTCTAAACTAGGGTTAGAGTGACTTAACAAATTCAAAGGGAAAACAGAGATTTTGGTCCAAGACATTGACAGTCAAGTGGACAGACCTTCCTTTGGAGGAACAGTATTGTCGGCAACTGGACGAAAGCTAACGAGCTTCGTCGCTTGGGGATAAAATAAAATACAAACATTATTCAAACATTCATGGTGACAACCAATACAAAGATTAAAGACGGAAAGCAATGATGACAATCAGAGCAATTGTTTTGGTACGAGAACCGTGACGACAGTTCGCACCTGGAATACCGTTAACAGACAGATGAGATAAACATAAAAATAATTCGAGGTAAAAATTCTAACATGTTGATAAACATATATAGACATGATAACAATCAATTTTCCTGAGAAAACACAAGAGGAACCTTTTTAATTTTCATCTGCAACCAAATAGGGTTAATACCGTTGACGCGCGGATCGCGCGTAATCAAACATGGTGAAAAAATAATCAAACATGGGAAATAATTACATGGCATGAAAGTACATATAAAAACAAACACAATGAAAAAAAACGGACGAAAAACGATAAAATATGAGAGAGTTACGATTTTTTGAAGTTTATGTACAAAAATGAGGAAAAGTGGCAGCAAGGGTTATCACAAGGGATCGAACCCATGCCAAGACTGATACACGCGCGAGTCTCTACCGCTGGGGCGGCTGTTACATCCATTAATAAAATGGAAACCATAAATATACATGCCTTGTTTGGTTCCATGGCTGGGCAAAAATACATAATCAACACAAATACGATTCATACCGTATCTCACTAACCGCTTATCGGATCGAGGCAAATTTTATATGGATCTTGGGTAGAAAAATGAGAGGAAGAGGATGGTGGTGTTAGTTTTTCCAAATTGTTTACCTAGTGAAAAAAACGATAGCTGGTGTGTGTATGTGCTTTGAATGCATAATGACATGGAAACATAATCGAAACCAAATACGTTTCATACCGTATCTCACTAACCGCTCATCGGATCGAGGCAAATTTTATATGGATCTTGGGTAGAAAAATGAGAGGAAGAGGATGGTGGTGTTAGTTTTTCCAAATTGTTTACCTAGTGAAAAAAACGATAGCTGGTGTGTGTATGTGCTTTGAATGCATAATGACATGGAAACATAATCGAAACCAAATACGTTTTATACCGTATCTCACTAACCGCTCATCGGATCGAGGCAAATTTTATATGGATCTTGGGTAGAAAAATGAGAGGAAGAGGATGGTGGTGTTAGTTTTTCCAAATTGTTTACCTAGTGAAAAAAACGATAGCTGGTGTGTTTTTATGTCATGAGATGCATTTTCACATGAGTAGCTCCATACAACCACATTGAATTCAATCCAAGCACACACACATAACAGTTAGATGATAATAAAGCAAATCATAATACTCTCATGGCCAGAAATCATTGACTGTGGAAATTCACATACAAATTGCAATTGCATATAAAAGTAACAATGCATAACAATATGGTTTTTGAGTTCCAAAGCAATTCAGATCAAAATGAGATTATGAACACCTTCCAAATATGATTTCAAGTATGTGTGTGTAAAAAAAATGGAACTGTAACAAGTGTATAGGGATTTGGCTCTCAAGTTGCATATTGTGTGTGTTATGTGCATCATGAGTGGGATTTTTGTTCCAAACAGTTTTGATGTCATATGATCATGTAAGCACCTTACCTATGGTGATTGTAAGCAGAAAAAACAAACAAACTAGACTAAGACACATCAATGCAAGATCTGGTGTATCACATGTCAATGTTGTGGAAAATGAGCAACTCATGAGTGAGATTGTGAGGTGATGTGTTTGGGTGCAATGTAATCACATAGGCATGTCATAGTTGATGAGTATGAAGTGTCCAAAGTGTGTTTTTAGTGAAAAATAAATTTGTGTAAAAGGTAGCAAGTGTGTGGATTGAAGGTGTTTTGAAGAAGGCCTTGAAGCATGAAATCTTAAAACAATCATTTGGAGGCCAAAGTGATCATGCCTACACTTTTGAAATGGTGAACATAAAATGTCTTAATGAGAAAAATTAATGTAAAATCAGTTGGTGCAAAAAGTGATAGTGTAAGTGATTTGAGTGCTTTGCTTATGCAAGTCCAAATGTGAAATTGAGTGTTTAGGCATAAAGCCAGCAAAATGATGTTTCAAATGCTATTATGTCATATAGATCAGATTTGGTAAATGCTGCTAGCAACTAGGTTTTGACAGAGGTCATTCAAACATACTAAACACACATGTGAAGATTGGAGGAATTTTGGCAGCGGATAATATGGCAAACAAAATTAATACTACTAGGTGTGTGAGCTGCCAAGCTAAAAGACTCAGGTTTCCAGGCAGCAATTCAAAAATAGCCAATCAGTGGTGGTTTAGAGGTAGTTTCTACACTTCAAAACATGATGGTGTTTATTGTTTCTAAAAACTCCATGGTTAAAACCACAAGATGAGAATGAGGTAAACTAACTAGAGCTGGGAAGTGTCCACTGATTTTGTTCAACATCCAAAACAAACAGTGGGTAGTAAAAGTACCGCAGGTGCCAAAGATCTTTAATTGAATCTACCCCCCTCTCCCAAGTAATCCAAAGTGAGTAATATTATTGATAATATACTGATGAAAAAGTTAATGGGCACCATTAAAACCAAACCAACTGTCACAGCTAAGGGGCCAAACTGTTGAAGTAAGCAAAGTGACCTTCAACACCCTAAAATTCTTTTACAGATGAGGTAGGAAATCTCAACCTCCAGCACCATTACTAACAACAGGACCAAGCTGTCAAAACTTAAACTCATCAGTTAAATCTTCAACTATCTGCTATCCTATCTCAAGGTCAACTGATCTAAGCATCAAGAACAAGATTCCCTCGAAGTCTAGGCTGTGTGATCACCTACAGATGTGTTCAATTCAAAATTACACTGTCCAACTATTGCTTGGTTCTTATCCAATCATTCTCACACTTGGTCAGTAAATCAAGATCAGCAGGTGTCAGTCTCATCATTCCTCCATGAAAACCAACAAAATGACTAGCTCAAATCTTCCAGAACTAAGTCCTTTTGTTCCTCCAAGGTTTCCCAAAACATCATGACCAAATGCCAAATGCCCCTCCTTTTCCCTGACCATCTCAGCATGAGTGTATGCCACAATTCCTCCAATCATTAATTCACAATCAGTCTGATCCAATAGTAATTGAAATAAGTGTGGGAACCAACAACTCACAGAACCTTGATTCATCCTCCACTGTAGTCAACAGCTTATACCATTTATGTTTTTACACAACCATAAGCAACATAGTTCTTACAAAGATAAAAACCTGTTACAATCCTCAACAGACCCTATCACCATTACATCCTTCACCCCATATGGTCTTAGATGTCCCCAAGCATACAAATGAGACCAAAATTAAAGAACAGGTTGTGAACACCAATTCTGGTATGCTACCCAAGAAAAAAGGTTTTAGTAGCAGGCTCATCAATTCTTAACAATACTGGTCTGTTAATACCTCATGATTTGTAATGGAAAACTTAATGACATTGTTATTTGGCCAAAATTAGTGGCATGAAGCTGACAGGATTGAGACTATACCACCAGTCATTAGCAGTGGGAAGTTCATGAATATGTTATCAAATTAGTAGCAGTAAATCACCCTATAGGTATGAAATGAATGGTTTCTTGATTGCACACCAGACCATGATTTGGCCCAGGTCTCAAACAATGACAGTGCTAGATTTCATGTTATTGGTAACATCACACAGTGGGCAAATACTCTACCAATCAGTTGTGGTTTTAACAGAAACATCCTCTTACTTTAAGTAGCAGTTTTATATGTATGAAATTAAATATGCATTCATGAATCCTCAAAGAAAGCAGACTAATGGTGATTAAGGGGAAATTTCATGTGTCCCTTTGTGTGTGAAAGTGTAGCAACAAGGCTTAGTTATCAATCAAAACAGAACTAAGCCTCAATGAGGAAACAAAGTAACCATATGAAGAATTTTAAAATTGGCAGCAAAATAAACAATCAACAATACCTCACTCAGCAGGCAAGTCCCAATCATTTTGGAATGGATTAAATGTTCAGAATTTGGCATATTTGCTGCAAACTGACATGATTTGCAACAGCCAAACACAATGATCAAACTCATACTAACAAAGCTTAGTCAAAGGCTATTGTTTCAACTGCTAAACATTCGAAGACTACTGATGCTGATATCCTGCTACCACTTGGTAACAGCCTTTCTTTAGATGAAGAGTTTCAGGCAAAACAAACAATTTCTAAGATAGAAGGTATGATCCAATACTGAGAATTAGCAGCCTGAGTGCATCAATATGAAATGATAAATCCATCCTTCACACAAAGCCCATTAGCAGTCCTTAAACCAAAAGATGAGCTAGCAGTCTAAAGGCAAACCCTTGTGGCAATCTCAAGGTATACCAAACAAACTCACACAGGTTCTCTTAGCAGGCCAACCAAATTAGTAGCCTTGATGCTAATCAAAATAAACTGAGAAAATATCACAGTACCTCCAAGGTAAACACACTTTTAAAATGTCAAGGGTCCACACAAACTAAACCTAGAGCCTATGGACAAAACTTAAAGAAACCAGGCTGTTTGCTAAGGAAAACCAAACATATGTCATGAATTCAATCTAGTCACACAGAACAACAAAACTATAAAGCTAAACTTGGATAAAAGATTTGATATTGTAACATACATTCTAAGACTCACTAAAACTTATCTTTCCCAAACAACAAATGTCATGTAAATCATCAACAATTCATAGCTTCAAATTTCATTAAAAATGCCAAAGTATGAAAATGATGAAAAGTTGATAAAGACCAATCACATACCTCTTGTAGACTCTTTTAAACAGGTTAGGACGGTTGAGAAAAACCAGAGATGTTGAATCCAAGTTTTGGCTTTTTTCCTCACTTGAAATTTAAGAAACAAGCCACTTGAGATGCCAAAGGGAGATTTATGAGTTTCTGATGATGGATGAAGGTTTGAACAGCCAAGGTATATGGTATTTGAGGTGTTCAAAGGATCAAAGCCTCAAGAAAATGTTTGGAGATCAGTTTGGAAGTTTTTAGGGCTTTTGGTCAAAGTAAGCTTCATGAATAGTTGACTTTTGGATTCCTTGTGATTTTTGGTGGTTCAATGGTTTGTACACCTTATATATGTTATTTATAAAGTGTATGGATTATAGTTTGGGTGCTGGAACATGTAGAACTTGATGTGGTAGAGATTTCACTTCAAGGCCATTTTTGAGTGTTTTGGTGAACTTTGTGATTTTTGAGAAATTGAAGCAAGATGATGGAATTGTGATGACAGGTGTTATTTGTGGTTTCTATCAGAAAAGATGTCTTTTAAATGAGGTGAGGGAGCTCTCCTTTTATAGAGAAAGTGGTTGAGGTGCTTACTAGGGAGGTCTTGCTTAACCATGAAGCAAACTTGATATTTTCAACCACTTACCAACTTGCTTTGCTTTTTCTGATCCTTGGCCACTTCTTTTCATCAAGAGGCAAGCTTAATGATGGTTTTTACTGATGAGAATGCATGCTAGAGGCTTAGGGAAGGGGCTGGTTCAAATCTTACTTTCCACCTCATGCTTTGAAAAGTCCACTTTTGCAACTTTGGCAATGAAACTTCAAACTTTAATTCCATGATGTTTCCATGATAACTCTCTGTTCTAACATGCTAAGTATGTTCAATATATCAGGTAGAAAGAGTTTGGCAAGTTGAAATTGGCTCACTTGAGTGATAGAGGTGCTTTTGCAATATTGGTCAATGTGGGACTAGTATGACAAAATACCAACTTTGAACACATGTATCTCTCAGCTCATAACTCACCTTGAGATGTTCTTGTACAATTTAGAAAGCCCTCACATAGTACTAAAACTTCCATGTTGGCCAGAAATCTTGATTCTATTTGAAACTAGGTGAAAAATGCCCTTGAAGTTGGCTGATTTTAGCCTTTAAAGTGAAAATAACTTAGAAATTTTCTAAGTTATTTTCCCTTCTAGGAATGTTTTTGCTTATATCTCAAAAAGTATGCATTTTATGGTTGTGGACTAGTATGGGACTTTTGTAGGACTTGTCAAGAGCTTTCAAATGAGACTAGAACCAACTCAATTGGATGTGTGGTTAAGGAGATACGGTTTAGCCCTTTTCAAAACCCTAATTTCCCGATTTCTCGATTACTCTCTCATTCTTGATCCAATGGCCATGAAAATTGATATGCAAGTCCATTATGACATAAGGAACAACTTTGATTCACAACTTGGATTCCAATTCTCAAAATTTGAGGAGTTGACTTTTCGGTCAACCGTACGATCGATCGGTGTCGATCGAGTCGCCTGTTGATATTCTGGACCTCCTGGGACTCTGACACTTCTTGAGTAGTCTTTAATAGCCTATATTAACTTCATGGACCTCAATCCCACCATTAAAACATCTTCCAACATCAAAGTCAAACCACAGTTGATTTTCCACTGGTTAAAAACCCTAATTGGGGCCTCCTGACTGCACTGTTCTTGATTCTGAAACGATTTCTTCAAATTGACTTCCCATTTGACTTTGATATTATCTTTGATTTCATTCCATGATTGAATTGGCCCAAATCATTGGCTAATCATTCCTTGGTTTCTTTGAATTTGTCGGTGCGAAAACCCTGATTCATCTGTAACTTGACAATAATAAACTTGCACTTGATTTAGGGTTAGATAATGCATGATCATGCTTCTAAAAATGATAATGAGAATCTAAGGGGTCAAAATTTGGGGTACAACACCCTCATTTTTGCCTAAGTCAATTATTTTCTTTTCTTGACTTAGCGGGCTTTTGATTTCTTTTTTCTCTTTTTTCTTTTGAACAGGTCGTGTGACGCTGGTTGTCTGACTCATTGGGGAATAATGTGACTGTTTCACTCCTGATGCTTAACCACCACGGTTTCTCTGGCACGACTTCTAGAGGTGTGATTGATCCTCGAACGGACACTCCTTTTGCAATTTGGACGCTCGGTCAAACTAGCTAACACCTACCCTGCCCCAGGTTAAGATTGAGGGTTTTTCATTCACAGAAAGAAACTCCTACTACAAGGCTCAAAGGGGTTGACAAGGGATTATCTTCCTTATATCTCCGGTGTTTAGGGATTTGAAACAATGCCTGTACATCATCAGCAGGTTTTGTTTCAAAAAGCATACAATCGGAATTTTGCATGTCGTTCATTTTCGTCATCCTCCCCGGATTCCTCTTAACCAGGCGTTGGACATTTGTAAAAACAATTAGTGAACACGAATGGATTTAATCAAAACATGCATATTTATTTCATTATCATCAATTGAATGGAAACAACAAGTTTTACAAACAAGATTGCATTTTAAACAGGAAAGAAACTACAAACGTAAAGAAATGACAAGATAAAACAAAGAAAAATGCCAGCTTCCGAGAACCGGGCTTTCACATCTGTCCTGCTGCTGAACCAGCTATCTTCACAATCAGTTATTAGAGGCAGCCTGCCACTGTTCTGATCTACTTTTAACGGCCCACCCGAACTATAGAACTCCTCTTTGTCCACCATACTCCAGCCTATTCATGGTTTGGCATTGGTTGTTGTGTAATATTGGGCCCTTCCGTACCAAAATTAATAGTAGTGCTATCAAGCAAATCTTGCACTTTATGCTTGAAAGCGTGGCAGTTTTCGATATTATGGTCGGGTGCCCCAGAGTGGAATTCACAATGCTCATTAGCGTTATAACTGGGTGGGGGGATCCCTGTCGGAGGAGCCATCGTTCTTTTCTCGACCAACTGTAACCGTAACAAATTCTGAAGAAGCTCAGCGTACGATACTGGCGGCGGATCAAATACCCTTTTCGGCTTCCCGTTCTGAATTCTTCGCTGAGCCGGATGTTGTTGCCCCTGCTGCTGCGGCTGTTGCTGATGTTGCGCGGGGATTGTCACACTTGCAACTTGTTGCGGTTGGTATTGCCTCCATCCCCTATTTCTTCCCCGAGAGCTACATACCGAATTGGCATCTTCCTGTTTTCTACCCCCGAAAGCTTTCTTATTGCTTCCAGCTGAATCAGACTCTCCCGCTTGAATCTTACCGATTTTTATCCCGTTTTCTATACGCTCCCCCATCAGGATCAACTCGGAGAAGGTACTCATTGAGAAGTTGAGCAGCCGGTCATAGTACATTCCTGAGAATGTCCCTACGAACAAGTCCATCATTTCACGCTCCACCATAGGAGGTTGTACTCTGGCAGCCAAATCACGCCATCTCTGGGCGTATTCTTTGAAGCTTTCACTGGGCTTCTGAGAGAGGCTTTGCAGCTGAACCCGGTTAGGGGCGAGATCGCTGTTGTATTGGTAATGCTTCACGAAAGCTTCCGCTAGCTCTTTCCAGCTTTTTATCTGTGTTGGCTCTAGGCTCATATACCATTCAAGCGACGGCCCTGACAAGCTGTCCTGGAAGAAATGCATGAGCATCTTTTCATCCTCAGAATACGCAGCCATACGCCTGTAAAACGCGCGTACATGCACCCTAGGGCATGTATCCCCTTTGTACTTATCAAATGACGGCGCTTTGAATTTCAGCGGGACCCTCAACCCTGGGACTAACCCCATATTTGACATATCCAGCCCAAGAGCATTCTGGCTGGCCAATCCGTTCACCTTCTCTTCTAGCAATCTCATCTGATGGTTGTCATCCCTAGTCCTTTCATAACCCTCGTTCTGACCAGAGAACACATCCTCCTGACGATCCTCCCAGCGAGGTACTGCATCGTATCCAACATAATCTGCATCACGGCCCGGACCCGTTTGGAAGTACCTGGGGTCATACCTCAGATTGCCCGTCTCTTGAGCGTTGTATGCGCTAGTTCCATATCCACGATTACCATAACCATAGTCACCAAACCCAGCCTTGGTGCCAACAATGTTGCCATACCCCATGTTCACACCATTGAAGCTCTGGTTACCATTAATACCATTCATTCCGACATTCTCAACGCCCCCATTGAAACCCTGGTTGACATTACCCACAAATACCCCAGCAGTATTTGCATTGGCATTCATATTACCGGTGTTCCCACCTCCACCTACAGGACCAGTTTCTCCAGCATTCAAACCGTTTACGGGAATAACATCAGCACTTTGACGATTCTCAACTCGGGGAGAAGCAGCAATATTTTCACCATACGGTGTCCCGTTGTTTTCAGCCCGTGCGACTATCAGTTGAACCAGATTCTGCAGCTGCTCTTGTCCCTTGGCGATGGTCTCCATGGTTTGCATGAGCAGGGCCATCCTGTCACGCATCTCTTGCATTTCACTCTGCACATTGTCCATAATCTTCTTCTGATTAGTCCTTGTGGAATAACGATGGAGTCGTTGATCTGCAATCCTGAAAGTACCTGTAATGGATGCAGGAGAAAAGATACACGGATCACAAACCTGTAATGCAAATATGAGTATGTATGCAAAATGCAATATGTGCCTGTGCATTGGGGAATATTACTCCCCCCATTCTAGTGCTAATACATTTGATACAGGGTAGCGCCGTGACAGTGCGGTGACAAAAGTTGCAAGAAGTTGAAATTCAATCACAAAAGAGAAAACAACTCATATATTGAACAGGCCTTCAAAGGCAAAAGTATAACTCTTCTTGAAGCTAGCCCTAACCTCATCATCTGCAAGGGCAATCAAACTCAATATAGAATTCACATCCGGAGTGGGCAGCTTATACGCAACTGTCTTCCGCACACTACCCATATCAACAATCAGAAGTCCGAAGCACTAGAACAGGGAAGTATGTAATGCACCTGCAGCACAGACACACGTTAATGAAATGCAATGATAAATGGGTATGCAAACAATGCAATGCAAACAGCTGCAACAGGGGATTAAGTGCCCTGAATAAGAAGCCCAAGTCACACCAAGAACAGGTCTCAGACAGACCCTCCAATACTCATCAAACCCTGGTCTCAGATAGACCTCACAAAGAACTCCAGCCTGGTCTCGGATAGACCCAATAATATAACCCACACCTGGTCTCTGACAGACCTAGTAACAGTCCACAAAATATCCACAATCCTGTATCTCATGAGAAATGAACCGGTAGTCTGAAGTTCAAGTTACCTGCGTGCCCCAAGTCCCTCTCACAGGTAGATGTCCCTATAACTGGCACAAGGTACGGCATCCTATGCGGTCGTTGGCGTCACAGACTTTCAGGGTTGATGATACGATTCCTAGAAGGAGTGGCATCATCAAATCCTGAAGAGGCCTCACTTAGCCAACTTCCAAATGATCGGTCCCCGAAGTCGACAATTCAACTAACCAACAGCCCACTGCACCCAAAGGGTGAAACAGGAAGTCAACCAGAAGGACCTCGTCCGAGCGTAGATTTCGCGGGAAGCTAGTACATGCAAAGCATGCACACCCCCACTAATCTCTACTTTAATTCTAGGTGCACTCAAGCCCAGGTCCGACTTATCTCTCAATCATAGAACCCCCCCCATCAAACCCACAATACAGCAATAATAATGGTAATAAAATGCTGAAATGTAAATACAAAAATGTAAATCCATACAAAGCCCACGACGGGAAAACAAGCGCTAGGATTGACTCGCGTAGGGAACCGTTGGAGTCCCCAGCAGAGTCGCCAGCTGCTGGGGATGACCCCAAACAGCTAGGAAAAAACCTAAGGCGAGACTCGCATAGGGAACTAGGGTTCGATCCCCAGCAGAGCCGCCAGCTGTCGCTACTGCGAAAATTGGCGCCGGCAATACAGAAGAGTCGCCACCGTGCGTTATTTATCCCAAAGGAGGGAAAGGAAACGCTCGAAGTAAACCTAATGCAAAGACGGGAAAAGGTATGGTCCTTGCAACCAAAACCTGGATTCGGGAGTCGGTTATGCAAGGGGAAGGTATTAGCACCCCTCACGTCCATCGTACTCGATGGGATCCACGCTTGCTGGTTTGTACGGATTACACTTCTATCTAAACTAAAGGATGAGGTCTGAAAAGAAAAGAAAACATGACTCGGCAAAGCATCGCACTTTATGCCTACGTATTCCCGTCTGGAACGAGAAATCAGAGTCAACGTAGTTCGCCTAACTACGGATGAAGGAGGGGAAGGTTGCTCGCTAGGATATCGCATCCTATGCCTACGTACTTCCACACAACATGGAAGATCAGAGCAAACGTAGTTCGGGCTACGCACGACACAAGCTGTTCAAATGTCTTTTATGAAAAATATCACCTTAAACAAGGGTTTTCTTATTGCAAAAAGGTTGATGTTTGTTCAAATCTTTTGACGGAAGAAATGAATTGATTTTGTTATAGCCTTTATTAATGTTTTTCTGTTGTTTTGAGAAAGAAGAGACAGAATTCTAACCTATGGTTGAAAAGGGAATCACACTAACCTAATGTTATCATACATGGATTAGCTCCTAATGTCTATCACATCCTCCCTTGAACAAGGAAGAATGGAAGTCCTACGGGAAAGGAAAACGAAAGGAAGAAACAGAAATACAAGTAATAACCGCATATAAATGAACATGAATATAGCAATGGTAAATGCAATGAAAAGGAGGGAGGACGGTCCGTCTCAACCTCAAGCCCATTCATGTATGGAATAAGAAAATATCAAGTGATCATATGCAAAGAATAGAGTGAAAACTCCGAGTGAAACGCGTAATCCACTATTTGGAATCGCAACGTGCTATCATGCAAACAAGTCGATAATTGGGCAAGCTACACATACAAATAACAGCCACCTAAGGGTCTTCCAATACCTCTAACCTATCTACAATAAGAAATATAAGCCACGGCGTTCATCACGCAAACACAAAGCGGCCGTTGGAGCCTTAACAAAAATAAAGTCCGTTCGGAAGTCCAAATTACAAGTCCGAATACAAAAATATAAGAAGAATAGCAAAAGGGGCTAAAAAATTCAAATAAAAATCTCCAATGCCCTACATCAAGCCACAAACCAGGGGTGAGAGATACCACAAAAATATCCAAAGATAAATGGTCAAATAAGATGGAAACATTGCAAGATATCTCATGTATACCAAAGGAAAGATTAAAGTGGAGCATGTTAAAGAAAGCATCCAAAACCAATTAAAATGGTACAATAAAATTCCTACAAAAATACATCACAATAACTCATCATGTGTAGAATACTCCTGCAAAAGCTTTGACGTTTAAACAATGTTTTGATAGGTCAAACAAAATTCACAAAATGATAGCACCAGCATTGCTAATTTTTTAACAACTAAAATGTAAAAAAATCTAATAAAATGAAGAAAAATGGAAAAAATATGGTTCCAATTCTGTAAAATTCCAGACATCTTAAGGATTACGCAGAAAAAAATGGGGATCAAAAAGACTAATTTTCCTATTTTTTATGGTATTTAGAAGTCAGCATATAAAACAGAAAAAATAAAAGAAACATGGCAATAGGAAAATAAAAGAAAATAGCATGAATAAATAAAAGTGGCATGAGGCTTATGTGGCCGATTGCGTGGCGCAGTGAGAGGCGTTGGATGAATGGAAGAAACCTTGACTTGGTAATGCATCTGACGGTGTTAACACCTTCTTCTCCAAATCAAATTTTTCAACTTTGTGAATAGTAACCCGCAGCTCCATGAACATGAGTTTTTTGCTACTTTGAAGCACCATAACTCCATCAATAATTATCCGTTTCGCACAAAATTTTGGTCAAACTTGAAGGAAAAAAAAATCAAGGAATCCAAATATGGTCTTATATTTTCTTGAAACTTTCTCTAACTCCCAAAACGTGGCACCTCAAGAAAAACTCAAGAACCAAAAATTGTCATAAAACCCATCTTTTTTGTACTAGAATCCATGTAGGAGATGAGAGCAATGTAATGCAACAACAATAATGCAAGAAAGACTCATAAATCGTGAGTTATGTCGAATTCTTTATACCTCCGAAAAATGGCTTATGGAGCTTCACTCGATCACCAATTCTTTGAGAAAATGATGTGGACACGTCCTATAATTGATGAGGAAGGTGTTTGGATGGAAAGAAAGGAGTGAATTGATGGAAAACAAAAAATCAATTTTTCACTTGGAGCTCACTTTAATGGAGTTGTGTAGCTTGGTTCATGCATCAATTATGGCCAAAAAAGTGTTGAATCAATTGTAAGAATGATAAGGAATGTATTTGCAATGGTGGAATGAACCAAAAGTGGGAGAAAAATGGAATTGAAAATTTGAGTTTTCAAGTGTAGAAAAATGTGGGGAAAATGGAAAAATGGTGAAGAGAAAAATGAAGATTCAATATGATTTGCAAATGGAGAAAATGGATTCAACATCAACTATCACCAACCTTTACTCTTAATGATCTCAATCCAATATATAGGAGAGCATGGAAAGATCTAGAGACTTCTAGCTCAATCCAAGATGATTCTAGAAACTTCATGAATTTCTCATGATATGGTATTTTGATGTCTCATGATATCTCACTTCAATCCACTAACAGCCCCTTAACCACCTTTTAAAATCTCTTTTCATGACAAATTGGAGTAATATGAGTGAAAAACAAGGGATTCCTTTGCCTTATGTTGAGTTTCACACATGTACCTTATTATGCAAGTGATGGAATTACAAAGCAAGTCCATTTTTTAACCCTCAAATCAAAATTGTGGCTGAACCAAAGTCTTTAAAATGTTGTTTAGACTCAATTTGATATATCATATGCCCCATTTTGGATTTGTAGATTGCCCATACCAATTTTCAATTTGAACTTTTTCAACTTATGTCCATTTTTAAGCCATTTTCACCACCTTTTGTCAATTCTTGTTCCATGCATTTCAAAACTTTCATGACCTCTTTTCTAGACTTAAAATGCCATTTTGAGCAACTTTGATGTTGTGAAGTTTTTTATTTGAAGCTTACTTGTATGAGTTTTAGGCATACGCTAAGAATGACATATAATTCCACTTTCCCAAAATACCCCTGACTTGCACAAACTATAACTTGAGCTTCACAAATCAGATGAAGGCATACCATACCTTTTTGGAAAGGGGAGATCATGAAGAACAACCCTTATGTTTGACAAGAATTCATTTGAAAACTCCTTGAAGGTCAAAAGTTGCTTGGATGACAGACAACTTTCACAGACAAATTTTAGTGTCCTCAGATGACCTGTAACTTGCAAGAACTATAACTTGAGTTCTATAAATCACCTTGATGACTTCCACCACTCAAATTAAAGCTATGAAGATACTCTACAAGTTTCATGTGGACCATAAATTCATATGAAGGTTTCATCTTGAGTTACACTGCTTTGAAGTTGGACCCAAATCAGGGGATTTTACACTGAAACCTTAATTTGGTAACTTCACTTCTCCTTGACTTCTTTTGATTTTTCTTGGGCACAACACCACATCCATATCCATGTAGCAAATAATGAATCCCACATCCCTCAAATGAGCCTTGATACCTTTCAAATCAAGTCCTTGACCTAGGATTGACCTAGATAAAACCCTAGTTGACTGTCTTCAACTGAGGCTCTTGCAATCATTCCAATGACTTGGCTCTTCTTCAAAATGATCATCTAGACTTTCCATGATATCCATACACACCCCATGATCTTGGCTCATAGCTCATATACCCTCTGATGATCCCCAAACAACCTCCAGATAGGAGAGAACCCCATGATTGATCTGTCAACTCTTCAAGACTCACATTCTTCCCTGATGACATGAATAGTCTTGAATATGAATGAAACCCTCTGAATATGCCTCTTGAGACAAGAATGGCACTTGATCCCCCTGATTAAGATAACTTGCTTATGCTATGCTATGCAGATGAATACACTATGTACATGATGCCAATGCAAATGACTATGCAATTGAAACATAAACCTAGGTTAGAAAAGGTTGGGCAAATTTTGGGGTGCAACACAGACCACTTGCAATGGAGGATCCTAGAGAGAGTTAGGGTTGGGGACGATGACCGGACCACTTGCGCGAGGTTCATATATTCAAAAGGTTGAAGATGACTTGATAGCCATCAGATTGTGGTTGGACTTTGACTAGAGGAGTGATCCAACGGCCACGTTTTAATTTCAGTTTGTGAAGGATCGGAGTTAATGAAACACATCGTTTCATTTAAGTGTTGATGCTGGGCTTAGTGAAT
Organism: Lathyrus sativus; assembly: GCA_963859935.3. NCBI lineage: Eukaryota > Viridiplantae > Streptophyta > Magnoliopsida > Fabales > Fabaceae > Lathyrus > Lathyrus sativus. The sequence goes on from OZ012737.1 coordinate 677,461,015, forward strand.
TGGTTGATACTTGCACCCCCCTGATGGCCCAATCCATTATATGAACTGATTTTCATTGCTAGTTGCACCGCGCGTGTGTTCATTTTATTTGGATTTTCTTTATTTTTTTTCATTTTATTCATGGTTATTGATTAATTCATAATAAATTGAAAAATGATCCAATTAACCTCATTCTTTTTGCATTATATTCATGATTAAGTCTAGTATTTTTTAGATAAAAAATATTTTCATTTCATGCACTTTCTGATTTTAAGAGAATTTTTATATTGATATTAAAATAGTTATGTTTGATACTTGATTTTGTGGAATTTTGTGTGATCATGTGATGATGATTTTGATCCTGATTTTTTGTGTGGAGATAGCATAGAGATGTATGATCCCCATAGATTTTTCTCACATTTTTGTGATGAGCATAGGTGGTAGTTTAGGTTGAAACCTTTAGATGCTCCATTTTTTAGGGTTTATGGTTGATACCTTTGGATTTAGGACTTAATAGATGATTTAGTCCCTGGTTTTTGTATGAGGCATTATTAATTGACTTAGGATCCCTTAGGAATTTTTGTAGAAATTTATAAGATAGTTTACTATTTTTGATTGATTTTAGTTTAGGTGCTAGTTTTAGATGATTCTAAGGCACTAACTCAACTAGATTAACTTCTTTAGTTCCCTTAGATTAGGGTTTTGCTTTGTTTGCCTTTGGTTGAGATTGAAGACAAGTTGAAGGCAAGTTGAAGATGCATTGGATTGCTTGAAGAGGCTTGGATTTGAAGATCTTCCCTTCTTGTGGTGTAGTCTTGATTAGGCTAAGATTAGGGTTTTGTAGGCAGAGCTTCTAGATAGTTCCCTTCCTTCATAAACATGGAATATGTTGATCAATTCCATTCTTCCCTATGATGTAAGGTCCCTTTGTAAAGGCCTCATCCCTCCTTTGGTAGGATGTGTGGCTCTTTGCAAGTTGGTAGAACCTTTGAGGGTCCCTTTCTCTGATGACAGGATGCTCAGTGGTGACCTTTGGTCTGCACTCTGCTACCAATCATCCAAACTTTGCTCTTGATAGATGAATCTTTCTCCCTTGTTAGAGGATGGACTTCCTTACTTGAAGAAGATTGAAGGCTAGGAGTTGACACTTCCATGTGATTGAAGATCATTCTGAGAAGCTGAAGCTTGTAGATCAAAGAGGAGCAAGTTGATACTTGTAAAGAAGAGAGAGCTGAAGCTTGAAGACCAAGTTGATACTTGTGAAGAAGATCCATTGGAGATTTAGTGAAGAGCCGAGGCTTGAGGAATAAAGGATAAGTTGATACTTATATTGATTCAGGGAGAGCCTGAAGGAATCAAGTTGATGCTTGTAGTTAGGAGTGAAGCCTAAAAGTGGAATTGAGTGGAGAGCTAAAGCTTGAAGAAGAAAGAGCAGGTTGATACTTGTGAGTTGAAACCTTGGAGGAGCAAGTTGATACTTGTTATTTAGGATGATAGCCTTGAAGGGTGATTGAAGACTGAAGATTGGGACTGATGTCAGAGGGAGTGGTTGATCTGCTTTCTTTCCTGTCTGTTTTCTTCTCTGCATTGATGTGCCTTGTTTGACTTGCTTGATGCATTAGAATAACTTCATATCTAGACTGACTTAAGCTAGGAGCATGATTGCACTAGAGGTTGAGTTGCTCCCTCTGCTTGTATTTTTACTGTATGGCTTTGCTTGCGGGTATTCGGTAGAGCCCAACTCCCTTGCCTATGTGGTTTATCTTGCTTGATGGCATTTTATTTCCTCTGTATGATGACTGCTTATTATTTTGCTTGATAGAATTTTATTTCTTCTGTATGATTACAGTTATTCATATCTGGCTTGAGGTCGAGACGAGCTTGTGGAGGCTGATACCCCACACACATTTCCTCCCTCACTTGCATTGCATGCATTTTACAGTCGTTTACTGTTTACTGTTTAAGTTGATGCTTTATCTGTTTCTGTATACCATTGACATGATCCCCTAGGAATCTCACTTCCTTTGATAAAGAAGTGATGATTAGAACTTTAGGTTGAAACCTATGCATGATAACTTCTAGGAGTTCCCTGTTTCAAACTTCAACCATAGGATGAATCCATGGCATGATAACATTAGGAATTGATAGTCTCCCCTTAGTTGAGCCTGTTCTCTTCTCATCTCAAAACAGCTTAAGATACAGTAATCATGAATGCTTTCTTTTGTACGTTACAAGCCTTAAGCTACCTGAGAAAGGATTGTTGGAGAGTTTCTTTTCAACAGTCTGGATGTTTAGTATGGTACCCTTTGGGTGACATGCGACGCATTCACTCTCAGGTCATAGTATCTAGTGCGATTGAAATTACAAACACCATAAAAGATAGTTCTTTCGTAAAAGACAGAAAACAAACTTCAAACCTTTTTGCCCCGTGGGCCCGTAATTCAAAGGAAGCTTTTCTGAAGAAAAGAGTGTTGTTAACCCTCAGTTCTATCGCACACAGGCTTTGTCCCTAACTGTTGGACTTGCTGTTTAACCCTACTCGATAAAACAGATGAATCTGCATCCCCATAATCCGTATTATCCCGAACTACGTAAGCTCTGATCTCTCATACCTGTTGAGAGTACGTAGGCACAATAATGATGTATTGGCGAGCCACCTTCCCCCAGTACCCGTAGTTAGCCGAACTACGTTGACTCTGATTTCTCATTCTTTGATGAGAATACGTAGGCATAAAGTGCGACGCTTTGCCGAGTCATTTTGTTTCTTTTCAGACCAGCCTTGATAGGTAGATAGATAAAACCAACCCGTCATATAAACACAACAAGCATGGATCCCATCGAGTACGATGGACGTGAGGGGTGCTAATACCTTCCCCTTGTGTAACCGACTCCCGAACCCAGACAATGGTTGCGATGACCTTGTCTTATACCTTTTTCGTCAGGTTTTTCCGATCGTTTCCTTTCCCGCTCTGAGGGATAAATAACGAAGGTGGTGACTCTTCTATTTTGCCGGCACCTTATTTTCGCGGAAGCGACAGCGGTGACACAATTAGCGCGTATGGTTGATTTTTTAGGGGTACCAGCGTGTGAGCAAAGAACAGCAGTCGTCGAAAACATTCCACGATGTCAGCAACAAAATGTTCACGAGGAAAATATGGACGTTCAAAGGCTCGACGAACCTTTCAGAGTTGAGCCTAGAAGACATCAGATACTAGTTCATATAGAGGAAGAACCAGAAGTGGTCATGGTGAACAGAAATCAGAACACTGACCAAGTACTTAGACAAGTTCAACATTGCGATGTAGCAGAAGAAGATAACCTTGCAACAATGGTCGAAAGGATAATGACCAAAAATGGTGCAAACTTTGGTTTTACCAGACCGAATTATACTTCGCCTATAGTGGATTATATCTTGCAGGCTGAATTACCTCAAAGGACGAAAGTCCCAAAATTTAGTAAGTTTTCAGAAGATACTACTGAGTCAACCGTCAAACACGTGGCTAGATATATGATCGAAGCAGGAAAGATAGCGGGAGACGAAAGTTTAAGGATCAAATACTTCCCAAGCTCTCTCACAAAGAACGCTTTTACTTGGTTTACCATGTTACCTCCTAATTCAGTATATAATTGGGACCAGTTGGAACGGTTATTTCATGAACAGTTCTACATGGGACAAACTAAGATTAGTTTGAAAGAATTGCCTAGTATCAAACGTAAAGTTACAGAGCCAATCGATGACTACTTAAATAGATTTTGAATTCTCAAAGCCAGGTGTTTTACCCAAGTACCAGAACATGAATTGGTCAAAATGGCTGCAGGGGGTCTGGATTACTCCATTAGAAAGAAATTAGATACCTAATATTTGAGAGACATAGCACAATTGGCTGACCAGGTTTGCCGCTTGGAGAGGTTGAAAGAAGAAAAGGCTAGGTTTAGTAAGAGTAAGAAAGTAGCCTTCGTCGAGTGTAACGAAGATGTCGAGAACATGTGTGACGAAACACTTTATTTCGACGAAAATGAGGTGGACATTGCTGAAGTAAAGCAGGGACCACCTTATGCTTGTAAATTTTTAGCTCCTTCAAATGGGAAAAATCCCATTGAGACTAATGATAAGTTTCCTAAGAGGATGTATACTTTCGACGTTACTAAATGTGACGAAATCTTTGATTTTTTAGTTAAGGATGGACAAATAATAGTACATGCTGGTGCTTGATGCGTGTTTTTCGCAAGTGTACGAATCACGTCAAAGTAATATAAAAGATTATCGAATCCACAGAGACCAAGTGTCAATCTATCGTACCTGTTGTTATGGTGTTTATCTAAGGCAACTATTTTTAAGGGTTTTAGTAAGGGTGCAATGGTAAATAAAATTATAATTTTAAATAATAAATAAAAGACAGGCTCGAATGTAATTCACGTAATCAATGATAATCCAGTACTTGTTAATGGAACTACTTATGGGCAATGTTTTCTCCTTTGAAAAGAACTAATTTAACAGGAATTGTCGCTTTCGCGTATTCAGAACCGAGTTGTACTCTCTAATCAACCCCTCCTATTGTCACGGATAAAAAGGTGCGTACTGCGTTAGAGTAGTAAACCTATTTTTAAGAAATATAGTTTCTTAACAAAGTTGAAAAGTATTTTAACCTGGACTTCTTAGCAAAAAGAGGTTCTTATGAACCAGACTCTAAATCTCATAACGCGTCCGAAAATCGTTTTAAAATCTCTTTTCTTTTTAATCTAAAAACTCCTAATGAACTATACAAAGCGCTTTTGGCTGTTTTTGAAATAGTTAAAAACAATTACTTGAATTGAAAGATAAAATAGCCCTTAGGTGTTTCCACGAACAATTATACTGATTACTGGTTTAATTACGATCCTTACATTCTAACCTTTATGGGATTAGTTAGACATGATAAAGTAAATATTCTTTTTATAGTTTTTCATATGAGTAATTTAAAGCGAGTGCGGGAAGTAAACAAAGTAAATGTGCGAGTGCGGGAAGTAAACAAAGTAAATGTGCGAGTGCGGGAAATAAACAAAGTAAATGTGCGAGTGCGGGAAATAAACAAAGTAAAGTGCGAGAAAATAAATAAAAGTAAAGCAATGCAGAAAAATAAAATACTAACTGGAATTAAAATGGCGGCAGGATTAACTTCCTCCAGAGTGCTCCAAAACTCGAACCACAGACAGATTACAGACTCGATCACTCGATTGCAGAGGCACCCCGATGTGGAATGGCAACTGCTTTATAACTGATATATGCCTAGAGAATTCTAATTCTGGATGAAGAAAAACGAAAATCTAAGGTCCTATTTATAGGAGAAACTGAAAGCGTGAAATGACCGGGACGCCCCTCCACTAAAAAGTGGAGGTTATGAAGTTTTGCCTTGTGGCGCCCGCCACAAGGTCATGGCGCCCGCCATGGTCCCTACAGGGGATGATGGAGTGGGGATCGTGGGTCTTGGAGGTTGAGGAGTGGTCTTGAGACGTGGCCACGTCATGGCTAACCCCATGGCGCCCGCCACGGTGGGTGCCGCAAGTGCAAAATGCTGAATTTCTAGGTTTTCGTCCGTTTTCACTCCTTTTTCGCTCCTTTTCCCGATTCAAGCTCCGATTATTATAAAAACCTGAAAACGTAAGAAAACAAAGCAATAACAAAGCAAAACAACAATAAAAGCTAAGAATGCATGCAAAATCGGAGTCAGAAATACGGTGAATTTTAGTGTGATCAAATTCTCCCACACTTAAACCTTTGCTTGTCCTCAAGCAAACATTAAAGCTTAAGAAAATATGGTGTCAACATTTGTCTTTGGGCTAAAGGGATTCTAAGTTCAAGTCAGGATGCAGTGACAGATACTAACTAAGTGAACCAAGGGTACCATAGTAACACAAACACAAACTTCAATCCTATATTAACCACTCCATGTCATCCCACGATACCTAGGCCTATCTTCTCATCTTTTTGTGTCCTTTTCATTCAGGCGCAATCACATTAAGCCCGTTATCCGTACATGCTTCATAGTAGAGTGACCGGTTAGTGATTCTGATCCATAACATAAGGTTTCTGGCACATAAGCATGTGTAAACCTGTTTTTATTTCGCCTAAATGTAGCTGCGGGGGATCGGATCGTAATCCGCCCTACCAAGTTCAGTGCCAGATACCTCTGAACCAACTAACAATAGGTGACTTGCAATTTTTTTTCTTTTTGTGGCAAAAATTTTTTTTTTCTTCTCTTTTTTCGGTTTAAATGACTTTGTGAGGGTCACCTATACCAGAGTTTGCCTTTTTTTTTTTTTTTTTTTTATTAGCACTGGATCATTCACTTATATTCATCGGCCCCCTACGTAGAGTATGCTTAGGCCGGAGCTGACTGCTAAAATAAACTACTTAGGACAATTTTTTGAATGATAGTAAAGGCCATGGTGGTGGGGTTTAGGAGTGATTCCTATATTCAAGAGGTCTATGGTGCTAAAATGGTTCTGATGTTTCAAAAAGTTGACCTAAGTCACCACATCCTAATCTAAACCTGTCTCAAAGCCCAAAAAACATGTGAAACAACATTGTTTTCTTTTAAAAAATTTTCTGGTAAGGCTAAGGAAATGGGAAAAAATGAAGATGAACTAAAAAGACACTATACTGGTGACTCGTCAGACTCATGCATTATCTAAGAAAAATAAATTACTGAAAAGGGAAATAACTGAAAGGAAATTAACTAAAAAGGGAAATAACAGAAAGCAATAAAATCCCCTCCCACACTTAAATCGAACATTGTCCCCAATGTTTCGAAATAAGATAAGGGGGGTAACCTGGAAAAAGACTACTGAGGAGGGGCACTGGTGCCTTCGCCGTCCTGATGTGATGGTCTGGAACGACGGGATCTACTACGATGCTGGTCCCTCCGGTCGAGTCGTGCTGATAAAGCAGCCTGAGCACTCCGGACCTCTTGAAGGTTACCCAAGATGGAACCCTGAGTAGCCTCTACAAGCTGGTAGTGTCGGCTGTTGAACTCTCTCTGACGGTTCTGCTCTAATGAAATATCGTTCAAGGTACGTCAAACGTTGCTATAAGCACGATCCGAAACCAATCGCGATTGTTGCATGAAGCTCATATTGTTCGTCAGCTGCTGTGAAATAGTAGAGAGAAGGCCATCACGCCTTTCTTCTCTAGCTGTCATATCACGCCACATCTCCTCGGTGACAAAGAATCCAGGAGCAGTACCTGCAACAGGGTTAGAGGAAGATGGTGCAGTGTGTGACTGTGAAGGACGATGGGGGGACATGTGAGGGATGGGAGACTGCTCTCTCCGATCATACTCATCATCAGTGTCATGTGCCTCCCCATCGGGAATATTAGGAGGAAGTGGACCCAAAACACGTGGAGCATTAAGATCATAGGTCCAGTTCCTTTCATCACGTACATCAGTACGTCTACTGCATGGTAAAGCAACAGATGGGATAGCTACCCCATGAACCATCAACTCATAACCACCTTCTCTCCTTGTTCGGCACAATTTCATATCTTTCAGAAATTTTAAATTAATTGTGCGAGGAGGTAGTGGTTCAAGTGTAGCTATCTCATCATTCAGGCCAAGAGCCCGAGCAATAGACGTAACAAGCCCTCCAAAAACAATCGGTCCTGTTTTATTAGTAAATAAAGTCATGTGGGCAAGCATAAACGGGACCGGATTGATGTGGGTTCTAGTGAGGCATCCTTGCAAAAATAGGAGTTCACGAGCATTAACCTTGTTTGGACTTTCCCGGCCAAAAATAGTACATGCCAAAAGAAGTCTAAAAACTCTTATGGCCGGGTTGTGAATGGTCGACGCAAGTATCCCTTCAAAAGAATTAATTGAAGTACTTGAAAGCCTTAGCCAGAAGGTAAATACCTCGGCCGACCATTCAGCATCCAAAGGTGCCTCACAAATCGAACCTTCCCTATGAGGGATTCCTAACAAATCTGCCAGCTCATTGGTACTGAATTCATATTCAATTCCAAACAGTCTAAAAATAACAGTACCGACAGTGCTAGCAGTGTTAGGACTGACAGTGTATATCAAAGAACTCAAAAACTCAGTTGTCAGCCTCTCATAGGTAGGTTCCTGATTAATGAAAATATTATGCAAGCCTAGAAATTCTAATAAATTAAAAACACTATGATAAATACCCAAAGCATACAGACAGTTATCGTCGACGTACCTAGTCGAGAGGATTTCTCGACTTTGAAGCCTCTGAATAATTTTCCGTTGCCTTTCGCCCGGTCTTCCATCACGAAGAATAAATCCATTGAACTCCATTGTTGAAAAGCTCCTTAGGTAGTGAAAATAGTAGAAAAGTGGTTTATGAGGGGAATGATAAAGTTTTGATTTTTTTTTGTTTTTGATGGATGAAAATGGAAATGGATGTTGGATATGTTTTATGGATGGAGGGTATTTTGGAAATGGGGGAGCTTTAATGGGGTTCAAGGAGGATTTGGAAGGTTGGAAAAATGGGTTTTTGGTGAAGAAAGGGATGAAAATGGTGGAAATGGGGATTGAATCCCGTATTTGTTGATGATACGGTGTGGCGCCCGCCACAAGGCCAATTCCTGGGCCTTGTGGTTTTGGATCCTCCTTTGGGCCTTCCTTGCACCTTTGTCTTCCGGGGGGTCTGAATAGCGTTTTCTTCTTCTTTTCAAGGCATTGGCTTGCATATTTTTGTCTTATATATTTTTTTCTTTGCACGACAAAAATAAAATAATTAAAATTCAAAAAAAGAAAAAGAAAAATAAAAATTAGTGCATAATATGTATATATATAAGGAATTCAAAGTGCATGAAAATATAAAAGTGGAAATGCGATAAATAAAAGGAAGTTAAATACTAGGGTAGTGCTGTCAGGGTGGAATGAGTCATGTGGTAGGTTTCTTATCCTGGCTTGACCCACGAATCTCAGCTATCTCCCTCCGAAGCTCGTCGATCGCCTGATGTAGAGCATCGGTCTCTGAGGCATGAGTGAGATCAGAAACCTGCATCTGTAACTCTAAGTCTGCCACTTCCTGCTTGAGCAGGGCAGTCTCCTTGCGGAGCTCATAAATCTGTGTTTGTAGGTCGGGTGGCTGCAGAGACATATTGTTAGACATAACAGTGATTCGGGGAGTAAGAGGTGTAGGAGTGTACTCAGCGGCGGGAGGCGATTTCGGCTCTTCGACAGTCTCTCCATAACCCTCTAGAGCATAACTCCAATTGGCAGGATCATGGACACTGGTCATCAGCGGATCTGGTAATGTAAAGTAGTGTATCGCTTCACCGTCGATCAGCAATCTAAACATGTTGGGCTCAAAAGAAGCCCTCCTCATCAGTCCTCTATCAAGACAAAAATCAATATCCAGGGTGGTGTAGCAGCAGAAGGTCCTGAGGTGCAATAGCTTGCGAGACAAACCCAATGCAGTAGCAATCTGTGTAACAATCCCACCGACATGGATGATTCCTACTGATGATCTGGCAACACTAGCAAGGCCCTTCAGTAGAAAGTTGCCACAAGCAACAGGGCGAGACTGAGTTGCACAAAACAGTAGGAAAATCTCCTCTTCACTTAGCAGTGTCTCTGTATCTGGAAAACCTAGGAAAGAATGTGCTAGAATCATCTGGAAGTACCTCAATGCAGGGTTGTGGATTACCTGAGAAAACTGGGTAGAAGGATCTTGGCTCCCTCCGCCTGATATTTTAGTCCAAAACTTTTCCACTTCTCTGCTCATAAAATACCCCATCGGAGTCTCTGGAATAGCATCAGGAGTAGTCTGGAAACCTAGTAAATCACCAAACTCTTTGTGAGAGAATGAGTAGTCAATCCCGAACAACCTGAAAACAGCGAGTCCATCGGGTCCAGCCCAAGGGTCATGATGAAACGAGCTGAGGAACTCAAGAGTCAAGTTCCTATAAGTGTTGTTCCTGTCGTCAAACTGGTCCCACTGGAGTTGATGGCATAAAAATCTGACGCTTGGCTCTATCCCCAAGGCATCCATGCAGTCATGGTCAGGGTACCTGGTAGGAGCCATAGGGCGTCTCATGTGAACATAGTAACGCTCTCTCTGCGCATCATCTCTAAAGGCCATGTGCATGTCATCAGGGTTCTGCATTCTGTACAAGGTTAGCAAACAAGTCCTGAAAGCACATAAAACATTCAATCGTGAGTCCTGACATAATAATAAAATAAACAAATTAAAATAAAGTAAAAATAAAAATAAAAATAAGAAAAACCATGGGTTGCCTCCCATGCAGCGCTTGTTTAACGTCATTAGCTCGACGACCGATATTTAAACATCATTGGAAGGATATGGTGGATCACTCAGAGTATGACAGGTGTATGTTGTTGGAATGTCACCTCCTTCGTAGGGCTTCAACCTCTGTCCATTGACTATGAACGGTTTACATGTTTGGTTCTTGATTTCAATAGCACCGGATCTCAGGATCTTAGATACTTCGAAAGGGCCAGTCCATCTCGAACGGAGTTTACCTGGAAATAGTCGTAACCTAGAATCGAACAGGAGAACAGGATCGCCTATTTTGAAGTCTCTTCTTATGATTCTTTTGTCATGCCAAGCTTTTGTTCTTTCTTTGTATATGATGGCATTTTCGTAGGCAGATTGTCTGAGCTCTTCTAATTTGTGGATATCAAGGATACGTTTCTCACCAGCTGTCAAGTAATCCAAATTCAAAGTTTTGATGGCCCAATAGGCCTTATGCTCCAACTCAAATGGTAAGTGACATGATTTTCCATAGACCAGTTGATAAGGGGTTGTTCCTATAGGAGTTTTGAAAGCGGTTCTATAGGCCCATAATGCTTCTTGAAGTTTCTGCGACCAATCTTTTCTAGATATAGAGACAGTCTTCTCGAGGATTTGTTTTATCTCCCTATTAGATACTTCCACTTGTCCATTGGTCTGTGGGTGGTATGGTGTTGCTACTCTATGCTTAACTCCATACTTGCTTAAAAGTTTATCAAATATTCTCGATATGAAGTGTGATCCTCCATCACTTATGACTAAACGGGGTGTTCCAAACCTGGGAAATATATAATTCTTGAATAATTTGATGACTACTCTGGTGTCGTTTGTGGGTGCGGCGATAGCTTCAATCCATTTAGACACGTAGTCAACAGCTACTAATATGTACTGATTTCCAAAAGATGGTGGGAACGGTCCCATAAAGTCTATACCCCATACGTCGAAGAGTTCTACTTCTTGGATATTTCTTAACGGCATTTCATTACGTCTTGAAATATTTCCTGTGCGTTGGCATCTGTCACACTTGACAATGAAAGCATGGACATCACGCCACATAGTAGGCCAGAATAGGCCAGCTTGAAGAATCTTGGCGTAGGTCTTAGATGTGCTTGCATGTCCACCATAGGGTGCAGAGTGACAATGCTCAATTATATTATTTACCTCTTCTTCTGGAACACAACGGCGGAAAATGCCATCTTTACCTCTCTTGAAAAGAAATGGATCGTCCCAATAGAAGTTTCTCACATCACTATAGAACTTCTTCTTCTGGTGGTAGTTTAGATCAGGGGGTATGATGTCAGCGGCTAGGTAATTAACAAAATCTGCATACCAAGGTACATTGCTTATAGCTAAGGATTTATGAAATTGCTCATGAGGGTCTGGGTTATCATCTTCAATGGTTTCTAGTTGGGCTATCAGTCTATCGTAGGCAAAATCGTCATTTATGGGTACTGGATCAGGTTTCAGGTATTCTAGCCTAGATAGGTGATCAGCTACCACATTATCAGTGCCTTTCTTGTCACGGATATCCAAATCAAACTCTTGTAATAATAGAATCCATCGAAGTAACCTAGGCTTGGCATCCTTTTTGCTTAGTAAGTAACGAATGGCAGCATGGTCGGTGTAAACTATAATCTTGGCTCCTACTAGATAAGATCTAAATTTGTCTATTGCAAAAACTACAGCTAGGAGCTCTTTTTCGGTTGTTGCGTAGTTGAGCTGTGCAGCGTCTAGGGTTCTACTGGCATAATAAATCACATGTAACTTCTTATCTTTTCTCTGACCTAGAACGGCTCCAACAGCATAATCACTGGCGTCACACATTATCTCAAACGGTTCCGACCAATCAGGGGGTTTCATTATAGGTGCTGAAATCAGAGCTTGCTTCAGAAGATTAAATGCTTCAGTACATTTTTCATCGAAGATGAACTCAGCATCTTTCATTAAAAGACCAGTTAAGGGCTTTGTTATTTTGGAGAAATCCTTGATAAAACGTCGGTAAAATCCGGCATGTCCAAGAAAACTTCTTATCTCCCTGATAGTCTTCGGCGGTTTTAGATTCTCTATGACTTCTATTTTTGCTTTATCTACCTCTATACCTTTTTCGGAAACTATATGTCCTAAAACAATCCCTTCGGTGACCATGAAATGACATTTTTCCCAATTTAGCACAAGGTTTACCTCCACACATCTCTCCAGGATTTTCTCAAGGTTGACAAGACAATTTTTGAAATCTGACCCACAAACTGAGAAATCGTCCATAAATACTTCCATGATTCCATCCAAATAATCAGCAAAGATAGACATCATGCAGCGTTGGAAAGTTGCAGGAGCATTACAAAGTCCAAAAGGCATTCTTCTATAGGCAAAGGTTCCAACTGGGCATGTAAAGGTAGTTTTTTCTTGATCTTCGGGGTGAATAGGTATTTGGAAGAATCCTGAATATCCATCTAAATAACAAAAGTAAGAGTGTCTGGCTAGGCGCTCCAACATTTGGTCTATGAATGGTAATGGGAAATGGTCCTTCCTAGTTGCTTTATTTAATTTTCTATAATCTATGCACATACGCCAACCTCCATCAGTTCTTTTTGCTACAGGTTCGCCCTTCTCGTTTTGCACGACTGTGATGCCTCCCTTTTTAGGTACTACATGCACAGGACTCACCCATTTACTGTCCGAGATCTGATATATTATACCTGCCTCTAGTAACTTAAGAACTTCAGTCTTAACTACAGTACTCATTATAGGATTTATTCTACGTTGGTGTTCTCTAGAAGGTTTTGAATCTTCTTCAAGCAAAATCCGATGCATGCATACGGATGGGCTTATTCCTTTTAGATCAGAGATCTTATATCCTAAGGCTGAGGGGTACCTACGTAAAACTTCTAATAATTGATCGGTTTCTTCTTGGTTTAAGGTAGCACTGACTATAACTGGACGGTTCATATCTTCATCAAGAAATTCATATCTCAGGTTTTTAGGCAGTTCCTTAAGTTTTACGGTCGGTTTTATAGGGCAAGGCATAGGATCTGGGGTAAGAGATAAACATTCGTGAAGGTTATCATCAATGTAGGGTGTTTTATAATTGTCATCTTCCAAAATAAGGGTTGATGGCAATTTTATAGATTCAGTTTCTTCTTCTTGTTCTAATTCCCTAATACATTCTTCGATGATATCTAAGGCATAACAAGAATCTCCTATCACAGGTGCCATAAGAAATTTTGACAATATAAATTCTATCTTCTGGCCACCTACCTCAAAAGTTAGTTTTCCCTTTTTAACATCTATTACGGCTCCAGCAGTCGATAAGAACGGTCTACCTAGGAGGATTGGTATGTCGTCATCTTCTTTAATGTCCATGACAACAAAATCAGTAGGTATAAACAGCTGACCTATCCTAACAGGGACGTCTTCAAGTATGCCTATAGGGTATTTAACGGATCTATCGGCTAATTGAAGTGACATCTTAGTAGGTTGTAATTCTCCTAAGTTTAATCTCTCACAAACTGCTAAAGGCATTAAGCTCACACTAGCTCCTAAGTCTAGAAAAGCTTTTTCGATGACATGATTCCCCAAAACACAAGGAATGGAAAAATTTCCGGGATCTTTATCTTTCTTTGCTAACCTATTTTCGGAAATAGAATTACATTCCACGGGTTTCGGATCTTCGAGTCTACGTTTATTTGTAAGTATGTCTTTGAGAAACTTAGCATAAGAAGGTATTTGGGTGATGGCTTCTGTAAAGGGGATTTCTACGTGAAGTTTTTCTATAACCTTAACGAATTTTTGATATTGATTATCGATTTGGGTTTTCTTTAATCTTTGAGGGTAAGGTATTGGTGGTTTGTATGGCGGTGGCGGTACATAGGTTTTATTTTTAGGTTCTTCTCCTTTTTCTTGACTTTCCGGGGTTTCAGGCTTCTCTGGTTCCTTTTCCTCATTCCTCTCAGAAGTTTCGGGCTCACTTAATCTAGGGTTTAAAGGTTCCTTATAAGCGGTTCCACTTCGTAGAGTAATGGCATTAGCTTGCCCTTTCGGGTTTTGTTGAGGTTGTCCAGGGAACTGTCCTCCAGGTGTAGTCTGTGGGGCTTGGTTTAACGCTACCTGAGAGATCTGGGTTTCAAGCATCTTATTATGAGTAATAATTTGATCAACCTTGGTTCCTAACTTGGTAATTAGTTCGTTAACATGGATGTTATGGTTCATGAACTCTTTGTTTTGTTGTTTTTGAGCAACGATAAAATCTTTTACAACTTCCTCAAAGCTCGGGCTAGGTGGTACAGGTTGCATAGGTTGATTTGTTCTAGGGGCTTGGTAACCTTGTTGTCTCGGAGGTGCGGTATTTTGGATAGGGTTATTATTTTTGTAGGAGAAGTTTGGGTGATTCCTCCATCCAGGGTTATATGTGTTTGAAAATGGGTTCCCTTGGGTATAGTTCACTTGCTCAGTGTTGGTTTCATTCAACAGATTGCATTCGGCGGATTGGTGTCCTTGCGTTCCACATATCTCACAATTCGGCGAAACTGCGGCAACAGTATTCGGAGTTGTACACATATGTTCGACTCTAAGGGCCAACGCGTCCATTTTAGCCTGCATCATGTCTATAGAGCTTAGCTCATGTATTCCTCCTTGGGCTTCCTTCTTTTCCACTGTCGCTCGTTCTACTCCCCACGATTGATGGTTTTGGGCCATATCCTCGATAAGGGCACTAGCTTCAGGGTAAGGTTTGTTCATCAGTGCGCCACCAGCGGCAGCGTCGATGGTCATTTTAGTGTTATAAAGAAGTCCATTATAGAAGGTTTGGATGATTAGCCAATTCTCTAAGCCATGGTGTGGGCATGCTCTTAATAGTTCTTTATATCTCTCCCAGGCTTCGAACAACGACTCTCCTTGGTGTTGGGTAAATCTAGTTATTAGGTTTCGAAGAAGAGCGGTCTTACTTGGGGGAAAATATCTAGCAAGGAAAACTTTTCTAAGGTCATCCCAAGTTGTTATTGAATTGGGTGGAAGGGAATCTAACCATGATAGAGCTTTATCTCTGAGGGAAAAGGGAAATAATCTTAAGCGTATTGCCTCAGGAGAAGCTCCATTGGTCTTAAAGGTGTCTGCTAACTGAAGAAAGTTTTTTAAATGTTGGTTTGGGTTATCAGTAGCGAGACCTGCGAATTGTCTCTGTTGCACTAATTGCAGCAGGGATGGCTTAAGTTCAAAATTATTGGCTGGGATAGCGGGGTTTACTATACTGGAACTAGGTTCCTCATTTGATGGTTGGGCGAAGTCCTTAAGAGGTCTTCGGTTTTGATCTTCGGCCATAGCTCTCCTATTCCTATGGACAAACAAACGTGCGCGAGCGTAACGTTCAGGTTCAGCTAGAGGGTCTACTAAACTTCCGGCACTGCGAGTCTTTCGCATTGACCGGTGGGTAACAACCTTAGTCTAAACGGTATAACTACAGGGTAATGAAATTTGACGATATTGGTCCCCGGCAACGGCGCCAAAAACTTGATGCGTGTTTTTCGCAAGTGTACGAATCACGTCAAAGTAATATAAAAGATTATCGAATCCACAGAGACCAAGTGTCAATCTATCGTACCTGTTGTTATGGTGTTTATCTAAGGCAACTATTTTTAAGGGTTTTAGTAAGGGTGCAATGGTAAATAAAATTATAATTTTAAATAATAAATAAAAGACAGGCTCGAATGTAATTCACGTAATCAATGATAATCCAGTACTTGTTAATGGAACTACTTATGGGCAATGTTTTCTCCTTTGAAAAGAACTAATTTAACAGGAACTGTCGCTTTCGCGTATTCAGAACCGAGTTGTACTCTCTAATCAACCCCTCCTATTGTCACGGATAAAAAGGTGCGTACTGCGTTAGAGTAGTAAACCTATTTTTAAGAAATATAGTTTCTTAACAAAGTTGAAAAGTATTTTAACCTGGACTTCTTAGCAAAAAGAGGTTCTTATGAACCAGACTCTAAATCTCATAACGCGTCCGAAAATCGTTTTAAAATCTCTTTTCTTTTTAATCTAAAAACTCCTAATGAACTATACAAAGCGCTTTTGGCTGTTTTTGAAATAGTTAAAAACAATTACTTGAATTGAAAGATAAAATAGCCCTTAGGTGTTTCCACGAACAATTATACTGATTACTGGTTTAATTACGATCCTTACATTCTAACCTTTATGGGATTAGTTAGACATGATAAAGTAAATATTCTTTTTATAGTTTTTCATATGAGTAATTTAAAGCGAGTGCGGGAAGTAAACAAAGTAAATGTGCGAGTGCGGGAAGTAAACAAAGTAAATGTGCGAGTGCGGGAAATAAACAAAGTAAATGTGCGAGTGCGGGAAATAAACAAAGTAAAGTGCGAGAAAATAAATAAAAGTAAAGCAATGCGGAAAAATAAAATACTAACTGGAATTAAAATGGCGGCAGGATTAACTTCCTCCAGAGTGCTCCAAAACTCGAACCACAGACAGATTACAGACTCGATCACTCGATTGCAGAGGCACCCCGATGTGGAATGGCAACTGCTTTATAACTGATATATGCCTAGAGAATTCTAATTCTGGATGAAGAAAAACGAAAATCTAAGGTCCTATTTATAGGAGAAACTGAAAGCGTGAAATGACCGGGACGCCCCTCCACTAAAAAGTGGAGGTTATGAAGTTTTGCCTTGTGGCGCCCGCCACAAGGTCATGGCGCCCGCCATGGTCCCTACAGGGGATGATGGAGTGGGGATCGTGGGTCTTGGAGGTTGAGGAGTGGTCTTGAGACGTGGCCACGTCATGGCTAACCCCATGGCGCCCGCCACGGTGGGTGCCGCAAGTGCAAAATGCTGAATTTCTAGGTTTTCGTCCGTTTTCACTCCTTTTTCGCTCCTTTTCCCGATTCAAGCTTCGATTATTATAAAAACCTGAAAACGTAAGAAAACAAAGCAATAACAAAGCAAAACAACAATAAAAGCTAAGAATGCATGCGAAATCGGAGTCAGAAATACGGTGAATTTTAGTGTGATCAGTGCTAAAGCACCTCCTTTAGAACAAAGAAAAAAAAGAGGTTTTTGTAAATACCATAATTTCTTGGGTCATAAAACTTCCGATTGTTTTCTTTTCAGGGATTTGGTGCAGAACGCCATCCAAGAAGGAAGGCTGAAGTTCGGAGATAAAGGAAAGGCTTAGATGAAGATTGATTCTGATCCATTGCAAAAAGTGGAGGCCCACTACACAGAACCTGAAGTTCAGATGGTCGAAGCCATTGAAAGTTCTCCTGTCAACATGGTAGGACTTATTGAGAACTTCTCCCTAACAACTAAAACAGCTAAGGTAACCGCGGGCTGTGACAATGCTGAAAAAGTTAATAATCATAGTTTGATGCTGGTGACCAAGAAGACCGCTGAAGAATATATTCAATTTGACAACACTATCAAAAGATCAGATAAGGTGAGGGGAGTACTAAGACAAAACACCGTTGAGGAGACCGAAGAGTCTGACACTGGCATTGATAATGTCGATACCGACGGAGTGGTAGAGAGAAGTGTTCCTAAAACACAAACGATCCAGAAATTGGAGCGCATGCTGATGATAGGAGAAATGATCGAAGTGGACGGTCTTTTTTTGGAAAATTGGATATGCTTGGCAGTAGAAAGATATTTCAAGAATTCCCCTGATGTTGAAAGATTTAATGTCGAGGATTCAAGTTCAGTTGGAAATTCTGAAGATGTTGAAAATTTAGAAACTCATTTGTTCAAGATGAACCTTGAAGATGATGTCAACATCAACATGGTCGAGATAAACAACCAAAGAATTAAGGAATTAGTTGGAGCGGAAAGGATAAAAGAACTTAACAAGGTGGCATACCCTGAACAAGAAGAAAACATTGTTGAATTTTTGCACCGTTGCCAGAAAAGTGGACCAGGAGTGATGCTATGCCCCAAATGCAGTGCTATTTTCGATGAGAAGGCGGCTCGAGAGTTGGAAGAAGCCAAGAAAACCAACGAGGGATGGGGGTAGAAAAGGAATCAAGATCCCGGAAACATGAATCCCAAAAAACCCTCAATGGGGTAAAAACTCCAGCGAAACCCAGTACATTCAAGCCAGTGGGTGATATACCTGCAAGAAAATGGATTAA
The DNA here is from genome assembly GCA_963859935.3 of Lathyrus sativus. Classification (NCBI taxonomy): domain Eukaryota; kingdom Viridiplantae; phylum Streptophyta; class Magnoliopsida; order Fabales; family Fabaceae; genus Lathyrus; species Lathyrus sativus. The sequence goes on from OZ012737.1 coordinate 677,479,394, forward strand.
ACCCGTCGAAGGACAGGGATTCAAAAAGTGGAGGAAGTTCGATGTAGATTGAGGCTCTTTGTTTGAATATCTTAAAGAGAACCATACTACCAACAAGTCAGCGTATGTTTCTGCGAATTACAAAGGGAAGAATCATATGACTAGATCTCAATGGCGAAGAGAGCAACGCAGACGGAAAGTTGCGAGGGAAGCCCATGGTTTAAAATAGGGAGATTCCAGTACGAATAATGGTAATCAAGGGAAAGACACTACGAAATTGCCTATAAAAAGAAGGTTGTTTTGGGATCAGAACAATGAGCCAGTGGGTCTAATCGAAGATGATGAGAATATGACCGACAATTTCGACAGTGAATCTACTGCTTCCTTGGACATTATAGTAAATGTGGTATCTGTCATGCCCATAGAATTCATTCAAATTACTGAAGTAGCAGACATAGACCAGAAAGCTGAATTGGAGATGATGGCACACAAGCCTGTATGTTATTACATAATGAACAATGGTTGTGTCGAGGAACAAAATGCTTTCTTTGAGCGGCCTACATAAGAGATGAAGAATCACTTAAAACCTCTGTACATTACCGGAAAGGTAGAAAATGTGCCCATCAGTAAAATACTAGTGAATTGTGGTGCGACGGTGAACTTAATGCCTCGATCATTACTAAGTAAGATTGGGAGGGGTGACGACGATACAAAACCTCACAACATGGTTTTATCAAACTATGAAGGAAAAATAGGTTTGACTTTGGGAGTAATTCAAGTTAACCTCACAGTAGGAACAATTACAAGACCTACAGTGTTCATGGTTGTCAAAACTAAAGCTAATTACACCTTGCTTTTGGGAAGAGAATGGATTCACGGTGTAGGCGTTGTACCATCTTCAATGCACCCGAGGATTGTTATTTGGCATCCAGATGGAATTGTCGAAAACATTGAAGTTGATCAAGGATATTTTAAAGTCCCTGTTAATTATGTTGATGGGAATCAGTTCGACAAACATCTTGCAAATATTGCGCCATGCCCTCCAGCAGGATTTGAATTCACCCCAAATGAGAAAACATTCCATTCACTATACCTACATCCCGTTGAAGGTTTCAGATGGGATAGTGATATTCCAGGAGAAAGGCTACCACTCATAGCAGGGCCTTCAGTAGACTCCACTGGGTGGGGAGAAGGATTCAGTGACCATGCCTGAATACGAAGCATTGAAGAGAATTTCGGCCTACGTAGCTGAAATTAAATTATAAATGGCTCTCGAAGCTGTTAATAATTACGTGGCTGACAAGGCCATTTGTGAGCCTCATCAAGAAAGTCTTATAGGGGATTTCGAGAAGGATCCACTAGCAACCCCTATCAAGATGCTAGCGCATGACCCTTTAGAGGAAGTTGATTTAAATGAAGGGGCACTCAAAAGGCCGACATATATCAGCACCAAGATAAATCCCCAACACAAAACCAAAATGGTCCAATTACTGAAAGAGTTTAAAGATTGTTTCTCTTGGGACTATGACGAAATGCCTGGTTTAGGCAGAGAGTTGGTCGAACATAAGCTACCCTTGGTACCTGGGAGAAAGCTTGTCAAGCAAGGTCCAAGACGGTTTGCCCCAGAAATATTGTCGAATATTAAAGAAGAGGTCGAAAGACTACTTCGTTGCAAATTCATTCGCACAATAAGGTATGTCGAATGGTTGGCTAATATAGTGTCTGTTATTAAAAAGAATGGGTCTTTAAGAGTATGTATAGATTTTAGAGATCTAAATGTTGCTACTCCTAAAGACGAATATTTGATGCCAATAGCAGAAATGTTAGTAGATTATGCAACAGGACACGAATATCTTAGCATGTTAGATGGGTATTCTGGGTACAACCAAATATTCATTGCTGAAGAAGATATTCCAAAAACTGCTTTTCGATGTCTTGGGGCTTTGGGGACTTACGAATGGGTAGTGATGCCTTTTGGTCTAAAAAAATGCTGGTGCTACTTACCAAAGGGCAATGAATTCTATTTTTCATGATTTTATAGAAATCTTCATGCAAATTTATATCGACGATATTGTCATAAAGTCTATTTTTGAACAAGAACATCTTGATCATCTAAGACATTCATTCCTCAGGATGAGAAAATTTGGTCTTAAAATGAATCCTCTTAAGTGTGCTTTTTGTGTACAGGCAAGAGACTTCTTAGGCTTTGTGGTCCACAAGAAAGGGATCGAAATAAATTAAAATAAAACCAAAGCAATAATGGAAGCGAAAGCGCCATCAACCAAGAAGGAGTTACAGTCGCTATTGGGAAAAATCAACTTTTTAAGAAGGTTCGTCTCTAACCTGAGTGGCAAGACGCAAGATTTTTCGCCGTTGCTTCGTTTCAACAAAGATAATTTTGAGTGGGGGCAACTACAACAAGGAGCTTTCGACAAGATCAAGGAGTACTTGAGTCACCCACCTATTTTATCTCCACCATGTAGAATGAAAAGTATGAGATTATATATAGCTACATCAGATAAAACCTTAGGGAGCATGTTGGCTCAAGAAGATGATAATGGAGTTGAGAGAGCCATTTATTATCTAAGTAGAGTTTTAAATGATGCAGAAACTAGATATAGCATGATTGAAAAATTGTGTCTATGTTTGTATTTCTCTTGTACTAAATTGAAGCAATATATAAAGCCTGTTGATGTGTATGTTTTGTCTCATTTTGATGTCATAAAACATATGTTATTGAAACCCATCTTGCATAGTCGAATTGGCAAATGGGCTTTAGCCTTAACTGAATATTTGTTAACTTATCAGCCTTTAAAATCTATGAAAGGCCAAATCGTGGCTGACTTTTTAGTCGACCATTCTATCAATGAAACTAATTTAAATCATGTTGAGATACGGTCCTGGAAGTTGTACTTTGATGGATCCAGCCATAAGAATGGAACGAGAGTAGGTATACTAATTATTTCTCCTAAGAAAATTCCAACAAAATTTAAGTTCAGGATCGAAGGTCCATGTTCTAACAATGAGGCTGAATATGAAGCATTAATTACTGGCCTTGAAATTTTGTTAGAATTAGGGGCAACTAGAGTCGAAATAATGGGAGACTCTGAATTAGTCGTAAGGCAACTCACAAAAGAATATAAATGTGTTAAAGAAAACCTCATTGTATACTTTGTGGTGGCGAATAGATTGGTAAAAAAGTTTGAGGTAGTCTCTAACCAACATATACGTAGGATAGAAAATCAGGTTGCTAATGACTTAGCCCAAATCGCTTCTGGTTACAAGGTATCGAAAGAAAAACTTCAAGAAGTAATTGAGGCGAGAGGGAAGCTAATGACTGTGGGATTATGCCCATCAGATCTAGAAACCACTAAACCTGGGTACTTGGATGGCAAAAATTTTGAAATTTTTGCCATAGACAATTTAACAGAGAGAGATTGGAGAAAAAACATAGCCGAGTATCTGCAAAACCCAACAGAGCGAAGGATCAAGTATCGAGCTTTGAGTTATACACTTGTGGGTAATGAGTTGTTCAAGAAAACCTCTGAGGGGGTTTTTTTGAAATGCCTCAGTGAAGGAGAGGTGTACGTCGCTATCTCGACAGTGCATAGTGGAGCTTGTGAAGCACACCAAGTTGGTCATAAGATGAAATGGTTATTATTTCGACAGGGTGTGTATTGGTCCACTATGTTAAAAGATTGCATAGAATTTTCCAGAGGATGCCAAGAGTGCCAGATTCATGTTGGCATACAACATATCCCTGCAAGTGAGCTGCACTCGATAGTGAAACCATGGCCTTTTAGAGGTTGGCCGTTGGATATAATAGGAGAAATTCGACCAACATCGTCAAAAAACCAGAAATATATCCTGGTTGGAATTAACTACTTTACAAAATGGATCGAAGCGATACCATTAGTAAATGTGGGTCAGGAAGATATTATTGAGTTTATCCGAATTCATATCTTATACAGATTTAGCATTCTAGAGACAATCACAACAAATCAAGGATCAGTGTTTACTGGTCAGAAGATGCAGGAATTCGCCAACAAAATAGGTTTTAAGTTATTAACTTCAACACCCATATTATGCCCAGGCAAATGGGCAAGTCGAAGCTGCTAATAAGGTGGTAATTGGACTAATTAAGAGGCATATAGGAAAAAGCCTCAAAATTGGCATCAGACGTTAGACCAGGTCCTTTGGGCATGTCGAACGTCACCAAAGGAATCTACTAATGCCACACCATTTAGGTTAACCTTTGGGCATGACGCAGTGTTACCTGTCGAAATATGCTTACAATCTGTGAGAATCCAGAGACACCATGAAATCCCTTCTCAATCTTATTAGGCAATGGTGATGGACGAACTGGTGGACTTGGATGAGGAAAGGCTTACAGCCTTGGAAGTATTAAGAAGACAGAAACAAAGGGTCGAAGATTCCTATAACAAAAGGGTTAAATCTAAATCTTTTTTAAGTGGAGATCTCGTATGGAAAGTAATTTTGCCTATGGATCGTAGGGATAGAACCTTAGGAAAATGGTCCCCTAAATGGGAAGGTCCATTTCAAATCATACAAATATTCTCGAATGGAGCCTATGAGATCGAGGAACTAGACAAAGATAAAAGAATCTTGAAAGTAAACGGCAAATATTTGAAAAAGTATAGGCCTATCTTGCAAGAAGTTCATATCAAAATTTAGATTTCATTGAAAAACAGAATAGCCAAAATAGGCCACAAAGGCTAACATGGCAAATAAGAAATCAAAACAAGAGAACTCATTACAATGATGCATAATTCAAAATTACTCAAAGTCTTTCAGATTAATGGACTTGAGGTACTCCATATAATCCTTGTCGATTCATCATCTGAAGGGTAAGTACGAGGACGTCTGGTCTTAGACACCTTCACACTGGTCTCCATTTTCTTCGCGGGAGGAGGTGCTCCGTGAGAGGTCCCAGCATTGGTTGCTGATTTGATTGTTGCCACTACCGCAAGATCTTTCATTTCTTCGGCCTGAGTATTTTGGGCGGAATTTTCTGAATTAGAATTCATACTTGTGGTTAGTAAGTACATGACTATTATTTAAGGAAAGAAGGATTTATAGAAGAGAGAATGAGCATGGATTGGTCAGACAAAGCGGCAAAAATATAGGATTGGTCTTGAAGAGATGCCTAAAAAGGCTATGTTTTAATAGCATGGTAAGCCTAGGAACTTATGCCGTTGGAGCAATAAATGAAACTGGGGATAAGGCATTGCATTATAGAGAAAAGGAAAAGATTTAAATGCAAGTTGGACTAAAACATTTTAGACCATGAAGAGTAAGTGCCTTTTCAATATATCATAAAAAAATGTTGCGTTAAGACGCATTAAGTGGTGCGGGAATAATTAAGACATAAAAATTAAAATATTGTCATTACAAAGGCTTGAGGTAGCCACATAATAAAATGATGATTACAAAATGGTAGGGAAACTTTAAAAAGGAAGTTTCGACTTTAATTTAGCGAAAGTCTCCACGTGATGGTTAATGCGAGCTTCACAGAGGGACTTGTCGAGCCTAGCAGCCGCAAGTTCTGTTTCAAGTTTTTGAGCCGCATCATTGAAATCAATGGTGCTCTTCAGTTCATAAGCTATGTCGGTTTCGACAAGGCTTCGCAATTCCAGATTACGCTTTTCAGCATTTGAAATCTTCTCTTGAAGCACTTTGATCTACTGCTGCCACAGGTCAATGTCCTTCTGGTTGGCCGTTATTTCATCTTGACGTTGCCTTGAGCGGTTTCTAGTTTGGCAATCCTGGCCTTCGACTCTTGTGCACTAGCCCAGGCTGCATTTTCGTGACCAACTTTGGTTTCGATCTCCTTCAGAAGAGGAGGGAGTTATTGAAGCTCTAAAACTAAAGCATCCACCACGACTGTCAGATCTAACAAGACGAAGTGTGCTGAGGGTCGGGACTAGTTTGGTTTTCTTCGCCCGCTATCTCTCCTTCTTCTTCTTCATCCTTAATACCTTTAGAATCTTCTTATTCTCCTGAGTCTTCATCTTCGATAAGTGCTTCTTCCTCTGTGGCCTTTATTTCTTCTTCTTTGTCATCAACAGATGGGAGATTAGGGGAGCTAGGGGTAGGTTCATGATGCATGACATTTTGTGGTTCGTCATGAATAATAGGGGGCAGGTTCTCAGTTGTTGGTATGTTTGAAGGAGCAGAGGCTTTTCCGGTAGTCACTTCATCAGTGATCATAGGGTCAGTATGGATATGAGGTTGGGGACTAGAAGCGTCATTGTCCCCAGAGTTGCGTTCTTCAACATGGGCATGTTGTATAGAGGTTGGTGCTAAAGGAGTTTTGGTTCCTGCAGAAGGAACAACATGTTGGTTCACTTCACTTAAGCCAGAGCCAAGGTCAAAAGAAGGGTGATAAGTTGGCTCACCTTGGCTATTAACAGAGTAAGTGGCAGAACCATCAGAACTTGGAGGTGGAATAGGAGTGATGGTGGTAGCCTGAAAATACAAGTAGAGAGAGAATAAGGCTAAGCAGGTAAGCAACAGAGGTGTGTATAACCAAATGATAATGTGCGTACCTGAGCGAGTGTGGCACCAGGTCAGAATTGCCATCCCCATGATCATCAGAAGTTGGCTTCGTAGTGGCCACACGGGGTTGACCTTCGACACCAAGAATGGATGTTGAACCGAGAATTTTGGCCACCTTCGATGGAGGTGGGCCAGTAAGTCTAGATGCCTTTACAGGTTTCTTTCTCTTTTTATCTGATTCTCCTTAGAAGATTCATCAGCATCTGACATAACAATAATAGGGGCGTCCCTTTTGCCTTTCTTTGAAGGAGTAGGGGGTTTGCGCCCAGTCTAAGAAAACAAAAGACAATACATGTGAGAGAAAAATCACACAAAAAAAATATTAGGCGAAGGATATGATATGTACCGTTTTGCCTTCAATGTCTCTGTGACTTTAAGAAGGGGTAGCCCTTTTAGATAGAGCTTTCCTAGGTATAGTTGAAAAAGCAATATGTGATGGCCAGTTAAGTAGTGAAAGATTAGTGGCACAATCATAAGCGAAGGGTTTCAAACCTTCATATATGACATATTTGATCCTAACATTTTGAATCCCTATATGGAGATGTCCTTTGAAACTGTCTAAAGTATACTTAGTCGGAACCATCCGTCGAGCCTTTGGTTGAGATTGCTGTCGAAGGACCTTTAGGTCCTCAGCACATATAAACCAATCTAGAAATGGAGGGGCAGGGCCACTCCAAAATCAGTAGTAGGCAAACAAGGGAATTTATGAGGAAAAAGTTTAAAAGCTACCTCATAACGTTTCTCACGAGGAACATTAAGGGGGATTTTTAATTTATCCAATTTTTGGGAAAATTTGCTTTTCAAAGTAACAGCAGCCTCATGGATGGTTAGACTAAGATTATCTGGTCGATAAACAATTTCAAAGTACTTCTGGAAAGCTTGAATTTCTTGAAGGTGAGTAAGCTTACTTTTCTTTGACTTATACTGCACAGCAAGGAAAGCTTGATTAAGTAGTGAAGAAAGAGTAGCAAAATCAAGGAAATATTCAGCATAATGTTTTGACCATCAATGGTGGAAGGAAGAAATGCATAAAACAGAAGGTTCAAAAAACACAGGCGAAAGAATGCCGGTCTTATTGTTGTATTCAGCAATGACGTCAAAAATGGTGTCCTCATAGAAACTGGCAGTATGAAGGATCACTTGGCCTTTCTTGTTATACAAGCATTTGGGAAAGCTTTGAATCAACCCAAATTGACGAGATACAAGATTAGGCTGATACGCAATCAAAGATGCTAAACCTTTCCCTGCGTCGAGCCTGTTAACAATGAGTCTAGGAATCAAAAAGGCTTCCCAGATTGCAATAGAGTCATCATCACCGTTTCCTTGAGGAGGAGGAAATGGCCTTTTAAACCACGAGGGGCCAAACTTCCTTGCAGCGAAAGGTTCCATGCCAGGAGTAAACTCAGAGCATCTGGAAAACATCGAGATATAGTTATGCCATCTTCAGTTGGGGTCAGTTGGACCAAGCGAGGCCATTCAACGTGCCTCTCTTCAATCTCAGCAGACGTTTCGATAGTCTGTCCTTTTCTATGAAGGCTAGTCTCGAAGGTCGCATCAACCATAGTTGAAGCAACCATAGAGGACCAGCCAAAGATACATATTCACGGGCCTCTATACGCTTCACTCGAGAAGCCGTTTCACTCAAAGATTCATAAAGGGTCGCCAGAATAAGTTCACTTAGGCAAACACCTTTGTTGTGGTGTAGTTGATTGGCGAGAGGTAGGTATTTCTTGGATACCTGTAGATACTTAGTACAAAATACATATCTTGACAGCCACATGGCGATAAACGCCACGTGCTCTTCGTCAGACACATCTCAGTATTTTGTTTGAAGTGATAGTTGACGAAATAAGTGTAGGTGAGCTTAGAGGTGGGGATGTTAACGTAGTCTTCAACATTAACATCAGGTTGATAAGCAACATCGTCAGGACGAAGGCCGGTGATAGAGGCTATGTCAAAGAGGGTAGGAGAAACCATTCCACATGGTAAGTGAAACGTATAGTGAGTACTATCCCAAAAATACAGCGAGGCCATCAGCAAATTTAAATAGTACAAAAAAGGAGTCTTCGACAACATTAAAAGGTCATAAATCCCCATGGATTTCCAGTGATCAGCTTTAACCTTTTCTACTTTGGCCATCCAGAGGTCGAAATCCTTCAGGGGACTAACAACCCTCAGTAAACGGGTACCATCAACAAGGTAGCCAAGATTGAAATTTGGCAATGGAGTAGGGCCAATAGTATCAGTGAAAGGTGCAGGGGAACTTTTTTGCCCTAATGGCCTAATTCTCCGGTAAGATAAATTCACTCAGTCGTGCGTCAAAAATGTCAACTTGCACTAAAGGACCGGATGTTGCGTAGGGTTTACCTGCAATAATCAGAGGCACCATTACCTGAGAATGATAGATGCTCTTGGAGGTTTCGGAGGTGGGTTCTGGAACACATGGATGATTCTCGACCACTTGAGGACCAGCCAGGTTGATGAAAGGAGGAATGGATTGTTTGGTCTGGGTAACACGCCCTTTCTGGGTCTTCTTCTCTGAAGCATCGGATTGGGAGGAGGCCATTGTTGAGTGAGAGGAGTTTTTCTGAAGAACGCAAGAAGGAAAGCTGGAGGAAAGATGTAGGACGTTTAAACTTCTGAAGAGTAAAACGTTTTCACGAAACGGTGAGAAGCAGTATTTATAAACATTTAAAAATATCAGGAGGGAGAAATCCACCGTTAAAATGATTAAGTAGTGGGACGCGTGTTGGTTTGAAACAAGAGGATGCGTGTGGGCAGTTATGGTCAGACTACGAATGCATGATTTCAAGACAAAGTAATAATGGATACGGCTAAAAATACGTTCAAGGATTTGTCATAATGACATGATGTCATAAACATGGACAGAAAGAACTGAACAGTTGAGCCACTAAGACAAACGGTGGGAGTTCATTCAAAGACATGCAAAATAACACGTGTCGAGAATGATGTGAAAAAAACTGACCTTCCTATCCAAGACTGGCGAGAGGACAATTTTTGGGGGCAATTTGTTGGCTTATAATTTCGACACTGGTCGATGCCAGGAATATCTTAGGTCAAATTTACCAATAGGTGGTATGTGGGAGGGTTTCGACCCAGCCAAGGAAAACTTCATGTCGAAGGAAGATGGACCAAAATGCCAGAAAACGCTAAGTGTGGGAAAGCGCTTGACGAAGAACATACTCAGGAAAGCACGGAGGCAGTTGTGTCTAGTTGGAGGGAAATGTCAAAGATTCAAAATTCAAATCAAGTAATTGAGGACGTGGGAACGGTTAAGACAACAAAGAAGCGCCAAAAGAGCATGTTTAGGAGTTTCAACCGCCATGTAGTAGTTATTCTATAGCATTATAAATAGGTGTAAATTTTATGTAATAATGGTGTTCATTCATTCTGTACTAGTTCATACAACTCTGAGTACCCGTGCGTAGAGAAACGAGTTAACGAGAATGTACGTGATACAACACCAAACACTTTCTTATCCATGCAATTGATCTTTATAATTTAATTGCCTTTATCCTTCATGCAACTTTACTCTTTCTGCACTTTAACCTTCAGATTTTACATTCAAGTCATTTTTAAAAGCTTTGCACTTTTTACCTTCAAGACCCCCTAGCCGAACGCAGAGTTCAGATTAGAGTTATTTTCAAAGTCATTTAATATTTCACACCTTCACTTTTAAAAAGTATTTTAACTTTCAGCCCCTTTATTTGAAGATCCCTTAGTCGAACGCGGATTTCTGATTAGAGTTAGTTTTGAGCAAATTATTTACTCGCATATTTACTTTCAAAAGTCATTTATTTCTCAAAAGGAATTACAATCGAACGCAGAGTTTGGCGGTAGTCTCTCCGCCTTTACATTATAGTTGTCGTTTAAAGTCAGTTATCGTCAACTTTACTTTTCAAAGCTTTTACACTATTGCACTTTACATTCTTGCCTCACTTTCGATGCATTATTTGCTCGTCCTCGATTTGTCATCTTCGATCCTCAAACGATCTCATATTTCCAAAGAAATAGTCCGATCGAAAGGAGGATCCAAATTAAAAACCCTTACAGACTTAGCACATGTTCGGCAAGTTAGTCAATTTCATCCCAAATTGATAGACCAACGGTTGTTTACCAAAATTCACAGTAAACAGCGGCAGATCATAAAACTACAATAGAGTGAGAATGGCTCCCTGCTCATAGCTCGTGACCTTCTTGATGAGACTTAAGATCCTCCCATAATCCTTCCTGAATACCTCAAGAATTTCAGGATCAGCCATGTAAATCAGACTAAATAAAGGTCCTAACTCAGGCGTCAAAAATTTGTACAAAGTCGTCTTCATTTTCTCAGCTTCCATCTCTATAGAAAATTAGGACCAGAATCAAAGGAAAGACGAAAACCTATAAAACACACAGACATGCAATGTTAAATGCAGAATGATTATGTAGATGCATACATGGGATCAAGGTATCCAATGGTCAAACTTGTTGTTATGCTGTTGACTGAATCAGAACTCCGCTCTGATAAGAGATCCAAAAAAACCATAACACTGAGATGATAGAAAACCAGAGTATTCAGCATCAATGGTTCGCTCTGACAAGAAAACCAGTAAACCGGGTTGGTTGAAGGTCAAAGTTTCCTGCAAAACCCATTCCCTCTCACATATGGGTTCTAGTCTTGGACTGTACGACATCCTATGTAGGTCATCAGTATCACAAACTCTCAGGTCGAGAAACAATGATACGTTCACCATTTCTGGTTTGGCATCATGGTCAATCGAGGAGGTCTAAACTGACTTCCCAATGAACGGTCTCTAGATTCGTTAGCTTTCTAATTCAACATCCCCTCAACTGCCCTAAATGTGCGGGATGGGATGTCTCCAAAGAAAACTTCATCTGGACGCGAGTTTCATGAGGGATCTTGCATGCCAAACATGCAAGCCTGCACAACTATCCATACTAATACTAGGTGTGTACTCAAGCCTAGGTATTGGGCTTATCTCTCAATAGAACAATCCACCCAACAGCACAGCAACAAAAACATAATATGATAACAATAAAATGCAAATGCCATGATATACAATAAAAATAACTACACAAAAGTAAACACCCAAATCCATATAACAGACAAGCGCTAGGATTGACTCGCTGAGGGAACCTGTTTCTCTAGCAGAGTCGCCAGCTGTCGCAACTGCGAAAACACCTAGCGGAAAAACAGAAGAGCCGCCACCAAACATTATTTATCCCAAAGAAAGGGAAAGGAAACGATTGAAGAAAACCTGAAGAATGGGAAAATACAAGATTATCGCAACCAAATCTTGGGTTCGGGAGTCGGTTACGCAAGGGGAAGGTATTAGCACCCCTCACGACCATTGTACTCAACAGGATCCACGTTTGTTGTCTAATCAAAGAGTGTGTTTATATATAAGCTACTGCTAAATGGAAACGAGAACAAAAGAGAAAAAAAGAGACTCGATAGGACATCGCCGCCCTATGCCTACGTATTCCCTCGTGCAATGGGAAAGTCAGAGTCAACGTAGTTCGAAAAACTACGGGTGAAGGGGGGAAAGTTGCTCACCAAGACATTGTCGTCTTGTGCCTACGTATCTCCATCTGGTATGAGAAATTCGAGCAAAGGTAGTTCGGGTAACGAAACCACAGGTTGGTTAAGTGTTTTTTATGAGTAACGTTAAGTTCTCATTACAGCAGTTAGGGACGATGCATGTTTGCGATAGAACAGAAAAGTAACATACTCTTTTCTAAAAATGAGTTTGAAACAACGATCCTGAAGGATAAAAAGGTTTGAGTTTTGTTTGTGAGTTTTAGTGAAGTGAATTAGTTTGCTTTATGGTTCACGTTGCACTAAAGACAATGACATAGGAGTGAATGTGTCGCATATCGCCCAAAGGGCATACACTAAAAACTCTAGACAAGTGAGAAGAAACCCCCCATTGATCATTTCCCACGTACTTAAGGCTCGTAGCATACAACGTTAATCGTATTTATTAGATGAGTTAGAATGTGTTTTGAGATGAGAGGAGAGACGCACGAAAGGTCTAAGGGGAAACTCGGCCCTAACATTGTCATGCAAAGTGGTCCTAAAGTTGAGATATGAAAGGAGATTCTATCCTAATGTTAGCATGCAAAAGATGGACCTAAAGTTGAGGTAAAAAGGTATTAGCCTACTTGTTCTCATGCTTGGATTGTCATCCTAGTGTCTATCTTACTCCAAATTTAATTGGAAAATAAATTGGAATAAGAATTCTAAGGGAGCATCCAAAGACAAGGAAAAAAGACAGAAAAAAAGGTGAAAACAACAGCTACAACAACGCCTCCTGCACAAAACAACAATAATATCTAGCATACAAGAAAGACAGCATGTTGTTGCACCCCAAAATTTGACCAACATTTATTTACCCATCAAGTGTTTGAAGGTTGATACCTTCATCAGAAAGTTCAAGAGATCCTCAGAGGAATTGGTTGAAACCAAGGTTGTGTGCTTCATAACTTGAGAGTTGTTGGGTGCTCCTCAGATGATTCTAAGACTATGAGAGTGAACTTGAAGCTTTGAGAAAGCTTATGAGATGTCTTGAAAGCCATCATGAAGCCCAGAGAGGTCATTATGCAAGAATTCAGAAGATTCAACCATGAATGGTAGAATTAGGGTTTTGACTGGGTCGACCCTAGGATAACTGAAAATTTGGAGAAGGTTGAGACCTAATCCAAGGGCCATGAGATCATGGAATGATGTATGGAGATGTTATAAAGATGATTCCTAGACCAACTCATCATGATTGAGGAGTTTGAGAAGTTTCAAGTTAGGGTTTCTGAGGATTGTCAGTGAAAAAACCCTAATTTGATCCCTATCATCCAGGCAGTTTTAGCTCAAGATGTGATTGATATCTCATCTTCCCCACAACATGAATGTTGTAGAGATTATTCTTAGCTTTAATTTGAGTGGTAGAAGTCCTTGATAGGAGTTGCAGAGCTCAAGTTATGGTTTTGACAAATTACAGGTCAGCAGAGGTGTGTGAATCTGGGTCCTTGAAAGTCACCCAACTTGCAGACAACTTTTGCCCTAGTAGGATGATTCCTATGATCTCTTGGTCAACATGAATGTTGAAGAGCACCTTCTTAGATTTAATTTGAGTGGTAGAAGTCCTTGATAGGATTTGTGGAACTCAACTTATGGTTTGAACAAGACAGGGGTATTTTGGTCATTTGGCAGTTATAAGTCATTTTAAGCAAAGGCCATATCTCCTATTTCCAAGCCTCAAATGGGAAAACTCAAAACATGAAAGTTGTTCAAAATGGCATTTTAAGCCTAGAAAAGAGGTCATGAATTGTTGGAAAAGCTCATAGCATGGAATGACAAAGTTTGGTAAATTTGAACTAAAAAAGCCATATAAATTAATTCAAGTCAAGTTGAAATTTGGTTTGGGAGATTTAGGAGTCCAAAATAGGTCATCCAATATACCATTTTGAATGTAAATGACATTCTAAAAACTTTGGTTTAAACAGAATTTTGATTTGAAGCTCAAAAATGGAGGTTGCTTTGTAATATTGTAACTTGCATCTTAAGGCAACTTGAGAAATCTTCACACAAGGCAAGTATGAGCTGATTTTTTGTACACTCCACCTCAATATCTCACAAGGGGATATTTTGGCACAAAATTGCAAGGCTTAACATATGAGATATGAGATAACCAATATGTCATGTCATGAGATTTTCATCACCTTCTAGTGGATTCTAGGTGATTCTAGAAGCTTCCATGGATTGCTATAAAAAGAATACATCACAATGAGGAAGAGGTTGGTCCATGTTGAATAATTCAGTGGAGAAAGGGAGAGAAAGAGTGAGGTGTTCAAAGCTTTCTTCAAAGTCAAGCAAGGCTCGAGTTGCTCATCACAGGCTTCAATCATCCAAGATAGTGCAAACAGAACTCTTATCTGCCATTAAAGATTAATCATGGAAGGTTGCAAGCTCTGAATTCACCTCTAGCATCACTCACCATCATCACTTGGCAGGTTGGTGATTCTCCCCATATCTCATTATTTATGCGCATTCACTCAAGTTTCTAGGTGTAGAATTAGCCTACTAGGTTAGTTGCTTAAGTTCTGAGGATTAGAGGAGGATCTATGGAGTTTCATGGCAGGGTGCCATTTCTTTGAGTTTCAAGAACAGGTTATATATAGGGTATTAATGGATATGGTACGGTTTAGATTGATTAGGGCAAGGCCAAGAACAGGATCATACCATCAGATTCGAGCTTTAACCAAGTTGATCACAGAGAAAATGTTGGAACCAAGATTTTCTTGCATTCTGTTTGCGAATTCTAGGAGGTTTCAGGAGAAACTATTGGTATAGTTAGATTCCTAGGAAGAAATGGCGCAATATTGGTCTTGGAAGTTTCTGTTTTCATTGCCACACGAAGGAGAACGAGGGAGAGAGAGATTAGCTCATGAAGACTGGTTTTCCATGAAACCCTAGGCTGGAGGTTGAAGATAACCTCCCAGCCCTTGGATCACGCCCAAGACCTTTGACTATTCTATCCAATCCACGGTCCAGATTTGAAATGAAATGAGAGGGAAGGTCTGCGCTCAAAACGCCGCGTTTCATTTATTCTGAAACGTGGGCTTAAGAGCCATCTCCTATCCACACCCCCCCTCACTCAGCCCAACTGGAAATGAACTAGGGCGCTGCTTCTATTCACACCCCCTCCCCTTTAATTAATTCCTTTTATTTTTTTTAATTCCTTTAATTTTCTTGCATTTTAATAAATTCATAAAAAATCCAAAAATTGATATTTTTTAATTCTTGTTTTTTCTATAGGTTAATAAATTTGTCTAGAAAAATATAAATAAATAAAATTTCCATTTTATTTTCTTTTAATATTTTTAGAGTATTTTTCTTTTAAATAGCTTTTAAATAGGTTTAGTTTGATATCCAATTTTGTAGAATTTCTTTTAGGACTTTCCCTTAAGATTTTTAATTCATTCTTTTTGGTGTGATTAGATATTGAATCATAGTTACCCATAGGATTTAATTCTTGATTTTTAGATTAAAATTTGATTAGATTAATTAGGTTAGCATTAGGGTATCCTAATTAGGGTTTATGCTATGCATAGGTAAGGAAATTCATTTTCTTTAGAGAGTTTTGTTTTGATTTTTGGGTATAGGCATATAGGGATGTTATGGGTAGATGTTATGGGCCCTTGTGAATAATTGATAGAATTTTCCCTCTTGTTTTAGTATTTTTAGGCATTTTCTGAAGTTGGATGATGGTTTTGACTGTTATGTGGTTATTTGTTTATCTCTGGGGTTTATTTTGGGGAATTTGTGGTGGGGCTTAGTTTGTTTTGAAGATCTTGTTGAAGAGCATGATGGAGGAGAAGTTTGTAGACCAAGACTCAGAGACCCAGAGCTTGGAGATTATTCCCTGTCTGTGAGGTTTGAGATCCTGAAGTTTGAGGGAAGTTCATGGTACTTTCCTGAGGAAGGCACTATGAATGACTTTCATTCTTTCTTCTCACCTCTTTCCTAAGTATCCAATGATGTTGGAGCCAACTTGTGAGTTTAATTTCTCCTGAGGAGGAATGTAAACTGATCACATGTTGTTGAGCCACATGGGATACAATTCCTAAGTGGAAGCCTCCTAGTACTTTCCTGAGGAAGGTCCTATGGGTCTATTCACTTAGCTCCACTAGTTCATCTAGGATTTCCTAAGTATCCAATGATGTTGGAGCCAACTTGTGAGTTTAATTTCTCCTGAGGAGGAATGTAAACTGATCACATGTTGTTGAGCCACATGGGATACAATTCCTAAGTGGAAGCCTCCTAGTACTTTCCTGAGGAAGGTCCTATAGGTCTATTCACTTAGCTCCACTAGTTCATCTAGGATTTCCTAAGTATCCAATGATGTTGGAGCCAACTTGTGAGTTTAATTTCTCTTGAGGAGGAATGTAAACTGATCACAGTTGTTGAGCCACATGGGATACAACTCCTAAGTGGAAGCCTCCTAATACTTTCCTGAGGAAGGTCCTATGAGTCTATTCACTTAGTTCCACTAGTTCAGATAGGATTTCCTAAGTATCCAGTGATGTTGGAGCCTGCTTGTGAGTTTAGTTTCTCCTGAGGAGGAATGTAAACTGATCACAGTGGTCGAGCCACATAGGATATGATTCTTGAGTATACACCTCCTAGTGCTTTCCTGAGGAAGACACTATGGGTCTGTTTACTTAGCTCCCTTTCTTTGGTAAGCTTGTTTTGAAGCTTGGAGACTGGGATTGATCTCTCTTGTGTAGGGTTTTGCTTTAGGGCTTTGCTTTCTTCTGATTAGAGTTCTGTTTTAGGGTTAGGACCAGAGATTAGATGTAGATTCTTTCTTTTCTCAAGCATGTGTTTTGTTTGCCTGATGGCATTTCATTTCTTTTATCTGTATGATTGCAGTCTTCTGTATGTTGCTTGATAGCATGGTGTTCATTTTTCAGTATGATTACTGTTATTTCATGACTGGCTTGAGTTCGAGACGAGCTTGTGGAGGCTGAAGCCCCACACACATTTCCTCCCTCACTTGCATGGCATGCATTTTACTGTTAAGCTGATGCTTTGTCTGTTTCGGTGTATCATTGACATGATCCCTTAGGACTCTCATTTCCTTTGATAAGGATTTGATGATAGACTTTTAGGTTGAAACCTATGCATGACAACTTCTAGGAGTTCCCTGTTCAAACCTCAACCATAGGATGAATCAATGGCATGATAACAGTAGGACTTGATAGTCTCCCTCCTAGTTGGTCCTGTTCTCTTCTCATCTCAAAACAGTTTAAGATACAGTAATCATGAATGATTTCTTGCGTACGTTACGAGCCTTAAGCTATCTGAGAAAGGATTGTGGGAGAGTTCCTTTTCCACAGTCTGGATGTTTAGTATGGTACCCTTTGGGTGACATGCGACGCATTCACTCTCAGGTCATAGTCTCTAGTGCGGTTGAAATCGCAAACACAATAAAAAACACTTCTTTCAGGAGATAACCCGTAGTTTCCCGAACTACGTTTGCTCTGATCTTCCATACAGTGTGGAAGTACGTAGGCATAGGATGCGATATCCTAGCGAGCAACCTTTCCCCTGTAATACTTCGTAGGCCGAACTACGTTGACTCTGATTTCTCATTCTCTGATGAGAATACGTAGGCATAAAGTGCGACGCTTTGCCGAGTCATTTTTCTTTTCTTTTGCAGCCAGCCTTGATAGGTAGATAGAATAAAACCAACCCGTCCCAGTAAACAAACAAGCGTGGATCCCGTCGAGTATGACGGACGTGAGGGGTGCTAATACCTTCCCCTTGCGTAACCGACTCCCGAACCCAGACAATGGTTGCGACGACCTTGTCTTACCCTTATTCGTCAGGTTTTTCCGATCGTTTCCTTTCCCGCTCTGAGGGATAAATAACGAAAGGTGGCGACTCTTCTGTCATGCCGGCACCTTATTTTCGCGCAAGCGACAGCTGGCGACTCTGATGGGGATGGAACCCAGAGTCTCTGGTTCTTCGGTTCCCTGTGAGAGTCAATCCTAGCGCTTGTATGTTTGCTTGTTGGGTTGCGTTTATTTATCGCATTTTTACTTCCCGCACTTTATTTCCCGCATTTTACTTCCAGTTTGATATGATTATCTGTGTTGCTGTGGGGGAGGGGTGTTACTATGAGTGAGAAGCCGAACCTGGGCTTGAGCATACACCTAGATATAGTTGCGGAGAAGTAGTAGACGAACCTGTCTGCTGAGCAGGCACAGTTCCCTACGAAAATCTGCGCTCAGACGAGATTCTTGCAGAGGTGCTCCTTTCCGGTCCTGAGGATCTGAGGGGAGTCCGGACGTGAGGATTGTCGACTCTGGGGACCGATCATTTGGAAGTCAGCTTAGTGAGGCCTCTTCATGACTTGATGATGCCATTCCTTCTGGGAATCGTATCGTCACTCATGAAAGTCTGTGACGCTGATGACCGCATAGGATGCCGTACCTTTGTCCGTGGATTAGGTCCATACCTGTGAGTGGGATTGGGATATTGCGGGAAACTTTGACCTTCAGACTACCTGGTTTTCTTGACAGTGAATCAGTTATGTTGGTATCAGGGTTCTCAGTGGCAGATTTGACTGTTCTTGACAGAGCGAGTTTTTAATCAGAGGATTTTTATCATCGAGTGTATGTCTGTTCCTGATAGAGCAGGTTTCGATCAGAGTATTGTCATCTGAGGTTTGTTCTGGATGGAGCAGATTTTGAGTGGGGTCTGAAGATCTCATTAGCAGTTGTTGTTTGTTCTTGATGGGGCAGATTTTGAGTGGGGTCTGAAGATCCCATCAGCAGCTGTGCATTTGTTCTTGAGAGGGCAGATTTTTGATTTGGGGTCTGAAGACTTCATCAGCGGACGTTTTCCGATCACGCATCCCGGGTCCTTATTATCAGGCACTTACTCTTGACAGAGCAGAATTTTGATCTCGGTCCTATCAGATGGTTATTCTCAGCAGATCAGATCAGTGGTCTTGCACCGGGGTTTCCTTCTCATCAGTGACTGTTGATACCGAATCTCCGCAGCAGCCACCCGGATATATTGCTGCATGCCTGCATTTTGCATTAGTTTGCATGATCATTCGCATTCCATTGACGTGTGTCTGTGACAGGTACCGTTTCCCCGATCCAGGATCTCTCGCCTCTTATTGTGTTACTACAGCCTCTCTTAGAAAGACTGTTGCGTACGAGTTCTCGATCCCTGATGCGTCGAAGTTGACTATCACTAATGCTATAGGCTTCCTGTGTATATGTGAGGTTGTTGTTTCCATGATTGGGCCCAGATCCCCCTCCTTATTATTTGTCAGCATTGGTACTAAGGCGCCAGGATCGGGGGAAATCTCTCAAGCACACAGACACACGCATACATCTGCATGAAGCATTTTGCATGACATACATTCTGTTGCTTTTCCTAACCTTTAATGTTGACAGGTTTTTCAGGTTCCGAGCTGCTTTCGATCTCCAGGATTGATCAAAGACTCATTCACCGCTACACAACTCGCGCTAATCAGACAAGGATAATGGACCAGGTGCAGTCAGATGTTCAAGAGCTCCGTGAACGGATGGATCGTTTTATGGAGCTGATGCAGGTGGTCGCTAATGGTCAAGACCAGCTTCGTACTTTGGTTCAACCTCTAATCTCCAGGGTTGACAGTAATGGCATACTGCACGGCGGGGCTGTGCCTACTCCTCCTCTAGTGGATGCTCCACAGAATGTTGTTCCTGTTGCCGGGGGCAACGGCAGTGCTAACGCCAATCTGATGACTAATATCGGGCTCAATGCGGCAGGCGTCGGCAATGGTAGCCTGGGAGCCAATGTTAACATAGGGCCGGTCAACGGCAATGCTGGTGTGGGAAATCTGTCGGTGCCTCAACCGTGGCTTGAGGACCATCAGGATGACGTATTCTCTCAGAGAGGTGTAGAGGCAGAGTTGAACGCTGAAGCTCGACTCAGGTTCAAAGCGCTGGAGGACAAGATGAGAGACATTGAAAATCAGAACACATTGGGCGTTGATATGTCCAAGCTCGGGTTGATTGTTGATTTTAAGGTACCTCATAAGTTCAAGGTGCCTACCTTTGAGAAGTATAAGGGTACTACTTGCCCCCGGGTCCACCTCCGATCTTATTATAGAAAGATGTCCGCCTATTCTGACGATGAGAAGTTGCTGATGCACTTCTTCCAGGACAGTCTTTCTGGTCCATCGCTCGAATGGTATATGGGTTTGGAGCCCGCTACTGTGCGCACCTGGAAGGATCTCGCAGAAGCGTTCGTCCTCCACTATCAATACAATAGCGACTTGGCCCCCAACCGAGTTCAGCTTCAGAATCTCTCACAGCGGAACAATGAAAGCTTTAAAGAATACGCCCAGCGGTGGCGTGAATTGGCTGCTCGGGTTCAACCGCCGATGGTTGAGCGTGAGCTAGTGCAAATGTTCGTGGCTACCCTTCCTGGAATCTACTATGAAAAGCTAGTCAGTGGCATGTCTGGAACATTCTCGGCTCTCATCACTATGGGCGAGCATGTTGAGAACGGTATAAAGATCGGAAAAATTCAGGGCGAATCATCCTCAGCTGGAGGAGGTAGCAAGAAACCCTACGCTGGCAAGCGTCGAGAAGGAGATGCCAGTGCTGTCACTAATGCTCGGAGAAAGGGCAAGGGCCCTCAGCCTCAGATTGCTAGCATAAATATCCCAGCTGCTCCACCGCAGCCGCAGCAGCAGCCTCAGCAGCAGAATCAGCAGGGGTATAGAAGATATCAGAACCGGGCTCCTCTGACAAATCGTCATTTTGAAACTCCACCCATGTCGTATGCACAGCTTCTGCAAACGTTGCTTCAGCTCCAACTAGTTCAAAAGAGGACAATGGCTCCCTTAACAGGGGCACCGCCACCGGGGTATGACGCCAGTGCTACTTGTGATTTCCATACTGGGGCACCGGGCCATACGATTGAGAATTGTAAAGCTTTTAAGCACAAAGTCCAGGACTTGGTGGACGCCAAGGTCATCAAATTTTCTGACAGTGCGCCCAACGTTACCAAGAACCCTATGCCTCATCATAAGGGAGGCGGAGTGAATGCCGTTATCACTGAGGAGAGTTCGGACTTGCTGACTGACGTTAAAGATTTGAAGACGCCGCTGAGTTTTGTCAAGGCTAAGTTGCTGAAGAAGGGCTTCTTCCCTGGATGCGGAGAGTTATGTATGGCTTGTGCTACACTTCCTGATGGGTGTGAGCATCTGGTTGAAGGTATCCAAAGTCTGATGTCCGAGGGTATTTTGCAGTTCAGCCGGAGCATAGAAAGTGCATCAGGGGAGGTCGTGCTGAAGCAGGCAGATGAAGTTGCTACCATTACTATTCCTCGTCACCCTATTACTATTTCTGCGCCCCGACCGCCTACTATTACTATCACCAGGGCCGGGCCAATCCCATTTGAAAGCACTAACGCCGTTCCATGGCATTACGGCGCCGAGGTCTATTGTAATGGTCAGAAGTTAGAGCTGGAGCCATACGGATCGACTGTGCAGAATCTCGCCGGAGTCAGTGGCATTACTCGAAGCGGTAGAGTGTTCGCGCCAGCAGAAGTTGCAGCAGAGAAAGTGGTCCGAGTTGACGCTGTGGATAAGGGTAAAGGCAAAGCTGTCGAGGAGGTCCCTTCTGGGGCAGAGAAGGATTTGCTAGTTAAAGATGCTGAAGAGTTCATGCGATTAATCAAGAAGAGCGACTACAAGATTGTAGATCATCTTCATCAGACTCCGTCTAAGATCTCTATTCTTAACCTGTTGTTGTGTTCTGAAGCGCACCGCAACGCATTACTGAAGGTATTGAATGCTGCATATGTGCCGCAGGAGATATCAGTAAATCAGCTGGAAGAGGTGGTGGCCCATGTTAATGCTGGTAATGGGCTGGGATTTACAGATCTAGAGCTGACTCCTAAAGGAAGAGATCACAACAGCGCCTTGCACGTCTCAATAGAGTGCAGAGGCACTATTATGTCGCATGTCCTGGTGGATACGGGTTCCTCGCTTAATGTGCTTCCGAAAAAGGCACTGATGAAGTTGGATACCCGCGGATTGCTTTGCACGCCCAATGATCTGGTAGTGAAAGCCTTTGACAGAACCAAGTGCCACGTCTTCGGAGAGTTGACCCTGCCAATTCAAGTTGGTCCAGAGACGTTCAATACGGTCTTCTATATCATGGACATCATGCCTGCCTACAGTTGCCTCTTAGGTCGGCCATGGATCCATGCTGCTGGTGCCGTGACGTCCACGCTGCATCAAAAGCTTAAATATGCTGTCGGGGGCAGCATAGTAACCGTCTGTGGTGAGGAGGACATTATGGTGAGCCATTTGTCATCCTTTAAATATGTTGAAATGGATGGCGAAATCCATGAAACCCTCTGTCAAGCATTTGAAACCGTCAAGATGAAAGAGGTAGCTCCTGTTGTCGCAGAGAAACAAGAGATGAATCTCTCCTCGTTTAAGGAAGCTCGGGCCGTTGTCGAAGCCGGTTCCACCCCAGGCTGGGGGCATGTTTTGGATATACCAATCAAGCAGGATAAGTTTGGATTGGGATATTCTCCTGAAGCTGAAGCTTCATCTTCTTCTACCAGTTCGTCTCGTGGGAAGGGGCCGATCCTATTCACCAAGGGCGGAGTAATTTTCGAAAGCATCAACGCAGCGTCTGAGGACAGCGGGGATAGTGATTGTGATCTTGACGCCTGGATTCAACCGAGCAAGCTGGGCGAGCGCCTCAGCAATTGGACCATCAAGGAGATTATCAAGCTGACAAGTGAAGAGTAATGATTTGCTTTTTACAATCTTTGTACAACCCTATGTCCTGCCCGGGGCATAGTGGTTTTACTGTCAGGGCCTTGTTGGATTATGTACATGCATTTTGTTAATAAATAAAAAGGAGTTTTCTTCACACTCAAATATTGTGTTCTCTGTTATTCCTGTTTTATGTTTATTTCGAAAAAACAGCAAAATGGCAACGAGGTTTGTGCTAACCTGCATATTCTTGCTTTAAACTTAACCCTTGTTATTGCAGGATCCACATAACAGATGACATCGACTCTAGACCCTCTACGGCTCACTACGACTTTGATTGCCCGATCTATCAAGCCGAGGATGAGATTGATGAAGACGAGGACCTCCCGGAAGAATTGGCCCGCTTGTTGAGACAAGAGGAGAAGGTTATTCTGCCTCACGAGGAGGATATTGAGATTGTAAATCTGGGTTCTGAGGAGCTCGTCAGAAATGTCAGAGTGGGGGCTGCGCTGCAGAATGATGTCAAGCATAGACTGGTCGAGATGCTTCGAGAGTATAGTGACGTCTTTGCTTGGTCATACGAAGATATGCCCGGACTTGACACTGACATCGTGGTTCATCGCTTTCCGTTGCGAGAAGATTGCCCTCCAGTCAAGCAAAAGCTTAGGAGGACGAGACCAGATATGGCTGTAAAAATCAAAGAAGAAGTCCAGAAGCAGTTGGACGCAGGATTCCTAGCCGTTACCACTTACCCTCCGTGGGTCGCCAACATAGTGCCTGTACCAAAGAAGGACGGTAAGGTACGCATGTGCGTCGATTATCGGGATTTGAACAGGGCGAGCCCTAAGGATGATTTTCCGTTGCCTCATATCGATGTGTTGGTCGACAACACAACCCAGTTTTCCGTGTTTTCGTTCATGGATGGATTCTCCGGTTACAATCAGATTAAGATGGCACCGGAGGACATGGAAAAAACGACGTTTATCACCCCCTGGGGAACATTCTGCTATAAGGTAATGTCTTTCGGTCTAAAGAACGCAGGGGCCACTTACCAGCGAGCAATGGTAACTTTGTTTCATGATATGATTCATCATGAGATCGAGGTCTATGTTGATGACATGATTGCAAAGTCCCAAACGGAGGAAGAGCATCTGGTCAACTTATTGAAGCTTTTTGAGAGGCTTAGGAAGTTCAGGCTGAGGCTGAATCCTAACAAGTGCACTTTCGGAGTGCGGTCCGGAAAGTTATTGGGGTTTATCGTTAGTGAACGAGGGATTGAAGTTGATCCTGTGAAAATAAAAGCTATCCAAGAAATGCCAGCGCCGAAAACAGAGAAAGAAGTTCGTGGTTTCTTGGGCCGAATAAACTACATTGCAAGGTTTATCTCTCAGCTCACGGCCACTTGTGAACCGATGTTCAAGCTTTTAAAGAAAGATCAGGCGATTACTTGGAATGAGGATTGCCAGAAGGCATTCGACAAAATAAAGCAGTATCTTCAAGAACCTCCAATCTTGATACCCCCAGTGGCTGGACGGCCATTAATCATGTACCTGACGGTTATGGAGAATAGTATGGGGTGTGTTCTCGGTCAGCACGACGAGACGGGCAGAAAGGAGCATGCCATTTATTATTTGAGTAAAAAGTTCACTGAGTGTGAATCTCGATACTCGATGCTGGAGAAGACGTGTTGTGCATTAGCTTGGGCCGCCAAACGTCTACGACAGTATATGCTCAACCACACCACTATGCTAATTTCGAAGATGGATCCGATCAAGTACGTCTTCGAGAAGCAGGCTCTTTCGGGCAGGATTGCCAGATGGCAAATGGTGTTAACGGAATATGATATTCAGTACGTCTCTCAGAAAGCCATTAAGGGAAGCGTATTGTCTGATTACCTTGCCGAACAGCCAATCGAAGACTACCAGCCGATGAAGTTCGAATTCCCTGACGAGGATATTATGTTTCTCAAAGCGAAGGATTGCGATGAGCCATTGCCCGACGAAGGACCAGATAGGAAGTCTTAGTGGAAGTTGATATTCGACGGAGCGGTTAATTCCTATGGAAGTGGTATCGGGGCTATCATCACGACTCCTCACGGATCCCACATCCCGTTTACTGCGAGACTGACGTTTCTAGTTACCAACAATGAAGCCGAGTATGAAGCATGTATCATGGGTCTAGAAGAGGCAATCGATTTGAGAATCAAGAATCTAAACATATATGGTGACTCAGCTCTGGTGGTGAATCAAATAAAAGGGGAATGGGAGACACGTCAGTCTAATTTGATACCTTACATGAATTATGCCAGGAGGCTGCTTCCGTTCTTCGATCGAGTGGAACTTCATCATGTACCCAGGGCTGAAAATCAGATGGCTGATGCCTTAGCCACGCTGGCTTCAATGTATAAAGTCAATTATTGGAATGAGGCTCCAAGAATTGTGCTTTCGTGTCTTGATAGACCGGCATTTGTCTTTGCAATCGAGGACGCCGCCGACGGCAAGCCATGGTTCCACGATATCCAGACCTTCCTCATGACTAAGGAGTATCCTGCGGGTGCGTCAATCCAGGATAAGAAGACTCTAAGGAGGCTATCTGGAAACGTTTATCTCAATCCTGATGGAGTGTTGTATAGGAGAAACCACGATCTCGTGCTACTCAGATGTGTAGATGAGAAAGAGGCGAGTATGCTCATGGAAGAAGTCCATGAGGGCACATTTGGTACGCACGCCGGCGGGCATGCCATGAAGAGAAAGATCCTGAGAGCAGGGTATTACTGGCTGACTATGGAGTCGGATTGCTTCAGATTCGCGAAGAAATGTCATAAATGCCAGATTTATGCGGATAAAGTTCACGTGCCGCCGTGCCCATTGAATGTCATGTCCTCCCCTTGGCCATTCTCCATGTGGGGCATCGACATGATAGGCAAGATCGAGTCCACTGCATCCAATGGTCATCGTTTCATTCTGGTAGCTATCGACTACTTCACCAAATGGGTGGAGGCAGCCTCGTACGCTAATGTGACCAAGCAGGTGGTAGCTAAATTCATAAAGAAGGACATCATCTGTCGCTATGGAATTCCCGAGCGGATCATTACTGATAATGGTTCGAATTTGAATAACAAGATGATGAAGGAGCTGTGCCAGAGCTTCAAGATTGAACACCACAACTCATCTCCTTACCGGCCAAAGATGAATGGCGTTGTTGAAGCGACCAACAAGAACATCAAGAAGATTGTTCAGAAGATGGTTGTGACGTACAAAGATTGGCACGAGATGCTGCCGTTTGCCTTGCACGGTTATCGTACGACGGTGCGTACGTCGACCGGGGCAACTCCTTTCTCCTTGGTGTACGGTATGGAAGTTGTCCTACCGTTGGAAGTGGAGATTCCTTCTTTGCGAGTTTTGGTTGATGTGAAACTCGACGAGGCAGAATGGATTACGAATCGTTTGAACCAACTCAGCCTGATGGACGAGAAGAGGTTAGCATCGATTGCATTTGGTCGCCTGTAACAAAGCCGAATGAAGAAAGCTTATGATAAGAAGGTGCGTCCCAGAAGCTTTCAGACGGGTGATCTCGTCCTGAAGAAGATTCTTCCGCCACACTCCGATCACCGGGGCAAGTGGACTCTGAATTACGAAGGGCCGTATGTCGTCAGCAAGGTCTTCTCAGGAGGAGCTTTGTTGTTATCCACGATGGATGGTGAAGATTTTGCATCCCTGGTGAACGCGGACGCAGTTAAAAAATACTTTGCTTGAAAGAGACCCGCTGGACAAAAAAGAAAGAGTCCAGGCAAAAAAGGGCATCCCGGCGAACCAAAAACAGAATAAAAGGTTCGGGCAAAAGTTAGGGATATATTGAAAAAATGTACACCCGCGAAGTCGAAAACCTACACTGGGCGGCTTCGGCAAAAAAGGGCATCCCGGTGAACTGAAAACCCGTAAAGGGAGGTTCACGCAAAAGTTAGGGATTTGAATAAGCAAATGACTGCGTCCCGTGTGGACTTTCATTGTTTTATGGTTTGGAAGACCTGAGGGCCGTTTATCTGAATCAATCTCTTCCGAAGCTGAAGCGTCGGAGAAGTATCGAAGTCGAGTGGGTCTTAGAGGGATCAACTCATGGTGTTCGTCTACGCCTCGTTGCCGACATTTGTATATAC
Organism: Lathyrus sativus; assembly: GCA_963859935.3. NCBI lineage: Eukaryota > Viridiplantae > Streptophyta > Magnoliopsida > Fabales > Fabaceae > Lathyrus > Lathyrus sativus. The sequence goes on from OZ012737.1 coordinate 677,506,436, forward strand.
CGATGTATATTTATGTGTTCCTCTTTGTGCAGCTTCCTCATTCCAGGAGCTTGCCTCTGTTGTAAAACATTTTTGCCCATTCAGGGGTTCCCCATCAATAAAATGCACATTATTCAGCAATTCTGCTTGTCTGTTTAGCATTTATCTGTTTTGTTTGCGAATGAAAACGCCGATGTTTTTGATAAAATGCGCATACATAAACTCACGGGCCTAGGCCCATTGGTTGTTGAAACAATTAATTGCTTAAGTGTTGTCACGAGATAATAACCTTGATAGGCCTCTTTGAGTAGGGCATCTTGTCTGTTTGTTTGCGTTGTTGCAGGTGTAGGCAGTGTGTCGTGCGCATCCCCGAAGCAGGGCGAGCCCTCCTTCTCCAGCAGAGTCCAGTAGTCTCCCCTCCGCAGAATCTGAACGCAAGATGGTGAGCACTGATATGTCTTCCCCAGGCAGAGAGGATTCTCGTCCCCAAGCGGACGCGTCCTGAAGGAACGTCACCTCATCAGCTGAGTCGCGCGCAGCAGCTCGTAGGTCCCCCAGCACCGGGTCACAAGTGCAGGTTTCATAGAAATGTTCGGGTGCCGAAGCTCGTGTTTTCCCCATTAAAGTCGCCGAAGCAGGTGTCTTCCCCAGCACCGGGTCACAAGTGCAAGTCTTGTAGGAAACCGTTCGTACGCCGAAGTACGCAGTAACTGATGGTGCCAGACTGAAGTCTCTAGCGGAATTGAGATTCCCCACCAGAGTTGTATTCACTCCCGAAGTTGGATGATTCCCTCCTCCCCAGTGGAGTGTTGGAACAGCTGATGTTGTATTCCTCGGCAGAGTTGTATTTTCCCCGAAGTCAGATGATTCTTTCTTCCCCGGCGAAATTAAAATTCCTCATCAGAGTAGTACCCTCCCGTTGAAGTAGAATGATTTCTCTCTCCCCGGATGAGTCGGCAAACCCCCAGAAAAGCAGAATCCTTGGAAGCAATTGGGACCATGAGTGGATTTTCCCTAGTAGAGTATTGAGCAGCTGATGCTGTATGTCACCAGAGTCGCATTTTCTCCAGCGAAGCGGAATGATTTCTCCTTCCTTAGCCGAGTTTGCAGATGTCCAAGAGAGCCGAGTCCTTGGAGGTTGATCAGATCTTGTTTAGTTGTTCCCCCAGTGGAGTGTTAAGCAGCTGACGTTGTTTCCCCACAAAGTTATTATCCCCAGAAGGGTAGCTTAGACGGCCGCGCAGTTTATTCTCGCGATTGGTATCAGCAAGTTCGGGTTCTCGTAGAGCTTCGTTCCCCTGCAGCAGATCAACTGAAGTTGTTTTCCCTGCAGCAGTCCGCGGAAGATCAATTCCCCAGACGGAGTCCAATTGATATTGGCGTGTCCACGCTCTCCTCAGCAGGATGATTCCTCTACCGGAGTAGTTCTTTTCTCCTTGACAGGAGAATTCCCCTTCGGCATTTATTTTGCTGACGGGATTGCATAGCATTGTGCATGATTGCATAACATTTAGCATAAACGCATAGCATTTCCGCCGTGTGGAGCATGGCGCCGAAGCATATGCATCATAAGCATGATCTAGGTCATTATCATTCTTGCCTTACAGGTCTTCCGCCGAAGGATCAGTTGCTCAGGACGATTCCTGACATTCTCCCCAACGAGGTCTCGTGCTCAAGATGATTTTCGAGATCCCCAGCGAAGTCTTCAGTTCAAGATGATTCTCGAATCCCTCAGCAGGGCCGTTTGCTCGAGATGATCCTTAAGACCCCAGCGCAGTCTCTAGAGTTGGTTGCTTAAGTTGATACCTAGAGTCCCCGGCGAAGATCGCCCAGGACGATTCCTGAAACTCCAAGAGAGCTGAATCCTTGGAAGCTGCTCAGGCCGTGATTGGTTTGTCCCCAGCAAGAGTTGCCCAGGATAGTTCCTGGAATCCCCAACAAAGTGTTTGCTCAGAACGGTTATCAGTTTAAGATGATTATTGCAGTCCTCAGCAGAGTTGATTTATCCAGAATGAGTTCTGGACCCCCGGAGCGGAGCTACGTGATAGTTCTCCAAATTCCCCAGCGGCGAAGCGTCATCCCCAGCAGGTTTTCCAACGGCGAAGTTAGAATCTCTCCTGAAGACTCCATGATTGAGGTCTGACCGTGTTAATGAAGCGGTACGATCGGCTACGTATTACCGGTTACCGTGTGACCAATCCCCCAATGAAGTTTCTCCACTTTGACGGCGAGGTCAGATGTGTGTTTCCAGCGGTGAGGTTGGATGTTTGCTTTGACGGCGAGGTCAGATTATGTTTGTTTCCAGCGGTGAGGTTGGATGTTTGCTTCGACGGCGAGGTCAGATTATGTTTGTTTCCAGCGGTGAGGTTGGATGTTTGCTTTGACGGCGATGTCAGATTATGTTTATTTCTAGCGGTGAGGTTGGATGTTTGTTTGACGGTAAGGTCAGACTATGTTGGTTTCCGGCGGCGATGTTGGATGTTTGCTTTGACGGTGAGGTCAGATTATGTCTGTTTTGGCGGCGATGTTGGATGTTTGCTTTGACGGTGAGGTCAGATTATGTCTGTTTTGGCGGCGATGTCAGAAGATTATGTTCGACGGCGATGTCAGACTCTTTAAATCCCCAGCAGAGATGATGTTTGTATGATGGCGATGTCGAGTGTCTCTCAGAGTGATGGCTGCTTCTGGCGGCGATGTCAGATTCAGTTTTCCAGCAGCGATGTTGGGTATGCCAGATGATTTAGTTCTCCAGCGGTGATGTTGGGTACTTTGATTGTTCGACGGCGATGTCAGATTTAGTTCTCCAGCGGCGATGCGGGGTATTTTGATTGTCCGACGGTGATGTCAGATTTAGTTCTCCAGCGGCGATGCGGGGTATTTTGATTGTCCGACGGCGATGTCAGATTTAGTTCTCCAGCGGCGATGCGGGGTATTTTGATTGTCCGACGGCGATGTCAGATTTAGTTCTCCAGCGGTGATGTTGGGTATTTTGATTGTCCGACGGCGATGTCAGATTTAGTTCTCCAGCGGCGATGCGGGGTATGTTGATTGTCCGACGGCGATGTCAGATTTAGTTCTCCAGCGGCGATGCGGGGTATTTTGATTGTCCGACGGCGATGTCAGATTTAGTTCTCCGGCGGCGATGCGGGGTATTTTGATTGTCCGACGGCGATGTCAGATTTAGTTCTCCGGTGGCGATGTTGGATGTTTGTTTCCCCGAGTTATGGTTGTTCTTGACGGCGATGTAAGGTGAAAAGGTATTAGCCTACTTGTTCTCATGCTTGGATTGTCATCCTAGTGTCTATCTTACTCCAAATTTAATTGGAAAATAAATTGGAATAAGAATTCTAAGGGAGCATCCAAAGACAAGGAAAAAAGTAAGAAAAAAAGGTGAAAACAACAGCTACAACAACGCCTCCTGCACAAAACAACAATAATATCTAGCATACAAGCAAGACAGCATGTTGTTGCACCCCAAAATTTGACCAACATTTATTTACCCATCAAGTGTTTGAAGGTTGATACCTTCATCAGAAAGTTCAAGAGATCCTCAGAGGAATTGGTTGAAACCAAGGTTGTGTGCTTCATAACTTGAGAGTTGTTGGGTGCTCCTCAGATGATTCTAAGACTATGAGAGTGAACTTGAAGCTTTGAGAAAGCTTATGAGATGTCTTGAAAGCCATCATGAAGCCCAGAGAGGTCATTATGCAAGAATTCAGAAGATTCAACCATGAATGGTAGAATTAGGGTTTTGACTGGGTCGACCCTAGGATAACTGAAAATTTGGAGAAGGTTGAGACCTAATCCAAGGGCCATGAGATCATGGAATGATTTATGGAGATGTTATAAAGATGATTCCTAGACCAAATCATCATGATTGAGGAGTTTGAGAAGTTTCAAGTTAGGGTTTCTGAGGATTGTCAGTGAAAAAACCCTAATTTGATCCCTATCATCCAGGCAGTTTTAGCTCAAGATGTGATTGATATCTCATCTTCCCCACAACATGAATGTTATAGAGCTTGTTCTTATCTTTAATTTGAGTGGTAGAAGTCCTTGATAGGAGTTGCAGAGCTCAAGTTATGGTTTTGACAAATTACAGGTCAGCAGAGGTGTGTGAATCTGGGTCCTTGAAAGTCACCCAACTTGCAGACAACTTTTGCCCTAGTAGGATGATTCCTATGATCTCTTGGTCAACATGAATGTTGAAGAGCACCTTCTTAGATTTAATTTGAGTGGTAGAAGTCCTTGATAGGATTTGTGGAACTCAACTTATGGTTTGAACAAGACAGGGGTATTTTGGTCATTTGGCAGTTATAGGTCATTTTAAGCAAAGGCCATATCTCCTATTTCCAAGCCTCAAATGGGAAAACTCAAAACATGAAAGTTGTTAAAAATGGCATTTTAAGCCTAGAAAAGAGGTCATGAATTGTTGGAAAAGCTCATAGCATGGAATGACAAAGTTTGGTAAATTTGAACTAAAAAAGCCATATAAATTAATTCAAGTCAAGTTGAAATTTGGTTTGGGAGATTTAGGAGTCCAAAATAGGTCATCCAATATACCATTTTGAATGTAAATGACATTCTAAAACTTTGGTTTAAACAGAATTTTGATTTGAAGCTCAAAAATGGAGGTTGCTTTGTAATATTGTAACTTGCATCTTAAGGCAACTTGAGAAATCTTCACACAAGGCAAGTATGAGCTGATTTTTTGTACACTCCACCTCAATATCTCACAAGGGGAGATTTTGGCACAAAATTGCAAGGCTTAACATATGAGATATGAGATAACCAATATGTCATGTCATGAGATTTTCATCACCTTCTAGTGGATTCTAGGTGATTCTAGAAGCTTCCATGGATTGCTATAAAAAGAATACATCACAATGAGGAAGAGGTTGGTCCAGGTTGAAGAATTCAGTGGAGAAAGGGAGAGAAAGAGTGAGGTGTTCAAAGCTTTCTTCAAAGTCAAGCAAGGCTCGAGTTGCTCATCACAGGCTTCAATCATCCAAGATAGTGCAAACAGAACTCTTATCTGCCATTAAAGATTAATCATGGAAGGTTGCAAGCTCTGAATTCACCTCTAGCATCACTCACCATCATCACTTGGCAGGTTTGTGATTCTCCCCATATCTCATTATTTATGCGCATTCACTCAAGTTTCTAGGTGTAGAATTAGCCTACTAGGTTAGTTGCTTAAGTTCTGAGGATTAGAGGAGGATCTATGGAGTTTCATGGCAGGGTGCCATTTCTTTGAGTTTCAAGAACAGGTTATATATAGGGTATTAATGGATATGGTACGGTTTAGATTGATTAGGGCAAGGCCAAGAACAGGATCATACCATCAGATTCGAGCTTTAACCAAGTTGATCACAGAGAAAATGTTGGAACCAAGATTTTCTTGCATTCTGTTTGCGAATTCTAGGAGGTTTCAGGAGAAACTATTGGTATAGTTAGATTCCTAGGAAGAAATGGCGCAATATTGGTCTTGGAAGTTTCTGTTTTCATTGCCACACGAAGGAGAACGAGGGAGAGAGAGATTAGCTCATGAAGACTGGTTTTCCATGAAACCCTAGGCTGGAGGTTGAAGATAACCTCCCAGCCCTTGGATCACGCCCAAGACCTTTGACTATTCTATCCAATCCACGGTCCAGATTTGAAATGAAATGAGAGGGAAGGTCTGCGCTCAAAACGCCGCGTTTCATTTATTCTGAAACGTGGGCTTAAGAGCCATCTCCTATCCACACCCCCCCCCCCTCACTCAGCCCAACTGGAAATGAACTAGGGCGCTGCTTCTATTCACACCCCCTCCCCTTTAATTAATTCCTTTTATTTTTTTTAATTCCTTTAATTTTCTTGCATTTTAATAAATTCATAAAAAATCCAAAAATTGATATTTTTTAATTCTTGTTTTTTCTATAGGTTAATAAATTTGTCTAGAAAAATATAAATAAATAAAATTTCCATTTTATTTTCTTTTAATATTTTTAGAGTATTTTTCTTTTAAATAGCTTTTAAATAGGTTTAGTTTGATATCCAATTTTGTAGAATTTCTTTTAGGACTTTCCCTTAAGATTTTTAATTCATTCTTTTTGGTGTGATTAGATATTGAATCATAGTTACCCATAGGATTTAATTCTTGATTTTTAGATTAAAATTTGATTAGATTAATTAGGTTAGCATTAGGGTATCCTAATTAGGGTTTATGCTATGCATAGGTAAGGAAATTCATTTTCTTTAGAGAGTTTTGTTTTGATTTTTGGGTATAGGCATATAGGGATGTTATGGGTAGATGTTATGGGCCCTTGTGAATAATTGATAGAATTTTCCCTCTTGTTTTAGTATTTTTAGGCATTTTCTGAAGTTGGATGATGGTTTTGACTGTTATGTGGTTATTTGTTTATCTCTGGGGTTTATTTTGGGGAATTTGTGGTGGGGCTTAGTTTGTTTTGAAGATCTTGTTGAAGAGCATGATGGAGGAGAAGTTTGTAGACCAAGACTCAGAGACCCAGAGCTTGGAGATTATTCCCTGTCTGTGAGGTTTGAGATCCTGAAGTTTGAGGGAAGTTCATGGTACTTTCCTGAGGAAGGCACTATGAATGACTTTCATTCTTTCTTCTCACCTCTTTCCTAAGTATCCAATGATGTTGGAGCCAACTTGTGAGTTTAATTTCTCCTGAGGAGGAATGTAAACTGATCACATGTTGTTGAGCCACATGGGATACAATTCCTAAGTGGAAGCCTCCTAGTACTTTCCTGAGGAAGGTCCTATGGGTCTATTCACTTAGCTCCACTAGTTCATCTAGGATTTCCTAAGTATCCAATGATGTTGGAGCCAACTTGTGAGTTTAATTTCTCCTGAGGAGGAATGTAAACTGATCACATGTTGTTGAGCCACATGGGATACAATTCCTAAGTGGAAGCCTCCTAGTACTTTCCTGAGGAAGGTCCTATGGGTCTATTCACTTAGCTCCACTAGTTCATCTAGGATTTCCTAAGTATCCAATGATGTTGGAGCCAACTTGTGAGTTTAATTTCTCCTGAGGAGGAATGTAAACTGATCACAGTTGTTGAGCCACATGGGATACAACTCCTAAGTGGAAGCCTCCTAATACTTTCCTGAGGAAGGTCCTATGAGTCTATTCACTTAGTTCCACTAGTTCAGATAGGATTTCGTAAGTATCCAGTGATGTTGGAGCCTGCTTGTGAGTTTAGTTTCTCCTGAGGAGGAATGTAAACTGATCACAGTGGTCGAGCCACATAGGATATGATCACAGTGGTAAGCTTGTTTTGAAGCTTGGAGACTGGGATTGATCTCTCTTGTGTAGGGTTTTGCTTTAGGGCTTTGCTTTCTTCTGATTAGAGTTCTGTTTTAGGGTTAGGACCAGAGATTAGATGTAGATTCTTTCTTTTCTCAAGCATGTGTTTTGTTTGCCTGATGGCATTTCATTTCTTTTATCTGTATGATTGCAGTCTTCTGTATGTTGCTTGATAGCATGGTGTTCATTTTTCAGTATGATTACTGTTATTTCATGACTGGCTTGAGGTCGAGACGAGCTTGTGGAGGCTGAAGCCCCACACACATTTCCTCCCTCACTTGCATGGCATGCATTTTACTGTTAAGCTGATGCTTTGTCTGTTTCGGTGTATCATTGACATGATCCCTTAGGACTCTCATTTCCTTTGATAAGGATTTGATGATAGACTTTTAGGTTGAAACCTATGCACGACAACTTCTAGGAGTTCCCTGTTCAAACCTCAACCATAGGATGAATCCATGGCATGATAACAGTAGGACTTGATAGTCTCCCTCCTAGTTGGTCCTGTTCTCTTCTCATCTCAAAACAGTTTAAGATACAGTAATCATGAATGATTTCTTGCATACGTTACGAGCCTTAAGCTATCTGAGAAAGGATTGTGGGAGAGTTCCTTTTCCACAGTCTGGATGTTTAGTATGGTACCCTTTGGGTGACATGCGACGCATTCACTCTCAGGTCATAGTCTCTAGTGCGGTTGAAATCGCAAACACAATAAAAAACACTTCTTTCAGGAGATAACCCGTAGTTTCCCGAACTACGTTTGCTCTGATCTTCCATACAGTGTGGAAGTACGTAGGCATAGGATGCGATATCCTAGCGAGCAACCTTTCCCCCGTAATCCTTCGTAGGCCGAACTACGTTGACTCTGATTTCTCATTCTCTGATGAGAATACGTAGGCATAAAGTGCGACGCTTTGCCGAGTCATTTTTCTTTTCTTTTGCAGCCAGCCTTGATAGGTAGATAGAATAAAACCAACCCGTCCCAGTAAAAAAACAAGCGTGGATCTCGTCGAGTATGACGGACGTGAGGGGTGCTAATACCTTCCCCTTGCGTAACCGACTCCCGAACCCAGACAATGGTTGCGACGACCTTGTCTTACCCTTATTCGTCAGGTTTTTCCGATCGTTTCCTTTCCCGCTCTGAGGGATAAATAACGAAAGGTGGCGACTCTTCTGTCATGCCGGCCCCTTATTTTCGCGCAAGCGACACATGTAATAGTACATGTTTCAGCACAAAAACAGGTGTGAAAAACTAGGCAGCAAGCAAGGCAAATACAACATGCAAGTTCAAAGCATGGACAACTATGGAAAGCAGGGCAGCAAGCATGTTTGAATGCAATTAAACAAATACAAACAACAATGATGGATTGACATCATATAAGTATGGACATGCTTTGACAAACAATCATAAATGATCAACAATATTGCATCGACAAGAAGTGACAAGATCAAATATGCATTTAAAAAATGGACGACCAAACGAACACGCATCAAAGCAGAATCGGACACAAATGAAATCATGGATCACAATATCTAACAACAAGCATTCAATGATAATCAATTAATCATGCCACAAGCAAGCAAAACAAATGATCATTCACTAATCAAATAACACAACATGTTAAACATTCAAAATGGAAACCAAAAGTTGTGCGTCAAAGAAACGAGATCAAACATTCAAGAATGGTGAAACATGTAAAAAAAACAATCCATATAAATGCATTATATCAATCCATGAAGTTTACATGTGGAAAGGACACCAAACAAACAAGAAAATCACATTCTGGCTCAGTGGTAACCAGTTACTCAACATAGGGTAACCGGTTACTCCATTGAAAAAAATTGAAAACATGAAATTTATACTGAGTAACCAGTTACTCTATATAAGTTAACCGATTATCACTGAACCAGAACTAGAAAAACAACTACAAAAATCAGTTTTAAGCATCAAACAACTTCTCCAGTGATCCATATGATCATGGTATCAATCAAGCACGAAATTAACATCAAGAAGCAATAATCAAGCATCATGTAAACACAATCAAGCGTTGACATCACAAATCACCAAGATCCAAATCATCAAAATGGATTAAAAAAATAGAAAAAAACCATGGATCTACGTTGTGATTATTCAAATAAGCTCAAAACATAAGTGGATCTAGAATTACTAACCTTCAAAGATGAGATTCGCTTTGGTGAGTGTTGATTCACTTGAAATTAGCAGATCCAAGCAAGAAACCCAAAGATTCTTTAAGATCCAAGAGCTTCCTTGTGGTAGAAATGAAGATCAAGCAAGATTAAGCAAAAATGATCCAAAAATCATTTCTAATATAGCTTCCAAATTCAGATCCAAAACTAAACAAAAATTGAGTGATGAATTGAAGATAAGAGAGATGAATGATGGAGGTTTAGCTCTAGAATTTAATGATTCCAATGAAGAACCAAAGAATTCAAGTGAAAGAGCTTTAATGGAGGTTTTGAGAGTGAAAAAATGGAGAGAAAATTGAGAGCAAATTCTCAAGAATGAGAGTGAAATCTGAAAATGAAAGTTATTTTTGTGAGGTTTGGAGAAAATTCACTTAAATAAGCTCTAGGTTTGGATCAAAATATGGTTTGGAGTGAGAATTAGTATTTGGAATGGAAATTAGGAGTGGAATTAGGAATGGAGTGTTTGAAATTTGGAGGGAAATGGTGAAAGTTGAAACAATTCTAGATCCTTCAAAATATGATCAAGTGAAATTAATGGTTGAGAATGATTGGGAAATTGCACATGTTGAAAATTCAAATATTTTGACAAACTGCACTTGAAGTAACCGGTTACTCCATATAAGGCAACCGGTTACCCTGTTCAAAATTTGCCACTTTTGGCGCCAAATGGAGGGAATCCTATACAATTGCCTGTTGCCACTTGTTCTGAACCTTGTTAAGCCTCTGAAACTTGCCCTTGGATATTATGATTGTGAGAATGCTTAAGATAGCCTGTACACTGTCTCCTGAGTTGAAAATAACCTACTGAATAAGATAAAGTTGATCGCTCGATCATGGGCAAAATAAATGCCAGAGCCTCTGATGCTTACTGTTTAAACTCTTGCAATGAAAGGGAACCCTGAGCCATGGAAATACATTGATCCCATGCCTCGAGAACCAATGCTATGATATGGAGAGATGTAAAAATACAGAGAAACAAAAGCCAGTTACGAATAAAACGAAAGGGCAAATTTTGGGGTGCTACACGATGTAACAACAACGCTAGTGTTTTGGAGATCGGGGTTGGTTATGCCTAGGGTAATTATTCACATCCCAAACATATGTAGTATTCTACAGGAACCTTTTATGTATATGTATGCTAAGTTATCTAAGTTGTTGTTTGCTAGGGTCATGGAATCAAGGTTAATGTAAAGTTTGAGGTAAATACCTAAGGATAGTTCTAAGTTTGCTCACAAAGATATCGCATCTTATGCCTATGTATCCTTACTATGATGAAATCAGAGCAACCGTAGTTCACCTTACTAAGGTTGAGGAATACTTGACCTTGGTCAAGACTCCAAGGGGGAACAAACATAACAATGTTTGTATAGATTTTGATAAAACTCTCTAGATCTAAGTTTAACACTCAAGGGGATTGACTTTGACAAAAGCCAAGATGAGAGTAAGTAATCATGATAATGATCCTTACATAAGTTAGCAAACTCTATCTTAAAGTTCTAATTGAAGGATACTCCTAACAAGGGGTAGGTATTTAAAGTCTAATGGATGTAGGTTATAACTTAACTAAGTTAAAGGACCTAATGACTTAAGCAAGTCAAGGGGAGGGGTAATGAGCTATCTATGACAGTGAAGTCAATAGAGAGACTTTCCTTTATAATAAGGGATAACAAGGCAACTGGATGAGAGCTAACAAGCTACATCACTTAGGGAACCTTAACAAAGCCTAAACACACATATGCATTTATTCAAACATGATAAAGATATAAAGTCATTGTAACAACCAAGAAAGATAAGGGCAATCCTGTGACAATATTAAACAAAGATGATAACAAGGCAACTTGATAAGAACTGACAAGTTCCATCAATTGGGAACAAATTTGATAAAGATAAAGATAAACAAGTAGGATCAATTAACAAATTGAATACAAAAAGCATGGTAACAACCAAGATTTTATAATTTAGCATTACAATGCTCAAAGATCATGAAGGTAAAAACTAACAAGGGAAAGCATGAAACATGTGTAACAACAACATTTTTATCAATGGTATTCAAACAAAACTCATGCAAACAAGTTATAAGTTGAATCAAACATGGTATATGAATCAATTAAATAAAAATGTAACACATTTAATAAAATATGGTATATGAATCAATTAAATACAAATGTAACACATTTAATCATATTCAAGACATATTGATGACAATCAATCATGGATAGGCAAGAAAAGTAACAACAATTTAAGCATGGATTTAAACTTCACAAAGGGAAAGATAAACAAGATTCATGGTAACTTTCAAGGAAAGAAACAACCCTAAACATGTTATGGTTCTAAAAAGACACATAAACAAGTAATATGGGGGTGAAGGATCATGTTCGTGAGGTTAGAACATCAAGAAACATATCATGGTTCACAAAGACATTTCAAGGCATATTTTTCACATTCATGCATTCACAAAGGCAAGTATAATCATGGTAAAGCAAAAGAGCCAAGTGCTTTTAAACATATAAAAATGTTAGGCATTCAACAATAATTCACACAAGATTAATCTTACAAGAAAAATCAAGTACTGTGTCAAGAAAGTTCATGAAAACCAAAGAAAACCCTACAAAAGACCATGTCATTCAAGTGGACCAAAGTGTTTCAAAAATAACAATTTTTGAATTATTTCTTCACATATTAAAACTAGATATATTAAGGAGCATAGTGCAAAAAGATTGGCATAAAAATGATAAAAAAAATCAAAGAAGTTATGCACATTTGAAAACTAGGCACAAAACTAGGCAACTAAGACAAAAAACAAGGCAAGCAAAAAACAAGGCAAGCAAAAACCAAGGCAAGGTAGATTTTGCAAGAAGGGTCATAACTCACTCAAAACCTAATCAAATTCGATAAAATAAAAAGTAAAATTGTGTACTTTTTCACAAGGAATCCAATGATTGTGGTGGTTTTCTCAGATCATGCAGCATGTGAAAAACTCGATAGCATTATTGAAAAAGACATGTTATGTGCAAGAGCAATATGACAGTCCAATGTACATGTTCTAAGCAGCAAGTAATGATTCAAACACAACATATGAGACATATAGAGAGTGATTACTAGAATCATACATCAATAGACAAGCTAATTCAACAGATGACATGTGTAGTGGCAAAAATAGCAAGCTTGTGTGAGAGCAAAGCAACAGACAGAAATGTACCAATTCAACATCAACTAAATGATCAAACATATCACATATGACCTATAAATGATGATTACAAGCACCAATAAACTATGCCTAACTAGAATAAACAAGTTGTATATTGAAATAACACTTAAAGTAAGCTAACAAGCTAAACCAAAGGGACAGTCATGGATAGCTAAGTTTATGAGCAAGAAATGGTTCAAACATGACCTATAAAGTGTATCTAGCATGTTCACAATCAGTGTACATTAATATTCAGCATGATCTTAAAAGTAACAAGTTGAAACACTTACCTATTGTAACTTTTTCAAGTCAATGTATCAAATAAGAAAACCAATCGATGGATGATGATCCAAGCAGCTCCAATATGTTTCAAATAAGGTGTTCAAATAATGAGAACTCCTCCAAGATCACTGTCTTGACAAAATGCCTTCTTATGCAAGAAAACACCAAAAGTTTCAAAGTGAAACTCTAGGAAATGGTGTTACAAAACTTTTATGATGCCATGGAAAGTTCAAACAACTTACATGAAGAGTGTTTGAAGTGTTAGAATGATTAGAAAACGGCTTGTTTGGTTATGGTCTATGAAGATGCAGAAAAATCAAATGTTCAAGGTACGAGAGTTAAATTTTGGAATGTGAGTTTTTCTTATGAATGTGAGGGTTTGGACAGCTTCAATACATCATATGTGATGTGTTTGAGGTGTTGGTTCAAGTTTTTGGTGGTTGTATTGAGTTGTGGTAGAGTTTTTGCAAGGCAGATTTTTCTTCACAAGGAAGCAACTTCTACCACTTGCAAGAAGATGGTGATCAGAGAAATTAGAGATATTAAACTTGGTTTCTATTTGATTCTAGTGCAGTTTGGATTTTAGGAGTGTGTTTTATTTATATGTGAGCTTGGAGAATGAGAGGCATGGGCAGATTGTGCCAAGTTTGCCCTTTTTGGAGGCAAAATGAGCAAATCCAACTTGGGATTTATTTTCTGAGCATGATCAACCTTCCTATGTGTTTCAATATCACCAATAGCCTGAAAATAGTTGACATGAAGTGAAGGAAAGAGAGTAACTGATGCAGTAGCTGAGGTGTAGCAGAAAATGCAAAAAGTTTCTCTCTCTTTGCCACTTGCATCCACTTGCTTGAATAGACAAATCAAATAATCCAATCTCTGGTTTTTTCTCATGGTAACTCATTTTAATCTCATCAGTTAAGTCCCTAAACATCATATAATGAGTTAAACAAGTGATTAGAAGAGGTTTGAGTGGTTTATACATCAAAATGCAAGTGCTGAACTTGGTTTTGTGACATGAAAAAACCCTAACTTGCTCTCTTTGATTCTACCTAACCATAAAGGTTGTGAAAATAATCTTGTACTTTTTAAAAAGCCCAAAATATGATCTATAATATTCATGTTTGTCCAAAGTTTAGATTCCAAAGGGAACTAGGTCAAAAATCTTCATGAAGTTGGTTGCAAAACTTGACTTACATGTAAGAAAGACAAGAAAATTTTCTAAGTGTAGAAATCCTTCATAACTTGATGAGCTCATAACTCAAAATATATGAATTTTTGGTCATCAACACTCTAGTACACTTTTGTAGGATTTCTCAAGATCTTTCCAACCAGCTTTGGACCACTCAATTTGGATGTGTGGTTTGAGAGTTATGACCATTCCAAATAAGCTTGTAATTAGGGTTTTTCATAAACCCTAATTTCTTGATTCACAAGTTATCCATAAATTATTGATTAAATCTTCAAAAAAATCACTAGTTAGGCATAACAATATGTTGGAAACCTTGATTGCTTCAATTTGGGGTCAAAACCCTAAAAGTCAAAGAGTTAACTTTCCAGACAGACGAACCGAACAATTGAAATCTTCAGGATCAATTCTTAGTGTTTTGGGGTTTCTTTAACCTTTCATACTTCTTGAGGGGACTTCAATAAGTCATAGAAACATCACAGACCATGGTTCAAGCTTTGGAAACTCATTTAGACCAAAAGTCAAACTACAGTTGAGTTTTCCAACTAGAAACCCTAATAGGGTTTTGCACAATACTGCTTCAATTCCCTTGGTAACAACCTTAAATAGCACTTGTTCTTGGTAATATATGAACCTTAAATAGAACTGATCATTCCACAGGATTCTTGATTTTAACAGTGTGAAACCCTAATTCATCTACATCTTGACAAAGACTAACTTGAAAGAGGTTAGGGTTAGATAACATATGCTTGATGCACCTATAATGATAATGGAATCTAGGGGTCAAATTTTGGGGTATGACAATTCCTAGATGATTACAACAATCAAAGTAATTTCATTATGTTCAAACATGACTTCCCTCGCATCTTTGTAGGTCTTAACACGAATCCATCCATGCAGCCAATCAAGTATCTCGATACTACGAATTGTTCCCCTTCATCAATGTCTCCTTCCAACCACTGATTCAACTCCCTCTTAAGTTGATTGAAACTTTGTATGTTCCAAAACAGCATGTCCATCGGAGGCTTCTCTCTCAAATAGACAACTTTTTCCCACCGACAACGATACATGTTATCAGTATAACAAAGATATCAGATGAGATGTGGAAGTAAATGATCAGAATACCTCTATTTATAGGAAAAAAAATCAAAATATAAGGGGTCTCTAGATGAATTGGCGACACCCTTTGATGTACATAACCAAGTCGTCAATTGGATTGGAGACTGTATGATGTGTCTCCATACCTTTATTGGGGTACTTTGGGAATATTTTTGAAATATGGGGTATTTTGGGAATTTTTTTCCAAAAATTGGGTTATTTGGGTAAAAAATTCAGTTATTTACTTATGCAAATAAATTCAATTGAGAGAAGGGGTAGATTTAAAAATCATTTGTTGTGAAATATATATCATTAGAATGAGAATAGTGTGATTGAGTCGAGTTATGTTTTACAAAATTAGATCTATTTAAAAAAAACTAAAGTTTAAAATTGATTCTTTATAAGTCAAAAGCTTTATTTTAAGTTTGAATGTGGTCTTTTGGTTTAGCATTTTGATTTATTTAAAAATCTATATTATATTAAAATTTTAAAAAATGTTCAACCTAATTCTAAAAAAATTAGCAAAAAAAGAAAAAGAAAATCAATGACATGAATTTTAAATTAAGATTTTATTTTGTTGTTTTATTGAAAACTTATTTATTTTTATTATTATACAAATAGACTTTTTAAAGAGTTTATTTAGATAAATATATTTTTTTAAGGAGTTTGAATTTCACTTTTTACTTTTAAAAGATTTAGGTCGACCTGAATCTTTAATAAATCAAGTTTTAGATTCTAAATGTGCATATGTGAAATTTTACTACTAACCTACTTATAAAAGAAGAAAACTGGTGTTGCCAAAACGATTTAAACATTGTTGACTTGGTCCTAAAATCTCTTTCATCAATACGAAAAACCCACAAATCCACTTTCTTTTTCCAGAAACATAAACATCCTAGGCAACCAAATCAACTACGGAACAACAAAATAAACCGAACAAATCCTTTGCAGAAGCTTTAGGAAATCTTTTCAACATTCTAACTAGTAAGCTCCTAACCCCTTATGTCAAGGGGGGAAATTTTGTATTTTAATTCCTAAAGATTAATATCAACTTGGACTTTAGGCGTGCAACCACAATCTCCATGGAGGGATTTTATCGCTGAAGGGTTATACCCCTATCATGGTTCTTCATCTGCGAGTAAAGTTAACCAACCTTTAGAGCTCGATCTTGAAATGAGGAGTCACCTCCTAAGGTAAGGGCTTCTATGAAATTTTCTTTTTTAACCTAGAGGTCATAAGAAGAGTTATGTCAATGTTGTCTTGGAGCATGAACCCTGGGGTCTTGAAGTTGTTCCCTTGGACAAAATACTTTATTCCCATTAATGTGAATCACACATATGCCCAAGTTTGGATTAGAATCCATGGTCTATCCCAGAAATACTAGAGACCAAAGATTATCTTTACAATTGCTAGTAGTCTTGACATTCCTATTTTTATAGACTCAACCTTTATTAGATCTTCATTTGATAGAGAATTTGGAACTTTGTTAGGGTCTTAGTTGACATAGATATGTTTAAATAACTTAGAGACAAAATCCTAGTTGAAAGAGTAGGATATGTATTTTTTGTTGATATAAAATATGAAAAAATGTCGAATCTCTGCCACTACTAAATAACCATTGGGCATTTATACCTAACCTGTAGGAGAAGAATTGGCACAAAAGGAAAATACAACATGAAAAACAATAAACATAACAAAACAAAGGGGAACTTAAACTACAAGCAAAAAATAGGTGAAGTAGATAGGTATGACCCAACCATTATGAACAAACACTCTACCTTTACAAAGGAGACAAGTGGAAAGAACAAGGAAAATATGGGTGTTGAGATCCCAAATGATTTGATACCAAAACTCCAAAGACCACAAATGAGTATGGGGATAATAATCATGTGAACATCAATATGAATAATGATGAAGAGGGTGGAAAAATGTAGAAAACCAAGTCAGAGACTTAGTTAATTTTGAAAATATAAGCTTTGATTAATCAAAATTTATGGATGCGACTCAATTAAACGTCATTGAAGATCAATTAGAATATGTGCAACATAGGAATTAAAAACTCCTAAAGAAATCATGGGCAAACATGGTTGAGAAATTTGAAAATGAAGACAAATCAAAGGAAGTTATTTCATAGTATGAACTAGACAATTTCATACTAGTCATCTCTAAAACCCAACAAAAGAAAAAACAACAGAAAATGAAATAAAAGGAAGCTTGTGTTACTAGATCTAAATCTGGTTTCAAAAAGCCTTCTCAATAAAGTGCTTATTCTGGAACATAAGGGGCATTGTAACACCCTTCTACCCCCAAAAGAACATTTACGTTAAAAAAAACGATTATATTAGAGTATATCACCACAAGGGTGCCACATTTCTTCAAAACATCACTTTAACGTCTTACTTCGTAACATGGGTTATGTCAACATAAGTTAAATCAAATATTACACAGCGTAAAATCACTTTTCAACCTAAATTATAACTCAAAAGTATTAAAACAAGAAATTCATAGCATCATGAGGTCAACAAAAAAAGAACACAGTGGTTCGACTCAAACGTCCCAACCCGATGTTACATATCAAAGCAAGACCCTCTAATCAACAGAAATGACCAAAATACTTCAAAGTTAATTCTTCACACACCAAAAGAGCTAATCCTGATCACCTACATGTTATCCATGTGGAGACAACATTCAAACAGGCAGGGTGAGTAATCACAAATCATTATACAAGATATAAAGATAAGATATATTCGAGATGGAACTCATCATACAAAACAACATCATCATGAAATCCATGTATTATCATTTGCTACGTATTATACTCACACCATTGTATCATAGTATCACATATACATATCCGTTCATAAAGTCATCAAATAAATAACTCATCACCAAAACATCACTAAGTCACAACATCATCACATGTTATTTGAAAATCACCTCATCAATAATAACAGTCATTCACATAGATGCAATGACATTTAACATGAAATGCAACATATAGACTCGTGCATGTGGTACCAAATCAACATGTTGATGGACATTGGGCCATCACCCTCCAAAGATCCCCACCAGTAGGATCGATTCTACACAAGAACCGGAGCACAACATAAACACCCCAATCCACAAGATAGGATTGAAGCCAACACTGGACCGAAGTCCTATCATCAACAGTGGAACGAATTCCTATCAATAACACTAGACTGAAGTCCTACCATGCTATAAATGCATGATGCACTATGTCATAATCAACATCATTACTGGATCGTCAAGTTGCATCATCATTAATGAAAATTCATCAAAACATCATGGTATTATATCATTATTATGCATCATAATTCTTCACATCACAAAACATTATGTTATAGTCACCAAAACACAACACATAAAATACTAAAAAAAATACAGACAACAAGACACAAGGCAGCACAAAAGAAAGAAAAGAAAAAAACACACAGCTTCTGTTCGCCTGGTGTTCGCCCAGCGAAGCAGAGGTGAATTCCATTCCCCATAGAAAAACCAGGAGCACTCATTTTTCACCCTCTTCTCGCCTCTACTTTTTCTTGGCGAGGTTGGGGCAAAATTGCTTTGCCCATGGAAACGGGAAGTTCTCCCGACAAAACTGCGTGAACCTGCAACTTCTCAGTTGCGATTCTACACCAGTTCAGACCCAAAATGGATTGCGATTCCAGTACCAATCAATCCAAAATTACTCATAAATTGCAATATACAATAACAACAACACATCATAATAGGTTTCATACATATAATCTTATACAACTCAAAACCCCACTTTCATCTTAATCTTATCATGTTCCCCAAAATCCCCAACTACTTACATACATCTACTCTTATATAAATTATAATGATAAATGACACACTCCATACCTTAAACAATTCGATTTTTGATCCTCTTCTTGAGGTCTTTCGGAATTGCTTTGATCCCTAGCCTCTTCTTCTACTTTTCCTCTTAGTCACTCTCCAAACACGATTGTTCAGAAAATGAATTCCTCAGTTCCCTATTTTCCTGTATGTCACTCTTACCTATTGGACCCTTAATATGATTTCCCCACTTTATCCTCACTTATTCCACCCAACATTACCATCTAACCCTCAGTGTTCCATTCTTATTGTTTAAAATAATAATAATAATTTAAATAAGATTATTCACATTATTCCACTATTATTATTATTATCAATTAATCATATATTTCTAATTATCCTCAACACCCTCTTAACATCAACAATACCTCCCAACACAAATCATCAGACTTTAAAACATTTCACCAAATTCACCAAAATCATGAATATTTATAATAAATCAATTAAACAAATATTTTAATTATTTTGGGATGTTACATGCATTGCCAATCCCCCTTAAAATTGGCTCTAAAGAACATTATCAATTCCTATAAACCTGATATATGTGTCATTGAAGAACCTTGGATGAACTATTTATTTTTTCCTCTCTCTTTTTGGGATAAATAAGGCATCAAGATCTTTGTCGTTAACAATAAGGACCCCCTTACTCCAAACATGTGGTGCATTTGTAAGAAATATTTAGACCCTCAAGTCCAATATATATATCATATCAACATGTCTCCTTTTACATTCAAGTGGATAACAAAACTCTTTCCTTTGCTGCTATTTATGCTTCTACCTCTTATGTCACTAGGAGAAGCCTTTGGTCTCTTCTTTCTGCTTGTCAAGCCTCTTATGTCACTAAGATGACACCTTCAACAGTGGCCACTGTAATTTTATTAGGACCATTGATGATGTCGTCCCATACACCTTTATCAACCGAGTTGATATGGATACACATATTCACAACCTTGTTAATACTCACACTAAAAATCTATCCCTTATTCAAAATTAAATCAGTTTGGATGACCCCCTAGATAGTCTTAAAGATCAAAATAAATTGCTCAAATGAATTTAGAAAAAGTCCAAAAACAAGAGAATATTTTTTGGGCTGAGAAAGCTAGTATGGATTGGCATTCTCCTGGATATAGAAATATTGCCTTCTTCCATAGAATGCCCAAGATTAAAAGATAAAAGAATGTTATCACAGTCCTGGAAATGGTGATAATACTCTAGCTGATCCTGCTGAGATGGCCTCATTGGCTGTTAATTATTTCACTAGCCTTTATTTGTTTTGCAGGTAATAGCCATGATACCAATATTGTTGATGAAATAATACCTACTTTGGTGGATCCTATCATGAACAACCTCCTAACCATTCTCTTCTTCAAAGAAGAGATTCATAATCAAGTCCTTAGTCTTAATAAAGGAAGTGCATCAGGCCCTGATGGTTTTGGTCTCATCTTCTTTCATACATATTAGAACATCATTGAAAAAGATGTTTGTGCAGCTAAGTTGTGTCACACCCTCATTTTCACCGTTAGCCTTTTATACCCTACATTCGGCATATCATACATCATTCTATTGCGTATCGAGCATGCGGGTTCACAAGGTACGAACTAGGCCGTTTGGTTGTAACTTGTCTATTTTCAGACTACATGAAAAAAGGTTCATCACCTAAGGTTTGATCTAAGGAAAAAGTCTACTCATGAAAATTTTGGCAAGGGGAAGTTACTTGACAAAATACAAGGATATTCAAGATAAATATTAATAGACATGAATGCTAGGCCAAATCCAAAGCTCCTTCATACATGTTTATTTTTATGGAATAAGTGGAGTGCAAATTATTAAGGCATGAATCAAGATCATCAATGCATAATTCAAGATTTCATTTTTAAGCACATGAGGGAATCCATCATCCAAAATTCAAGATTCATGAATGGAGATAAAAATAATACTAAGAGGAATTTTGTGACATTACAATCATGTCATTTGTTACAAAAATTCCAACTCTAGATAATGTTTAGAAATTAATCTATTTCTAAATCTTCATTCAAGTCTTTAATCAAATCTATGATATGGTACTCTTCATACTACACCATTTTTTTCATGTGCTACATTATGCTCACAAACATCCAAGAAATATGCAAGAATTAAATCAACATTGGAATGTTTATGGGCCAAGATTATGCATGTTCAATCATAGGCAAAACAGCCCCATGCAAGAGTTGAAGAATTACTACATATCACAAAATCAAGAGGACAACATGTACTATGTTACAAGATCATTTTTTATGTCACAAAGTCAAGGAAATAGCATGCAAATGATATATTTACTTGCTAAATATCAGTTTGCAAATGCTGTCAAAGAGTGGTAACAATTGGCTACATGGCAAGATACAGAGCAATACCATCCAAGAGACTAATGGGCAAAAAGAGGGATAATAGTATAGTATGCTACAGCAGAAAAATGCAGCAAGTCATACTAGAAATAGAAGGGAAAAGTGGGGCTGCACAAAAGGAAGAAAAAGGCATTGCCAAGAATGGAAAGTTGGTGATGAAAAGGTGTGCAAAGTGTGTGGCTTTAGGACAGCAGAAAAAGTTGACAGAAAAGGTGGAAAATGGGCTGCAAGCAAGCATAGAAAAGATAGTATTCCTTACTATCAAAACAAAACACAACACAAGAAGCAAGCAGAGTAGAGACTACACATAGAGAGCAAAGAGTAAGAGCAAAAAACCAGAAAATAGTTAGCAAGAAACCCCCAAAAAACAGAAAAAAAAGATAGTGAGATAGAGACACAAGAGGATCATTGAGAAACCAAACCTTCACAACATAGAGTGAAGAGGGGAGAGCACATCCAACAAAGGTCATTGGAGTACTTGCAAGAAGGATAGAAAGCTCTTGGTATCCATTTCTTCAAATCTTTCTCCTTTTATTCTTTGCTTTTATATTCATTCCATTCACTCTTTTATGTGTTGTTGAACTGTATATCATGTAAGATCCCCTAAGGGACTAAGAAACCATCCTCAAGGAACCACAAAAACGAAACGAAAACATAAAAAAAAATGTGAGATTTCGACCTGGACCAGCAACACGGGCCGTGTCACACGACACGGCCGACCGTGTCACGCTACTATATGAAGTTTTTTTCCCCAAGCCTTGCAACACGGGCCATATCACACAACACGGCCGGGCGTGTTGCATCACTGTTTCAACTTTTTTCACCCGTGTCACACCACTGTTTCCTCCATATATTTTTACCACTGTTTCAACTTTTTTCGTGCCGTTTTTTTTGTGTGTCTCGATTTTTTTGAGCCGTGTGGCTTATGTTTGTATGATGTTTGTATGTGAATATTGTTATGGCCCTTGTTGACCTTTGTTTCCAAAAACTATTTTTAAAAGTAAACTCTCGATTTTATCGAGCCATTTTTGACCATGTAAGTCGGATGCCTTGTGCACCGCCATCGACCTAAATCGCATCACTTCAAATATCTTTACAAGTAATAAATCTTGATCCAACGTCAAGTGTTTCTCTTTTCGCATAAAAATACAAAAAAAACACAATAAAATATATGATTGGAATTATGCACCATGAACTTTAAAGTGGTGGAGAAGGAATGAGAATGGAACCCTCCTACACTCATTCCGAATGTTTCGAATACAAGGCGCTCGACTTGGTTATTCGAGACATTCATCTCTATCCAAAGTCTTTTGTATGATCCTAGTCAAGAACACATTTTCTTCAAAAAAAAAACTAAAAACAACATCAACTCATCAAACTATTTTTGCCTTAGGGCGTCAATCCAAAAAAACCTTTTTCAAGGCATAAAATCAACCAACAAACAACAATTTCATAAAGCCTCCGAACTACGGAGCTCTGATTCTTCACTTCTTTTAAGTGAGGATACGTAGGCACAAGGGCCACAATCCTTGGCGAGCATTAAAATAAATAAACCAATCCCTCTTTTACTTAAAAAAGCAAACTCTTAGAATAAAACACCCATTCACGCGAAATAACCTAGGAGGTTCCCATCGAGTACGATGGATGCGAGGGGGTGCTAATACCTTCCCCTCGCATAACCGACTCCCGAACCCTAAGACTTGGTTGCGATGACCCCGCTCTTTTCCCAAAGGTTTTATCGCTATTTCCCTTCCCCCCGTGGGATAAATAAAATCCGGTGGCGACTCTGTGTCATTTTTCGCGTAGCGACAGCTGGCGACTCTGCTGGGGATATTTTTTCCTAAGCGAGTCAAGCCTAACCTAAGTTGTTTTTGCGTGTTTGGGTTCTTTCCTTTTTGCTTGTTTATCGCTTTCCCTGTCTTTTCAATTGTATCTCACCGTGTTTTGGCTTCATTGGTTCTTGGTATGGATTGAAAACTTTGGTGGCAAACCTTGAGGGAAAGACTTTATACCCGAGTCTAGAGTGTTAAAATTGAGATAGGAGAGGTTGAGTAGTATGGGCTTCCGAGATGCTCATCTTGTGATAGTCGATACGAGAACCTCGCTTAGAGTAGATTCATTTGAGAATGATGAGAACCGTCAAGATCTTGGCGTGTTTGATCAACGTTTTCTCAAGAATCCATTACTCTAAGGACCTTTTAGAACCCTAAACCTTTGGCCAACTAAGATTGATGGTCGCGTAGTATGGGTCCTCGAGAAGCTCTTCTCGTGTGGATCGACACGAAGACCTCGTTCAGAAGAGACTTTCTTGATGAAGTTGTTGCCTGGCAATGACTGACATACGTAACAAACAGTCAAGAAAGTCCATGACTCTGAAATCCTTGTCTAGAACCCAATGTCGATGTGTCTCGTAGTATGGGCCCCCTAGAAGTTCTTCTCATGTGGGTAGATACGAGGACCTCACCCAAAAGAGATTCATGTGATGGAGTCATCCTCCGACATATTCATGTCATGTATGATGAACAGTCATATGAATCCATGACTTTGGGATCCCTTTTAAACCTTAGATCACACCTTGTGAGAACCTTTTCCATAAAGCAGACAGTGTCGACCATATCCATACCACGGACTTATGAACCCATATGCTCGAATTCTGCATCCGTTCATACATACATACTTCATAAATAAATAAATAAAAACAAAGCTTTTAGTGTCTTGTTCTTGTTGCAGATATAAGCATTTTTCAGAAGCAGTCATGATGAATGTGAATTTAGGAACAATGAAGCTAAACAAGAAAACCGACCAAAAGAGCACTTTCACTTTCAAATACAAAGATCCTTCAATCGACAGTCTAAAAGCTCTAAGTGCCAAGATCACTCCCATCAAGCACAACAAATTTCACTCTTCTTATGGGAGAATTTTAGATCTGTTGACAGAGAAGGTGGAGTTTGAAGCTCTCACAGCCTTGGCTCAGTACTATGACACGTCTTTCCGTTGTTTCACCTTCGCCGATTTTCAGATAGCTCCTACTTTGGAAGAATTTGAGAAGATTTTGAACCTCTACATCAAAGATCGCAATCCTTTTCCCAAGCTCGAAGAAGAGTTCACGTTGAAGAAAGTGGCTTCTGCCTTAGGGATTCCTACATCAGATGTGATAGCCAATTGGGCACCCAAAGGAACTAGGGGTTTCTCGAGGAAATTCTTGGAAGAACAAGCGTGGAAGTATGCCAAGGAAGAGAAATGGGAAATATGTGGTGCAATTCTGGCACTCTTGGTCTATGGAATTGTGATGTTTCCAAATGGGGAAAATTTTGTGGACCAAGTAGCTGTGGAAATCTTCTTGACCCAGAATCCTGTGCCTTTCCTCTTAGGTGACTTCTACCACACACTCCATACAAGACATACAAAAGGAGGTGGAATGTTCCTTTGTTGCGCCCCACTCCTGCATAAGTGGCTAAGGACCCACATGCCCGAAAAAGGTCCTTTTGCTTCCAAGGAACTCTCATGGCCTCAAAGATTCGCTTCACTCACCGCTAGTTCCATCACATGGTACAAGAGGGAATGGGAAACCAAAGATATTATCTTTTCTTGTGGAGAATTTCCCAACGTTCCTCTTGTGGGGACACGAGGTTGCATCAATTACAACCCGGTGTTACTCAAGAGACAGTTTGGACACTCCATGGATGGCCCTCCTAAGGAAGAAGATTTGGTGCCATTCCTTGTCAATACGGCCGATCCAAGTGATCCGTCTGTACGAAGAGCAAGAAGAGCATGGGTAAACATCCAAAGAGGCAATCCAGACAATGGGCGGAAGAACATCCTTGCTCGTGAACCTTATGTCAAATGGGTGAAAGAGAGAGTGAAAGAGGTCAGATTACCTTTTATCTTTGATGCATCTGTTTTCCCATCTCATCCTGAACCCGAGCCTATCTTACCCGAAGATATGGAGAAACTTAAGGCTAAGATCCAAGAACTCGAAGATGAGAACACTCAGCTTCGAATTCGACTCAACGAGACTAAGCAGAAAAGTGAAGCTTGGGAAGACAAAAGCAAAGAGTTGAAAGAGAAGTTCGAGGATAGCAAGAAAAGGGCTAGAGAAGAGAAAGGAAAGAAAGAATGGGTTGGTGGAGCACTCAGAAGCGCCAACGCCGACTTGGATCACCGAAATGAAAAATTAGACCAAGTGTGGCGAAAGGTTAGAGACTTAGAAAACGATGTAAGGATCGCCAACCAGATGAAGAAAGATGAAAGGGAAAAATTTGAAGCTCAGATTCACCAGTTGAAAGGCGTTATCAAAGGTTGTGAAGATCAGTTAGCTCACGCACTATTGGAGAAAGAAAGTGCACAACGAGATTTTGTACAAGCGGAGTATCAGTTGGGTAGAGCTATCGAGGAAATCAAAAGATTGAAAGACGGAATCTATGATGAGCAGTACTTAGCACTACAAGATAGTTGTCATTATTGGGAAGAAAGTTGTCGTCAAGCCGAAGCTGCTGTACTTCAAAGAGATGACATCATCCATGATCTCCAAATTCTCTATGAGGAGTGGAAGAACAAATTTGTGAACTTGGCAGGATTCTCCAACTTTGTGCTTCAGCAAATCCCCGAAAAATTGAAGATAGCTGATCAAGTGATGACTCTTGAAAACACTCCTATCCCTGTGTTCGGCTTTGTGAAGTTTTGCGTGGAAACGATGGGAGAACTTGTTACAGATTTGGAAGCGGTTCGTAGAGCTCAAGGAGTCACTTTTAGAGTCGATTTGTAATTTGTTTAAGAAGTGTATCTTTTGTATTTTGTATTTGAATTTGGCCTAGAGCCTTAATGAAATGAAAGTTGTTTGTTCCATTATGTCTCTTCTGATTAATTGCAATGGAAAATGTTTATATTCTTAAACGATAATTAACAAGGTTACTAAGAGCTTTGCGCATAACATTTTTGTTTCATATGCATCATTCTGCATCTCATAAAAAACCCAAAACTTACAAAAAGACTTGACCTCCATTCGCAGTAAACAAGCTGACTTCCCGGCATCCTTACTACACTCGCGGAAAACAAAGATTACTAATGGATCGAATCGAGCAGGATCAAGCTGCTTTCAAGGAAGAGATGGTCCACATGAAGGCTCAGATGGGCCAGCTGATGGAAGTCATTCAAGCCATGGCTAAAGGTCAAGAAGAGATGAAGCAAGCTATGGAGAAAAATGCTACCAATACTCCTACTCCTACTACTGTTGGCTCAATCCCCACTCCTGATGGGGCCATTCCAACCCCTGTGGTTGCAATTCCCGTTCCTGGTGGAACAATCCCTATTCCTGTTGGCACAGGCGCGGTCCACACTCCTAGTAGTGGAACGGCTACTACCCCAATCCACGTGGATGGCCACGAAGGTTTCTACAACCCTCCTGAATTCTTGGATATAGATACTTCTGGAGCACCAACTAGCAATCTGGAAAAGAAAGTACTTGCTTTGCAAGAGACGGTCAAAGGATTACAAGGCCCAAGCACTTTTGGGCTAGATGCTGCAGATATGTGTTTGGTACCCGGTGTGAAGGTTCCTCTCAAATTCAAAGTCCCCGACTTTGAAAAGTACAAAGGGACCAGCTGTCCCCGGACTCACATCAGATCTTATTGTAGGAAAATGGCTGCCTACTCTGACGATGAAAAGTTGCTGATGCATTTCTTTCAAGATAGCCTCAGTGGGGCATCTCTTGAATGATATATGCAATTGGAGGGCACGTACATCAAGACGTGGAAGGAGTTGGCTGAGGCGTTTCTAAAACATTATCAGTACAACTCTGATATGGCACCTAACCGAACACAGCTCCAAGGGTTGACCCAAAAATCTGGCGAAGCATTCAAGGATTACGCGCAAAGGTGGAGGGACTTAGCTACTAGAGTCCAACCTCCTCTTCTCGAGAGAGAGTTGACCGATATGTTCATGGGGACTCTTCAAGGACCATTCCTAGAGCGATTGGCTGGATGCACATCTTCTGTGTTTTCAGATTTAGTGATGGCCGGTGAGAGGATCGAAAATATGATAAAGATCGGAAAGATTCAAATTTCTGATGGAGCTTCTGGCGGATCGAAAAAGCCATACCAAGGTTTTGCAAGAAAGAGAGAAGGCGAGACGAGTGCTGCCTTGATGGATAAGGGGAAGGCCAAAGCATACAAAGGCCCTTATCATCATGTGGCTGCTGTTACTCCGAGTCAACCTCTTGCTATATCCGCAAGTCAACCAACTGTTCAAGTCCCCTACCAACAACAACGACAAGGTTATTATCAAGGTCCCCCAAGACAGAGGAGACCCGAAAAAAGATTTGATCCCATTCCAACAACATACGCTCGGTTGCTTCCACTCTTACTAAAGGGCTCATTGGTGCAATTGAGGGAGATGAAGGCTCCCCCTGCTATCCTACCCCCCGGATATGACGCGAACGCCCGATGCGAGTTTCATTCGGGCGCTCCCGGGCATAACATTGAAAATTGTAAAGCCTTGAAATATGTGGTGCAGGATCTCATCGACTCAAGGGCCATCAACTTTACCAAAAATACTCCCAACGTGACTCATAATCCAATGCCTCACCATGCTACTAACATGGTCGAAGAATCAAAAGGGAAGAAGCTGGTATCAAATGTTGATGAGCTGAAAACCCCATTAGCAGTCGTGAAAGAGCAGTTGTTGTTGAGGAACATTATCCTAAGATGTACCAAGGATTGTCGACACTGTTTGAAAGATCCCCAAAGCTGTCTCGAATTGAAGATGGGCATTCAAAGCTTGATAGATCAAGGCGTCCTGTTAGTGGAACAAATATCTAAGGCTGAAGAAGTAGCAACGCTTGATATTCCCTATGATCCGATGGAGTTCTCTTATGACGAAGAGCTGTTGAACATTCCGTATGAACAAACACGTGTCCCTCTAACAATTCATTGTGATGAAGATTGGTATTCTACCCAAATTCCGATGCAAATTCCGTATGAAATTCCGTGTGATCAGCCGCATGCGCTGTTAGAAATCCCTTGTGATTATGACTGGCATTCTGTTCAAACCCCGTACAATCAAGTTCGTAAACCATTGCAGATATTGTATGATCAAGTAGAAATTCCGTTGTCTCCTCCTTCACTTTCTCCGTTAGTGATATCAACACCTGCTCCTTTTCCTTTTGAGAGCACCAAGGCTGTCCCTTGGAAATATGAGCCGACTGTTTACATTAAGGGTGAGAAAGTGGATGAAGATGTTGTGAAAGCTGGCAGCTCCATAGAAAACATTGTGGGAACCGGCGGTATCACTAGAAGTGGTCGAATATTTGCTCCACCACCTGTCAATAGCGGTGATAATACAAGGAAAAATACTGTTGAACCAAGCACCAATGAAACAGAGGAATTTTTAAGAATCATTCAGAAAAGTGATTATAAAGTGATCGATCAGCTCAATCAGACTCCCTCAAAGATATCCATGCTATCATTGTTAATGTGTTCAAAAGCCCATCAAGAAGCACTGTTAAAGTTCTTGAAGACTGCTCATGTGCCAGAAGAGATATCAGTGGTGCAGTTTGAAGAAGTGGTGGGGAATATAGCATCGGCCCATATCTTGAGCTTTAACGATAGTGAACTACCTCCCGAAGGTAAGAACCATAACAAGGCCTTACACATTACCATTGAATGTGTAGATGTTGTATTCTCTAGAGTACTTGTCGATACTGGATCATCATTGAACGTGTTACCAAAGAGCTCGTTGAACAAGCTATCAATTGAAGGACTTGTGATGAAGCCAAGTCAAACCATTGTAAAAGCTTTTGATGGAGCTACAAGAACTGTGATAGGCGAGGTTGATCTCCCAATCAAGATTGGACCTCATACCTTTATCATTACATTTTATGTAATGGATATCTACCCCGCTTATAGCTGCCTTCTTGGCCGTCCGTGGATTCATTCAGCAGGCGCTGTAACTTCAACCCTGCATCAAAGGATTAAATTCATGATTAACAATCAGATGGTCGTCATTGAGGGCGAATCCGATGTTCTTATAAGCCATCTTGCTTCTTTCCGCTATATTGAGATAGGAGGGGAGGTTCACGAGACCCCATTCCAAGCGTTTGATGTGATAAGCATGGAGATGATTCCTGCTAAGAAAGAGGAAAAGAAATCAGAAAGGTTCGGATCCCCTATGGTCACATGGAAAGATGCGAAGACTGTAATCGAGGCTGGTCACCCTGAAGGTTGGGGTAGAGTATTGGAACTTCCTGTCAACAAAAACAGAACTGGTTTGGGTTATTCTGACAATCATACAGTGCAGCAGAAGACAATCATGGACAAAGGCAAAGGTCTCATCCCTCCGCTTTCCTTTGTAAGCGGTGGACATATGGTGGATGATCATGTAACTGTCGTGGAGGCTGAAGACGATGCGTTAAAGGAGGTCTGCATGGTGTACCCCAAGGCACCAAATCAACAAATCAACAATTGGACTGTGGTGGAGATACCGGAGGTCACTTTGATTGAGGAGTAATTTTCTTTGTTTTCCATTCAAATCCTATGCTCTGCCCAAGGCATAAGGATTATTTTGTAGGGCCCCCATGTTTTCAATCAATGTTTTATCATGAATGAAGTAAACTTTTGCATTCAATTGTGTTCCCTGTCTTTCTTTTATTTTATTTTTGCATAAATAAATGGCAATGTTTTCGTGCATTTTTCGTTCTTTTCATTTTTCTCAAAAAAAATAAAAGCATAAAATCACCAATCATGCAGATCAACCCTGGATTCCATTGATAATGATACTGCTACGGTTCCATATGACTTTGACAACCCAATCTACCACGCCGATGAGGATGGTGAAGAAGATTGTGAGCTCCCCGAAGAGTTGGCCAGATTATTAAAGCAAGAATCCAAGGTCATTCAACCGCATCAGGAATCAGTAGAAGTTGTCAATCTCGGAACTGAGGAAGATAAGAAAGAGATCAAGGTAGGCGCTGCTCTAGAAGAGAGTGTGAAGAGACGACTGATCGAGCTCCTACGCACATATGCAGATGTGTTCGCTTGGTCATACCAAGACATGCCTGGATTGGATTCTGACATTGTGATGCATAAACTGCCACTCAAGGAGGATTGCCCGCCTATAAAACAAAAGATGAGACAAACTCGACCTGACATGGCCCTTAAGATTAAGGAGGAAGTGCAAAAGCAGCTTGATGCCGGATTCTTGGCCGTATCAAAATATCCTCGATGGGTCGCCAACATTGTACCTGTTCCTAAAAAAGATGGTAAAGTGCGGATGTGTGTCGACTACCGAGACTTGAATAGAGCCAGCCCAAAAGATGACTTTCCGCTGCCACATATTGATGTGTTAGTGGATAATACGGCCCAATTCTCTGTATTCTCTTTCATGGATGGTTTCTCCGGATACAACCAAATCAAAATGGCTCCGGAAGATATGGAGAAGACTACCTTCATCACCCCTTGGGGAACCTTCTGCTATAAGGTTATGCCATTTGGTCTAAAGAACGCTGGCGCAACATATCAACGAGCGATGGTAACTCTCTTTCATGATATGATTCATAAAGAGATCGAAGTGTACGTCGACGATATGATTGCAAAATCCCAAACTGAAGAGGAACATCTCATCCATTTGGAAAAGCTTTTTACAAGACTAAGAAAGTTCAGGCTAAGGCTCAATCCGAATAAATGCACTTTTGGGGTAAGATCTGGTAAATTGCTAGGTTTTATCGTAAGCCAAAAAGGAATTGAAGTCGATCCTGACAAAGTAAAAGCTATCCAAGATATGCCAGCTCCAAGGACTGAGAAGGAGGTTTGTGGTTTCTTAGGGAGATTAAACTACATCGCTAGATTCATATCTCACCTAACAGCCACATGTGAGCCAATATTCAAGTTGCTTCGCAAGGATCAAGCAATCGTGTGGAATGACAACTGCCAGAAAGCATTTGAGAGAATTAAAGAATATCTGCAAGAGCCACCGATCTTGATGCCTCCCGTGCCAGGAAGACCTCTCATCATGTACTTAACTGTTCTGGAAGAATCCATGGGATGTGTGTTGGGGCAGCATGACGAAACAGGTAGAAAGGAGCACGCTATCTACTACCTAAGCAAGAAGTTCACCGACTGCGAAACGAGATACTCAATGTTGGAAAAGACATGTTGCGCACTTGCATGGGCTGCCAAACGCCTAAGGCAATATATGTTGACCCATACCACATTGTTGATATCAAAGATGGATCCGGTCAAGTACATTTTTGAAAAGCCTGCTCTCACCGGACGAGTGGCTCATTGGCAAATGGTACTAACTGAATATGACATCCAGTACGTCTCACAAAAAGCTATCAAAGGGAGTGTGCTATCTGACTATCTTGCTCACCAACCTATGGAAGATTACCAGCCCATGCGTTTTGAATTCCCTGATGAAGACATCATGTTTGTCAGAGACTATGCAACATTAGGACCAAATGACGGACCCGAACCAGGATCGCGATGGACGCTCGTGTTCGATGGCGCCGCAAATGCTCAAGGCAATGGAATAGGGGCAATCATCACATCTCCTACTGGTTTCCATATTCCATTCACCGCAAGGTTATGTTTCGAGTGTACCAACAATATGGCAGAATATGAGGCCTGTATCTTCGGAATTGAAGCCGCTATTGATCATGGAATCAAGATTTTGGAAGTGTATGGGGACTCCGCATTAGTGATCAGTCAAGTCAAAGGTGATTGGGAAGCACGTGATAGCAAACTGATTCCATATCGGGATCACGTCTTGAAGTTAATCCCATACTTTGACGAGATTACTTTCAACCACATCCCTAGGGAAAGTAATCAATTGGCAGACGCTCTTGCCACATTGTCATCCATGTTCAAAGTTAAATGGAAAAACGAGGCACCCTCTATCCGCATTGAATATCTTGACGAGCCTGCCCACTGTCTGGAAGCAGAGCTAATAATCGACGATCAACCTTGGTTCTATGATATCAAAAGGTATCTAGAAAAACAAGAATATCCAGAAAATGTTTCCATCACAGACAAGAAGTATTTAAGGAGGCTTTCCTCCAAATTCTTCTTAAGCGGAGATGTGCTTTACAAGCGGAACTATGACTCGGTCCTGCTCAGATGCGTGGATAGACACGAAGCTGACCGAATCATAAATGAAATCCATGAAGGCTCTTTTGGTACGCATGCCAGTGGACACACGATGGTTAAGAAGATTTTGAGGGCTGGTTATTATTGGTTAACAATGGAGACCGATTGCTACCGTCACGTGCAAACATGCCATAAATGTCAGATCTATGCAGATAGGATTCATGTGCCACCAGTTCCTTTAAATGTCTTGACATCGCCTTGGCCCTTCGCCATGTGGGGCATAGATATGATCGAACGCATCGAGCCAACTGCTTCAAACGGTCATCGTTTCATCTTAGTTGCCATTGATTACTTCACTAAATGGGTGGAAGCCGCGTCTTATGCCAATGTCACCAAACAAGTGGTCACTCGCTTTATCAAGAAAGAAATCATTTGTCGTTATGGGGTCCCAAATAAAATCATTACTGATAATGGTTCAAACCTCAATAACAAGATGATGAAGGAATTATGTGAGAGTTTCAAGATCGAGCATCATAACTCATCACCATATCGCCCAAAGATGAATGGTGTTGTTGAGGCAGCGAACAAAAATATCAAGAAGATCGTCCAGAAAATGGTGAAAACATACAAAGACTGGCACGAAATGCTACCATTTGCTTTGCATGGCTACCGCACTTCAGTACGCACTTCTACTGGGGCAACTCCTTTTTCTCTTGTATACGGCATGGATGCAGTACTACCTGTTGAGGTCGAAATTCCATCTCTGAGAATTCTGACTGATATTAAGCTTGATGAAGCAGAATGGATACAGGCGAGATTTGATCAACTTAGTCTCATCGATGAAAAGCGCATGACAGCCATCTGTCATGGCCAGCTTTACCAAAAGCGGTTGAAACGGGCGTTTGATAAGAAGGTTCGCCCTCGAGATTTTGAAGTAGGAGACTTGGTATTGAGGAAGATTCTGCCAATCCACACAGACCCAAGGGGCAAATGGACACCTAACTACGAGGGCCCATATATTGTGAAGAAGGTTTTCTCTGGAGGATCCTTGATATTATCCAACATGGACGGTGAAGATCTATCATCCCCCGTAAACGCAGACGCAGTCAAAAAATACTATGCTTGAAAGCAAACCCGGTGGACAACAAAAAAAGAAAAGTCCAGGCAAAAGTTAGGGTTAAAATAAAAATAATACCCGATAAGTTGAAAACCCTTAGGGGCAACTTAGGCAAAAAAGGTATCCCGGTAGACTGAAAACCCGAAAGGGCGGTCTAGGCAAAAGTTAGGGAACTTAAAAGAAAAGACTGCGGTCTGTGAAAAATCTGTGAGTTCATCATCAGAACAAGTGGAGCTACACACGGGAAGGATCAATCCAATCTCATTCCTTAGAGGCAATATACGAGGAGCATCAAGTTCATAAGGATCATAGCAGAGTTGAAACTCAATGGAAATCCGTTTTTCTCATTGCCATTGTACTTTTGTCATTGTTTATTTTTGCAATTACCTCTTTTAGGAATTGTGTCCTTATGTAAGATTACCCATTTACGGGTCCCTTTATCATCAATAAAATATCTTTCATCAATTCGTGCTTTGCATTTCTTTTATTTTTTTATTGTTGTTTGCAAAAAGTGGAATTTTCATTCTTGACAAATATTGCATTGTGAATTTATGGGTTGATATTAAACACAAAGGGAAACATAAAGTTGCTCTCCGATCAAGGTGTATGAAGCATAAATGCGATGTCTAATAGGCGCATGTGTACACAAAACATCGTATGATCATAAAGTTCATCGGGACTTGACCAAGTCAGGGGCAGCCTGACTGACCAACATAGCTTGTCTAATGAGATCATCCGAAAATGATCATAAGGAAGTGGGGAAGCTAAATTTGACGCCCCAAACCAAAAGCCCGGTCACTTGGCATAAATCATCACCTATAACCTACATAATGCTTACGTCCTTAGCATTTTTGCATAACATGCTGCATCATTTCATGAGTGCTTAGCCAATCATTCTCAAAAATACGCGATTTTCCCTGCGAACATCTTGGCAGGATCCTTTAAGGATGGTTATTGCCCTCAACTTACCTTTTGTAAGTCTTCTCGAAGTATCTCCAGCTTGCCTTTTGCAACTGATTCAACTTACCTTTAGTAAGATATCTCGTACCTTTTGTACCAGTTTGTTGTTAGCTTACCTTTCGTAAGTATCCTCGCTACCTTTTGTAGAAGGAATATTTTCTCCTAACCTTTTGTTCAGGGGCCTGTTCTGCTTTTTGCAGCCAGAAAATACGATCATCCTCTCCTAAGGGAGTATCCTATCTACCTTTTGTAGAAGGAACTTTTTCTCCTAACCTTTTGTTCTGGAGTCCTTTCTGCCGTGACAGAAGGAAATGCGATCGTATTCTCCCAAGGGAGTCTCCTCTACATGATGCAGAAGGAGTTTATGTTTATCTTCAAACCTTTTATTTCGGAGTCCTTCCTACCTTTCGTAGAAGGAAGCATTTTCTCCAAACCTTTTGTTCTGGAGTTTTCTTTGCCTTTTGCAAGGGGAAAACCAATTTCTAGAGTCCTCTCTATCTTTTGTAGAAGGAATATCTCACAATCCAATTTCTAGAGTCCTCTCTATCTTTTGTAGAAGGAATATCTCTTAGCCAATTATGATTCCCCGTCACGAGGTGCTTCCTCTCCCGGCTGGCAAAGCACTCATGTCCATTCCGCATTGCATCTCAAACATAGCATCATATCCCTCATACCTTCTTGCGCTGACAAACACCTTACCTTTTTCAAACCATATCACTAATTGTCTACTTTCCACACGTCTCAAAGTTGAAAATCCCGGGTATTCTAGTATTTAATTCTCTTCTACCATGAATGCTCGAGCACCTTTATCCTTCAGACATTCAGGTCCAAGAGGATTAAATAGGGGCAGCTGTCACACCCTCATTTTCACCGTTAGCCTTTTATACCCTACATTCGGCATATCATACATCATTCTATTGTGTATCGAGCATGCGGGTTCACAAGGTACGAACTAGGCCGTTTGGTTGTAACTTGTCTATTTTCAGACTACATGAAAAAAGGTTCATCACCTAAGGTTTGATCTAAGGAAAAAGTCTACTCATGAAAATTTTGGCAAGGGGAAGTTACTTGACAAAATACAAGGATATTCAAGATAAATATTAATAGACATGAATGCTAGGCCAAATCCAAAGCTCCTTCATACATGTTTATTTTTATGGAATAAGTGGAGTGCAAATTATTAAGGCATGAATCAAGATCATCAATGCATAATTCAAGATTTCATTTTTAAGCACATGAGGGAATCCATCATCCAAAATTCAAGATTCATGAATGGAGATAAAAATAATACTAAGAGGAATTTTGTGACATTACAATCATGTCATTTGTTACAAAAATTCCAACTCTAGATAATGTTTAGAAATTAATCTATTTCTAAATCTTCATTCAAGTCTTTAATCAAATCTATGATATGGTACTCTTCATACTACACCATTTTTTTCATGTGCTACATTATGCTCACAAACATCCAAGAAATATGCAAGAATTAAATCAACATTGGAATGTTTATGGGCCAAGATTATGCATGTTCAATCATAGGCAAAACAGCCCCATGCAAGAGTTGAAGAATTACTACATATCACAAAATCAAGAGGACAACATGTACTATGTTACAAGATCATTTTTTATGTCACAAAGTCAAGGAAATAGCATGCAAATGATATATTTACTTGCTAAATATCAGTTTGCAAATGCTGTCAAAGAGTGGTAACAATTGGCTACATGGCAAGATACAGAGCAATACCATCCAAGAGACTAATGGGCAAAAAGAGGGATAATAGTATAGTATGCTACAGCAGAAAAATGCAGCAAGTCATACTAGAAATAGAAGGGAAAAGTGGGGCTGCACAAAAGGAAGAAAAAGGCATTGCCAAGAATGGAAAGTTGGTGATGAAAAGGTGTGCAAAGTGTGTGGCTTTAGGACAGCAGAAAAAGTTGACAGAAAAGGTGGAAAATGGGCTGCAAGCAAGCATAGAAAAGATAGTATTCCTTACTATCAAAACAAAACACAACACAAGAAGCAAGCAGAGTAGAGACTACACATAGAGAGCAAAGAGTAAGAGCAAAAAACCAGAAAATAGTTAGCAAGAAACCCCCAAAAAACAGAAAAAAAAGATAGTGAGATAGAGACACAAGAGGATCATTGAGAAACCAAACCTTCACAACATAGAGTTAAGAGGGGAGAGCACATCCAACAAAGGTCATTGGAGTACTTGCAAGAAGGATAGAAAGCTCTTGGTATCCATTTCTTCAAATCTTTCTCCTTTTATTCTTTGCTTTTATATTCATTCCATTCACTCTTTTATGTGTTGTTGAACTGTATATCATGTAAGATCCCCTAAGGGACTAAGAAACCATCCTCAAGGAACCACAAAAACGAAACGAAAACATAAAAAAAAAATGTGAGATTTCGACCTGGACCAGCAACACGGGCCGTGTCACACGACACGGCCGACCGTGTCACGCTACTGTATGAAGTTTTTTTCCCCAGGCCTTGCAACACGGGCCATATCACACAACACGGCCGGACGTGTTGCATCACTGTTTCAACTTTTTTCACCCGTGTCACACCACTGTTTCCTCCATATATTTTTACCACTGTTTCAACTTTTTTCGTGCCGTTTTTTTTGTGTGTCTCGATTTTTTTGAGCCGTGTGGCTTATGTTTGTATGATGTTTGTATGTGAATATTGTTATGGCCCTTGTTGACCTTTGTTTCCAAAAACTATTTTTAAAAGTAAACTCTCGATTTTATCGAGCCATTTTTGACCATGTAAGTCGGATGCCTTGTGCACCGCCATCGACCTAAATCGCATCACTTCAAATATCTTTACAAGTAATAAATCTTGATCCAACGTCAAGTGTTTCTCTTTTCGCATAAAAATACAAAAAAAAACACAATAAAATATATGATTGGAATTATGCACCATGAACTTTAAAGTGGTGGAGAAGGAATGAGAATGGAACCCTCCTACACTCATTCCGAATGTTTCGAATACAAGGCGCTCGACTTGGTTATTCGAGACATTCATCTCTATCCAAAGTCTTTTGTATGATCCTAGTCAAGAACACATTTTCTTCAAAAAAAAAACTAAAAACAACATCAACTCATCAAACTATTTTTGCCTTAGGGCGTCAATCCAAAAAAACCTTTTTCAAGGCATAAAATCAACCAACAAACAACAATTTCATAAAGCCTCCGAACTACGGAGCTCTGATTCTTCACTTCTTTTAAGTGAGGATACGTAGGCACAAGGGCCACAATCCTTGGCGAGCATTAAAATAAATAAACCAATCCCTCTTTTCCTTAAAAAAGCAAACTCTTAGAATAAAACACCCATTCACGCGAAATAACCTAGGAGGTTCCCATCGAGTACGATGGATGCGAGGGGGTGCTAATACCTTCCCCTCGCATAACCGACTCCCGAACCCTAAGACTTGGTTGCGATGACCCCGCTCTTTTCCCAAAGGTTTTATCGCTATTTCCCTTCCCCCCGTGGGATAAATAAAATCCGGTGGCGACTCTGTGTCATTTTTCGCGTAGCGACAAGTTGCAGCTTCTCAAGACAGGGTGGATTCTCCCAAACTTTAATACTATCACAATCATCCTTATTCTAAAAACCAGAGATTTATAAACCATAGATATGTTCAAACCCATCGCTCTCTCCAACTTCAAGTTCAAAATCATAACCAAAATTTTATCTGATAGACTTTCCTCCATTATGCCAACATTCATTTCCAAAGAGCAAAGAGGTTTAATTCATGGGAGGCATATTAAAGACTGCACTTATTTAGCCTATGAAGCTATAAATGTGTTGGATAACAAAATCAAAGGTGATAACTTAGCTCTCAAGATACACATTGCCAAGGATTTTGATACAATTAGTTGGGAATTCCTTCTAAAGGTTCTTCGCAAGTTTGGATTCAATAATAAATTTTATAATTGGATCAAAGTTATTCTCAACTCATCTTACTTTTCAATTAACAAAAGCGAGAAGTAGATGTGAGTGCAACTTTCTGTTAGATGTATTTTGTATGATGTTAAAACTAGGATACTTTAGCGTTTATGTATATTGGAAGGTATCATCTAAGTCTAGTTATGCATTTTAGCATTAGGAAGCATGACAACATGTTGGAAAAGGTTTAGGAAAGGTTCATGCATCAAGAAGAAGTTTTATGCGTCAAAAACTCATTTTATGGAAAACATGACCTATGTGTCGACACATACATGTTTCAGGTCGACACATAGAAGAAAAATATTTTTGTGCCGACACATTCGTGTTTCAGGTCGACACATATGAGAAATATATTTCTATGTGTCGACACATACATTTCATAGGTCGTTACATGTACTGCATTTTTAGAACCCGTAGGATCTATTAGATGCATTGCCTCTACAAGTCGAACATGACTTTTATAGGTCGACCTATGACTTACATTCGTCGACACATGCATCAAAAATCTTGAAAATTTGCATTGTTTTCCATTCCTTTTGCATTTCTTTTGCTTTATTCTTTCTTATATATATATATATATATATATATATATATATATATATATATATATATATATATATATATATATATATATATATATATATATATATATATATATATATATATATATATATATATA
Organism: Lathyrus sativus; assembly: GCA_963859935.3. Lineage (NCBI taxonomy): Eukaryota > Viridiplantae > Streptophyta > Magnoliopsida > Fabales > Fabaceae > Lathyrus > Lathyrus sativus. The sequence continues at coordinate 677,545,744 of OZ012737.1, forward strand.
TATATATATATTATGCATCATTCTTTTTAAATGATTTTGGTAAAAAATAAACGAAACCTGGAACATACAAAGAGTCTTCTTCATCTTCAACCTTAATTTTATGCATACACACAAACAAAGTACACATAATCATTCATTATTTGGGATCCATCTAGAATCAAGTTGATAATGTCTAATTTAGCTTGTGGTATTGTAAATTAGGTTGAGATCTTTGAGGGGTTTCAAATAAGAAAACCAAGGTAGGGGTTTACTTCAAGATCAATTAGGGATTTGAAGGTTTTGGACAATATTACTCAAGTTGGATTCGATCGAGTGAAGGTTTTGAAGAATAGTGGTTTCTTGCAAAAGAGTAGTGCGAGACGGTGGATCATCTTGGTAAATCCTGGGTTACAACAGTTCGCAAATTGGATTCGATTGAGTGAAAGCTTTGAAGAACAAAATATTTTTTCAAAGGAGTAGCGTGAGATGATGGATCATTCGTCGACACATGCCCAAAAATCTCTTTTCACTATTGATTCTGAAACATCAGATTCTGAACCAAGTTCAGAGTCTGATGAAAAAGTGAGTAATGACAGTGAAAAGTTTACTTCTTTTTCTTAACCCTATTTCAGAACCTAAGGTGTCAAGCTCATACTCTGTTACAAGTAAGAGACTGAATTAGATTAGAGTCTGACTTCAGATTTTATTGCACAACAGAATATAAATAAATAAGTAAAAAAAGAGACACACGATATATCTTGTTTCCTCTCAACTGAGAGTAGTCCAGTCTCCTTGTAGCACAAGAGCTTTTAACTATAATCAATCATATTACAATTACTTAAGCTAGCAACTCAAGACTTCATGCTTAAACCCATGGTTTAAAACTTCCTGCTCAATCACACCAGATTGAGACTTCCTGCTCAAGCCCTCAAGCTTGAGTCTCTTGCTTATGTTTAGTACATCCTACTCAATCTATACATGTCGATACTTCCTGCTATGCCCACAAGTATGAGACTTCAATGCTCAATCTATCCAGAATGATACTTACTTTGAGCACAATGGCTAGAGTTTTTAGATTCTCTTAACATAAGAATCTCGTATTAACCTTGTGTTTACATGTGTGCTTCTTTGATAAGTGTAATATCCCAAATTTGTCCTACCCATATTTGGCTCTCATTCTGTTCATCTGCCCACCAACCGTTATTCAGAAAATTCAAAAGAACGTGTTACGTTTATCATGAGGATGATTTAAATTGAATCAAGTTTCATGCATGAATGTCAGATTTTGGTATTTGTGTAGAATGAGTTGAGGTTCATTAGTCTTGAGTTGACCTATCAGTCAGAAAGTGTTTCTTTCAAGATAAAAGGGCAAAGTGTGCATAGTTCAAGGGATTTGTGTGTAAGGTTTCAATTAGGGTTTAGATCACCTGTATATGGATCACGTTATGGGGTTGTAATAGGATAAATGCTTCATTTATGGTTGGTCCATTTGAATCAGGGTTTCAAGCAGTGGTTCGTAAGAAGTTTGGATCAAAGTCAAGTTCATCATAATAAAAGGGTCTGTTAGAGATTCAATGATTAGTGGGAAAATTCAAATTGGATTGTGATTGTTCTTCATTCTAAATGTTTGATTATGATTTGTTAGTTATGGATCTCGTCATCAAAAGGGACAGACAATTCAAAGACCATTTAAGGTGGTGCATATTTGAATTGTGGATTTTTCTTTTACCAATTCTAATACCCACTTCTTATCCTTTTTTTTTCAAATATCCATTATCCATGTGTCCATTTCAACTATACCAAACCGTTTCCAATGTTTAAACCCATTATCACATTATCCAATGTTCATTTTTTACATTCAAATATCCATTTAATATTTATTGTTCATAAATTCTTTTTTTTTCTTCTTTTTTTATTTTCTTCATATTTAAAAAAACAACAATAAGGGCCCATCATCATCTTTATAGGCCTAGACTTTGTGACCAATCTCGGGATAAAGAAGCATTTCACGTCAGTCGAGCACCCGCAAACAAACGGTCAGGCGGAGGTCGCGAACAAAGTTATCTTGCAGGGCCTGAAGCGCCGACTCGGGGACACCAAGAAGAGGTGGGTCGAGGAACTACACAGCGTACTCTGGGTTTATAGAACGACGCCCCACTCGACCACTGGGGAGACCCCTTTTCGGCTGACTTACAGGGCCGAGGTGGTAATCTCGATCGAAATAAAGGAGTCGTGCAGGAGAACTGAATCCCCTTCGAGGAGGAGGCCAACGACGAGGCCCTCAGAGATGAGCTCGACCTAGTCGAGGAAATACGTTCGGGGGTATCTCTCCGAGAAGTCGCCCTGAAACATAAAATTGTCCTCCGCTATGATAGCAGGGTCATAAAACGCGAGTTTCAGGTCAGCGACTTGTTCTTATGGAGAAACCAGAAAGACTCACGCGAGGGCAAGCTTGCCGCAAACTGGGAAGGCCCCTATCGTGTCCGGGAAAAGATGACGCACGAGGCCTACTACCTCGAGAACTTACACGGGGACGAGATAGCTTGACCATGGAATGCTGAGAAACTAAAGAAGTACTACAGTTAAACACTGCCCGCGATGACCCGCCTCGTGACCACGGGAGCACGACATGGTACCAACGCGTCTCCCAAAACTCAATGAAATAACAAGAGCTTGCCTTTTGTGTGTGCGGGCAGAGTGCTCAGTTCGACGGGGACCCCTCGATCGAGAGTCACCGCCGTCGTACCAAGATAGGCAGAACACCCAGCTCGCAATGGGAGATTCAAGCCACGGAGATAGGGCCACGATCGTGGTCCACCTTTGTACCGACCAGGCAACCACCCCGATCACCCGGCCAGTTCCCTACACTGTCAGACACATCGAACAAGTTGAGCTACCATTCCTAACAACATACAAAACGTGCGAACGAGCATACAAAATGTGCGAACAAGCATACATAAGTAAACAAACGAGCATACACAAACACTTGGAAAAACAATAAATTTTCATAAACGGGCACAAACCCAGTTGTCGATAAATTACAAGGAAGGGCACGCGGCCTGCGCAACAATTAAAATGAAAAAACCAAGCATGCAGGCCGACAAAACAAAAGGGGCACGCAGGCCACCATCTCCTAATCAACATGGTCCTCCTTGTCTTGGGCGGCTTGGTCCTCCTTGTCATCCTCGGATCCGTTGGGCGTAACAATGTGGTCGCCTTGGATCTGATGGTAGGGGTCAGTCCCTTCAATCACCAAATCCACGTCGGGATTGGTAAGCCGAAGCTGGTCAACGACACTCTTGAAGCCCACCTCAAAGGCCCCCAAGTAGTCGTCTTCCAGTAGCTGAATCTTCTCCACTAGCTCCCGTCGGGAAGCCAACAGCCTCACCTCATCGGACTCTTCCTCAACAGGAGCAACCAGACCCTCGAGTTCAAAATCCTGACTCCTCATCCCGACCATCTCGTCTTCCCCGTCCTTCATCATCTTCTCGAGCTCCCTGATCCGCTCGCGGTGGACTTTGTCTTACCTTTGATACTCCCTTTGGTCAGCAACCAGCTTGGACCGAACCTCCTTGGATACCGCCAGCTTACCCCAAATGGTAGCTAAGTCTGCCGAGGAGCACTCTTCCTCGTTAAGTACGAGAGACGTCTTAAACTCCCTCACCCGAAGTCAGGTCATCGGACAACATCTTCCTCTGAGCCTCCTTGCTGGCATCTAAGATACTCTTTGCCTCTTCAGGAGCCACAACAGGGGCATCCCCCCTGTAAAGAAATTAGGCCAGAGACAACAAGGGGGAAGAACAAAACGCCGATCCAGGGAGTCGTCCGTCAAGTCGATCGGGGACGTTTCAATCTCTCGTCGACTCTTGGAGACCGGCGGTGCAGCCGGGGAGCCGCTACCTTGCAGAGACGAAGTCAACCCCGTCGGTCCAACAACGGCCTCCTTCCTGACAGCAGTGGCCCCCCCTAAGGGACGTCGGGCACCCCCCTTCAGAAGCTTCGTCACACGTTCTTCCATCGAACCCATATCACCTGCAAGGAGAGCACAAGAAAACAGTTAGTACAGAAAGCCAAAACAGAACAAAGGAAAGCTGACGAAGTGACTCGCTACCTAAAAACCGATGAGCCTTTGCCTCGGTCTGGCACTTGAGGATGGCCCTCGTATTAATGCACCTGGTTTCGGTCAGAATCTCCCCGTCAGCGTCACGGATATACTTCCCGTTCGGGGTCATGCACTTACGAGGGGGAAGAAGCCCGACGAAGTCGACCAATTTCTTAAAAGTCAGGCTATCCTCCTCGCCCAAGCGGTTAGGTAGGTAGATAAAACTCTTTGTACTAGAGCAAAAGTGCAACTCCATCCACTCTAACAGGAAATAAGACTCGAAGCTCTCCTCAGACTCGCCATCCACGATGGTAACCTCTCGTCGGAACATTGTATTGACGGCCTCGTCCGTCTCCGGCATCACCACAAACCACCTATCCTTAAACCCCCTAACAGAGTCTGTGTATGCCCAGAAGAGCCTGGTCGGCTACTTCAGGGAGACCCAGTTATGTCGACTAGATACAGTCTATCGCTGCAAGTAGGAAACATAGAAGAATAACGGTATGGTGGCCCCGAGCTTGAGATAATTGTAGACGATCTCGAATGCACGGAGGAAGGCGAGGGAGTTAGGGTGGAGTTGAGACGGCGCCAACATCAGGTGGTCGAACACTCCCTGCTGGAAATCGACGAACGACATACGCATCTCCGCCTCCTTAAACACAAATTCGTACATAGGGAATCGGCCCCCATCGTAGCGAGAGCAGATACAGTCCAGCTCCCGAGGCCGACATGCTCTAAACTGACGAGGAGCCCCGACCTCTCTATCTTTGATCACGGAAAAAACATCATAATCATCGAGCACGAACCAGGACATATAGTTGAGGGGTTTGTCCCCGACCCACTCCCTGACTGGCCTGTCCGGAGGATCCACGACAACCTCATCTTGACGACCCTCTTTGTCGTCAGACAGATACCACATCGTATTCTCTTCTTCATGGGCATCCATTTACCTGAAAAGCAGAGGAACTTGGTGAATTCGATAGCCAAATCAAATCTAACCTTCCACTGCAGTTCAAGTGAAAGGGCGTGGTCACCCAGAAGACCGCTCTGAGATAACCCGACCCTCCGATGTGCCCGGGGAATGCAAACTTTTATCCTCGACACGCTCATCAATCGTGTCCGAGGTATTCATCAAACCACCCTCGGGGACATTCAAAAATCATTGACTCTCCTCGAGCCACTCATTGCAAGGGTCGGGGACGGCAGTCAGAACCCTAGTTGTGAAGGACTCTCCGACGTGTTCGCCAGAAAAGCCCACGTTCTCCCTGTCGGAACTGCCGAGAGCACCGTCGGAAGCTTGCTAAAAAAAATACCAGTAGGGAGGCAAAGACTTACGTGATACGGTGGAGAAAGGAGGTTGCGTCGAGCAGAAAGGTTGTAGGCGTCGAGTAGAGAATTCAGAGAGTTGAACAACAGTAAGAAGAACGAGAAAACAAAAAAACGGGCTGGGCCCACGTATATATACGCCCTAGCACGAGAAACGAAGTGTCGCTAAGCACTCAAGTGCCTAGCCCGTAGCCTCCTTAGGGTGACACGTGGTGACCCCCAGACTTCCCTACGTCTCCTCAGATTCCCCTCCTCGTCTGCGGGCTTCCCCTACATCATAGGCTCGCCCGACCAGCACAACCGCGACATGCCCGACACTTTTGTACCTTAAGTCATAGCTCGTTTGACCGTGAACAACGACTTGGGGGGCTACTGTTCTGGACTTAGTCGACACTTGGCCCATAGCCGAGCAAACCCAAACTTCACCAGATTGGAAGACCCAATAAGGCCTCATCGTCGAACAGAGGCCTGTCAGACAGAACATCTTCTCCGTTGAGCACAGACCAACGGCAGTCAAGCAGGATCCTCAAATCTGCCCGACTCGCCCCTCTTCTGCCCCACTGTCGGGAAGAACCCAGCCAGCTCGGGGAGCTCCTCTGACCTCCTCCACGCTCTCAACGTGTCCCCTACGCGGAGACACGTCATAAGGTAACTATTCGTGTCCTGATTATTCTGTCATCCACCTCCCGGATAACACGGAATAGTTACACTAGGGCGAAGACCACGTGCTGGTCTTCACGACGCCACGTCAGTCCTAGCAGTTACTGTTAGAACACAGATTGGTTCTTAATAATATCTATATGTTTTGATGATAACTATTATGAAATTTTGTAATTAAGAATTATATACTCTAAAATTTGCTTAAGAGTTTTTACTGCAGATAGTAAAGGAATTAACACTCCAGAAGTAAATCAGAATTGAACATAAGAAATTTGCTAGACTCTGAAGCGCCAGATGCAATCATTAGAAGATTCTGAATGCTTCCAACAGAAGATCCTGAGGGTAGCCTCCAGAAGGATCTGAAGCAGAAGCTCCAGAAGAATCTGAAGCAAGTCAGAAGCATCTGACCCAAAGAAGAATTCTGTATGAAGAGTTTTCAAAGCATAGTAACTACAGAAGATTCTGAAAGTACTAAAGCTGCCAGTACTGAAGATCTAACTCAAACATGCTCTGAACTTACACGCGCTATAAGCACACCTGCTGCAGAAGACTCTGATTCAGCAAAACTCTGATCAAACATTAGAAGGCTCTGATCAAATCAGACTCTGATGAATCTTGCTGAAAATTGAAGAAGAAGAATTCAAGATTATATCCGTTGGAATAATTCAAACGACTCTTTCCTTATTTATGCTAGACACAAGAACATAGACAAAAAGGATTTCTCTGTGCTTTCTTCTTCTAGGAAAGGTCACTTGATGTGAAGACAAAAAGGCTCAGACCTTTTGGACACTCTTCTCAACGTGAAGCTCTCCTTGGATCAGCTGCCTATAAAAGCAAGTCTTCACTCATCTTCTTCAACTAACGTTCCATCTGAAAGAAATCAATATTCAAAGCTCTCATACTATTCATATTCTTTCTAGAATTAATTTCTTTGTTCTTAACTTTAAGTGAAAAATCACAGTTGTGATAAAGCTTGATTAGAAGCAATTTCAACACTTGTATTTGTTATTACATTTAATTGTAAGAAAACCTTAAGAAGATCCAGTTAGGATCAGTAGTTCTTGAGAAGACTTTGAACAGTTGTTCTTAGTGCTTACTATTGTAATCAGTTGATTAAATAGTGGATTAAGTCCTTGATTAAGAAAGGCAAATCACTCTAGGAAGGGTGGACTAGAGTAGTTGAGTTCAACGAACCAGGATAAAAATACTTGAGTTTTTATTTCTAAGTTTTTATCTTCATACTTATTCAACCCCCCCCCCCCTTCTAAGTATTTTCTCACCTTCAGTTGGCATCAGAGCTCCGGTTCTGTGTGTGCTACCACTTCACAGTGACAGTAAAGATCTAGTGAGAAAAACACTGATATATATTTGAATGTTACAATGGCTGATAATACAATATCTAACATTAACAACAAATATGAAGAAAGGGACAGAATCAGCACCAAACCCCCTATGTTTGATGGGGGAAAATTTGATTATTGGAAAGACAGAATTGAAAGTTTTTTCCTTGGATATGATGCTGATTTATGGGATCTGGTCATAGATGGATATGCTCATCCCACTGATGGGAATGGCAAGAAAGTAGACAAAAAATCTATGACAGATGCTCAGAAGAAGGAATTTAGAAATCACCACAAGGCCAGAACAATATTGTTAAATGCAATATCTCACATTGAGTATGAAAAAATTACAAATAGGGAAACTGCATTTGACATGTTTGAATCCTTAAAAATGACTCATGAGGGAAACTCTCAAGTCAAGGAAACAAAGGCTCTGGCTCTGATCCAGAAGTATGAAGCCTTCAAGATGGAAGACTCTGAATCTGTTGAAGCTATGTTCTCTAGATTTCAAATACTTACAGCTGGACTAAAGGTTCTGGATAAAGGATATTCTACTGCTGATCATGTGAAAAAGATCATCAGAAGCTTACCTACCAGATGGAGACCTATGGTGACTGCGCTGAAAATGACTAAAGATCTGAACAAGATCTCCTTGGAGGAACTGATCAGTTCACTTAGAAGTCATGAAATTGAACTTGAGGAAGATGAACCTCAAAAGAAAGGTAAATCTATTGCTTTAAAATCTAATAAATATGCTAAAGCATTGCAGGTAATAGAGGAAAGCTCTGAAGAATCCTCATCTGAAGATGAAGATGAACTATCCATGTTGTCCAGAAGAATAAAAAAAACTCTGGAAGCATAAAGGAAAGAAGTTCAGAAACTTCAGGAAGCCTGACCAAAGAAAAGAATCTTCTGGACACAGAAGATCTGGCAAAAAGGAGGTTGTCTGTTATGAATGTAAAGAACCTGGACATTACAAAAATGAATGTCCAAAGGTGCTGAAAGAAAAGCCTAAAAGAAAATTTGATAAGAAGAAAAAGGTTCTAATGGCCACCTGGGATGATTCAGATACATCTGAATCTGAATCTGAGTCAGAAGAAGAATGTGCCAATGTAGCTTTGATGGCAGACATAGAAGATCAGGAAGAAGGAACTTCAGGATCTGAATCTGACTCTGAATCTGACTCTGACGCTGAAGAGGTAATGGCTAAACTCACTAAAGAAGAACTTATCAAAGTTTTATCAGAAGTTCTGAAGAGCTATAACAATATTAAGCTCAAATACAAGAAGCGTCAAAGCAATCTTGTATCTGAGAATAATATTCTCAAATCAGAAGTAGCTGAGCTAAATGAAAAGAATCTAAAATTGAAAAATGATTCTGAATTAGCTCAACAAAACTCTGATTCTGAAACTGAATCTGAATGCAAAAATATTTTGGAAAAATATGATTATAGCTTTCAGAAGTTTCTTGCTAAAAGCATAGACAGAAGCAAAATGGCTTCTATGATCTATGGAGTTAGCAGAAATAACAGAAAAGGAATTGGATATGAATCTTCCTCTGGAAAGGATTTAAATCCAAAACATGTTGATAAAATTATCATCAAGAAAACTCCTTTATATTCACACTTTAAATTTGGTCACTTAAATGATATTGAACAAACACGTTCTGAAAAGAATATTCATGTGTTTAAATCTAAGGCTAGTCAGAATAAACCTTATGTTGAAAAACAGAAGTTTAGACAAACCTTCATAACAACTAACCCTAAAGGACCTAAGAAGATCTGGGTACCTAAGAGTAAAATAATTCCTGTTGTAGATGTTCTTAGCAGCAAGGTCAGGACGCCAATCATGGTACCTGGACTCTGGATGCTCACGACACATGACAGGAGAAAAGTCTATGTTCCAAAGTCTGGAGCTTAGATCTGGAGGTGATGTGAAATTTGGAGGGAATCAGAAAGGCAAGATCATTGGATCTGGCACCATTGGAAATGGTAAACTTCCCTCTATCACTAATGTTTTACTTGTTGAAGGGTTAAAGCATAACTTATTATCCATAAGTCAATTAAGTGACAATGGTTATGATATAACCTTTAATCAAAAATGTTGTAAAGCTATTAGTCAAAAAGATGGCTCTATTCTATTTAGTGAAAAGAGGAAAAACAACATTTATAAAATAAATCTTTCAGAACTTAAAGTTCAAAATATTAAATGCCTCTTGTCTGTTAATGAGGAGCAATGGGTCTGGCACAGAAGATTGGGACATATTAATATGAGACGTATATCTCAGATTAATAAACTTAATCTTGTCAGAGGACTTCCTAATCTGAAGTTCACCTCAGATGCTCTTTGTGAAGCATGCCAAAAAGGGAAGCTTTCAAAATCATCTTTTAAATCAAAAAATGTTGTTTCTACTTCCAGACCACTAGAATTATTTCATATTGATCTGTTTGGACCAGTGAAAACTGCATCCATCAGAGGCAAGAAGTATGGACTAGTCATTGTTGATGACTATAGTAGATGGACATGGGTAAAGTTCTTAAAACACAAAGATGAGTCACATTCTGTGTTCTTTGACTTCTGTAAACAAGTCCAGAATGAAAAAGATTTCAAAATTATAAAAGTCAGAAGTGATCATGGTGGTGAATTTGAAAATAAATATTTTGAAAAATATTTTAATGAAAATGGCATTGTTCATGTTAGATTTGATGATAAGCTTGGTAGTAAAAAAGCCAAAGCAGTCTGAAAACTCTGCAGATAGAGAAGTAGTCTTCACAGACTCTGAAGTCCCAGAGGCAGATAAAGCTAAAGTGAAGGAACCAGAAGCAACGCCAGATGCTATTCCTTTAACTTCTCAGATGAACAATCTAAACATTTTTGAAGAATCAATTGTTAGAGGATCATCATCCAGAATTAAAGCCTCTCATCCAGAGAATGTCATTATTGGAAAGAAGGATGATCCCATCGGAACAAGATCCTTTCTAAGATCATCTGAAGCATCATTATTTGGACTGGTGTCAAAAATTGAACCATCTTCTGTAGATGAAGCTCTGCAAGGCAATGATTGGATTATTGCCATGCAAGAAGAGTTAAATCAATTCAGTAGAAATGATGTGTGGGATTTAGTTCAAAGACCAAAAGGATTCAATATAATTGGAACAAAATGGGTCTTCAAAAATAAGCTTAATGAGAAAGGAGAAGTTGAAAGAAATAAGGCAAGGCTTGTTGCTCAAGGGTACAGTCAACAAGAAGGTATTGATTATACTGAAGCTTATGCTCCAGTGGCAAGGTTAGAATCTATACGCCTTCTTATTTCATTTGCTGCACAAAATAACATCACTCTGTATCAGATGGATGTTAAAAGTGCCTTTCTAAATGTTATTATAGAAGAAGAAGTTTATGTTCACCAGCCTCCTGGTTTTAAGAGTGAAATTTTTCCAGATCATGTTTTCAAACTAAAGAAATCTATGTATGGTTTAAAACAAGCTCCCAGAACTTGGTATGAGAGATTGAGCAATTTTCTTCTGGAGAAAAATTTCATCAGAGGCAAAGTGGACATAACACTCTTTTGTAAATCATTTAAGAAAGATCTTCTAATTTGTCAAATTTATGTGGATGATATAATATTTGGATCTACCAATACTATGCTGGGAAAGGAGTTTGCTAAATGTATGCAGGCAGAATTTAAAATGAGCATGATGGGAGAACTCAGATTCTTTCTGGGAATTCAAGTCAATCAAGCTCCAGAGTGCACTTACATACATCAGACCAAATATGTTAAAGAACTTCTGAATAAATTTAACATGACTGATAGTAAGATGGAAAAGACTCCCATGCATCCAACTAGCTCATTAGGCAAGGAAGAGGTAAGTAAGAAAGTAGATCAGAAACTCTACAGAGGTATGATAGGATCTCTTCTTTACTTAACTGCTTCTAGACCTGACATATTGTTCAGTGTATGCTTGTGTGCTAGATTCCAATCAGATCCTAGAGAATCACACTTGACAGCTGTCAAGAGGATTCTAAGGTATCTGAAAGGTACTTCTAATATGGATTTGTGTTATAGAAAATCTGATGATTTCAAATTAGTTGGATTCTATGATGCTGACTACACTGGAGACAGAGTGGAAAGGAAAAGTACTTCTGAAAGTTGTTAATTTCTAGGAAGAAATTTAATCTCTTGGTACAGCAAGAAGCAACCCACAATTGCACTTTCAACCACAGAGGCAGAATATATTGCTGCTGCTGGATGTAGCTCGCAGATGCTCTGGATGAAAAGTCAGCTAGAAGATTATCAGATATTTGAAAGTAACATTTCTATTTTCTGTGATAATACTTTTGCTATATGTTTGTCTAAAAATCTCATTTTACACTCTAAGGCAAAACATATAGAAATTAAGCATCATTTCATCAGAGACTATGTTCAGAAGGGAATCATAAATTTAGCCTTTGTTGATACAGATCATCAATGGGCAGCCATTTTCACAAAACCCCTTGTTGAAGATAGATTCAAATTTATTCTGAAAAATATTGGTATGGACTTGTGTCCAGAATAATACTTGTCAGAAGCAAATTTTACAGATGCAAAAATGCCTAATGCTCTGAAGTATTTCTTCTGATTACTTATTCATTTTCTTTAATTATTCTCTTGTGAAACTCGAAACTAACAATCCTCAGAGGATTTGAACGTTGGTTAACGTTTCATTTCTCAAAGAGAATTCAGAAGCACATGCAAGCAAACACGTGTCACTCCAAATCTGTAAAGGTGGCGTGTACACTACTGAAGAGACGTTTGAGGTGAAGTTTGAATAGTGAAAATCTTGATTTTCCCCCCAAATTGTCAGAATCAATAAATGCTTGAAATGATTTTATTCTTTTCATTAAATGCTTTGTGAGAACGTGTTGTATCTGACTGTTTGTATGCCTATGTGTTTAGTATAAATATCACACTTCTCACCACATTCACACTTTTCACATCTCATCTGTTTATGCATTTCTGTCTTCTCTTCTCTCTTCATAAAAACCCTAAGCGTGTGACAAATCCATCTTCAATGGCAACTTCATCATCAACTGCTGCACAATTTCAATCTACAATGGCTGCAGTTACCTCTGCTAATATGGGCGTAACTCCTTATACACCACCAAAAAGAACTTTGCTCACACCTGTTGAAAAGATGGAAGTTCTATGTGAGTCAATGGTGGAATTTGATTCACTTGCTGAGAATGGGTTTGAATTTCGCTCCATTATAGGTGCTCAAGGATGGGTGAAGTATTTTGACAGACTTTTTGGACCAGTTTACCCCCTTCTTGTGAAAGAGTTCTGGATCCATGCTTTTGTATACCCTAAGTTTATTTTATCTTCTGTTCTGGGCAAAGAGATAATCATAACAGAAGATCTGATTAGAAAACTCATTGGCTATGAGGAAACAGATGGAGTATCACACTTGCCAGCTGGGCGTGTTGATATGGATGAAGTATATGAAGAAGTGATGACTGCTGGACAAGCTTCTAATAAGTTCAAAGATCTGAAGCCTGACTACAAGATCTGGGCTAAGATTTTCATGGGATGCATTCATCACAGAAAGTCTACAAACTCTCCATACTATGTCAATAATGAACAGCTCTACTTTATGTATTGCTTAAGTCAGAGCACCAAGGTAGATCTTCCATATATTCTTTTTATGCATCTATGGAATCATATAAATGCTTCTAGAGAATATGTGAAAGAAAAAGGTCAAAAGATCAGAACCTGGATTCCTTTTGGAAGGTTAATCTCAGATCTTCTAACTGAGAATGGACTTGTAACTGCTCTGTATGCTGCTGGAGTTACAGAAGAACTGGAATTCACTCTTGGAAAGCCTCTGAATGCCAAAAGTCTTCAGAGACTTAAAATAGTGGAAGAACTCACAACAGCTCCCAAGAAGATGAACATTTATGAACTGAGTCAGAAGAGAACTCCTGTAGATGATTACCCTCTGTTCTATGCTGAAGAACCAAGGGAAATTGTTGTAAGATATATTGATGAGTGCAAGGCAGAAGGAAAGCCTATTCCTGCAGATATTATAAAGAGAGCAAGACAACCATTTCCTGTTGTAGAAGAAGAAGAAACACCAAGAAAGAGGACTCAACCAGAAGCAGAAGCTGCACCTGTTCAGAAGAAGCCCAAGATTGCTGAGAAGCCACAGAAGCTGCTAAAGAGGAAAGAATCTGGAGACACTCCTTATGTTCCTGCTAAACGCATCAAAATCAAAGGTACTAAATCCTCTGTATCTTCTGCAAATCCTATTGTTATAAATTATTCAAATGTTAAGTCTATTCCAAAACCACCCTCTACACAAAATAAATCACTTACTGCTCCACCTCATGTTTCAATTCCATCTCCTCAAAAATCTTCTAATCCAATTTCCATCTCACCTGTAAAACAATCCATTGTACCTAAACCATCAACAACAAAACCACCAATTCAAACTCCACAACCAGAAGTTCCAACCAAACAATCTGTACCACAAAAACAACCATCAGAAAAACAATCCACAGAACAACAACAAACAACAAAACCATCTGCACAACAAAAGCCATCTGAACAACAAAAACAACCACAAGAAAAACAACCAGAAAAATCATCTGAACCTCTACCAGAAAAAGACTTTGATCATCAACCACAAAAATCATCTGAACCTCAAATACAACAACAAAAGACACAACCACAATCATAAAATCCACCATCTAACACATCTAAACACACTGCATCTGTTCTAGTTTCATCTGAACCAATAAAAATTTCATCTGATCCACCCACCTCAGAACCCCCATCAAAACCCTCTGAAAATCCTTCAGAATCAACTCTACCATATGGAACCAACATCCCTGAGACAGAAGTTCTTGATGTTACACCACTCAGAACTGTATTTCAAGTATCTTCTACCTCTTGTACACCAACCACTTCATCCAACTCCTCAGAATCTGACATACACCCAGATTTTCTGGTATCCCCCTCTCATAGAGATTCTGAGGTAAACCAACCAGAACCCTCTATATCTTCTAAAGTTCTTACTCCAGATCCTACTCCCACACCTAAACCATCATCTAAAACCCTCATTACAAATCCTATTCCAACATCTACACCAAGACCATCTGTAACTCCTGCTTCTTCCAGACATGTATCATCTTGTTTTCAAAACCTTTCCTATGGTTTCAAACTCAAAGATTTCTATGAAAGAGTTGAACCATCTGACCCTATCACTCCTTTCAAACCCAAACTTACAATAACTCTACCATCCGTGCTTCTAACATACATTAAATCAATGTCAGAAGTAGGTTCATTAGCTACAATAGCATACTCTGCTAAATCTGCAAAAGCTGTTACTTCTGCTAAACCTGTTTCATCTGATAAACCTGCTGCTTCTGATAAACCTGCAAAATCTTCTTTCCAACCTTACACTAATAAACCATTTGATGTTGTTTCTAATAACTCAACTGCCAAACCATGTTTGATAAATGCTCTGAAAAGATCAAAATCAGACAAATCCTCTGAAATTCCATTCTTCCCCTACTACCCTCCTCCTCTGATTTCCATTCAGAAATCCTTATTTCCACCTACTCCTCAACCAAAACCAATAACATTGGAGACTCTGTTACACCCCAAACCTAGACTAAACATTGATCATTTATTTACATGTTTTTTTGCAAGAAATACAGTTGTATTTAGGTAATGTACAAAAGAAGTGTTCAGCAACAATGGATGCACAAGAATATGATGTCATCTGGAATGGCTTCATCAACAGATTCAACACTGTAGCATCAAATCTGAAGAACATATGTTCTGATGATGCGAAGCTCAGATATGCTGAAGCTGCAAGAAGTCTGTTCTGGACTGTCAAGAGATCTGGACCATTGCTTCTTACAGATGCTCCTCCATCATCAGAAGAAACTACTGCATCTGCATCTGAAGACAATCCTATGGCCATGACTCTAATAGAACAACCTTCTGGCTCTACTGCTCCAAGCTTTGAAGTGCCTATGGAAATTTACTCTGTTCAAGCTCCAGGAAATGCTCAACCTTCTTCATCTGAGATAAAGAAAGAACATCCATATTTTGAGGATAAAATTGCTGCTCTGGAAGCTGGTCAATCAGAAATCAAGTCTTGGATGGCCAAACAGGATAAAAAGTCTGAAGACATGACTGAGTGGATGTCAAAACAGGATCAGAAGAATGAAACAATGGCTAAGTGGATGTCAAAGCAAGAACAGTCCTCATCTGAGATCACGGATCTGTTGAAGATGCTTTTGTCAAAACACTCTTAGTTTTTCATTTTTTTTTTTCATTCTGATGTTTGCTTATGTTTGTTGAATATCTTCTGATGTATGTATTCTTGCTCTAAACTGAATTGAATGAAATCTCAAAGTTTTCTCCACATGATTTATTTCATTTACTATTTCCTTTTATTTGTCTTTACAAAGTTCTTACTTTTTGCTTATGACAAAAAAAGGGGAGAAAATATAGATCTGAACTGTTTAATTAAATTTCACCAGAATGAAACTTCAGACATATCTATTTTATCTAACATTAAATCTAAGTATTTCAGAACATTTGATAAGTACACTCTGTAAAAGAAACTCTGAGACTTTCAGATCATTTGACAATTATCAAACTCTGACTTTGAAATATGCAAGACACTCTGACTCTCAAATGTTAAAGAACAATCAAGCTCTAACTCTGAAAAATACTCAAGACAAAAGGGAAGTTTCTATTCCTTATCTGTATTTAATTCATGGGGAGATTCATCATCTCAGGGGGAGTTATAATTATTATATTTTCAATTAAACAAAATTTCTGATGTTTTTGTCATCATCAAAAAGGGGGAGATAGTTAGAACACAGATTGGTTCTTAATAATATCTCTATGTTTTGATGATAACTATTATGAAATTTTGTAATTAAGAATTATATACTCTAAAATTTGCTTAAGAGTTTTTACTGCAGATAGTAAAGGAATTAACACTCCAGAAGCAAATCAGAATTGAACATAAGAAATTTGCTAGACTCTGAAGCGCCAGATGCAATCATTAGAAGATTCTGAATGCTACCAACAGAAGATCTTGAGTGTAGCCTCCAGAAGGATCTGAAGCAGAAGCTCTAGAAGAATCTAAAGCAAGTCAGAAGCATCTGACCCAAAGAAGAATTTTGTATGAAGAGTTTTCAAAGCATAGTAACTACAGAAGATTCTGAAAGTACTAAAGCTGCCAGTACTGAAGATCTAACTCAAACATGCTCTGAACTTACACGCGCTAAAAGCACACCTGCTGCAGAAGACTCTAATTCAGCAAAACTCTAATCAAACATCAGAAGGCTCTGATCAAATCAGACTCTGATGAATCTTGCTGAAAATTGAAGAAGAAGAATTCAAGATTATATCCGTTGGAATAATTCAAACGACTCTTTCCTTATTTATGCTAGACACAAGAACACAGACAAAAAAGATTTCTCTGTGCTTTCTTCTTCTAGGAAAGGTCACTTGATGTGAAGACAAAAAGGCTCAGACCTTTTGGACACTCTTCTCAACGTGAAGCTCTCCTTAGATCAGCTGCCTATAAAAGCAAGTCTTCACCCATCTTCTTCAACTAACGTTCCATCTGAAAGAAATCAATATTCAAAGCTCTCATACTATTCATATTCTTTCTAGAATTAATTTCTTTGTTCTTAACTTTAAGTGAAAAATCACAGTTGTGATAAAGCTTGATTAAAAGCAATTTAAACACTTGTATTTGTTATTACATTTAATTGTAAGAAAACCTTAAGAAGATCCAGTTAGGATCAGTATTTCTTGAGAAGACTTTGAACAGTTGTTCTTAGTGCTTACTATTGTAATCAGTTGATTAAATAGTGGATTAAGTCCTTGATTGAGAAAGGCAAATCACTCTAGGAAGGGTGGACTGGAGTAGTTGAGTTCAACGAACCAGGATAAAAATACTTGAGTTTTTATTTCTAAGTTTTAATCTTCATACTAATTCAACCCCCCTTCTAAGTATTTTCTCACATTCAGTTACCAGTGTTGGGCCTGGCAACCCAGCCCAACGCATAGTAACTGTTGGCCCTGCGCTGGGGGCTCATTATAAATACCCTCTTCCACTAGAGGGTCAGGTAATCTAATTCTTACTCTTTTCTCTTTGTACTTGTTATCACTATGTTTGTCCCTTACTTTAACATCAGAGTGTGTTTTAGGTACACCCCCCCCCCCCTCTTTTTCCGTCAGGTCAATAGTCCGACAGCTCAGACGCGTAACAGGCCAACGATCTCTTCTGATCATATATATATATATATATATATATATATATATATATATATATATATATATATATATATATATATATATATATATATATATATATATATATATATATATATATATATATATATATATATATATATATATATATATATATATTTGAAGGATAAAATTAGATTTTTGTTAAAATAATATAAATGAAAAAAATAATAAGTTAAAAGCTATAAACTCAAACTATTTTAAATAATTTTTGAAAAAAAACATATAAATTAGTATAAAAATTACAAACTAAAAACTAAACAATACTTACTAAACAAGATTTTTTTTATTAAAATGAGATGAAAAATTAAAAACTAAAGTCGATCTTATCAAATAAACTCTATATGTGTCAAGTGTGAGAAAAAATCTCCCTAGAGAGAGAAAAATATTAACGTGTCAAGTGAATTATAATATTGAATTGAAATTAGAGATTAGACTAAAAATATAGTAAGAGAATATGGTGAAGCCACATGCCCTAAGAAAATCTAAAGAAATACTGCCTAATTTATTTTTTACAAAGTACTTTTTAATTTTTAGAAGAATGGACTAAAAAATAGTTAAAGAATTCAAAAAGCTCAAAATTAAAAATGAAAAAAAAGGTAGAAGAGTTCTCTATAGATGTGAGAAATATAAAAGTGTCTATTTAAAAAAAAATGTACAAGTCTTCCACTTGTTTCTTACTTGCTAAGGCAGAAAAAAAAAAGGTTTGGAGAAAACTTGCATCACCATGTTAGAATCTGTTTCAATCTAGAGCTTGACCTAATTCTTATCCTTAGATATTTCCATGGCTCTTAACAATGACAAAACTTATCATGAGTTAAAGATGAGTTAAAGAGGCAAGATGAAATCTTCTCTATTTGGAAAAATTCCCACATCCAACAAGAGAAAGATTGTATTTATAAGTTCCATCACAATTACATTTGGTCCAATCAAAAGTAAGTGGCAGCCAAAACACTTCTATGATTGGAAGAGATTTAAAAGGTTTAATACATTAAAGCTTTGATAATTTTAAAATCATCCATTGATGAAGAATAGCTGCTAGAGGAGTTGTATTCTGCCAATATTACATGAGCCTTGATCTTTGGAGATGTAATAGTGAACATTTGGATTATTTCTTCGGAATTAATTCTATTTTAAAATAGAATTTATAACTTTTAAATTTAAACATGATTTTTATATTGAAATTGAATGTTTAACTCATTTTTATTTAAATGTATCATAACATAAATAATTTTATCTTCAACTCATTTTTATCAAAATCAATTTTACAGAGAATTCACTCAAAATCAATTTGCATCACCACAAAATCAAAAACACTCTGAAGAACAAATCCAATATACCTATTGTCTATTAAGTTTAGTTGAAAACATACTTGTCATTTGTATAATTGCTATTAACCAATGTGATAATCCACAACACTTCAGAATTACGGTAATGTAAAGAAAAAATTTGTGTTGTAATCCATGCATGCTTAATTAATATTGTTATAATGATATGAACCAGAAACTACCACATACCTTGATTATATTACCTCTAACAATGGTATTATTCCTGCTAAAACTTTGGCACAAATTGTCCTTCATCTTTAAACCACAAATCAAGAATCATTTGAATCAAATCTTATGCTATTTTATTATTCTTATCAGTCAAATACTGAGAAAAAAAAGAAAGTGAGTGAATATAGACTAAATGGCTTTGGACTTCATGTATGGCTTGTTTATGGATATTATTAAACAATGAAACTATATTCCTGGATGACATTCTCCTCCTTTTCACTTGTGTCAGCCATAGAATTCTCAATGTTATCATCACAAGTAGAACTGATAATTGTCTCGTTACTTGGACGTAAACATTGCGACTTTGAGTTGTCTGAAGGTTCTGAGTTCTTCCTCTTCCTCTTTGAGTTGAGAAATCCGTACTCAAGAGCTTCCAATGCCTTAGTGGTTAACGGTCGGTTCCTTGTACTTTGACGGCGGTTAACAATGATTGGTTGGTGCTCCTTATTTAAATCAGGAATCTCATCTGTTGTGTTGTGCTGGGTTGTCTCAGATGATGATGGTGACAATGTTTGAGCACGTTGATCATCGTTTTGCGGTATTGCCTTAGAGGATGGTATTTCCAATTCAAGTGTTAAGTCAGGTGCAACTTCAGGAAAATTCAAGTCAATCAACATCCTGTTTTCAGAATTTTTCGCAGAAACTTCTCCAACCTGGAGGTTCTCAGTTACACTTCCTTCATTGTTCATATTGTTGCCTTTAGCCGGATAACTTGGGCAAGACAAAGTTTCTAAATCTACCGACATATCCATGCCCTCAGATGCTTCAAGTGGGTCTGACGATGAGAATGGCTCATTTAAATCAAAATTTCTGTTCATAGAAGTTTTTTTAGCACTATGGCTAGATTCTCCATGGTTACAAGCTCTTAACTCCTGCATTTTTGTGGTGCAGGAAAAATATTTTCCGCAATCATCAGATGTCATCTTTTCAACCAATGGCTGCTCGTTCATCTCCTTTGTAGGCTCATCATCATTCAGATCAAAATTACGAGTATGACTAGATAAGTCTGGGCGCTTCCCCTTATCTGAGATTTCTTCAACACGGTTGTAGGAATTAGCACGTTCAATGTGGTATGAAGAATTAGTATGTTCAACCTGACCTTCAATAGGGTTTGAAGCATTAGCTTGCTCAACCTGACCTTCAATAGGGTTTGAAGCATTAGCTTGCTCAACCTGATCTTCCACACGGTACGAAGAATTAGTATGTTCAGCCTGACCTTCAATAGGGTTAGAAGCATTAGCTTGCTCAACCTGATCTTCCACACGGTACGAAGAATTAGTATGTTCAGCCTGACAATCAATAGAGTTTGAAGCATTAGCTTGCTCAACCTGATCTTCAACACGGTACAAAGAATTAGTATGTTCAACCCGATCTTCAATACGGTACGAAAAATTAGCATGTTCAACTTGATCTTCAATATGGTACGAGGAATTGTTTTTCTCAACCTGATCTTTAACATGGTATGTAGAATTAGCAGGTTCAACCTGATTTTCAGCATGCTGTGAAGGATTAGCTTGTTCTACCCGATCTACAATAGGACTTGAAGCATTAGCTTGCTCAATCTGATCTTCCGAGTCTTCAGATGTAGTTGTCTCAGATTCACTAGAACTGCAGCTTGAAATGGTAGATATATTCCCAGGTTGAAAAGGTAAGCTTTTCATTTGTCTCACTTTATGTTGATCGGTATCATGAACCATGCTGGTATCCACAATTGTAAACTTCACGAGATCCGGTTTGCACTTTGAACTGGGAGATTGAAACAAAGGATATTGATGTGTATTTGACACACCATCTTGGTTTTGATTATTTTGCATGTTTACCTGATCAGCACTACCGTCGGTTGTTTGAACTTCAGTCTCAAGAAGCCTAGGGTCAGATGTCACTTTATTCAGTACATCACTTATAGAGTCGAAGTATTGGTTACCTTTGGCCAGTTTCCTTCTTGAAAATTTCTTAATACCAGGTACAAGAAAAACCAAAGTTTGTTTTGTTCCGGTAACAAAATTATCCTTTGGCTCTTCAGAATGCCAACCGTTTGCTAAAAGACGAGGCCAAACAGCTTCCCAGAAAAGATCACTAGATCGAGCTTTACTTAATCTAAAATCTCCTGTTAGGATCTTCATTATATCTGCAGATGTAAGAGAGGAGCAAGCTTTTCCGGCTGGTATTTCATGGCGGACAGGAAGGGTGTGATTGATCTTTGGAGGCTCAAGAGCGGTGCCAGTAAGGTCATGCTTCCCTTTGCCAATACCTACTGCAACTATAAGGACCTCAATGCCAACAGCATTCTTTAGAGCAAATACGTATTCTTCAAATGGCATCTTTCCCTCCACAAAATTCTTCGAAATCTGCAGTGTAATATAATGTGAGTTTAGGAAACACTGTTTTTCTGGTGATGAAATGCATGGGCTTAGAAATAGAAATTGCAAAAAAGCAACTTAGAAGCTTATTTACAATGGCTAAGTGAACTATCAAGTCAACTATGGACATGCATATGTCACACTTCTACCTGAAGAACATAGAGTGACTGTGGTAACTTCTACAACGTTTAAACGTTCAAGGAAATGATACAAATTCAGACAGCCTTGATAACAGCAAATAGTTGCTGAAATTTCTTTTGTACAGTGCTGCTTATTGTCAATAAGTATCATGATAATCCACATATTAGCAAAGATGCTTAATGACAGTAAAGTGTTTATGTTAAAACAAAATCATTCGTTGCAAGTTCAAATAAAAAATAGCTAGCATTTCCGAGACAATTTTCTGGAAGGTAGCTGACAAATTATTAAAAGATAATAATCATGAAAGAAACAGTGCAGCCATATGTGTATATGCGGGTATGGCTTGAATATTAAACCAAGGATATATAACATGCAGAAGTTGATGAAAAGGTTATTTTCAGTTCTTTTTTAGCATGACAGTAAAACTTAAGCTTGCACTGATAATGAATTAGTATTTAACCTCCAACAAAAATCATTTTTTAACTAATCTACCTTTTGAACAAATATCTATAATTCAGGAACACTGACAAAAACATTTAAATCATGCAAAAACGTGGCTTAACCAGGTATACCTTTGTATGACAATGACTAGGATGCACTAAGGTACGCAAGAGTCTGAGACCAGAAAGATACCTCAGTCAAAGTAGTTTGACAGTCCTTTGCAACATGGGAAAACAGTCTTGATAGCAATTCTTGTTGCCTCCAACCAGTGAATATTTTCTGTCCAAATATACATCGCCTAGTTTTCGACTTTCGGCATTGTGCCCATCGGGTATATCCTTTAGACTTATAAAATTTACCGTAATAAAAAAACAATATGTCTCCCATACTTTTAGTCCCAACAAATTTCTTCAAAAAAATAAGGTTCTTCCCAAATGCATAGAGGCCAAGAAGAAAACTGTTATATTCAATATCAGTCCAAGTCTGACTACACAACAATTCAGGAACAAGATATCTGCCTCTTGGCGGGTCTAGTTCGGGTCTCAGTTCCGAGCCAATATCTGCCTCACCATTTCTACAAGAGGATTTAAAATTCGAAAACCCTCCTACATTTTTCCCTTCACAAATAACACGCCCCTTTCGACCTGTGCCAGATTCTAAACTCTCTAAACCGCAACTTCTGTCGAATTCACAATGTGTCCACATTAGAGGAAGTGGTAATCCTAGAGAAAAAGACTCTGGTATATTGACCGCAATTTCCGAATCTCCTGTTTTCTTTACAATCTGAGACCGGTACACTGCCCCAATATACGGAGGAAGTTCTGCCTGGTACTCTTCTCCAACACGAGGTTCCACTTCTGGCTCTCCAAACTCATCTTCCATATCAGAAACATCCGAAGTAAGAATTCCTCCGGCCGATTTCACTTCACCGTCTTGTTTGTTGCCATCAAAACAAATAGGATTCATCTGCTAATAGTGGACATTGAGTTGAAAAGACCATAGTATAATAAATTTTCTCAATTTTAAAAGCAGCAAAAAATTTTGCCCTTCATTGCAACCATTAAGCACAAGAATTCATTTATCACTCATTAACTATCAAACACGACACCAGACACCAGAAACACGACAATGATACTAACACGTCGACACCGATAACAATTTGAAAAAATGAACTAATTCAACATAATCAATCACAAGTGTTAGTGTCGGTTTCAGACACCGACACCGGCACAAAAAAATACAAACACACTTTTTTCCGAGGTACCGGTGTTACAGAGCTCATTAACATATTAAGTGAATTGATAATTAACCGATTCAAATTCATGAAAAAAAAAAAAAAAACTGACGCAAAATCATGTATGTCAAATTAAAATTAAATTTTAATCCCATCAGAAAATATAATTCACACATATTTCCTATCAATAAAAATCCTATTGCGTTGCTGCAATATGAAAAAAAATAAAAAATAAAAAAATAAAAAAAAAACTGTTGTGAATCTTTACACAGAAAAACCTTTCAACTAACAAGAACATTCCGAAAATCCACAACTAACAATAATTCCAAACCTAGATCAAATTTCAACATTCTACACATATTTCAATACTGATTAAACATTAAACATTAAACAAAAAATAAAAATAATTACAAAATTAAAAAATCGAAGAAAACCAAAAACGAAGCATCTCACTCTTCAGTGATCGAAGAAAAAAAATACAAACAAAACAATCAGAAACAAATTGAAATTGATTAAAGCAATCATAAAACCAATAACAATGGGGTTTATTATCATAATTGAGAGAAAAACCAATAACAATAAAATTAAACACGATAATTAAGAGAAGTAGATAATAATAATAACAAAACTAATAACCGCTTGAAAATGCAAAGCATGCAGAAAGTAATAGTAATGATTAGAACCTTGATGAAGTTGAATTCACACGTGTGAAAATCGAGCAGAGAAAATGAGTAGAAAAACCTCAATTGTCAACGTATTTGCGGTGGTGGAGAGAACTGAAATTAATAACAGATACATTAGTAATATTAATTAATTAAATCGAAATAAAAAAATAATAAGAAAATGATATATACTGATAAAATAAAATAAAAAAGAGTAGAGACGATTGATTACTAGTAATAAAACTGGTATTATGATAAACATAGGTGAACTGTGATGACAGCAAAAGTTGAGTTTCGCACAGAGAGAGAGAAAATAAAGCGATCAAAAGAATAAAGAAAGGAAATTCTGCGACGTTGAAACTTGAATCTAAGCTAACATTTTTATTCATTCGGGTTTGATAAATAACTCCTTATTTATTTATATCTAAAAGATAAAATCATTTTTGTGTTTATGGGCCCAAAATACCCAAATCCATTGAATTTTTTTCATAGCTTTTAAAACACTTTTTCATGTAATTGTGAATTAATAAAAATATATTTATTAATTTGCTCTTATCAAGTACTGTAGTACTTTTTTTAAAAATATTTAGTGAATTTGGATTTGTCTTTTTTTATTTGGTAAAAGAAAATTTTATTGTCTTAAGATTCATTGTTTTGGCTGTTTTCTTAATAATATTTTTACTAATGTTAGATGATATGGTAGGATAAATTCTTATAAAATTATAAATAGATAAAAAATTGAAAACTTTATATTCAACTTTAATATTTTTTTAGTAATTTTATAATGAGTATAAATCAGTAAATCTGACTATACATTATCATCTGTATTTTATAGCATTTGAAATATATTATATTATTTTTTTAATTAAAAAGTTTAGGAAAGGGATAAAGTTGAAGAATTTTAAGAAGGGATGAATTTCATAAATAGATAAAATAATATGATGGTCAAAACTATATCTAAAAATATGTTTTAAAAAATATTTTATTATTAATTTAAATGTAACATTTTTCAAATTTTTATTTTTTTTATTTATAAATATTTAGAACTTTTTTTTAAAAAAGTTTCAAATAAAATATTAGTTTAAATAATTTTTCTTAAATGTTCTTTTATAAATTTTATCATCTTATTATAAAGTTTTTTGATTGTTAAAATTTAAAAAAAATAATTTTAATTTAAAATTATTTTGAATATTTTTTCATAAAAATCATTTTTAAAATATACCATTTGAAAATTTTATTATTTAGACTATGTTTTAGTCTTAAAAATTGTATATTTTAAGGTTAAGATTAATCTTTTAATTTATAAAAAAAAATGATTTTTATTTTTAATATCTTAATTTTTTTAATAAGATTAATTGAAATACATAAAATTACTTTATATTTTCATCCAATTAGAATGAATCATTTTGACACATAAATATGAAATTAAAAATTAAAAAAATTAATTATAATTAAATTATTTTAATAACTACTTCTTTCATATTTTTCTCATCTTACGAATCAAAATGATTCATTCTAATTAAATTACTGTATAAAATAATTTTACACGTATATTTCAATTAATCTCTTTTTTATTATAATCATTTTAAAAGAAAAACTACTTTTTTTATAAATTAAAACAAACTTATCCATATTTTATTGTGGTAGGTGAAGTAACTTCGTACTTGAGAATGAGATAGATGAGTGTAAAGTTGTTATTCGCTTTGGTCTTATTAAAAAAATGTTTCATTCAAAAAAAAAGTATGTTTAAAAATAATTATTCCTTCACAATGTAGCATTTAATATTATTTTTTATATTCTTATTTATTAATTTTTACTTTATTTAATTATTTTATTAATTATAATTAATGATAAAGTTGTTCTAATAAATAATATTAGTTTTATTATTAAAACTAATTTATTTAATTTTTTTTTTAAAACCGTATTTTTCTCAAATAAGACATTTTTATAAGATGGATGTATTATTTAATACATTAACATTTCTTCATATTTTCTTATAATAACTATAATTAAAAAAAATTGTTGATACTTATTTTCTCTACTTTTTTATTATATATTATTTCAATGTTAAAAAAAATATAATTATTGTGATATAAAAAAATAAAGACAAAAATATTGTTTAAGTTTTTTAAGTTATTTTAAAATATCACGTTAATCTTTTAAGTTTTTTTTTAACGTTTTGCTTTTTTATGTTAAGTAACATTTGCGTCGTTAACCTTTTTAAAAATCTTTGTTCCAATAAATTACAAACTCATATACCATTTGAACTAGTCTTTCGTGCTGATCACGAATATGTAATCAAATTCATTAAACAAGTTACGGTTCATGAGAATCAGGGGAAAAAACAGACAAATACATAATGAAAAATCGTTCAATCCAACTAAAATACACAATCAAACGCAAATTTAATTAATATTCGTGATCAATGCAAAAAAATCAATTCAAATGGTATATGAGTTTGCAATTTATTGTAACGAAATTTTTTTAAAAGGTCAATGACGCAAACGTTATTTAACATAAAAGACCAAAGTGTTACAAAATAAACTTAAAAGACTAACTTGATATTTTAAAATAACTTAAAGACTAAAAAAAATATTTTTGCCAAAGATAAATTATAAATCATTTTATAAAACCATTTTATATTAATGTTATAAAAAATTAATTTTAAAAAATTAAAAGATTTAGATAATACGTATGAGTCACATTTCATCAAAAGCGAAAAACTATCTTATAGAAAAATAAAGATCCATATATATATAATGAGTAATTGTTTAAATTAGCTTGTACCCTAAGTTAGCTTGTAATGAGTAATTGTTAAAAAGCTCATTAGGTTAGTGTGCTATTTTTCTTATAAATAGCATGCTAGTCTCTCATCTTGTATAAGGAAAAATAGGAAGATAAAATCATAATTCAAGAGAGAGAGGTTATTTACTATTCTTGTATACTTGTAATCTTATTTGATAAATAAAAGAAAGAATAACAGTTTATAACCAATCCTTTTTTTTCTTCTTGTTCTTCTTCCTTGTTTTCTTTGTTAACCCTAACTCTTGTATGTTTCTTGAATATAAAGAAGTCGTTTATATTTTGTTTCAAAGCATTCTATTCACAATAAATTGGTGCGGTGAGCGTGGAGAAGATGCCTTCAACAAAGTATGATATTAAAAAGTTCAACGGAGTAAACGACTTCGCTCTATGGCGCTTGAAGATGAAAGCTCTACTGGTTCAGCATGGTTGTTTGGAAGCGTTGAAAGGAGAGGCAACCATGGACGCTGCCTTAACGACAAAAGAAAAGACAATCATGATTCAGAGGCTGTAGCAGGTACTCCTTAAAAAATTGGTTTAACTAAGAGATTCAATCGAACAAACCTTGAAAGATTTAGATGCATGTTGGTTAGTGTTGGATTGAAGAAGGTGTTTTGGGCGGGGGTTGCTTTGACATCAGCCTATCTGAGAAATAGGTGTCCCTCGACTGCCTTGGGAATGAAGAAGTTTGGTCAGGACATCCACCTAGTCTTGACAGACTGAGATTATTTGGTTGTGTGGCCTATGCTCATATTAGGCAAGACAAGGTCGAACCTAGAGCTCTGAAATGCATGTTCATGGGATACCCTGAAAGAGTCAAAGCTTATAGGCTATGGTGCCTAAAGCCAGGTAATAGGAGGTGTATCATCAGTTGATATGTAGTTTTCAATGAAGCAGAGATAACTTTCAAGAAAACTGATGATGCTGACGAAGAGCTGGAACAGGGAGAGATTCCTGTTGAGGTGAAGCATGTTGATGTTGAATTGCGTATCCCAGATGAAGTCGAAGAAGACGCAAAAGATGTTGTCGGAGATGGGGAGGCTGATAATGACTACCTGCTAGCAAGAGACAGGTCAAGGAGGGTCATCAAGCCACCTCAGAGACTTGGGTGTGCAGATCTTATAACTTATACCTTAATCTCTATAATTGAGATTCTAGACGAAGAACCTAGAGACTATAAGAAAGTTATGAGGAGTTGAAAGAAGACTGAATGGCCGAAGGCCATGGATGATGAGATGAAATTTATTCATGATAACAATACCTGAGAGTTGATCAAGAAACCTGTTGGAGCTAGGTTAGTCAGATGTAAATGGATTTTCAAAGTTAAGGAATGGACCAAAGGAGTGGCGTCGAAGAGATAGAAGGCAAAATTGGTCGTTAGGGGGTTCACTCAGAAAGAAGGTGTCGACTTTAATGATGTGTTCTCTCCTGTTGTGAAGCACAAATCCATTCAAATGTTGCTTGCCATAATGGCACAGTTCAACCTTGAACTGGAGCAAATGGATGTGAAGATTGTGTTCTTGTATGGTGATCTAGATGAAACAATCCTTGTGAGGCAACCGGAAGGGTATATCGAAAAAGGGAAGGAAGATTATGTGTACAAACTGAATAGATATTTATATGGACTGAAACAATCTCCTCGACAGTGGAATAGGAGATTCGACAAGTTCATGACACGCATAAGTTTCATTAGAAGTCAGTTCGACCACTATGTTTACTTCAGATTTTGACCTAGTAATTCATTTGTTATTCTGTTGCTTTATATGGATGATATTCTAATAGCAAGCAACAATGTCGAAGTAGACATGGCAAAAAGATCTAGACCCGTAAGGGCCCGTCCGGACCCGCCCCGAAATTAGCGGGAAAAACCCGGTTTGAGTGGGTACGGGTGTGGGTGCGGGGAAAATCCGACTTTTAATTACGGGTGCGGGTACGGGTGCGGGGAGACGCTAAGACCCGCCCGCACCCGGTCCTGCCCCGCCCCCGAATAATGCATTTTAGTTTAATTCTCTTATTTTACTTATTTTAATATTCATTTATTAATTATATTTTTAATTAAATTATTAATATCTTTATTGCAATTAAAATAATTGAATTAATCAAATTAATATTCATTTACTAATTAAAATTTTAATTAAATAATTAATTAATTTATTAAAATAATCAATTTTTTAATTAAATTATTAATTTTTATTGCAATTAAAAAGAAATTAATTTTTTTGCGGGGGGGGGGGGGGGGGGGGGGGGTGCACCCGTTCTCTACCGGGGGCGGGTCTGGACGGTAAATTTTTATCCCCGGTTGGGTTTGGGGGCGGGTGTGTTACATGGAGGCGGGTGCGGGTGCGGGTATAGTAAAACCCGCCCCGACCCGCCCTGCTGCCATCCCTATGTCGAAGATGTAATAAGGGTGAAGGCTAAACTCAATAAGGAGTTTGACATGAAGGATTTGGGATATGTGTTCACTATGTTTGGGACAGGAATCACTTGAAAAGCTACACTTCAGAAGGTTGTTGCCTTATCAACAACTGAAGCGAAATATATCGCCCTAACTGAAGCTGTGAAGGAAGCATTGTGCCTTGAAGGTTCTGCAAAGAAGTTGAAACTCCAAGGTCGAGTTATCACTGTTAAATGTGATAGTCAAAGTGCAATACACCTGTCAAAAAATTCAACCTATTATGAGCGAACCAAGCACATTGATGTGAGGCTGCATTTCGTCAGAGGGGTAATCAAGCATGAAGAAGTCCAAGTGCTGAAGGTTTCGACAGATTATAATGTTGCTGATATGATCACTAAGACATTGCCCAGTTGCAAATTTTTCCATTGTATGCAGTTGATAAAGCTGCATGAAGAAATCTAGTTTCTTGATGTTATAGAGTTAAATCCAAGGTGGAGATTTGTGAGATATTGGATCAAACTCTAGTATGCTATCAGAGTAATGCATGTTGTAGTCGAAGTTTGTTTTAACATGCATTAGTCAATATTGCTAGGTTTGTTAGCATGTTGAATTGGACCTTGCTTGTAAGCCTAATTGTTTAAGTTAGCTTGTAATGAGTAATTGTTAAAAAGCTCATTATGTTAGTGTGCTATTTTTCTTATAAATAACATGCTAGTCTCTCATCTTGTATAAGGAAAAATAGAAATATAAAATCATAATTCAAGAGAGAGAGAGAGAGAGAGAGGTTATTTGTTACTATTGTATACTTCTAATCTTGTTTGATAGATAAAGAAAAGAATAACAGTTTATAATCAATCCTTATTGTTTCTTCTTATTCTTCGTACTTGTTTTCTTTGTTAACCCTAACCCTTGTGTGTTTCTTGAATATAAAGAAACCGTTTATATTTTGTTTCAAGGCATTCTATTCATAACACACACACACACACACACACACACACACACACACACACACACACACACACACACACACACACACACACACACACACACACACACACACACACACACACACACACACACACACACACACACACACACACACACACACACACACACACACACACACACACACACACACACACACACACACACACACACACACACACACACACACACACACACACACACACACACACACACACACACACACACACACACACACACACACACACACACACACACACACACACACACACACACACACACACACACACACACACACACACACACACACACACACACACACACACACACACACACACACACACACACACACACACATATATATATATATATATATATATATATATATATATATAATGACATAAATATCTCCTTTGATATTTTGTCATCTAACACCAATTGATCAAATATTAAAGTTATCAAAATATCCTCTCTTATACTTATTAATATTGTTCTGTCTCTTTATCAATAATTGATCTCTTTAGAGTCCACAACTTACTCTATTGATATCAACGGATGACATTTAGAGCACTTAAAGTTTCAATTATTTCAACTGACATAAGTTAGAGTATATAGGAACTTAGTTGATCCCAACTAACACCCAGTTAAGCATTTAAGCGTATATATGGATGAAGGTTTTTTTAATATGGAGACTCTTATTGTGAATGGAGAAACATTTAATATTATTATAATAAATAAAAAATAAAAAAATATCAAATCGGAAACATATTAGTACGAATTAAAGTAAAATTAAAAAATCAATTTTAATATCTATTAGAGAGTCCAAATAAAATTAAACTTAAGGAGTAATCTTTCCTAAAATTTGTTGGCATTTAACCATTTGATCAATAACCAAAAGTTAGATAAACACTTTAGGTACTAAAATCATTTAATAGAAATTACATACAAAAAAAATTAAATAATCAATATTGTATTACACTATTTTTGAATTAATGAATTTCACTTTTTTGAACAAACATGTTTTATATTTGTTCCATTCTCAACTAATTGTCATTGCTGATGGAGGTTTAAACTCATAGTTAGGACTAGGGACCTTATCGGTTTAGATTTCCTTCTTTACTTTTAATATTTTTCACTTTATTGTTTCCATAATCCGTAGTCTTTAATCTTCTTCATGGATGAAACATCTAAGCATAAGGGTTGGCAACAAGTTAAGAGGAGGCCTTGAAAATCAAATGGACACTACAAAGGGAGAATGGATACGAACTCTAGAAGTAGAAGAGATGGTAAAGCACATTAAAATTGATCAAACTTTTTCTTCACCCAGGTTTTCATATTCAAATGGTGCTAAAGAG
The DNA here is from genome assembly GCA_963859935.3 of Lathyrus sativus. Classification (NCBI taxonomy): domain Eukaryota; kingdom Viridiplantae; phylum Streptophyta; class Magnoliopsida; order Fabales; family Fabaceae; genus Lathyrus; species Lathyrus sativus. Next base: position 677,577,401 of record OZ012737.1, read on the forward strand.
ATGTATGACATATTTAAGGTATATAGAGACATTGATGAAGTAGTGACTCCTTCTTGACGTGAAAAAAATGGAAGGAGACTTGGTTTCACAAGATTGTTCAATATGGATGATGAGAGAAGGATGGTTGTGAGGCTGGATAATATCTTCATCAACAATGTGAAGCTCTTTGTCAACATACCAAGATTTCAAAGGGATAGACATGATGACAAAAACATGAGAATGTCTGAAATTATGATAACATGAAAAATACATTCAAAACCAACAACAACAATGCAAGAAGACTCACTGAACCACACAAATCATTTGCATATTTTTTGAAAAATAAAGCAGGTACCAATATGGGAGATCATGAGCATCAAAGACAACATCACAAAAAATATGATAAGAAGCCAGTTTTTACACACCTTCAATTTAACACCAAGGAGGAAGATAAGGGTAGGTTCAATAAAGCCTACGTTGGTGTTGTTACAAACCCGGGAATGACGTACAATATTCAAGAATCTTTTCATCTTGAGGGTTGCATTTCTATCAAGATCGCACCAATGGGCGCAAATTTATGCCTAATGTAGGAAATGGGAGAAGGGGAATTGAAGGATTTGGTTGAGGATGCTAGAGACTGGTTATCATAATGGTTCATTGAAGTTCGACAGTGGTCCCCCAATGACATTAACAATGAAAGGTTAACGTGGTTATCATATTTTGGAAACCTATATCATGCATGGCGTTCGAAATTCTTTGATTTTCTAACTTGCTCGGTAGGAAAATACATTTGCTCTGATGATGAAACAAGAAACTAAACTAATTTTGATGTGGCTAGAATACTTATCAGAACCAAGTATTCCCTGGACATTAATAATGCATTAATGTGGATATTGATGATCATGTTTATCGTGTCAAGATGGTGGAAGGCATACATGGGCCTAAGAGGATTGACATTCCCAAACATCATGATACATCTTCTACAAACTCGAAAGCAACATCCTCTGATGATGGAAATAGGGTTTGGGACTTGGATGGAAGGGATGAGGATGATGATAGTCCTCACAATGGTATGGTTGGTGCAAATGAAGATAATGAAGAGTCACTCATCAGAACTACTCTGGTGGTTGATTTGACCTCTCTAAGGGCCTCATTGGGTAACACTCAATAACTTTTACCTAAGGACAAAGAAGATGTGATAACTACAGTAAAGCAAATCCCTATTGTCAGCGGCACCGCGGATCAGCCCCTGAAGCATGTCAATGGTGGGTCCCAGGGTGTAAGGGTTCAGAGGAAAAAGGTGAGTAGGAACAAGTCATCTTTGGTGTATGGGAAATTGGCCAAACAACACCTTTTGGCTAAATGCTCGTGGCAGATCCCAGGAAACATGGAAAGAAGATTGCAAAGACTTCTAATTTGAAAGTTATTCCCTATGAGAGGGAAGATTCAGATCCCATTTTAATGAGCCCTAATGATCCAGTGGGCCTTGAGTCTCTTAGGTCCAAGAAACATTCAAAGATAAAATTATTGGCAGAGGTGTTAAAAAATGTTGATAAACCTTTTGAACCTTTGAATTTCTACTTCCCACCATTAACTATAATGTCTACATCTCCAATCAATTCTGCTAATGAATTAACAAATTTCTCCGATGGTTCAGTGTTATATTGTGACTCAATTTCTACGGGGTACATAATTCAAGGCAATAGTAGAGCAAGAAGAAATCACAAATTGGATGTTGCTGCTAGGGTGTGGTCTCAAAGAAAAACATTGGGTATTGTTGGGGAGGCCTCAGATGAAGCTTTTGAAGAGATCATCAAAAGCATGAAGGTAAGACATTCTAAAGAGGCCATCCTGAGGAAGGAGAACTCAAGTGGTGAATCATGAATATTATATCTTTAAATATTCGAGGGTGTGGTATGGCCGTCAAAATAAAAAGGGTCAAGCCGTTAATTTTGAAGGGCAAAGTGGATATCATGTTCATTCAGGAGACAAAACCAAAACATACCTGAAACTTATATCAAAGACATGTGGGGACTGAGGATGTGTTATGGTCTTCTCAGGGTGCTATTGGATAATCAGGAGGGATGATTACAATGTGGAGGCTTAGGATCATTATACCAATTTTAAGTTTTAAAGGTAAAGGCTTCTTAGGCATTCAGACCATGTTCAGAGGTAAATCTATTTATTTCCTTAACATTTATTCATCTTGCATCTTGGATAAAAAAGGCATATGTGGAAAGAAATAATCAATTGGAAGAACAAACTTAGCACTGGGGACTGGATCATTGGGGGAGACTTTAACTCCACCAAGCATCACACAGAGAGGGTGGGAATTAATGATAGAAATAACAGAGTTGAAATGGAGGATTTTGATGCTTTTATTGATATTATGGATGTTATAGACTTACCAACCTTAGGAAATCAATATACCTGATTTGATACTGATGGGAAAGAAAATAGCAGATTAGATCGATTTCTTGTATTTGAAGGAATCATTGAGTCTTGGATCCTTGTAGGTCGAGAAATTGGCAGTGGGGACATATCTGATCATTGTCCAATTCAGATTAGAGGAAGTCATATTAACTAGGGCCCTATCCTATTTAGGTCAAACAACTGTTGGTTTGATCATAATAAGTTCTTGGCCTTTGTGGAAACTCAATGGAAGTCATATCATATTGGTGGAAAGAAAGGTTTCATCATGAAGGAAAAGCTTAAACTATTAAAATTGAGCTTAAAGGAGTGAAACAAAGATGTTTTTGGAATGCTTGATCTTAAGATTGAGAAATCTATCGAGGAACCTAATATTCTAGATGGTATTATTGATCACTCAACTGATTTGGCCATCATTGAAGAAAGGAAGGAGGTCCAAAAACAGTTGTGGATCAATTTACATATGAAAGAAAGCCCATTGAAACAAAAATACAGACGAACATGTGTCGCTACTCGAAAAAAGCGTCGCGCAACGACGAGGAGGCGAAAAAAGAAAGGACAGAAGAGTCGCCACCGAACTTTATTTATCCCATGAGGGGAAAGGAAAATATCGAGAAAACCTTAAGAAACGAACGGATAATTATAGAGAAGAGAGAAAAAATTATTTTTAATTTTTAATTAATAAAAAAATGTTATTAATTGTTTGTAAAGACACATGATATGATGATAATATTCGTACCTATATAAATATTTTTTTTACATTTTGGTTCTGTCTACCAGTTAGAAAGAGATCAGATTTTTTGTCCTTTCTTTTTTTATTTTGAATTATTTAACAATAGTTTTAAACTGCTACAAAATTCCAATTTTTTTAAAATTATTTTTAGTTTTTAACCATTTGACGGTGGTGGTTTGAAAATCCCCACAAATATTTTTTTTTTTTTTCAATTTGAATCTTTTAGCGGTAAGTTTAAATCTCTATAAAATAATCTCTACAAATTTGTATCTGTTTAAAAAACATCGCTAAATAATATAAATAAAATATAATTTATGATAAGAGGCCTATTAATATTAATGTCATACATGTTAACTAAATGGGTATACCTTTCTCTTTTAAATATATATTTAACATTTTTTATTAAAAAAAATAGTTATCTATGAATCTAAAAGAGTCTCTTTAATTTAAGAGAAAGGAGGAGAATAAAGAAATTTTAATAAAGGAGAGGTGAGGAAAAAAATGTATTTTAATTTAACTATATTGTTCATAAGAGAGGGAGAAGATAGAAGGAAATGTATTTTAATTGTTTGGTTCATAAGAGGGAGAGAGGAGGAGAAAGTGAAATTTTATCATATTCTCCTCTTTTCTCCAAAAACTCTCAATTTGGAAAACAAAAAAGTGCTATAGAGAAGAAATTCTGATTACCTCCGATTTATTCTCCTCCTCTTATAAAAAATTGAATCAAACACATTTATTTTAATTTATACTAAAAATACCGATACCCAAAAGTATTGACCTATAAATACAAAGAGTTTGACTTGTGAACTATGTTAATTTTGTAACTTTAATAAACTACCATCACTTCTTCTTTTCTCATTATACAAAATTATTATTTTATTAATAATTGTAACATCTTATTATTTTATTTTTTTAATGACGTGGATGGACTATTAGTACAAAACAAAACAATCTAACAATAAAAATTGCTACATTGATGCATTATCTACACTATATATTCAGATTTTTTTGCTTTTTATATATATTTAATTTTAAACATTAAAATATATCAGAGATTATTGTATTTTTTTATCATCATTTAAATTTACTATTATTATTATTATTATTATTATTATTATTATTATTATTATTATTATTATTATTATTATTATTTATATATCAAATTGACCAAGTCTTATTAGTTTCCAGTAAAAATTGACCTCATATTAATTTGTTAGATTCCATGGTGAAAGCAGGTAAATGTAAATATAGTTTTACAAGTGACTTGCCTAAGTTTGTGGAAAACCATGACTCCCATTTTTCAAAACAATTCCTTCCACATTTTTCTCTTCTAACTAACTAATCACTCCCATTTTTCTCTTCTAACTAACTAATCAAACACTAACATAAAACTAACTTCTTCCCTCTTTCTCAAACAATCACTCTCTTACCTATAAACTTTTTCACCCTTCTAAGGTCATGTTCTGACTTACATTTTCCTAATACCTTCCCTATTTTGTTATCTTCAAAACATAAAAAAAAAAAATTTGAGCACGTATCAATATTTCAAGGTAGTCTCGCGACATATTTATTGTTTTGCAGATAGCTAGTAACTTTGTTTCCATTCATAATTTGCTTATAGATTTGTAATTGTTAGTGATGAAGGTAACCATAGATTGCACCTCCTTTAACTTATTTAAGATTCACTTCTTTTTAAATGATTATAAGCAGATACTCGGTTCTCTTCCTTGACTAAAATGACTTTAGAAGAAGACGAAGTAGTTGTGAACATGGACAACATAGAAAAGAGTGACCATTCTACTTCTCGAAGGTTTAGAAGAAATGATTCTCTTGAAATCGAAGCTCGAACCCCATCTCACGCCCGTGACCCGAAAGTAAGCGAGTCTTATAATATAACTAGACATATGCATGGTAGGGTAGCTTCCAACTTTCATGGAGAAATTAATTATTCATGCAGGGAGAATCAACTGTCTTCATGCTACAACTGGCGTTTCAAAGTCTCGGAATAGTATACGGAGACATTGGAACCTCGCCATTGTATGTTTTGTCGAGTGTCTTCCCCGATGGTATAAAGAACAACGATGATATATTGGGTGTTTTCTCTTTAATCTTTTACACACTCACTCTCATTCCTTTTCTCAAATATGTTTTCTTCGTCCTAAGAGCAACGGATAACGGCGATGGTTAGTACTATTAGTAGTTTTATTTTGTGATAATATAGAAGTTTTAGAGCTTTTTCTACTAACTAGTAATTTAAATTTGAACATATTTTATTAGGTGGGACATTTGCTTTGTATTCTCTGATATGCCGTTATGCGAAAGTGGGACTTCTTCCGAATAAACAAGAAGAGGATGCAGAGGTGTCTAATTATCGGCTGAGATTGCCCAACAACCGTGAAAAGAGAGCATCTAAGCTTAAATCTATGCTTGAGAACAGTCAGGGTACGAAGATTTTCTTCTTAATTATTACTTTGCTCGGAACTTCCATGGTCATCGGTGACGGTGTTCTTACCCCTTGCATATCTGGTCAGTAATAATGCCACAAAAATTATTGAATACTAATGTAACGCACTCTACAAACACACATAATGTTCCAACAATGTTGTTCAATTTGTTACAGTATTATCTGCCGTCGGAGGGATCAAGGAAGCTACTACCCGTATAACTGAGAGTAGGTACTCTTGTTTTATGATTTAGGTACAGGTTATGAATTTAGATAGTTCATAATCAATGATTGTGGTTTGTGTTGGTTGCGCGCGCATATGCAGGTCAAATTGTTCTGATATCAGTGGTAATCTTGATTGGCCTTTTCATGGTTCAGAGACTCGGAACTGATAAAGTTGGTTACAGTTTTGCTCCCATAATCTGTATGTGGTTCCTTCTCATTGCCGGTATTGGCCTGTACAATTTCATCGTATATGATGCATCAGTTATAAAAGCATTAAATCCAAAATACATAGTAGATTATTTCGTCAGGAATAAAAAAGAAGCTTGGATTTCTCTTGGTGGCATTGTCCTCTGTACAACAGGTTCATAATCATATCATTTATACTAATAATAATCACTTTTTATCAACTCTAGAATCTAGATTTGATGAGAATGTTTTTTATGTCTGCAGGAGCTGAAGCATTATTTGCTGATGTTGGACATTTCTCAGTTCGGTCTATACAGATAAGTATGTGCTGTGTTACTTATCCTGCTCTTATTTTGGCTTATGCCGGACAAGCCTCATTTCTTCGCAAAAACAACGATCTTGTTAGTGCCACATTCTATAAGTCCATACCAGGTAATTTCAAGTTAGAATCATGAACAAAGTCCTTATTATTTCCAGGTCTAAAATCAGTGTTCATGTGTTGCAGGCCCTATGTATTGGCCAATGTTTGTGATTGCTGTTATGGCAGCAATAATAGCTTCTCAAGCCATGATCTCAGGGACTTTTTCTATAATCCAACAATCTCTATCATTAGGATGTTTTCCTCGCGTGCAAATTGTACATACATCGGAAAAGTATGAAGGACAAGTTTATATTCCTGAAATTAATTACTTCCTCATGATTGCTTGTATTGCCATCACTGTTGGTTTTAAAACCACAACAGAAATCGGCAATGCCTATGGTAACTCCTAATTCTTTTGCCCTCATATGATCTAAAATATTTTGGAACAATGAAAATTCTGAATGATCAAGTTTGTGCAATGCAGGGATAGCAGTGGTGTTTGTGATGACACTAACATCTGCTTTTCTCATACTAATCATGGTCATGATATGGAAGACTAACATAGTACTGGTCATCGCCTACGCTCTCGTCATTGGTTCAGTGGAGCTTGTTTATTTAAGTTCAGTTTTATACAAATTTAACCAAGGAGGTTATCTTCCTGTTGCGTTCGCCGTGTTTCTAATGTTCATTATGTTTGTTTGGAATTACGTGTATCGGAAGAAATACGGTTACGAACTCGATCACAAGGTTTCTCAAGAGAAAGTCAGAGAGATTGCTTATGACACAAGTTTATGTCGATTACCTGGGCTTGCAATGTTTTACTCAGAGCTTGTTCAAGGTGTTCCGCCAATTTTCAAGCATTTTATTGCAAATGTACCTGCCCTTCATTCCGTCCTTGTCTTTATTACAATCAAATCTTTGCCTATTAGTAAGGTCCCAAGAGAGGAAAGGTTTCTCTTTCGCCGAGTGCAGCCTAAAGAGCTCAATATATTCCGATGTGTTGTTAGATATGGATACACCGATGTCCGCAACGAGCAAGAGCCTTTTGAGAAGATAATGCTTGAGATGTTAAAGGAGTTTGTTGTCAATGAACATTATTGTTCTCAAGATGTTAGTGATGGTGAAGCTAAAGTACAAGAAGTAGCTGAGAAAGAGATTCAAGTAATTGAAAACGCATCAAGGGCAGGTATTGTTCACTTGGTTGGTGAAAATGAGGTGATGGCTAGGAAAGGAGCTGGCATAATGAAGAGGATTATGATTGATTATTCTTACAATTTTTTGAAGAAAAACTTGAGGGAGACTGAAAAACTATTTGATATTCCTCAACAACGTATGGTCAAAGTGGGAATGACTTATGAACTATAATTTTAAATAAAATTATCAAAAAAATCACAAAAGAGGAGAAAGAAAACAAAATCAGAAAAAAGAAGTTTAGTGTCTTTGGAATAAATGGTAATGGATATATTTATGAGTTTTCTTTCTTATAAAAACCGAGTATCTCTTCGCACAACTACAAAGATAATCTTTCGAGCTGATCAGAATTACAATTGACATAAACGTTTTTCATTAAAAGAATTTAACATGTCATTGTTGCATGTGAGAGTTGAATTCAAACTGAGAATCTTTAGTTAAGCGGGATGATATTGATTTTTATCTCTACAATTTTGGTTTAATAGAATAAGAAATTATGAAGTTATATTAAGTCAAACAATTTTATATATAGTGGTATTTTGAATCAAACTCTAGTCTCGACATAGATAATTTTATATTTCGATAGAAGATGTGCATGTTGTAATCGAAGTCTGTTCAAGAATCTAAGAGTTGAAGATATGCATGTTGTAGATGAAGCATGTTTTAGCAGACAGTTGTATAAGTCAAATTTTTGCTTAAGTTAACTTAGTGCTTAAGTTAGCTTAGTGTTTAAGTTAGTTTGTAATATATAAATAGATTGCTCTCTCAGGTTGTTGAGAAGAGTGTTAAGCGTTGGTTGTTGTTATTCACTTGTAATCTTTTGCCCTAATTGTAAGAGTGAATAGAAAAACGATTTTAACCAAAACTTTTTCTTCTTCCCTCCTCTCTTTCATTTGTAAACCTAAAAGGATTTCTGGTGTTTGTTTAAGAAACTTAATCTTTCTCATAATTTTTATTCATTCTTGGTGCGACGTTTGCAGAGACGGATCCAAAAATCTTGATCAGTGGAAGCAAACTATATATACTATTATATGAAAAATATAACAATGTAAAAGTAATATATGATTGTGTAAAAAAGTTAAAATTATCAAAATTTTATTATTCTATATTAAAAAAAACCAAACATATTTAAATATACCAAAAAAATTGTACTTTTATTTTGAAATTATTGAATTTTTTTTAATATCTAACAAAACAACCATTTAATTCTTAAACTATACAAATACTGAATTTCTATTGGGGACATTATTTGTGTTTCATCATATGAAAAACCAACGTTTTAAATTAATTCATAATAACATAAGTAACCTAGTGGGGGCAATTGCCCAAAATGCCATGCATGTAGATTCGTGACTAGGCGTTTCTCACAATAAAATGCTGTGGTGAGTGTGGACAAGATGTCGTCAACAAAGTATGATATTGAGAAATTCATTGATGTGAACGATTTTGGTTTGTGGCGCTTGAAGATGCAAGCCCTACTGGTTCAATAGGGTTTGTTAGAAGCGTTGAAAGGATCAGAGAAGATGGACGCTTCGTTAATAGATAAGGAGAAGAGGGCGATGATCGAGAAATCCCACAGTGCCATTATATTGAGCCTTGGTGATAAGGTTCTCCAATAGATCTCGAATGAGAAGACGACAACAGGTGTGTGGAGCAAACTCGAAAGGTTATACATGACTAAATCCCTGGTAAATCATTTGTACCTAAAATAGACTATGTATTCATTCAAGATGAGTGAATATAAAGTTTTAACGAAGTAGTTGGATACGTTCAACGAGATGATTCTTGATCAAGAGAATATCGAGGTTAGTATTGATGATAAAGATCAAGCGTTGTAATTGTTGTGTTCTTTACCTAAGTCTCGTGCTCATTTCAAAGAAACTCTCTTGTATGGAAGTGATTCCTCGACCTTTGAAAATTTTCAATCAGCCTTGTACTCTAAGAATTTGAATGAACGAAATGAGCACAAACCATCGCCTGTTGGTGAAAGTTTGTTTGTTAAAGAGAAATTCTTGAAGAAAGAAGGCAGATTTGAGAAGAAGAGGTGTAAAGGTCAGCGGAAGTCTTATGGCGGTAATGCTCTTGGAATTAGGTGTTACCATTGTAATAAGAAAGGTCACACAAGAAAGGCGTGCCCTGAACGCCTGAATAATCATGAAGGTAAGGATAACGGTAATGCAACTAATATGCAAGATGATTTTGAATCATCTAATTTTCTTGTAGTTTTAAGCAGTGAGTCTAGCAAAGAGTGGATTATGGATTCAAGTTGCACTTGGCACATTGCTCCAAAAAAATATGTGGTTGAGGAATTATGTGATCAAAATGGTGGAATATTGTTGTTGGGAAACAACAAAGCCTGCAAAATTACAGGAATTATGTGAACCTTATGAGTATAGAACTGTGGCACGTGATATTGGGCCATGTTAGTGAAAGGGGTCTTGTTGAACCGGGGGAAAAAATCAGCTAGGTGGTGACAAAGTGGAAAAGCTAGAATTATGTGAATCTTATGAGTATAGTAAATCCTGTAGAATGAAGTTTAACAAAGGCAAATAAAGAACATGTGGATCCCTTGATTACATTCATGTTGATCTTTGGGGGCCTACAAAGAATCCTTCACACCCAGGAGCAAAGTATTTTCTATCCATAGTTGATAATTATTCAAGAAAATGTATTGATAATATTGTAGTAATAAATATGATCGAATCCATAGGGATTGCTTTTTAACAAAACAAAATTGTGCAATGCTTCTAAAATAGTAAATTAGGGAGAATTCGAGTTTGAATGTGAAAATAAAAGAAAGTGTTCTGACAGAATTACAAAAGCAGTCAGGTTGTGTATAGAATCCCCTATTTAAATAAAAGTATCAACAAATCTCAAAAGAGGAGAAAGAAAAGAAAATCAGAAAAAAGAAGTTTATTGTCCTAGGAATAAAGGGTAATTGATGTACTTATGAGTTTTTTTCCTTATAAAAATCGGGTATCTCTCCGCACAATTACAAAGATAATTCCTCGAGTTGAACAAAATTACAATGGACAAAAAAAGTATCTCATTAAAAGAATTTAACATGTCATTTTTTCCTTATAAGTGGAAAGATATTTATTTTTATCTCTACAATTTTGGTTTAATGGAATAAGAGATTATGATGTTATATCAAGTAAAACAAATATTGTGTTTTATGGATATATGAATGTTTTCAAAATCTAAATGCGTCTCAATTTTGATTAGGTAAAGTTTTTACAAATGATTTAAGAATAAAAGCAAAAGACTATTGTTTCATATACAAAATAAATTACTGAAAAACTCGGGCACATGTGTAAATTTATTTTAAAACAAATTTTTATAATTTGTTATATGTAATTGATGAAAATCCACCTAAATTAAAATACTTCACTATTTAGTTACATTTAATAAACACACATAATCTCCATTGTAATGATTGAAAAAAATAACTTTTATATATATATATATATATATATATATATATATATATATATATATATATATATATATATATATATATATATATATATATATATATATATATATATATATATATATATATATATATATATATATATATATATAGGCAAAATAACTCTTTTGGTCCTTTAACATTAGCTCGGGGTCCACTTTGGTCCCTTATCTTTAAAAAGTGTCAAATTGGTCATTTAACTTTTAAAATTGTGTCATTTTAGTCCTCACCGTTAATTGACCACAAACGTCCGTTTGTTTTGTATATGTGGCAGATGAGGTGGCAATCTTGTTCATGTCTTCCTTCTCCCTCCTCCCTCCTTTGCTGAAAGCCCTAAAAAAATTTCATATCCCAAATCTCAATTCCACTCACGAATCCATAAATTAATCTAGGGCAAGCATGAAATCTGGATGTTGCTCTTCCATTTCAAAAACGAAAAGTCGGGATTCAGATGTTTGTAGTCGGTCACGATGGAAGCCCATGTGCCATTGTGGAGACATGGTTGTTCTTCAAAGGGCAACGACTGTTAAGAATATGGGAAAACTTTTTTGGGGTTGTCCAAATTACAAGGTATGCAAGTTGATTTTGTTCTCTGTTCAAGTTATGTTTCTGTTTATTATGTTTCTGTTTATTATGTTTCTGTTCAAGCTGTGTAAATTATGTTTCTGTTTATTATCCTCTAAACAATTAATCTTACAGGGAGGTATGCAAGCTGGTTGTGGCTTCTTTGATTGGTTTTATGAGGAGATGGGTGATGAGAAGGAGCAAATTTGGATGCATAGGTTGGGTGTGGTAACAAAGGGACTTGAAAAAGCGGCAATGGAAAATGAAGAATTAGGAAAAAAGCTGATGAAACTTGAAATTGAAATGAAGAATATCATGAAGTGGAAAAAGATTTTGAATTTGATGTTTGTGATTATTATCATTGTATTAGTTGTTAGGGGTAGTTAGTTTCTTACGGGTTGTTTGGAAGTATTATGTTTAGTTAAAGTTTGTATGACTTCAACATGAATGTAATAGTTGGATTTTAATATATGTATTGTATCAGTTTAGTTAATTTGAATATTTGCAGCAGCATAACATCAGTTAATTTCAATTTCAATATATGAATTGTAAAGTGGTTTGCAATGTTTGGCATCTGGCATATTTGCATATTTGTATTTGCATATTTGCATAACAGCAGAAGCATTATCATTGTATTGTGTTTGGCATATTTGCAATATCTGAAATTTACATGTTTTGCAATGTTTGGTAATAACAGCGGCATATAACATGTTTTGCAATGTTTTGCATACAATATAACATGTTTTTATAATAACAGCAGCAATAATATAACATGTTCTGGTAATAACAATAATGTTTTGGTAATAACAGCATCGATGTTTGGTAAAGTTTTGGTAATAACAGTTTAAATGTTTTGGTACTAACAACATTAATGTTTTGGTAATAACAGCAGTAATGTTTGGTAATGTTTTGGTAATAACAGCAGCAATGTTTTGGTAATAACAACAACAATTTTTTGGTAATAACAGCAGCAATGTTTTGGTAATAACAGCAGTAATAATATAACATGTTTTGGTAATAACAACAGCAATGTTTGGTAATAACAGCAGCAATAACATAACATGTTTTGGTAATAACAGCAGCATATACTAGACTTGTTCATGACAACAACAATAGAATGTAATAGACTTGTTCCAAAACAACAACAGTACAATACATAAACTTGTTCTACGTAACTTGTTCTAGGTAACTAAACATGTTCCACAACTTAGAGTTTCTTGTTTGGTGTGGTCCTCTTTGTTGGAGTAGACCTCCTTGTTACTGGGCCAACAATATTATTCGCCGCACGCATCCTAGTTGTAGGGCCAGGTGGCACAAAAGGTCTTGTTGGCTTCCTTACAGGAAGCTTTTGTTTCTTGCCCGTAGCAGCCTGAGATGGAGTGTGTTGACTAGTTTGTTGAGAAGTCTGTGATGGAGTGTGTTGAGTAGTTTGTTGAGAAGTCTGAGATGGAGTGTGTTGAGTAGTTTGTTGAGAAGTCTGAGATGGAGTCTGAGTAGGAGTATGATTGACCTGGGCTGATTGTTGAGTTGTTGTGTCTTTACAAGTAGATTTGTAATGTCCTGCTTTCTTACACCTGCTACACTTCACCAGAAAACCTGTTCTTCTCATTTTGCGAGCAGACCCGTCAATTTCACCTTGTTCTAGGTTCCTTCTCTTTTTAGGTCTACCTGGCATCTTCCTGAACTTGGGTGGTTTCACATCCGGGTATTGTGTCTTAACCCACAAGTTTGCTCCATTAACAGGGTAGATCACATGCTTATAAACTGCCTTGTACCTTGAAACCCTATAATAGTCTGGAATGTAAGTATCAACCTTGAAATTCCTACTCTTCATAGCAGAATGAGCATGAACACATGGGAGCCCTGTGAGTTCCCATCTTCTGCATGAACATATATGATCTTTCAGGTTCACAACAAATTTGTCAGCTTGATTTTCTATGTGCCTGACTTCAAATATATGTTCATCAGCCATCCTAAATGATTAAACAAACAACAGTACATTAGTCACATGTATGTCATAAACAAAATATCATAAACAAACTATCATTAGTCACATGTTGTGACATACCTTACTAGCCAGTTGTTGGTGTATGTGCTTGTGACATCAAGTTTCTTTCTAATATTGGGCAAAATATCATTCTCGTCCAAAGTTCCAAATCTCATTCTGTTATTTGCCCATCTCTCCATCAGGTATGTTCTGATGTCTTCTAACATTGTGATTAAAGGTTTTGCCCTTGCTTCAAGAATGACACTATTGAAGGACTCGGACATGTTGTTGAGAACAACATCACATTTGTTTTCAGTCCTAAAGTAAGATCTACTCCAAAACCTTGGTGGGGTCTTCATCATATGTTTAAATGCTTCTTCATTGATGGCCCTCATTCCCTTCATCTCTTTTTCCCATGACTGTGGGTATGTTGATTTGGCAGCCTTCCATATTATGTCCTTCAACATCTTTCCAGGAAACTTTTTTCTAAAATTGTTGTAAAGGTGCCTAACACAAAACCTGTGCTCCACCCTTGGCAATAACTCATCCATAGTAGGTAGCAGACCCTGCACATATAACAGTAGCAGCACATGTCAACAGCAGCACATATATAGCTAACTAATAATGGACACAGCAACATCACATATAACAGGAGCACATCCAAAGCTACATATACCAGCACATATATCAGCCACCATAAATAACAACTGTTACAATACCAACCTTATTATAACCTTATTCACAACAACAACACATAAATTGAATAGATACACCAAATGACAGCAGCACATTTAATTAAAAGGAAATAACAGCAGCAACAAATCCAAATTTAAAGGTACATATATAGCACATATAGCAGCAGCACATATAATAGCAGCAACACATATAGCTAACTATATCACATATAGCTAACTATAACTATATCACATATAAAAGCAGCAACACATATAGCTAATTATATCACATATAATAACAGCAACACATATAACAGTCTGAGACACTTGGATGCATATTTCAGAATACATATAACAGTCTGAGACACTTGGATGCATATTTCATAATACATAAAACAGTCTGACATGAAAAACAGCATATGCAATAAATGAAAAACTTAAAGCTTGCCTTTTGTTGGTCTGAGATGAAGGTGTAAGTCAGGCATTCAGCTTTGCCTCCAAGATCATCAATTAAGAGCTCTAAAAACCAAGTTCAGCTCTCCTTGTTTTCACTCTCCACAACTGCATATGCAATGGGAAGCATCTGATCATTAGGATCCCTCCCAATGGCAGCTAGTATCTGCCCTCCACACAACCCCTTAAGAAAACACCCATCTAGACCTATTACATGCCTGCACAACTTAAAGCTTTCCTTACACGCAACAAAACATATGTAAAGCTTTCTAAAATATGGTCTTTCATCCTCAACACCTACTTGTACAGGCTCAACATTGAGCTTAACTGTTGACCCTGGATTGGCTCTTAACAGTTCATGACAGTAGTCATAAACCCTTGTGTAATCTCCCAAAAATGAACCATCTACATACTCTCTAGCTGCGACTCTTGCTCTTATGGCTTTGGTTTTGTTGACCCCAACATTCCAATTTTTTTGTGCCTTCTCCTTGATATCCTTTATAGTCAACCTTGGATTGTTTTTCATGCTATTTT
The DNA here is from genome assembly GCA_963859935.3 of Lathyrus sativus. Lineage (NCBI taxonomy): Eukaryota > Viridiplantae > Streptophyta > Magnoliopsida > Fabales > Fabaceae > Lathyrus > Lathyrus sativus. Next base: position 677,592,633 of record OZ012737.1, read on the forward strand.
GAAGCCTTTTACTCAACCACTTTGTACTCATCAGCTTCACATTAAACTCTCTACTGCAACTATGTTTATCAATTACTTTCCTGAGTTGCCAAGTGTCTTCAGTTGACAACTTGCTACAATAAGCCTCCCACTCACAACCAACTTTACATCTAACCCTTACCCTAACTTTGTCATTTTTTACAAACCTTAGGTCTCTACCATTTTGAACAGCATAAGTTGTAATTGCTTCCCTAAAATCAACCTTTGAACTAAAGTACATTCCCACATCCCACTTGTAATCTGACATGTCTTTTGGCTGTCTGAAAATTTGATGTTTTTTTCTTACAACTCCACTGCTATCATCACTGTCACAACCACTTTGCATTTCCTCACTCTCATTGTCACTTCCTTTACCATCATTTCCTACAACTTCGCTGTTACCATCATTTTCAAGACCCAATAGGGCATCAAGTTCATCCTCCCTAATCTCATCAAACCCATCAGACTCATCCTCAAATGCAACATCTTCTGCGCTATCATAATTGTAGTCCCCATCTTCACTATCATCAGATGATAGACTTAAGTCATCATACACTGCAGGAACCTCATCAACTCCAACATTACCTTGTTCCCCTTCAGCACTCCCTTTTTCAACTCCAACGGTATGATCATCCAATGCAGGAACCTCATCAACTCTAACAACAGTGACTTCATCAACCCTAACATTGGCTCCATCAACCCTAACTTCACCTTGCACAACTTCTTCATGTAGTTTACTAAGTAACTCCTCTACCTCACCTACAACTTCAGCAGGGTCCTCATCAACTTTATCAACAACAGCATCACAATGTTCAGGTTGAGACAATGTGTGTTCAATATAAATATCAACAGTTTGGTGCACCCTATACAAATCTGCAATTTCTAAAGCACCATTGTCATCAACAAGTCGGTTCATCCCAAATTGAGGGTCCTTGTAAAATATTGTTTCAAACTCCCTGTAACCTAGGTCTTTCAATACACCAACTAGCTCAAAATAACTCCATCTGTCGACATCTACCCTCAAATCATCTACTACTCCATTCTCATATACACTACGACCTTCGTTTGTGAACTCACCACTATGATGAATTTTCAGAGTAATGTATTCTTCCATGATACCTGGGCATACCATGTAAGTAATTAATGTTTAAACTAACAAATTTATATAAACCCTAAATCTGTCTGAACCTCACCCGAAAAACCCTAAATCAGAGAGATGAACTAACCTTTCGAGATTGGCTCTTGAATCGTCTGCTTCTCTTCAATCGTTTTCGTTTTCTTCTTCTTTTTCTTCTTCGTTCTTCGTTCTTCTTCAATCGTTCTTCGTTTTCTGCTTCTTCGTTTTTCTTCAATCTTCTTCGTTTTCTGCTTCTTCGTTTTTCTTCGTTTTCTTCTTCTTTTTCTTCTTGTCTTTTCTTCTTCTTCGTTTTCCTTTTCCTTTTCTTTTTCGTTTTGCCTTTTCCTCTTCTTCGTTTCCCTCTTCACTTCCACCTGACTTCCACCTCAACACTCCATTCCACCTCAGCACTCCACATGGCAATTTTTTCAAAACCAAACTAACAGCAACTAACGGAAGGATAAACGTGACACATTTTTAAAAGTTAAATGACCAATTTGACACTTTTTAAAGATAAGGGACCAAAGTGGACCCCGAGCTAATGTTAAGGGACCAAAAGGGTTATTTTGCCATATATATATATATATATATATATATATATATATATATATATATATATATATATATATATATATATATATATATATATATATATATATATATATATATATATATATATATATATATATATATATATATATATATATATATATATATATATATATATATATATATATATATATATATATATATATATATATATATATATATATATATATATATATATATATATATATATATATATATAGTGGTATTTGGAATCAAACTCTAGTCTCCACATAGATAACTTGATATTTCAATAGAAGATATGCATGTTGTAATCGAAGTCTGTTCAAGAATGTAAGAGTCGAAGATATGCATGTTGTAGATGAAGCATGTTCTAGCATGCAGTTGTATAAGTCAATTTTTTGCTTAAGTTAACTTAGTACTTAAGTTAGCTTATTGTTTAAGGTAGCTTGTAGTCTATAAATAGTTTGCTCTCTCAGGTTGTTGAGAAGAGAGTTAAGCGTATATTGTTGTTATTCACTTGTAACCTTTTGCCCTAATTGTAAAAGTGAATAGAAAAACAATTTTGACCAAATCTTGTTCTTCTTCTTCCCTCTTCTCTTTCTTTCGTAAACCTAAAAGAATTTCTGGTATTTGTTCAAGAAACTCAATCTTTCTCATAGTTTTTATTCATTCTTGGTGCGACATTTGTCACAACAAAATGGTTTGGTGAGTGTGGTCAAGATGTCTTCAACAAATTATGAGATTAAGAAATTCATTGATGTGAATGATTTTGGTTTGTGGCGCATGAAGATGCAAGTCTTACCGGTTTAATAGGTTTGTTAGAAGCGTTGAAAGGATCGGAGAAGATGGATGCTTCCCTAATAGATAAGGAGAAGACGACGATGATCGAGAAATAGCACAGTACCATTATACTGAGTCTTGCTCTGGCGGGTCTCAAATAAGAAGACGGCAACAGGTGTGTGGAGCAAACTCGAAGGGTTATACATGAATGGATCCCTGGTAAATCATTTGTACTTTAAGCAGGTTATGTATTCATTCAAGATGAGTGAAGATAAAGTCTTAACGGGATAGTTGGATACATTCAACGAGATGATTCTTGATCAGGAGAATATCGAGGTTAGTATTAATTATGAAGATCAAGCGTCGTTATTGTTATGTTCTTTACCTAAGTTTTATGCTCATTTCAAAGAAACTCTCTTGTATGGAAGTGATTCCCTGACCTTTGAAAATTTTCAATCAGCCTTGTACTCTAAGAATTTGAACGAATGAAAGGAGCATAAGTCATCATCTATTGGTGGAGGTTTGTTTGTTAAAGGGGAAGTCTTGAAGAAAGATGGCAGGTTTGAGAAGAAGAACTGTAAAGGTCAGCAGAAGTCTTATGGTTGTGATGCTCCTAGAATTAGGTCTTACCATTTTAATAAGGAAGTTCACACAAGAAAGGTGAGCTCTGAACGCCTGAATAATCATAAAGGTAAAGATAATGGCAACGTAACTATTATGCAAGATGATTTTGAATCATCTGATGTTCATGTAGTTTCAAGCAGTGAGTCTAGCAAAGAGTGGATTATGGATTCATGTTGCATTTGGCACATGACTCCAAAAATACGTGTTTATGGAATTATGTGATCAAGATGGTGGAATACTACTGCTGGGAAACAACAAAGCCTGCAACATTACATGAATTAGATATGTGAGATTTAAGCTCCATGATGAGTTAATAAAGTTATTGACTGGTGTCAGGTATGTACCTAAACTTAAGAGAGGATACATGTTCAATGGAGAGAAAAGTATCCTAAAAGTCGTGAAGGGGTCGAAGAAAGTATTAAGAATCGTGAAGAGACAAGTCTTGTATACCCTTGAGGCTGAGGTTGTAAGTGGATCATCAGATTTTTCCTCCATGAAATCTATGTCGAAGATAGAATTGTGGCACATGATATTGGGACATGTTTGTGAAATGGGTCTTGTTGAACCAGGAAAAAATCATCTAGGTGGTGACAAAGTCGAAAAGCTAGAATTATGTGAACCTTATGAGTATAGTAAATCCTACAGAATTAAGTTTAACAAAGGCAAACATAGAACACGTGGATCCCTTGATTACTTTCATGTTGATCTTTGAGGGCCTGCAAAGAATCCTTTACACTCAGGTGCAAAGTATTTTCTATCCATAGTTGATAATTATTCCAGAAAGTTATGGATATTCATCCAGAAGATTAAGGGTGAAAATTTTGAAATTTCAAAAGTTGGAAGACTCTGGTTGAAAATTAGACCGCAAGAAGTTCAAGAGGTTGAGAATCGATAGTGGCCTTGAGTTCTACAATGAAGCTTTTGATGATTACTATATTAGGTCTAGTATTGCTAGGCACAAGGCTATTGCGGGTACTTCTCAGCAAAATGGTTTGGCTGAGAGATTCAATCGAACAATCCTGGAAAGGGTTAAATGTATGTTGGTTAGTTTTGGATTGAAGAAGGTGTTTTGGGATGAGGTTGTAGTGACTACAACATACTTGATAAAAAGGTGTCCTTCGACTTCCTTGGGGATGGTGATATCTAAATAAGTTTGGTTAGGTTATCCAACATATCTCGACAAACTTAGAGCATTTGGATGTTTATCAAATGCTCACATTAGGCAAGACAAGGTCGAACCTAGAGTTCTGAGATGCATGTTTCTCGGATACCCTAAAGGAGTCAAAACTTATAGGTTGTGTGCCTAGAGCCAAGTCGCAAGATGTGTATCCCAAGGCAAGATGGTTTTCAATGAAGATGAGATGGCTTTCAAGAAAACTGACGACGTTGGTCGAAGTATGAAGATATCCATAGAGGAGCTGAAACAGGAAGAAATTCCTGTTGAGGTAGAGCATAGTGATGCTGAATTGCATAATCTATATGAAGTCGAAGAAGAAGCACAAATTATTGATGAAGACGAGGATACTAATAATGACTACCTACTAGTAAGAGACATGTCGATAAAATTCATGAAGACACCTCATAGACTTGGTTATGCATATTTCATAAGATTCGCCTTAATCTCTGCAAGTGAAGTTCTTGATGAAAAACCTAGAGACTACAAGGAAGCTTTAAGGATTTGAAACAAGACTAAATAGATGAAAGCCATGGATGATGAGATGAAATCTCTTCATGATAATCATACTTGGGAGCTGATTGAGAAACCTATTGGAGCCAAGTTAGTCAGTTATAATGACTTTTCAAGGTTTAGGAAGGACTCAGAGGAATGATGTCGAAGATATTTAAGGCAAGGTTGTTGATGACCTTTCAGCAAGTGTCTCGATAATGTTGTAGTAATAAATAAGATCGAATCCATATGGACTTCTTTTTAACAAGACAAAACTGTGCAATACTTCTAAAATAGTAAATTTGAGGGAGGGTTCGAGTTTGAATGTGAAAATAAAGGAAAGTGTTCTGACAAAATTACGAAAGCACTCAACTTGTGTATAAAATCCCTTATTTATCTATTATTGATGTTCAATGCCTTACATGATAATCTTATCACTATAATCCCACAATGAATTAACAAACCACTATAACCAATCCCTTGTGATACAGTCCACTAATCACTACTCGGAGTTTCCTATCCGTAGTCTACCAATGTGAGCAGGATTAGGCGATGCAACAAAGCGTTAATTCACTAGCCGCTAGTCGGGTCTCTTATTCCTATTCAACTAGCATAAGCACAATAATTACCCTAGGTCTAACAAATAGACTAATGGTCAGTGTTCCTTATGTGCCCAAAATCATATTAAATGAGTATTTATCATTACGAACAACACATAGACTAATGGTTAGTATTCCTTATGTGCCCAAATTATTCATGCAAAGTCAAATTATCATATGTCCGACCAACTTAGAAACAGGTTCATCAAACACAACCTAATGTAGAGAAGTTTAGCTACTCATAATTCATATTACAATACCAAAATTAATAAAGAAGAATAGCATATGATTTACCTTAAATGATTGGCCTCCAATGGCTCCAAATGCACTCTAAATCCCTTCTGGTGCTGTAAAAATCGTGCTTTTTGTGCCAATCTCGTAACCCTTGCAAAAGTAAAAAAAATCCCCTTAAAAAAAGCCCATAATGGATCATAACGCGTCAAAAAAAGCCTCGAAAAAAGGTTCATCGCACGCGTGATGACCTAAATCGTGCGTGCGATGTAGCTAATACATGTTTATCGTGCACGCGATGCTATGCGTGATTGTTCTAGTAGTTGCACACTTTTGCTCCCTTTTTCACTTAACTTTTCACTAAGTCCAATTTCTTCACACTCAACTACTTTTTCCTTATTCTTTGGTCTTTCTTCTTCATTTTAGATCCTCTTTAACTAGTTTTGATCTGGTTCTTCAACTAAATTCATGCAATGATGGAATATCATCATAACCTCAAACTTGAATCGTTACTTGTCCTCAAGTAACTCGCCTGCAAGTACACATTTCAAACAAAAAATGAATTGCAATAATAACAAACGAACATCACCATTGTGTTACATGATCATCATTCTAGTTCCCGACTTCAACCGAGCAAATTTGGAAAAGTTCTTCCAACACAGCAAGTACTCAACCTGTCTCTCAGCTCATTAATTTTTCACTCGAATTGACACGGTAATTACTCAATCAATGTACACAAATATTTTACCATAAGTTTGTAAAATTTCTAATAAAATTAATCAAAGTCATCTAAACACACACTTTTGGAGGTTTATCACGGTTGTAATGGGGCTTATGTCAGGGTAAGATAATTTGGGATAATAGGCTTAAACCTTTAGAGTTAGGTACCTACTTTTCCTTCTTTTATCATCTTCCTTTTCATATCAACTCTTGCTTAATTACTTTGGTACTAGATGTTAACATTTTACAGTCCTAACCATTAATTTTCTCTTCTTTTTTTTTTGAAGTTGCGTTGACTTCGTGATTTTTCTCATTTTTATTTTTGAATTTTTTGGACCAGAATATCTTGTACACCAACCCCAAACTTAAACATTACTCACTTCCAAGAGCAACTCCAAACTTATTATTTTGCATATGACAAAGGAACTAAATTTTCTACCTAACTCTAAAGAGAGGGTGGAAAGATTTAATCTTTGAAGTCAATTGACAAATTATTGTGGCTATGTCACCGAAAGAAAGGGCTTAGGCTCAAAGTGGTTAGTGATCGGTGAATTTCACTTGTGTTTTCAGACTCTGTTTGTTGTTGATTTTGCACTGTTTTTATCTGTTTTCGAAGCTTTGGTTTTTGTTATCTTAGTTACTCGTAGTTGTTTTATGCAAGTCTTATTTTAAAGTTTGTATTACTTTTGTCGCTGGTGCATTTGATTCGGTTTCTTTTAGTGTGTTTTTGGCAGGAATTGATAGCACGACAGTTGCACCGTTTCGGAGGCAAAGAAAAGTCGAAAAATGGAATTCAGAGGCACAACACGGGTACCCGTGTTGCACAACACGGCCCGTGTCAGGGAGGACACGGTTGGAAGACACGGTCAAGATGAGCAGAGGAAAATGGAGAACAGAAGAGCAACACGGGTGCCCGTGTCACACAACACGGCCCGTGTTGTAGCCCCTGTAGAAGAAAATGCGCTATGTGGATTCAGCAGCCTGACACGACCACCCGTGTTACACAACACGGCCCGTGTCAGGGCCACTGATAGTGAATTTGTTGTTTTTCTGATTTTTATGCTGTCAAACCTATTTCGAAGGGCATTTGAGACATTTCGCGATGTAATTTAAATTTAGATATAAGAGCCACTTTTTAGAAAGAAGCAGACACTTTTGAATTGAGAATAAGATTGACAACTGAGGAGAGAGTTTTTCTGGAGAACAAAGGATCGATCAAAAGCGGAAGCAATTGATGATCCAAGTGACCCAACTTGAATTGTAATGATCTTCTCCTTTTTATTTCTAATTGCATTTGTTTTTACTAAGAACATGAGTAGCTAAACCCCCAGTTGTTAGAGGGTGGTCCTAAGTTGCGATGTAGTGACATTTGTTTGATTATTCTATGAGAATTATGTTATTCACCTTATATATATTTTATTTTGCAACAATCTTAATGTGTATTCATATTGGAAAGTAGAATTCGATTCATGATTAGGTTTTGGTCTGGAAAGTCAACCTAACACTTTTGCAAAATAATATTACGGTAGATAATGCTTAGGAATGGGGATATCCCGTAACACGTATTTTATCGTCAGAACTATTGCTTGATGCTTTTCATGGACACTGAGGAATTAGTGTACATGAAACTCATCAAAGGGTTTTTATTAAGGAATTAAGGAAAACTAAACTTGAGAACTGATGAATTAAGGTTAATAACTATTATCTCAGGATAATCCTACAGGGTCTTTACTCGCATCGTGTCCACTCCCCTAACATTGTTCGTAGATTGATCTATAAGTCTTTATTTACTTGTTGTGTTACTCTGCTACCAAAAAAACCCCTAGACTTTTTGTTCCTTTGAATACTAAAAATCCCGTTAATTACTACGCCGTCCTCGAGATCGATACTTGGGACTTTTCCCTTATTACTACAATCGATAAAAATAGTACACTTGCTATTTTCCCGATCAAGTTTTTGGCGCCGTTGCCGGGGACTGCCAAATTAACATTGTTTTTAGAATCCAAAAGAAATTTTGTTGCTCTGCGACTAAAATTTTTATTATTCACTGCATTCTATCTGTGCTTGTATTATCTAACGTTTTTCTAATTGTGTATGCGAGGTCAGGCCTCAGCTAAATATTCTTTTGATACAGAACCAGAACGAGCGTTACACGAAATATGGAGAAAAGCTAAAGTTAAAAGACTGGAAGAAATAGAGGAAATTATATCTGTGCAGAGCGACTTCGAAGAGAGAGAGACAACACCTGAAACTGTTCAAATGGCAGGAAATCCACCTCAGCCTGAAAGACTGCTAAGAGACTATGGAGGGGCCAATGCTCAAACAAACCGGATGACCATTGTGAATCAACGGGTGAATGTTGCACATTTTCAGCTACACCCTTCCACCATCCGTCAGTTGGAGAGCAAGTCGTTCGCTGGAAGAATCAACGAAGATGCAAACAAGCATCTTCAGAGATTCCTTACAACTACCACCTCTTTGAAGATAGAAGGACATTCCGAAGAGGCCAAGAGATTGGTTATGTTCCCGTTCACACTCACTGATGAAGCGGAAGAAGGGTTTTACTCGCTTCCAGCTGGGAGTATCACAACATGGTAAGAGATGGAAATTGCGTTCCTGAATGAGTATTTCCCTGCTTCAGTGTTTATCCGAAAAAGATATGACATTGTCAACTTCAAGCAAAAAGAAGGAGAATCTTTAGGGGATGCATATAAGCGGTTTAAGAGGTGTCTGACAGCATGTCCTACTCATAACATGGACGCCACTGAGCAGATGCAAAACTTTGTGAATGGATTACGACTCAAAACGAAACAGATCATAGATACTGTTGTCGGTGGCTCAACCAACTTTTCAACAGCCATGGGTATCAAAAGGATCATAGAAGCAATTTCCGCTAACGAGCACCTTGAGTTGTATGATCGCACTGTAAACCAACCGGAAGGTAAGATTGATTTGAAGCTGGCAGACCAGGTTGTTAAAATAGAGGATCAGATTACCGCCGAGGTAGAGAGAAGGTTAAAGAAAATGAATATTGGAAGTCAGACAGTGGCACAAGTTGAACCAGTTCAAGCATCACCTTGTGAAATATGTGGTGGACCACATTTTACCGTGCATTGTGTGGAAACTCAAGAGCAGGTGGAACAAATTAATATGTTGAGGCAGAACAATCCGTATGCCAACACATATAATCCTGGTTGGAAAAATCACCCCAATTTTTCATGGAAAGATCAGCAAGGAAATGTACAAAAACCGGTTCAGGGCCAACAACCGTATCAACCTCAGCAGCAACAATACCAGCAGCCATCGTACCAACCTCAATATCAACAACAAGCTCCTAGAAAAGCTGATTGGAAAGTAGCAATTGAAAACATGGCCGCCCAAAGTTCTCAATTTCAAGAAGAGGCAAGGAGCAACTTCAGGAATGCTGGAGCATCCATTAAAAATCTTGAAGTACAAATGATTCAAATTGCTCAACAGCTAGCGAGTTCGCAAGCACCGGGTACACTTCCAAGTGCTACAGTACCAAATCTGAAGGATCACCACCAAATTAAGGTGGTAGTAACAAGAAGTGGAAAATCCAAGGAAGTAGAAGAAGAGGAAACAGAACTAAATGATCAGATGATTGAAGTTGAGCTGGAAATAAAAGAAAATGAAGTGGTTGAGGAAGAAGTGGTGACATCGGTACCGGTAACTAAAGAAAAAGTGGTAGAACCGAAACCGGTGATCAAGCTGCCATACCCCTCAAGAAATAAAAAGAAAGGACAGCAAGAGAGGAATTTCGAGAAATTACTTGAACTGTTTAAAAAGTTAGAGCTGAAGATTCCGTTGTTGGAGGCACTAGAACAAATGCCCACCTATGCCAAATTCATGAAGGACACCATTGCTAAGAAGCGAACTAGTGAGTTCGAACCTGTTATTCTAACTGAAACTTGTAGTGCTATTTTGCAGGGTCTGAAGATTCCGGTGAAGAAGAAAGACAGTGGAGCTGTTACTATTCCATGCACTATTGGTGATAGGTCATTCAACAGAGCTTTAATCGATTTGGGAGCAAGTATTAGCCTCATGCCCTTGTCCATCTACAAAAAATTGGGTATTGGTGCGGTTCAAGACACTCTGATGACTCTCCAATTTGCTGATCATTCGGTTAAGCGGCCGTATGGAGTGGTTCAAGATGTTCTGGTTAAGGTAGATAAATTTGTGTTTCCGGTTGATTTTGTGATACTAGAGATGCCGGAAGACGAAGAAATTCCGTTAATTTTGGACCGACCATTCTTGGAAACCGAGAGAGTCATGATAGATATGGAAGGCGGCACCCTGACCTTGAAGGTATATGACGAGGAGTTAAAAATTGATGTTAGGAATACCATGAAGCATACACAGGATTTTGGCACAAGTAGCAACATACAAGTGTTAGAACAAGTTGTAGAGAGTGAACATTTGGAGAGTGTGACCCAATTGCCCCTTGAGAAAGTGTTAAGCATGTCAATTTTTAAGGAAGATAAATAAGTGGATGAGAATGACATGGAAGTAGTCGAAATGTTGGAAACTCGACCATTTCAAAGGGGATCCCGACCACACCGATGGGAAGACTTAAGGCAACCTATAGCGCTGGAAGGTAATGACGAAAAGCCTAAAGGTTCAGAATTGAAACAACTTCCGGAGAATCTCAAATATGTTTTTCTAGACACCGAGGAAAAGTGTCCCGCCATTATTAGCTCTAGTTTGAAAAGTGTCCAAGAGAAACAGCTGATTGGGGTTCTTAAAAAATTTAAGAGTGCTATTGGATGGAAAATCGAAGACCTCAAGGGTATAAGTCCTACAGTTTGCATGCACAAAATCCTTATGGAGAAAGACCACAAACCGATTGTGCAGTCCCAGAGAAGACTGAACCCCGTTATGAAGGAAGTCGTAAGAAAGGAAGTGGTGAAATTGTTGGATGTTGGACTTATCTATCCTATATCGGACAGTTCATGGGTGAGCCCTGTTCACGTGGTGCCCAAGAAAGGAGGTACAACTGTGGTGACTAATGACAAGAATGAGTTGATTCCTACGCGTACAGTCACTGGTTGGAGGGTGTGTATTGATTATAGGAGACTTAATGTGGCCACCAGAAAAGATCACTTTCCGTTGCCATTCGTTGATCAGATGCTAGAAAGATTGGCTGGGCACGATTACTATTGTTTTCTAGATGGATACTCCGGGTACAACCAAATCGCGGTTGCGCCGGAGGATCAAGAGAAGACGACTTTCACATGCCCGTACGGAGTTTTTGCTTATAGGAGGATGCCATTCGGGTTATGTAACGCCCCAGTGACATTTCAAAGATGCATGACTTCTATTTTTGTTGATATGCTTGAGAAACATATGGAAGTCTTCATGGATGATTTTTCTGTTTTTGGGTCATCATTTGATAATTGTTTAACTAACATTTCACTTGTTTTGCAGAGATGTCAGGAAAGTAACTTGATCCTAAATTGGGAAAAAAGTCATTTCATGGTAAGAGAGGGCATTGTCCTTGGTCACAAAATCTCACACAAAGGGATCGAAGTCGATCAAGCAAAAGTGGAGGTAATATCTAAGTTACCACCACCCGTGAACGAGAAAGGTATTCGAAGTTTCTTGGGTCACGCGGGCTTCTACCGCAGGTTCATAAGAGATTTCTCCAAGATAGCTAAACCGTTGACTTTCTTGTTAGTCAAGGACACATCGTTTGTGTTCAATAAGGAGTGTGTTGACGCATTCGAAAACCTGAAAAATAAGTTTGTGTCAGCATTAATTGTGATTGCCCCCGATTGGTCTCTGCCGTTTGAGATCATGTGTGACGCCAGTGACATCGTGGTGGGGGATGTGTTGGGGCAACGGAGAGAGAAGCTTTTGCATGTTATTTACTATGCTAGTCACGTCTTAAACCCTGCATAGATGAATTACGCAACTACCGAGAAGGAGTTGCTAGCAGTGGTGTACGCCTTTGACAAATTTAGGCAATATCTGTTGGGTTCCAAAGTGATTATTTATACTGACCATGCGGCTTTAAAATATCTTTTTGCTAAGCAGGAGTCAAAGCCCAGGCTTCTGAGATGGATCCTACTTCTCCAAGAATTTGATGTGGAGATTCGTGATAAGAGAGGATGTGAAAATACTGTAGCTGATCACCTCTCGCGAATGTCATCGATTGAAGAAAACGAGGACAAGCGTCCGATAAAGGATGAGTTTGCTGATGAACACATCCTACTTATTCATGGTGTCCCTTGGTTTGCTGATTACGCCAACTATTTGGTCGGGGTCTAATACCTGATGACTTTGATTCTAACAAGAGAAAAAAGTTTGTTCATGACTGCAGGTTTTACTTATGGGATGACCCGTTTCTTTACAAGAGAGGGGTGGATGGATTGATCAGAAGATGTGTTCCTGAAGATGAGCAAAGGAAGGTGCTCGAAGCATGTCATAATTCAGATTATGGAGGGCATTTCAATGGTGACTGCACCGCAGCCAAAGTCCTCCAATCGGGGTTGTATTGGCCGTCTTTGTTCAAGGATGCCCAGGACGTTGTTAAGGAATGCGACAGATGTCAACGGACTGGAAATATCTCGAAAAGAAACCAGATGTCGCAAAATTCCATGTTAGAAGTAGAGTTATTTGATGTTTGGGGGATTGACTTTATGGGACCATTCCCACCATCATTTGGAAAAAATTATATACTGGTGGCAGTTGACTATGTTTCGAAGTGGGTAGAAGCAGTGGCACTACTAACCAATGATGCTAAGGTAGTGGTCAGGTTTCTGAAGGAGAACATATTTTCTCGGTTTGGAGTACCAAGGGCCCTTATAAGTGATGAAGGAACTCACTTCCTGAATCATCTCATGGAAAGGTTACTCCTTAAGTATAATGTGAAGCACAAAATGGCTACCCCTTACCATCCTCAAACCAACGAGCAAGCCGAGGTGTCAAATAGACAACTCAAACAGATACTAGAGAAAACAGTGCGTGCCTCCCGTAAGGACTGGGCAGTAAAGCTGGACGACGCTCTCTGGGCGTACCGCACTGCGTACAAAACACCCATTGGTATGTCCCCTTACCAACTGGTCTATGGTAAAGCTTGCCATCTGCCTCTAGAGTTAGAACATAAGGCATTATGAGCATCAAAAGTCCTTAACCTAGACCTCACCAAAGCAGGAAAGTCTAGAACTCTCCAACTCCATGAGCTAGAGGAATTCCGGAACCGGGCATATGAAAATGCCAAAATTTACAAAGATCAAACAAAGAAATGGCATGATCGAAGAATTCAGAAAAACAAGCGCTAGGATTGACTTGCGTAGGGAACCGTTGGAGTCCCCAGCAGAGTCGCCAGCTGTCGCTACTGCGAAAATCGGCGCTGGCTATGACAGAAGAGTCGCCACCGTGCGTTATTTATCCCAAAGGAGGGAAAGGAAACGCTCGAAGTAAACCTACCGCAAAGACGGGAAAGGAATGTTCATCGCAACCAAATCCTGGATTCGGGAGTCGGTTAAGCAAGGGGAAGGTATTAGCACCCCTCACGTCCGTTGTACTCGACGGGATCCACGCTTGATTTCTAGTACGGATTGTTATTCTATCTATTCTACAGGTCTGGGGTTAAAAGAAAATAAAATGACTCGGCAAAGTATCGCACTTTATGCCTACGTATTCCCGTCTAGAACGAGAAATCAGAGTCAACGTAGTTCGCCTACCTACGGGAAAGGAGGGAAGGTTGCTCGCTAGGATATCGCATCCTATGCCTACGTACTTTCATACAACATGAAAGATCAGAGCAAACGTAGTTCGGGCTACGGAAGACACAAATTTGTCTGTTTATCTTTTATCCTTCTGAAAAAGGTTTTCTCCGGATTACGGGTCCAAGCGGACAAAAATGACACTTTGATTGGTTTTTAGTCTTTTACGCAAGAACTGTCTTTTATTGATGTTTAACCTCTTATTGTATTTTTTGATTGTTTTGAGACAGAAGAGAAAGAACTCTAAAACCTAGGGTTTGAAAGGGGAATCAAAACTATCCTAATGTTGTCATGCATGGATTAACACCTAATGTCTGTCATATTTCTCTCTTGCGCAGAGAGAAACAGAGATCCTAGGGGATAAACGGAAAAGAAACAACATATATACAGTAAAGCAGTAAAACGAATGAATGCAACAGTACAAGCGAGGCAAGGGAGTTCCACTCAACCTCGAACCTAGAAGACAATAGGCAAAGTGAAACAACTTCACTTCAAACCTATGGGAAAAATTAACACACAATACAGCAAAGAAAATAAACCCTAAAATCAGCTCTGACAACACACCAGCTCCTACAGCAGCAGCTCTGAACAAACATCCAACTCTGACAGTTGATTAACAGCAAAACAGTAACATCTTCAAGTGAACCCCAAGATCAAACTTCAATGGCCTCCAAGCTTTAGGTGAGCTCCATCTTCAAGGAAAGCACTTCAGAAGAGAATCACTTAACAGAATAAGTTGGAATGATAAAACAGCTTATTGACAACCAAAGGAAACCTATAAGTGTTTATCATCATGAAAGACTAGTTCCCTCAAAGTTCTACCTCTAAGGTAAGGCCACTTATCCCTCCAAAGGAGGGAGGTGAATACCCTAGAGGGACTTTATGTCATAGAGAGGAATGGAAGCACAAGAAGCTATCCATGCTTGTACAAAGAATTTAGTCTAATTCTAAGCTCTTCCTAACTTCTCCTATTTCCTATGTCTTCAAAAACATCTTCAATCCAAGCAATCTTCATGCACAAAGCTTTGATTATTATCTTCAATCTTCTCCTATTTTCCTTCTTGCTCCACGAGCCCAATCCAAGCCCCATACCCCATAGCAAAGCCCAACCCCAAGCAAACAATACAAAAGCCCATAATGGCCACACCAAACAATCACACTATTTTACAAAAATCAAGTAAAATAGTAGTATATTATTAAAAATCCTAAAATTAATTCTAATGGGATTTATACATCTACCCTACATACCCTATATGTCCCAGCTCCTAATTCAAGCTAAAAAACCCAAAATCTAAGTGTTATGATGCACCTATGTTCAGTTTAACCCTAATTCTAGTCACCCTAATGCTCTTTATTCAAAGCTAAACAAGATTAAATCACAAAAATGTGAGATAAATCTCTAAGGGAACCTAATACTCTAATCTACCCATGGGAAAAAGAATCACATCAAAATATGAAAGGAGATGGCTAAACAAAATTCAACAAAATGGATATACAAACTAAAATGCAATAAAAGCAACTAAATGTAGAAATTCATCAAAAATAGAAAAAATGATTAAAATGCTACTTTTATTTTTTGATAATTTTCTTGAGACATTAATGAGAATTAGGAAAAAAGTCCCATGTAAAAATGACTAATTTTGAATTTATTATGATTTTTTTAGTAAACTATATGCAACCATGAAATAAAATGAAAATTCAAACACAATTAAAAAACGGGGGTGGCAAAAGCAATTTATTTACACTGCAGAAATACATTGGGCCCAGGAGGCGGGTGCAGATATCACTGCGCTGGGCCCATGCTAATCTAGAAAAACAATACAAAATAAAAACTGAAAAAAAACTAGGGGGGGGGCTAGCAATTATTGCTTTGTTAATCACATTGGGCCTCCCGCTGGGGGTGCGAATAGCAACTTCGCCTGGGCCCAGAACGCAACACAAATGGGAGAGGGGGTGCCACGAGAAACAAAGGGGAGATGGCCAGAAATCTTCGCAGCTGGGGCTAAGCCCTAACCCAATCCCAACTCAGCCCCAGCAAACAAAACCCTACCTCCTCTAACTCTCCCTCACACTGTTCATGACCACTAACCCTAGCGCCGCTTGATCTCTCCAACTCTCTCTCACCAATGTTCTCTTAAACAACACTATCCACTAAACTCAGCAACAAACCTCACCCAAATCTCTGACCACAAACGTCTTCATCAATCCAAGCTCTCATACACTAACCACTTCGCTTCTCCGAAACTCCCTCTAATCGCATTGCTCTCACAAGACCTAATCGGAAACCTCGCCCTAACAAAACTAAGATCCAACACTCACAAAGTTCTAAATCCAGATAGCTAACAAACTACCACGCACATGCAAGGAATTAAATGAGAAAAAAAAAAAAGGAAACCTGGATGAGGATGATGTTAAAGATCTACGGGTGATTTTGAAGATCTTGAGTGAAAGTCTTGAAAGAATCTAGAAAAAGAAACTCGCTGAAGAAAGCACGCGGTGAGATTCTTGGATCGAGGATGCGTTTCTTGAAATCTTCGGTCGAGTATGAAGAAGTTGACGACGACGTTTGTACTGCTGGCGATTTCGCGATGAATACGGACGACGATTGAAGAAATCTGGCAATTCTGGAAAATAGGTGATGAAGGTCGTGGAATTCTTGGCAAGAACTCAGATGTTGATCTTTTGAGGGGAAACTGGAACGAACAGATGAAAATCGTGATGATTGTTATGTTGATTTCTGATGAAACGATGAAGAGGATTTCTGGAAAAAATTGTTATTGATGATGATTTCTGGAAATCGGTTGATGAATATGATGTTGTTGGTGAATTAGATCAGAGAAGATGAATATTGGAGGAGTTAGAAGAATTTCTGGAAGAAGTGCGTTTCCGGCGAGTTCGTTACGGCGGCCGGAGATTGTTATGGTGGTCGCCGGTGGTTGGTTAGGGTACCGGTGGGATGTTCCGGCGAGTGACGAGAGGGAGCCACTTGGCACCTCGCATGCAGAGAGAGGACTCTGAGAGGACGTGTGTGGTGGTGGAATCACTGCATGGAGGCCACGTGTGTGTGGAAGGTGTGAGTGAAGTGTGCGTTGTCTAGTTCTGAGAGATAGAAAGAGTGATGTGGCTGGGGAAAAGGAATACACGTGGGCAGTACTGTATTTATACACCTGGCAAATGGACTTCGTTGACTGGGCTTCTGAAGATATTTGCTGGATAATTTGGCCCAATGATAAAACTGAGACTTAAATGGATAACTAATAATGGACTAATATGGGATGATGAAATGCTTAATGGATTAAGACTAATTTGAACGTGATATTAAACGAAATAGTACAGGATTAATGGAATGCAAGTGGACTTAATGCTGATTAAACAAAATGATTAATGGACTAAACAAAAATGGATTAAATGAAATGAAAATGAAAACTAATGCAGATGATTAATGAAATGATTAGCATGATAAAACGTGACTAATGATATGAACAATGGATTAAATGCAAAAGATTAAAGCTAATTAAAACTGTACAATTAATAAATCTAGAAAATCTATATTAAAAATATATCTAAAATCTATTATATTCAAAAGAAAATCTATTAATTCTAAAAAAAAAAGGAAAATCTATTTATTCTATAAAAAAGAAATTTATTTTCTATTAAAAAGAATTCTATTCTATTTAAAATAAAACCTATATTTCTAAATGCTATTAAAAGGAAAACTATTTAATTTCTATAATGGCATTTAAGTCTAATAAAAGCCTAAAAATGCAATTAAATCCATTAAAAAGAACACGAGACCAGAGCGGAACCAATGGCAAAAGCTGGACACCTGAATGTCCTAAAAAACACCGTAAGCTGAAAATACCCGGGAAGCACACGACTTCTCCAAAATAATCTCCGATTATCCGAACCAGTCTAGAACCTCCGAAATGTGAAAATAAGGTTGTAATCCCGATAACACCAATATGATTGGAGAAATGCACTGTATGCGGTATGCCAATGCGAATGCGAAAATGCGTCGAAACATAAACCAGATATGGGACCCAGTTGGTCAAATTTTAGGGTGCAACAAGTGGCAAACAGACTAAGTCAACCAGGAAATCTCTATCAAACATCGACAGAGGACATTTCAAACACACAAGAGACGTAGTTATCGATCCCTTAGCTGGGGTCTCAACTACCATCTCTCCACTCATGTGTGACAATATAAGACCCAAACGTTCAACACAATCCGCAACAATAAAGCAATGAGACGCACCAGTGTCAATAATAGCAAGTAAAGGACTACCATTAATGAAACAAGTACCTTCAATCAATTTGTCATCACTGGATGTCTGAGTCCCAGATAGCGCGAACACTCTTCCGCCATTCTATTCCTTCTTAGGCTTCTGACACTTGTCTCGCAGGTGTCCCTCTTCACCGTAGTTGAAACAAACCATTCCTTTGCGCTTGCACTCACCAACAGCGTGTCCCAACTCTGCGCAACGGTAACATTTCAATGATCCAGAATTACATACATTACTCTTGTGACCTGGATTTCCGCACTTATAGCAAACAATACCAGCAGGAGCATCTCCCCTACTAGCTTTCCGGCCGTTAGCTACTTTCTGTTTCCCTCTGCCAGCTAGAGGATCATAAGGCTTACCACGACTCTGCTGTGATTTGCCTCTCCTCTCACTCACCAACTTGTAATGAGCATTGCTATCCTCTTCATAAATCCTACAACTTTCAACCAATGAATCAAAGACATGAATCTTCTGATACCCGATTGCTTTCTTGATTTCAGACTTTAATCCGTTCTCAAACTTGATACATTTAGAGAATTCAGCAGTCTCTGCGCTGTAGTGCGGGTAAAACTTAGCCAACTCCTTGAAGTTCGCCGCATACTCAGTAACAGATCTGTCTCCTTGCTTCAGTTCAAGGAATTCAATCTCTTTCTTACCAAGGACATCTTCCGGGTAATACTTCTTCAGAAATTCCCTACGGAATATAGTCTAAGTAACTTCTTCACCTTCAGCTTCCAACACTGGACGGGTCTCTAGCCACCAGTCATCAGCTTCAACCGCTAGCATATGAGTCCCATAACGGACCTTCTGTGCTGGAGTACAATCCATCACACGAAAGATTCGCTCCATTTCCTTTAACCACTCCAATGCACCATCAGGATCATGCTTACCCTTGAAGGTGGGCGGATTCTCCCGTTGAAACGTTGCCAAACTGTGAGACCCAGCATCTCCAGCAGGATTTGGCTGATGTTCCATAGCATTATCTAAAGCTTGCAGAGCAGCAACAATTGCAGCATCATTCCTCCCAGCCATTTCACTTAAGCTGCAACAACCAACAGTCAGATTTCATAATTAACGAGACTCTAGTGTTAGGCACGACGACTGACTCGACGACACTAGACAACTTGGCTGGACGGACCGACCTACTCTGATACCACTAATGTAACACCCCAAATCTAAACTTGCGGATAACAGGAAGAACAACAATTCATATAGCAAACAAAGCGCAGCAGCGCAAACATTGACTGCATGACGGTCGTCATGAGCCTGTGACGGTCGTCACACGGGCAAAATTCCTTATATCAAAGATGTTACACTTCAACCTGACAGACAACAATCATTATGCAACAACTTGCAATATCATACGTAACGCGAAATTGGATGATTAATCACCAATGTATTACTTAACCATTTAATCATAAAACAACTCGTCATTACTTCCGGTGGAAGTTTGATAAAGTATACAACATGTTCTCTTAAAACAATTTAATAAAAACATCGTAACAAGTTCAATCAACAATAACATCGACTAAAATAATAACAGCAATCGTCCATCCCCCCAAGAGTGCTACGTATCAGAGCGACCAACGACACTTTAACGGGAACTACGCTCTATTCCTGACTACCTGCAAATTACCACCAGAGGAGGTAACATACAACGGAAAAGGGTGAGATATCAATAATATAACATAAAGCATGATAGAAAACATGTCGGAAACTCATCACAACATTATAGGTTTCGAAATCATAAACATCATCGACAACAACTGCGAGTAATCCATATCTCACATAAACAACGTTAACATACAACTAGCGTAATTATGCGACTTCATGCGACTCAACTGCGCACATGCATGTGGTACCATTTTGGAAGACAACTCTCCACAATAATTCGGGATAGGAGCCAACACCCCAAAACCCATTTAGGAGCCAACACTCCAAAACTCGGGACAGGGCCAACACCCCGAACCCATCTAGGAGCCAACACTCCAAATAACGCCAATACAGGCACAACCGTCGCCAATCCAGGCCAAATGCTATGCCATGAAATGCATCTATTATGGACTACAACACAACCATATCAACCATATAACAAGGCATTACGCCTACAACCAGAATGTCCATAACAGAGCATCATAACATCATACCACTCATACAACCATCACTTTCTACTCGTTTACATACGGGAACAATAGCAACATAAGTTTAACATTTACGACTGTTCATGTAAAGGAACATTACAACATCGTACCAACAAATAGGAACTCAAAGTGTTCATACAAAACGGCTATTCCTATACAGGTATAACATCAACATCAGTTCAACAATTAAGGATTCAGCATCTTATCGTAATAACAACATTACGGCATTTTCTTACATAATTAATTATAAATCAATCATAACCAGGTAACTGTCCTTTTTGGCCCATTAGGGAAAACCATTAGAGCGTTGTACGAATAACCGTATAGCATATTCGTTCTACGTATTTGCCCATAAGGAAAACCATAGAGCATCGCACTAATAACTACATAACACATTTATTCCTACATAGAAATCTTGTCCCATTAGGGAAACCTTTTCCTTAACATTTATCGATTAACGAAAACTATACCTATGACTCGATTCCCCACATGAATTCGATCATACCCACAGTTATAGAATTGAACCCCACCCTTACCTTAGAATTTAGGTCAATTCCACACTCTCCGGTTCCGCTTCCGCTCTACGGTGACTTTTCTGCAGAAATCCTCCAAATTCGCCGGCGGTTGATTCTTTGCTCTCAACTTTCCTCAATGCGTAACTTCTCTTTTCAGTCTTTCCTTTCCCCAAATGGTGTAATTGAGGGTAAAAGAGTCTACGGGAATGTATTTTTGCTACCCACTCTCAGCCACGTCCAAATTATGCAATTAACTGAATTTCGTTACTATGACGGTCGTGGCAGTCCATGACGAGCGTCACGGTTGTGACGGTCGTGGCAAGTCCATGACGGTCGTCATATCAGAAAAATTCAATTTGTTTCTAGATAGAACATCTCTTTAGCTTTCCAATGCTTCGAACGGGGGTCAAATCCGACTTACGGATCAAGAGATATGATTTACGAAGTGTTCCTAAAACCGCTATGAAATTTTACACTTTTTCCCGACAATTCGATCGATTCAATTCCCTCCTTCGATTCAAACACATACTCAACTACGACTACGACACAACGAGACATAGCAAAGTCATAATTGAATTTAATCAAAATAAAAAGGGCGTTACAGGGAAACCTGGGTTAACAAAGCTGTTGAAAATGTTGGAGTCGGAACTTCGATCGGGGATGAAATAAACATCCACTTTGCTAGAGAGGTGAAGCTAATCATCTCGCCGGGAATTCTCAGGTCACCAACTGGAGTTTTGAGAATATTCGTTACAGAATTGTCACAACCACCTTTGACTTTCAGATGCCCCAAGTCACAAAGTCATCTCGAGAGGATTTTACAGAAAACATGACGTCCAAGTGCCCTACCGTTTTCAAACTCTTGGAGAGATTCGCAGAAGCTCGACGTAACTGCCCCTAATTGACGGTATAACCGAGTCTTCAAACTTGTGTTATAGGTGAATCCAAACTTGTACGGATCAAATCTCTTGGACGAAATAATTTTCCCCAGGTCAGCAAAGTCTTCAAATTTTAATCGGTGATTTCTTCACGTAATCTTTCTAAGATATCAAGCAAAATTAGCGAGTCAAAAATGTTAATTCTGAAACTGTTAACACAACATATATGTTTGTCTTGAAGTTTTGAAAAGATATATCGCGACAACTTGTGACAAAATCACTAGTTAGGATATTAATTTAAATTTATAATGCCAACGCCAAATTAAGCATAGCTCATAGGAGTCAGGAAACGTTATCTCATCGAGTATGCTTTCGGACTAAACTTTACTTCAATTAGGACTTTATGTGTTATATATATGAGTTTAGTTTATGATTTCTAAAACGAAGGATAAGGGTCAAAGTATATTGGTGCTGTTGCACCCTAATTTTTGACCGTAAGATGCCACCTCTTTTTGCGCTTTTTTTTATATTATTATTTGACTTTATTTTAAAATATTTTACATTTATGAGACTAACTGATTTGCGCAGATGCAGTAATACCAAGCAGAGATGGTATTCATTCTCACAATCGATCATCCACTTAATTAATTATCTTAACCATGTTATTTATTTTGCTTTGGGAGATTCTTGCTCATGAGGAGCTTGTCGACCAATTCAATTTGTGAACGAAAGGCAGGTCCAAAGTTCCTACAACGATTCAAAGAAGTTCAAGATTTTGAAGAGGATAAATAGCTCAAAATGTTACTTAAGGCTCGTGATCCATTGGTCCATACGCTCTACAAATCGCAAACGGTCAAGCACGCTAAAACCACCATCCCGAAATTCAAGGCCATCTTACTTAAGGTTGGGCTTGCAAGCTCAAACTCGTGGAGTGAACCCTATCGGATTTAAAATTAAAGCCCTTCATGAAAAGAAAATTGAAGAATCAATAATGTTTCCCTTTGTGGGACTGTGTTGTCGTTCACGAGTGGGAAGGACCCTGTTCGCACTTTGAAGTACGCACCAGGAATAAATTTTGAAACAACTGAAGGTTAAATTAACGCAATTACTACATTTCAATTTTCTCCAACAAATTCAGAAGATGTAAGATCCTTCATACATTACGATTATTTCATTAAACTAAATTGAAGCATCAGTTTCAAGCATTCATTACAAATCCTATCAGTTACAAGCTATTCTACGAGTTCTACACAGTTCGGAACCAGCTACTCTAACAAGACATCAATTTATAAAATACAAGCAAATCTTCCGTCATCTAAGCATATTGAAAAGGTCCGCCTCTGTCTGCTAAACCAAAGACGGGATCCTTCTAGAATCAACTTGATCAGGTACAGATGAGGAGATATCTGTATGACCTGCAAAACACCCAACAACAACATTCTTCGCACGAGCAGCAATTATTGCAACTTTATCATAACGAAGGTTGTTAGCCTCCGGTATCTTCAATCGCATTACAATACAAGGGGGAAGTTCCCACTTCCATATTGCCTTCCTGTCCCGACATAGTGACATAAAAGCATAAACTCCATGGTCCGCCTGTCAGCACAAATCAGACAAACACACAGCCAATTAGTGACATAAAAGCATATTAAGTCACTATCAAAGCAGGGCAACTCAAATAGAATTAAGATGAGCTTCTTCAAGATAGAAAACCAACGGCCAAAGATAACAAGCATGAAAGACAAGGCAGAGGTTAATTGAAAGACCGTAAACGTCAAGATTCTCAAGGCAAACCCAACACATTCGAATCACCAAAGGAGAATCTCAGTACACAAGAATGGAGAACAAGCAATCCAACAGCAGCTTATGCCTAGGACTGCTTTGTTCAGCAATAACAGCAAAACCAGACCAAGACTTACCCAAAGGATATTCCCCTATCAACGTTATCTGTCACCGGTAACACGCACGGAGTGCTGCGACGGACTCGTGGATATTTGGAAACCTGCAACAAAGAACATTTCCATATAAGCAATACAAAAAACTGGCAGCAATGTGTATCCAATTATTTGAGTCATCTGGAAAACACCAGCAATTCTCACCAACAGCCAACATCAAAGTTTTATTGAACCGTACCTATCTGTGCTTGGCAGTTGAGCAGAGAGTCAGTCCTATTGAGAAAGTTGCAGAAAGTCTGCTCTATCTGGGAGTTATCTGTCCCGCCTGTGGGTCATTTTTGAAAGCAAGGCCTCCCAAGTCAGCTCCATTTTTTTCTACACAAGGAGATAGATCTAAGGCAAGAGTTAGTAAGAATATGTGAAATACATTGGACACATATCTAAGTGGTGCAGGCTCTATCTCAATATTTCACAAGTCTGATACACAACCAGTGGTACAAGAACTCTCCCCCGAGTCTGTCTGATAAACCCTTTAATGGTTGATGCTCATAGCAACTTGGGTAATTTAATGAAAGATTAAGGGTTGGTCCAAGAACATACAATTATTGCCTCGAGGCGTTGCGTATTCAACCTACCCTTGCCATTGCATGATCAAATCTTGTTGGCTTGTTCATAAAGTCTGGTGACTTCAACAGAGCCCTGCAATATCACAAGGAAGCTGTTAAAACCAAACCTTCTTTCCCTGATGCATACTTGAACCTTGGGAATGCTCAAGGCCATACCAGCTCTCAGAAGCTCATCTACGCATACGTCGTCAAGGTCGCTCACATAACTACCAACTTTGTAGGATCATACAGCCAAACATATGAGTCGCCACCAGAATGTCTGCACATAAATGAAAGGCATATTGATCAAAGATCCTATGGCGGGTGATCAATCTGCACCAAATATAAGCAACGTTCATAAGATCCAAATAAGAGATGATGCTAGTTGTTAAAGAAGAAGAACTTTATGGAAACTCTTGAGACAGGGACACTACCTGAATTATCTAGCATCGATGAACTGACCAAGATAAAGAATTAAAGGAATGCCTCAGGAATATGTTGGCATCACTCAAGCAATAAACTCCAGCTCAGGCTACGAAGTCCCTTTCACCTGCAATGAACCAGTTAAATCAATTTCATCGATATCAACATTGCACTCGAGGTTATCAAGCGTGAACAGATAACTCAATTTATTCATATACCTGGATGGAATATCATGAGGGGTGTTCGGAATCAGATAAGAATCGTGTAACACAAAAGAGTATCAGCATTTTCATGAGAACCTTCACCAAGTAGTATCAGAAACAACTAAAGCTCGCTGCAACGCAACAACTGAAACTCTTTGCAAAGCGTACCAGATGTCAAAAGTCGAGTTGGTGTTACTCTGGGTTGTTCATCTTCCGTGGCCCAAGATCGCTGCTATCCACACCTGCCAACAACGATCCACAAAATCAGAGGCCCATTAGGGGATACACCAGGTTGGAAGGAATATTCGATTCGGACAATTGGCAGATTCTCAAAATAATGAACCTGGACAAGACAAGAGCATTAAACGTGATTGATCCAAATTGGGATTTTCATTAACAAATATCATAGCAATCAGACAGGAAAGGAAAGATTTCAAATAATTGTCAAAACCAAAATAGAAGGCCCAAGCAAGCATTCAAGACGCTTTAATCCGGTTTTAACACAGATAACCTCCCGTGAAGCCTATAAAAGGATCGATGGAGCACAAACCCTAGGAAAAAAAAACCCTAATCCTCAAAAACACAAGAATCAGAGAGAAGAAACTTATCTCAAGCGGTGATACCACCCTCGGCCACTGCGAACTTCACCAACGCCGCAGAAATCGCAAGCTCCAACCGCTTCACCGCACCAATCCTCACTGATCCGCCAAACTTCGGTAAAACCTCTACTCATGTTAAAATTATTGAACGAATAATGCTTTTGTTCCTCGTTTCAGGTGCAAGAACCAATGGATTGTGAAGTGGAAATCGAAACGGAGATAGAGTGAGAGGGGAGGATCGAACGAATCGATTGAGAGGTTTAGGGTTCCATCATTGAGAGGCTCCCCCCATGCGTTCGCTTTCCATTTTCTCTCTCTGTCTTTGTTTGGTTATTGTTTGTTGTAATTTTGGACCGTACTGTTAATCACCACTATCACACACAAACACTCATTAATTGCCCCATTAACCCTCTGCTTTAACCATTAACCTAGTTTTAATTTAACTAATAATAAACCTTTTAATCAGTTTTAAAATAAATCAAATATTTCATCCACCCATAATTAGTCTTGTAATTAGTAAATCTTTTTATATAATACTTTTATTTATTAACTAAATAATCTACTTTTTCTGATAATCATTTTGTAAATTCTTTTCTAAAATAAATAGTAATATATCTATTTTGCAAATAAGTAATAACTTTTTAGAAACTCTTTTTATATAATGTGTAAATCCATTTTATAAATAACAATAAGAACTTTCTCATAATAAAAATTCACATAACCTTTTTTTTCTAATTTAGGATAAAAAATAATAATCTTTAACATCTAAATATCATTTTATTAATCAAGAAATAATCTTTATTAAAACGAATACAACCTTTCTTCTTAAAATCAATCCATTTATTTAAGTGTTTTTTCTCTAAAAGTAGTCCCGCCCCAAAATAATCAAATACAACTCTTTTTACTAAAAATCAATCAAACACTTTCTTATAATCCAAACTAAATCAACGTTTTATTCAAACCGAACTCAATCTCAAACCAATTCAACTTTTCTCAAAGTAATTCAACCTCGTCTAAAAATCAAGTCAAGCAGTTAAAATCCATTAACATCGTAATACAAGCAATCGTGCACTCACGACACATGCACTTACACTCAGCGCTTTCATGCGTATACATTATTTATCTTTATCTGCTTTATCTTATTCACAATGCACACACTCACCTAGCGCTTTCATGCGTTCGTGTATGGTTATATTTCCGTATTTACTTTCTGCAAATTTATCTCTACTGCAAGTCATTATATCTTGTTGCCTCGCATCGCATCCGTCCAAAGGAAAAACCTACACATAATTCAATGTTGTGTGTAGTTGCACATCATATGCATCATACTCCCTTAGATCCTTGATTCTTCAAGTCGATCATTTAAGTTTAGGACCTACCCCATAGGAAGGACCTTAATCTTTACAACTTAGACAAACACAAAACAAAACAATACAACTTTTACAAACACATTTAGAGAATAGATGTTAATCATCTTAAGCGAGATATAATCTCCACCCCACAAACAATACAATCAAACATGTAGGGACTTTGCCTTAAGAACGACAAAGGCACACTTGGCGACCATCCGAGTATGTAAGACCTTTTCTTAAGATAACACAAAGACCATTTCCTACAACCCCCTTCTTACATTTGTGGTGGTTATCTCTCCCTTAAAATGAAGACTCATCTCTTCTCCTAAACCCAATCAAAACAACTACCCTAAACCCGTAGGAACTTTGACCACAGTCAAAGAACTCCTCTAACCCTTTAGGGTGAACTACAACATACTCTGATTCCACTCCCGTAAGGATATGTAGGCACAAGGTGCGATACCTTATCGAGTATACTTAGATATAAACCACTAGGGTCTTTTAACCATTAAGCAGATAAACACTTAGCAGTAAACAAACATAAAACAAGAGGTTCCTGTAGAGTACTACAGAAACTTAGAATGCTAGCACCTTCCCTAAGTTTAACCGACCCCCGAACCTAAACAATCTAACCTTGCATTTGCATTGCATTGTGGGAATTTCGATCTTTATCCCTTCCTTTGGACAAATCAAAGTTCGGTTGCAAAATGAATTAACGATTCAAACTAATCAATAGTTTGGTATCCGATTTTCACCCGCGACAGGTGCCCGCCAAAAAAAGTTTTTTTGAGAGATGTTCATTTTTGATACCCTGCCCCAGGTTAAAAACGAGGTTTTGATTGGGAGAAAAAAAACAGATCCTTTCTCAAGGCTTAAAAGAAAGGTTGACTATTTTTAGGAGGTTTGAAACAGGAATGCCTTACATCATTAGTAGGATTTTTTATTCAAAAGCATACAACGAGAGATCCTGCGTTTTACTTCATCACCCTCCCTCCAATTATTCACCAAAGTGAGAGAATTGGGTATAGTAGGCGTTATAAAATATGAAAAAATATTTTACGAGTGAAACGAATGGGTTTCTTCAAGACAAACATTTTATTGCATTAATTATTCAAAATAAACAACCATACAAGCCAAACATGCTTGTAATCAAAGAAATGAAATACGCATAAGAAAACACCCTGATGAGCTCTTCGTAGGATTTTATTCAGTCTTTGTATGGAATGGAGAAGCTTGCAGAATCGTCTGATATGTCGCTTTCAGATTCATCTTCAGGCACTATATTGATATGAGCTACCCGAATAACCTTGGATCATGTTCGCGCAGGAAGAACCATGTTGAGGTGGGTGATTATCTTGCACATAAGGAATGGAACCCTTAAAGGATAAAATTCCGTCCTTAACCAACCTTTGGACGTCTGCCTTCAAGTCGTAACAGTTCTCAGTATCGTGGCCTAGAGCACCTTGATGGTATAGGCAAAATCTGTCAGCTTTGTACCAATACGGAAGTTTCTTGGGTACCTTAGGCGGAGCTCTCGTCTAGATGTGGCCCTTTTGAATCAAAGTTGGGAACAAGTCGGCGTATGTCATTGGGATGGGATCAAAGTCTAATCTTTTGTGTACACGACTCTGATCGTTGGATGGCTGATTTTGCTGATTTTGTTGATGTTGTGGCTGATGAACCGCAGTAACCTGATGTGATGGCGGATACCCTCTCTTGGATCGTCCTTGCTGCACAACACTTGCCTCATGTTCTCTCTTTTTCACAAAACCATTCCCATACTTTCGAGCGTTATTAGAGGTACTCTCTTCCTTGACTAGTCTTCCTTCGCGAACACCTTCTTCTAAACGCATTCCCATATTAACCATTTCAGTGAAGTCACTTGGTGCACTTGCTACCATTTTCTCATAAAAGAATGGACCGAGAGTCTTCAGAAAAATCTTGGTCATTTCCTTTTCTTCTAATGGCGGTATGACTTGGGCGGCTAACTCGCGCCAACGCTGAGCATATTCCTTGAAATTCTCTTTGCCTTTCTGAGCCATGGCCCTCAACTGATCGTGGTCAGGAGCCATGTCCATATTATAGTTGTACTGCTTGATGAAGGCTCCACCCAGATTATTGAAGGTTCAAATCTTCGTACTATCCAATCCCATATACCACTTGAGTGCAGCGCCTGTTAGACTGTCTTGGAAATAATGAATGAGCAGTTGATCATTATCGGTTTGTGCAGACATCTTCCTGGCATACATAATAAGATGACTCTGAGGGCAAGTATTCCCTTTGTACTTATCAAAATCGGGGACCTTGAATTTTGGCGGAACCTTGACATTCGGGACCAAACATAGGTCAGAAGCACTCTTTCCAAACAGATCTTTCCCACGAAGGGCTCTCAATTCTTTTTGCATCTCAGAATATTGGCCTTGAAACCCATCCATCCTTTCTTCCAAACCCACAGTTTCGCTGGGTACCCTATGGAAAATTGGTTCGTCTAGGATATGTGGAGTAATATTCACATGCGGAGGTGCACTAGTCATTACAGCAGTAGTTGCAGGAATAGCTTGAACAGTGGTTGCGACAGAAACCTCGGGAACAGGTGGACGATAACCGGCCGGAGTAAAATAAGGAGGCATCCCCCACGGGAAACCTGGCGGCATGCTATAGGTCACTTCGGCAACAAAAGACACCACTGGGATCGATGCTGATACTACTTCGGAGATAACGGTCCTTTGAACTTCTTGATTGTTGAGTGCAGACTGGTTAAACAGAGCTTCAACTAAACCATTCAATCTCTCCAAGCTTTCCTTTAGAACTGCAACTTCGTTACAGAGCACTCTGTTTTCTTGTTCAAGTTGGTCCATCTTTTGACGTTGATTGGCTCAAGTGTTGTATCGGTGATTCAGATTGTCTGTGAAGATGAAGCAAGAAAGAGACCCCCCCCCAGGAATGCAAAGGATGCTATGCTGATGCAAATGTGTTGCGGTGGAAATAGGATATCAAACTATTAATTAGTTTGAATCACAATTCTTAATTCACAACCGCTCTTTGATTTATCCGAAGGAAAAAGTCAAAAGAGGGAAAACCTATTTTTGCATCATAAACACAATGCAAGGAGAGACCTAGGTAAGGGGTTGGTTAAGTTTAGGGAAGGTACTAGCACCCTAAACTTCTGTAGTACTCTACAGGAACCTTTTGTTTATTGTATGCTTTTTTATTTTATTATCTGCTTTAATATATATTGAGCTAAGGGATAGAGTGACCTAAAGACCTAAGGGTTAGTCCTAATTTTACTCGGCAAGACGTCGCATCTTGTGCCTACGTATCCTGGATAGGGAATGGAATCAGAGTAATCGTAGTTCCCCTCGAAAGGGAGGTTAGAAACTTCTTGACTCTGGTCAAGGTTTCAATGGGGAATAAACATATCTTGAGGACATGCTTACGTGGAGCCTTAAACTCTTATTTCTACGTTGAAATTGTTAATTAAATTAGGGTTAAATTAGGGATTCCACGGCGGGAAACCCTAAACAGAGCACGACGGCTCTTTGACCTAAAAGCTAGGGTAAAGGGGGTTTTCGTCCACGGCGGGACACCTAGGCTATTAGGGTTTTAAAATGGTTGAAACTAGGGTTATTGACTCGGCGGTCAAACTGTTAATCCTAATTCCTTCGGAGGGGAAAATAATGGTAAAACATGCAAACATGGCAAAATATTATATGGCAGAATTAAAATACGGAAAATTAAAGGAAACGGTAAAGAACGCATCGCGGCCGTTCGCGTAAATTACAAATCCCCAAAACAAATGCGAAAATAAAAAAGACTGCGATCATGGCCTCGCATAAATTACATCCATGAAAAAATGCAAAAATAAATGACGAAATATAATGCGATGATAGACTCGCATAAATTACAACCATAAAATGAAACGAAAAAAACTGTTACAAATTGTACAAGTGGGAAATAATGAATGGAACGAGATTAACAGTAAAATGAGAATGAACGGGCAAGGTCAATTCGAAACTGAAAAGCGAAATGTTAGGCAATTTTTTAGAAAAGATTTTAAGACTAATTGCGACATTAAAATATTAATCCTTATTTTAGAAGTTTCAGGGTTAATTTACAAAAACGAGTTTAATTTACAAAAGGAGCTTAATTTTTAAGTTACGTTATTTATTATGTTAAGTTAATTTACACTTTGTTAGCATTAAATTTTAAATTATAATAAAAAATTAATCTTTTAATTATATAAATTTAATTCCCAATTAAGGTTAAATTTTAAGTTTGAAAATTGAGTTTTTAAGAGGTTTTAAATTACTAAATAAAAAAAGGGTGTTAACGTTAAAAAGTTTTAAATCTCAATTTTAAATTTGCAAAAAATAAGGGTTAAGTTTAAGTTTTAAAATAAGTTTAAGTTGAAGTTTTAGAAAATATTTTTTAGACAAAATTTTAATTTATTTTTGTTTAATTTACAAGTTGGTTTTAATTTTAGGTAAAAAGTGATGATGAATTAAGCCTCTAAAAAAATGGTTTTCCTTAAGTTTTTTTGTTTTACATTAAATCTTAACATTGAATTATTAAAAATATCTTAGATAAGTTTTAGAAAGGTTTTCTTTTTAAAAAAAAATTAAGTTTTAAAAATGGATTTAATTTGAAGTTATAAAAAATGTTCTAAAATGATTTTTATCAAGTTTAAAAAATATTTTAAAAGTTTTAAATTAGTTTTTTATTTAATTAAGTTATTTATTATTGAAAGAAAAAACAAAGATTAATGAAATGAGGAGATTGGCACCTGATGTAGTCACCTTCATCATTACGTGGACTCAGTTCCTGGTCCTTGATGCGGTACCGCCGGTGTTACCACAGTGTTAATAATAACATAGTAGCAAACTTTTGAATGGTGTAATAATAACAACTATACTATATCAAAATAAATTAAACCAGGGAGCTTAATATGTAAAAGGCAAACAACATAGTAATAATTGAAATAAGTACAGCTGCATCGTAATCGAACCAAAGTCAAGACAGAACTTATCGTACCCCGTAGCTGAATCAAAACCAGCAAAGAAATGTTTACACAGCCATCCGAAATGCGACAGAAAGTTTACCTCGGAGTTATTACCATTGTCGAATTAAATCCTGGATATTCAAAGCTGCGGTATGATGCCCTTAGGATTCCCCCTCACTTATGTTTATATAGGTAACAAATTAGGGTTAACTCTAACCTAATGCCCACTTTAAAGTCCAACTTAAATAATTAGTCAAAGCTAAAAAAACAAACTAAAACAAACTTAAAAGAATAAAATCTTTTCTAATATTTTTTATTTTATGATTTTTGGATGTTTTTATGAATAATATGGAAAAAAGTAAAAACATAATATTTTTTAAAAAATAATTTAAATAAAAAACGAAAATAATAATTAAATAATAAAAAAAACTATTTTTGTTATTTTTTTTTATGAAAATAGAAAAGTTAGAATAAAAATAAAAGAAACAAAACAAAAAGTGAAGAAAGTGGGATTCAAACTTTCAACCTCTCACACTCACAACTCCTTACACAGGGTCTCTTGCCAACTATGCTATTTTATTCATTCAAAATAAAGTGGCACTAGAAATCCTATAAACTAAAAGAGCGCGCCACATGATATTTTCTTGCAACAATCAAACAACTGCACCACCCGTTAGTGGTTAGTTTAAACGCAATGCAAAATGAAATGGGATGCAAGATGAAACGACTAATCTTAGGGAAAAATTTGGGGTATTACAGTTGCCCCTATTTAAATAGCTTCACCGGATGATTTGAGCGACGAAGGCTCGAGAAATCATGGGGGAAGGATTTAAATATAGATAACTGAAAATTTTGCCCTTAGATGCAGTGATATGCAATGCTATGGACAAAACGGAAATAAACTATAATGCTGACAATGTCATGAATTTAGTATGGTGCGTATGATGGAATGGTAAATGCAGAGATGCAGACAACATGAAGACGTAGGGGACAGACGCGACAAACGGACCACACTGGAAATACGACGCACTGGGTGACAACACGACACTGGGGAATTCTAAAGTGATAGTCAACTGGTGCGAGTACGACCAATTACCACTTTAGGAAAAAGGAATAGTAGAATGGGATCCTCAATGGAGATGGCACCGGCGAGACGGCCTCCACTGGGGAATATGTAAAAGTAAATAATAAAAATGGATCTGCACGACTGTAGGATCGATTAACAAGATGCTGGAGCATTGAGCAAAGAATAACATCCGAGCTTCTGTAAACTTTCCCTCATGACAGGATCAAACGGAATTTAGGAATCCGTAGAAAATATACAGGGTAAAACCGGCTGTATGCCAAAATAAATGGGCTTAAATGGGAAACGCCCTGATAAGCTTTCTCGAGAGAGAACTGCCACTTATCATTGGAAGGGACTTATATGCTAAACTGGATAAGCTCTCAAATAAAGAGACTGCTGCTTATCTGTGGATAATAGATTGATTGATAATATAAACTTCTTCATGTCTCAAGTCTGTGCTCCTTGGACATGATTCAGTTTCTTCTTTTTCTAAAGGATAAAATAAACGTCTTCATAATTCGAGATCGGTGTTCTCCCGAATATGATTCGGCTCCTTCTTTTACTAAAGGGTAAACGAACTTCTTCATACTTCAAGATCTATGCTCTCCTGAATATGATTCCGCTCCTTCTTTTACTAAAGGGTAAACGAACTTCTTCATACTTCAAGATTCACACTCTCCTGAATATGATTCCGCTCGAACCTCCCCTTTCTTCAAAATGATACGGGAAATGGAAACCAAACTGCTCGCTGGAGATGGCCATTTGCTGCAAGTCATAACGAAGATAGGATAAGCTTCTCGGGCGAGAAATGCCGCTTATTTGCAAGAGTGGCAATAATAAGCTTCTCGGGTGAGAAATGCTTGTAGAGGTGGTAACAGGTAATGTAAATTGTAAAGAAAGTCGTGATGATGGCAAACATCTAGATCATTGAGTGATAACAGGTAACATAAATTGTAAAGAAGGTCGTGATGATGGCAAACATCTAGATCACTGTAATGTAAATTTTCAAGAATTTTGTGATGATGACAAACATCTAGATCACTGTAGTAACATGTAATTTAAATTGTAAAGAAGGTTGTGATGATGGCAAACATCGAGATCACTAAGTAGTAACAACTAATGTAAATTGTCAAGAAAGTCGTGATGATGACAAACATCTAGATCACCGAGGGTAATGTAAATTGTAAAGAATGTTGTGATGATGGCAAACATCTAGATCACTATAATGTAATAATGAGCTCCTTGTATGAGAAGATCAATTGTAGAGTGTATTATAAAGTGTAAGGTAGGTGATAAGCTCCTCAGCTGGGAATTGTTGCTTGTCTATTGTGCAATGTAGTGATAAACTTTTCAGGCGAGAACTGTCGCATATTTAAAAAGGATTGTAAATGCTTTTCTTGAGAGATAGTGCAAAATAAATGCACATCCAGGTATGTTCGACAATCGATAGGACTGAAATTTGATCTAGAATTGGGCTAGAAAGAACTGATAAACAAAACTCCATTGAGGAAACGAACTCGAATGGGGACTACCTTATCTTAATGCGGAAAGGTAACGGAAATAACCATCGTCCATGAGGGTTGAACTCTGTGGGGGAAACTAGAAACAAGTAGGTATTTTATGCTTAGGGCTGACGATCTACTTGGAGAGAGCAGACAAACCCAGTTACTTGGCGGTAACGACAAGGATGACGATAAATAGCAAGCATGCAAATGCTAATGCGTATGCCAAAGTGTATACGAATGTGTATGTTCATGTGTATGACAATGAAATGAAAATGAGTGTGTAATGCTCATGCTTATGCTTATGCTGACAAAACAGATGAGAGAGGAGACATGAGATGAAATAAACATCTCGACAGGAATACCCAGTAACCTCTGCAACAGTACATCTATTAGAGGATAGGAATAGTTGATGGTAAGACCGAATCTGGCTTCAAAGTTAAAACTTCCCTGGGGAGAAAATCTCATGACTTCCACATGGGGATGCGATACGACTTTACCAGAGAGTATGATGCCCTGACTTCAACTAGGGATTCATGACCTCCACATGGGGATAAGATGTCATGACTTCACGTGAGGGATTTCTATCATGAACCATAATCAGCTCAAGAACTCTTGGATCATATACTTTCGGGGATAAAATAAATATCTGCTGTATGGGGAAGGTGTGGAGCTAGACAGCTTCATGGAGATAGTGTAGCAACTTCCTGGGAAAAGTACCTCGGCTCCCTGGGGAAAAGGTATATCCGACTGGGGATAAGATATATCAAACTTCCCTGCGGAGAGTTCATCAGACTTACTAGGGAGAAATCAACAGACATTCCTGAGGACAATATCTTGACTTCTTGGGGAGAATATGGCAGTCTCCTGGGAAGTATTTCCTGAGGAAAGTAAGACAATTTCACTGAGGAACAGATAATTCCGCTGAGAATGGGGTTCAAGAACATATATCACTTGGAGGATATCAGGGATATCTCTGTAGTCTTGAGAGTCACTGGGGATTTATCGGATGGATCCCAAAAGTGTTGTCAACTTAAAGTCTCGCTGGGGACTGTCATTGGGAAGATGCTGGTAAGATTTCTGCTGTCTGGGAAATTACTGGCTCGGTCTAAAATGTTGTCAGCTTATAGTCTCACTGGGGACTGCGTTGAGGCAATGGTTAAGACATAGATTTTGCAATGATGAGATTTACTGGGGAATGAAGACCATCGGGAGTAAAATCCATCGGGTACATGAAGAATGTCGCGAAACAAGCTAGTTTTGATCTTAATGGACTTTGTCGTAGTCGCCATTTTGAAAATATCATGCCCCAGAGTACCTGCTTTGTAAGGAAAAGTCAGCTCAAGAGGATTTTACAGAGAACGTGGAGTCCAGATGCCCCACTGTTTTCCAACTCTTGGAGAGATTTGTCAGATCTCGACGTAACTGGCTCAGATCGACGGTGACATGAATAAGTCTTCAAAAATATCTCTTAAGAATGTCAGGCTCTCATTGATTAGAAAATTGGAAACCATCTGCCCCTGTTTAGCAGGATCTGTGACATCTATTTGTAAGTTTCTAAGATATCAGGCAAAACTGACACGCGTGAAATGCTATCCTGAAACTATCAATGCAACAATATATTTGTCTTGAAATTTTTGTTTTTGAAAAAGATATCGCTATAACTCGCGAACGAAATCACTAGCTAGGATATGAATTTAACTTGTAATGCCAACGGTAAATTGAGTATAGCTCGTAGGAGTCAGGAAACGTTATCTCGTCGAGTATGCTCTCAAAAGAAACCTCGCCTCAATTAGGTCTTTTAAAGGTTGTATCGCGGCTTGGTTCACGGTTTAAGAAACAAAGGATAAAGGCTCGAATTTATTTTTACCCACTCCTCTTCGTGATGTTCTCCAATCCTATTCAGTTAACGGGATACGAGCACTCATATCTCAATCGGGTTTGATATGGTCGAGAACTCATTAAGGCTTTGGACATGGCAGTCACTCACCTATTGTCTTTTGTGTTTGGTCACACGACTTTGTTCTTTTTTTGGGGATTCTTCATTGTAATCCCTTGTTTTTGTTATATTTTTTCATTCCCTAACTTTTGCCTGGACAACGTTTTTTGAATTTGACTTTGGAGTCCAGCGGGATGCCCCAGTTTTGCCTAAGTCTCCTTCATAGGTTTTGACTTAGCGAGCTATATTTTTTTTTGTTGAATAGGTCATGAGACTCCTTTGAAAGGCTTGTGACTGCCCCACTCTTTTAGTAATAGAGGGGTAGTCATTGACTTCTAACTTCCTAGGATGTTAAGGATAGGTTCTCGAAGGTTCGCTCCTCCTTTTTGAGAGTCTGAACGCTCAATCAGTTTAATTGAAAAACTACCCTACCCCAGGTTAAAGTAAGGGTTTTAATTTGGAATGAAAAAAAACTCCTACTTCCAGGCTCAACGGGGTTGAAGAGGGATTATCATCCTTATATCTCCAATGTTTGGATTTGAAACAATGCCTTACATCATCAGCAGGTTTCAATTGAAAGCATACGACAAGAGATCTGATGTTTTTGTTCATCATCCTCCTCCCAATTCTCTATCAAAGCAAGAGATCGGGCAAAGTTGGCATCATCGATTTATGAAAAATTATTTTTAATTAGTGAAACGAATGGATTTATTCAAGACAAACATATGCATTACATTAATTAATCAAAATAACAAGTTCGAACATGCTAATTATGCTTAATCAAAGAAAATAAACATATAAATAATCAAAATGTAATGTCTCAAAGTCCTTCAAGATGTGTTTATGAAGTCTTCGCGTCTAAGACCGGCATGGTAGTGGTTTCCTATGGCTGAGCCTCACTGGAAGGAGTCGTCTTGCTTGCCCCAGCTACGTCTGTCATTACTTGATTATCGGTCTTCAAATCTTCACTCGGAATAACTCTCCCAGATTCTCTGTTGACCGGGGTCGCATCATCTTGAGGATTGCTGAAATGAAAAGGACTAGGCATCTTAAGAACTACCGGCTTCGGCTGATTCACCGTATGCGTCACTGGCTGAGATTTGTTGAAAACAGGCTTTGCAGAGCTTGATTCTGGCCCCTGGGACGCCCTTAGAGGAGTCTTGACTTTCGGCTGAGGATCGTCAAAGACAGGACCTTCTTTTCTAGCAAATCTTTGACAATATTCTTAAGCGCGTAACATCCTTCCAAATCGTGACCAGGCGCACCCTCATGAAATAAACAATGAGCGGTGGCGTTGTAATTAACAGGTACCAGATTGGGAGGTGGACCCAATGTTCGGGTAACAACCAGACCTTGTTGCACTAAGAAAAGATACAACTCAGTGAATGTCATTGGGATCGGAGGACAAGGCTTGTATGGTCTCCTATTTTGACGAGGTATCGTCTCCTCTGATGGTTGGCACACGGGAGCATTGGGCACTCGTTGACAGTTGACAGAAGCTTGTGCAGGCTGATAAACAGGAGGTTGTTGATAAACCGGATGCTGATAGATCGGAGCCGGTTGCACAGGCTGATATGTAGGAAATTGCTGACTAAAAGGAGGTGCAACAGTAGCTACATATGGTTGTGGAGCATACTAAACTGGATAACCTTGAACATAATTCTGCTGATGTTGAAGAGCAACCATCAAGCGATTCCTCGGACGTGTAGCTCTTTTATGGTGGTCAGAGCTCGGAGTTTTGCACTTCGGAGGAGTAACTCGTCGAACTGGTTGAGCAACAGTAGGATTCACTGAATTGGACTGACGATTCTGAGGAGGTATGTTCTCGACAATAACAGCTGGTTGAGGATCCACAACAATATCGGTAATTTCAGAAACAACAGTAGGTTGATTATCCATCTTCACCTTAAGGGCTTGCAATATCTCCATAATCTGCCCCACACTTCCTCGAAGATCTTCGAGTTCATGGCTGACACGGTCGATCTCTTGAGCTTGTTCTTCCATCCTTTTTCGAGCTTGGGCTCTAGTGTTGTACTGATGCGGAGGACTCAGGGTGATGAAACTGGAAGGCGAGGGAACCGAGTATGAGAAACCGAGAGACACATGCAATTCAAAATATGATGCTAAAATGCAAAATGATTTCATGGAATTCAAATATTTATGAATATTGCAGAATACCAAAACTTTATTTATTAATTTGAAAACAGATTACAAATAATATTCTTAGAAAAGTCTTGGCATAATAGCTAAATAAAATCTAATAATGACCCTAAGGAAGCTTCCTGTTTTGCCCCTTGATCTGCTCTTCTAGCTGGGCCTTTTTTTTTTTTTGAGGATGCGCCTATCTTTAAAAGGTTGATCGAGAGTTGGAGGAAAATAAACCCTTCATCAAAACCAAGCAAGGGTACGTTGGAAAAGTCTTCACAATTGTTGGTGGTTAGTGTCCTTGATGTCGGATGACTTCGAGCATATGGCTTTAGCAACGGTATTGTCCTTTAGGGTCTTTCTCCAAGAAAGGGAACAAAGACTCCTTCAGAATAGGTAACCCCACCAATTGAGAGTACTCTTCTAGGGTAGGCAAGAGCTGGTACTCGAGGGATATAAGGAAAAGATAATCTGGATCCTAGAACTGTAACAAAGTCGAAAGGAAACCTTGGTTTACTTGAGGTTTCAACAAAAATAACGGCCTTCCATACTTGTTTCTGGATCCTTTGTTGATCTTGAACCAAAGTTCCTAGTTTCCTTAGGTCATCTAACTTAAGTCCTTTAAAAGAATATCTCAAAGTTTGTTTTTGTAATCCATGGTATCTTGCAATATTCATAAATAAAATTTGAATTCCATGACATGTGATGCAATGTGATGTCTTATGGATGAAATGCATATATACAAAGTCCTAGGTTAAAGGTGTATGCAAGGAGTTAGGGTCTACCCATCCCAATAGGTATGTACTAAGGTTAGTTGTACCTGCAGAACAAGGGTTTTAAAGCGGTGCCCAAAGTCATCAATCCATCTTTCGGATATTATCAATTTCCCGATTAACTCGGTGGTTAATAATATTCTCAAGAGAATCTCTTTTGAGTGTAGTATCGCGTAGCAACCATTTTGGAATTACTCCC
The DNA here is from genome assembly GCA_963859935.3 of Lathyrus sativus. Lineage (NCBI taxonomy): Eukaryota > Viridiplantae > Streptophyta > Magnoliopsida > Fabales > Fabaceae > Lathyrus > Lathyrus sativus. The sequence continues at coordinate 677,632,223 of OZ012737.1, forward strand.
TCATAGTTCTCGCACTACGTCCTAGATAAGGCCAAAGTGGTGTTAAGGTACTACGGTCCCCAGTATCACAGACTCCAATCGACCATGGAAAAAGTTTTCACGATTACTCGTTCAACTGAACCATTTTCGAAAGGGTCTCAACTGAGCGGTGATTCTCGAGTCAGCTTGGTCGGGATTCAACTCCCTATAAGCCTCATCGAATATATCCCCATCCTATAATAAGGTCACTCAAGTCCGGGTGTAGGAATTATCTCACAATAACGGGGTACCCCTCAAGCAAGGCACAATAATAATATATACAAGAGAATAAATAATGGAAAATATCATACAATAAACAAAATAGGGGTAACCCTTAAAAGTTATGGCATAGTCCCCAGTGAAGTCGCCATTTTCTGTTGCGGTGGAAATAGGATATCAAACTATTAATTAGTTTGAATCACAATTCTTAATTCACAACCGCTCTTTGATTTATCCGAAGGAAAAGGTCAAAAGAGGGAAAACCTATTTTTGCATCATAAACACAATGCGGGGAGAGACCTAGGTAAGGGGTTGGTTAAGCTTAGGGAAGGTACTAGCACCCTAAACTTCTGTAATACTCTACAGGAACCTTTTGTTTATTGTATACTTTTTTATTTTATTATCTGCTTTAATATATATTGAGCTAAGGGATAGAGTGACCTAAAGACCTAAGGGTTAGTCCTAAGTTTACTCGGCAAGACGTCGCGTCTTGTGCCTACGTATCCTGGATAGAGAATGGAATCAGAGTAATCGTAGTTCCCCTCGAAAGGGAGGTTAGAAACTTCTTGACTCTGGTCAAGGTTTCAATGGGGAATAAACATATCTTGAGGACATGCTTACGTGGAGCCTTAAACTCTTATTTCTACGTTGAAATTGTTAATTAAATTAGGGTTAAATTAGGGATTCCACGGCGGGAAACCCTAAACAGAGCACGACGGCTCTTTGACCTAAAAGCTAGGGTAAAGGGGGTTTTCGTCCACGGCGGGACACCTAGGCTATTAGGGTTTTAAAATGGTTGAAACTAGGGTTATTGACTCGGCGGTCAAACTGTTAATCTTAATTCCTTCGGAGGGGAAAATAACGGTAAAACATGCAAACATGGCAAAATATTATATGGCAGAATTAAAATACGGAAAATTAAAGGAAACGGTAAAGAACGCATCGCGGCCGTTCGCGTAAATTACAAATCCCCAAAACAAATGCGAAAATAAAAAAGACTGCGATCATGGCCTCGCATAAATTACATCCATGAAAAAATGCAAAAATAAATGACGAAATATAATGCGATGATAGACTCGCATAAATTACAACCATAAAATGAAACGAAAAAAACTGTTACAAATTGTACAAGTGGGAAATAATGAATGGAACGAGATTAACAGTAAAATGAGAATGAACGGGCAAGGTCAATTCGAAACTGAAAAGCGAAATGTTAGGCAATTTTTTAGAAGAGGTTTTAAGACTAATTGCGACATTAAAATATTAATCCTTATTTTTAGAAGTTTCAGGGTTAATTTACAAAAACGGGTTTAATTTACAAAAGGCGCTTAATTTTTAAGTTACGTTACTTATTATGTTAAGTTAATTTACACTTTGTTAGCATTAAATTTTAAATTATAATAAAAAATTAATCTTTTAATTACATAAATTTAATTCCCAAATAAGGTTAAATTTTAAGTTTGGAAATTGAGTTTTTAAGAGGTTTTAAATTACTAAGTAAAAAAAGGGTGTTAACGTTAAAAAGTTTTAAATCTCAATTTTAAATTTGCAAAAATAAGGGTTAAGTTTAAGTTTTAAAATAAGTTTAAGTTGAAGTTTTAGAAAATATTTTTTAGACAAAATTTTAATTTATTTTTGTTTAATTTACAAGTTGGTTTTAATTTTAGGTAAAAAGTGATGATGAATTAAGCCTCTAAAAAAATGGTTTTCCTTAAGTTTTTTTGTTTTACATTAAATCTTAACATTGAATTATTAAAAATATCTTAGATAAGTTTTAGAAAGGTTTTCTTTTTAAAAAAAATTAAGTTTTAAAAATGGATTTAATTTGAAGTTATAAAAAATGTTCTAAAATGATTTTTATCAAGTTTAAAAAATATTTTAAAAGTTTTAAATTAGTTTTTTATTTAATTAAGTTATTTATTATTGAAAGAAAAAACAAAGATTAATGAAATGAGGAGATTGGCACCTGATGTAGTCACCTTCATCATTACGTGGGCTCAGTTCCTGGTCCTTGATGCGGTACCGCCGGTGTTACCACAATGTTAATAATAACATAGTAGCAAACTTTTGAATGGTGTAATAATAACAACTATACTATATCAAAATAAATTAAACCAGGGAGCTTAATATGTAAAAGGCAAACAACATAGTAATAATTGAAATAAGTACAACTGCATCGTAATCGAACCAAAGTCAAGACAGAACTTATCGTACCCCGTAGCTGAATCAAAACCAGCAAAGAAATGTTTACACAACCATTCGAAATGCGACAGAAAGTTTACCTCGGAGTTATTACCATTGTCGAATTAAATCCTGGATATTCAAAGCCGCGGTATGATGCCCTTAGGATTCCCCCTCACTTATGTTTATATAGGTAAAAAAATTAGGGTTAACTCTAACCTTAATGCCCACTTTAAAGCCCAACTTAAATAATTAGTCAAAGCTAAAAAACAAACTAAAACAAACTTAAAAGAATAAAATCTTTTCTAATATTTTTTATTTTATGATTTTTGGATGTTTTTATGAATAATATGGAAAAAAGTAAAAAAAATAATATTTTTTAAAAAATAATTTAAATAAAATACGAAAATAATAATTAAATAATAAAAAAAACTATTTTTGTTTTTTTTTATGAAAATAGAATAGTTAGAATAAAAATAAAAGAAACAAAACAAAAAGTGAAGAAAGTGAGATTCAAACTCTCAACCTCTCACACTCACAACTCCTTACACAGGGTCTCTTGCCAATTATGCTATTTTATTCATTCAAAATAAAGTGGCACTAGAAATCCTATAAACTAAAAGAGCGCGTCACATGATATTTTCTTGCAACAATCAAACAACTGCACCACCCGTTAGTGGTTAGTTTAAACGCAATGCAAAATGAAATGGGATGCAAGATGAAACGACTAATCTTAGGGCAAAATTTGGGGTATTACAAAATGCAAGAATGCAAAACGAAAGGTTTCATGGAACTCAAGTATTTATAAACGTCACAGAGTACCCAAAGAAAACTCGTTTACTATTTTTAATATCGATTACAAATGAACATTCTCACAAGAGTCCTGACCCAATAGCTAAATAAAAGCTAGTAAAAGTCCTAAGGAAGTCCTTCATCGTGCTTCTTGATTTGCTCTTCTATCTGGACTTTCTTGAATATAAGTTCTTCATGATCAACTTCTAAGGAATTGTGTGATAGAGGAAAATAAATCCTCTATCTCTTGTTGGAAGATAAGGAAAGAAGCCCTTGTTTGCCTGGATCTTCAATGTTGATGATAGCTTTTTGAAACTTCATTTGATCCTCCATGATAAAGGGAAGCCTCTCGTATTTGTCTTTTTGAGTTTCTTGATTCTTCAATCGCTGCCCTTAACTTCCTTAGGACATTCAAGTTAGGACTCTTAAAAGAATATTTCAAAAATATTTTTTTTTGTAATCCCTATTAGTTCTATAATGTTTATAAATAAACTCGGGATTCCATGAAACGAATGCAATATGATGCTTATGAATGCAACAAACACAAGTAAGCACATAAGGACACATATGTAAACAAACAAAAAGGGTCCTAGGTTTGCAACGAGCATGGAGCCAAAGGGTATACCCATTCCCAAAGGATTTGGACTAAAGTTTGATTGTACCTGCAGAACAAGGTTCTAAAAAGGTTCTCAAAGTCATTAGTCCCTCTTTCGGATATTATCAATTTCCCAACTAAATCGGTGGTTAATAATATTCTCAAGAGAACTTCTTTTTGAGTGTAGCATCGCATAACACTATTTCGGGTGTACTCCCTCATAGTCCCGCACTACGTCTTAATAAAGGCCAAAGTGGGGTTAAGTTAATTACGGTCCTCAGTATCATAGACTCCAATCGAAAATAGTAAAAGTTTTCACGATTACTCGTTCAACCGAACCATTTTTGAAAGGGTCTCAACTGAGCGTGATTTTCAAGTCAACTTAGTCGGGACTCACTCCCTATAAGCCTCATCGAATATATCACCATCCTATCAAAATTTCACTCAAGTCCGGGTGTAGGACTTTGTCTCACCACTCAAGAGTATCAACCCAAAGGTAATAAACAAACAAGTACACAAGTAAACAAATAAGCAAATATAAGCCAATATATAAACAAAAACAAGATAGGGAAACCCTCCGGCCATTCTCCAGTGAAGTCGCCATTTCTGTCGCGGTGAAATTTGGATACCAAACTATTGATTAGTTTGAATCTTTAATTCATTTGCAAACGAACTTTGATTTGTCCAAAGGAAGGGATAAAGATCGAAATTCCCACAATGCAATGCAAATGCAAGCTAGAGAGTTTTAGGTTCGAGGGTTAGTTAAACTTAGGGAAGGTGCTAGCATCCTAAATTTTTGTAGTACTCTACAGGAACCTCTTGTTTTATTGTGTTTATTGCTATGGATTATCTGCTTAATGGATAAAAGACCTAGGGGTTTATTTCTAAATATACTCGATAAGATGTCGCATCTTATTCCTACATATCCTTACGGGAGTGGAGTCAGAGTATCTGTAGTTCTCCTAAAGGGTTGGAGGAGTTCTTTGACTGTGGTCAAAGTTCCTACGGGTTTAGGGTAGTTGATTGGTTGGGTTTAGGAGAAAAGACGGGTCATCATTTTAAGGGGGACTTAACCGCCACAAATTGTAGGAAAATAGTCTTTGCATCGTCTTAAGAGAAGGGCTCAAGTACTCGGATATTGATCGACGATGTACGCCTCTATCTCTCTTAAGGCAAAGTCCCTACGGTATCGATTGTATTGTTGTGGGGTGGAGATTCTATCTCGCTTAAGATGATTAATATCTATTTCTCTATTGTGTTTGAATATGTTGTTGAGTTGTTTTGTTTGTATCTAAGTTGTAAAGAGATAAAGAACAGTCCTTCCTATGGGGTAGGATCTATCCTAATAGATCGACTTGAATGGGACCAAGGATCGAATGGGAGAATGATGAAAATGATGTGCACTACACACAAGTGTTGACTCATGTGTAGGTTTTTCCTTTGGGCGAAATGCGATACGAGAATATAAATACGATAATGTAACTTGCTGTAAAATAAATTGCGGAAAAAGTAAAACATACACATATGCATGAAAGCGCTAAGTGAGTGTGTGAGTTGTGAATAAAATAAAAGTGGATAAAGTAAAACGCACGTACACATGAAAGTGCTAAGTGTGTGGATGTGAATTGTGAATGTGAGTGTGGAGAGAGGCGTAAGCGTGCTCGATTGGGTTAAATTTCACGATGTAAGATTGATTGTATAGTTGAACTATATGAAATAGTGTGGTTAATTGATTTTAGGGAGTGATTGATTTAATTTATGAGAAAATTACCGTTATTGATTTGGTCTTAAGAAAAGTTGGATTAGTCTTAAAAAGTTAGGTGATAAATTAATTGGGGAGAAGGTTATTTGATTTATTTATTTTTAGTGAGGTTATTTTTGAGGAAAAAGTTTAATTATATTAATAAAAGTTATATTGGATTCGTTTTAAAAGTTTTATTTATTTTTAGATTTAACAATAATTAGATAAAAAGATTTTGATTAATAAAAGGTCAAGTATATTATCATAAAAAGGTTGTTATTGCTATTTATTTTAAAGGTTATTTTTAAGTATAAAGTGAACTTTATTAACAAGCAAAAAGGATTATTTTAAAAGAGGCTTATTATTATTTATTTAGAAAAATGGTTTGTTTAGTTTGTAAAAGAGTGATTAAAGAAGAAGTCTAATTATTTAGTTGATTAATTAAATTGTCTAGATAGAAATAAAATATTTATTAAATAAGTTAGTTTTGGTTGAAAAGAGTTTTATTATTATTATTATTATTATGTGGATTTTATTAAACAAAAGGGTTATGTTAAAATTAAATAAATTTATCATACTATAAAAGATTTATTAAATTAAAAGGTGAGTAAATTGAAATAAGTTGATTAGTTAAAAGAAAATTACTTAAAGTAAACTAAATAAGTTCTAGGTTTGATTAACTGATTAAATGGTTTTTTTAAAAAGTTAATTATGGTTAATGATTGACTAAAAATTGATTAGGAGTTAATGGAGATAATTGAGGCGGATGGATTGAGTGTGAGCAGGGTGTGAGGGTGTATGGTGTGCAGCGCGATTGTGACCGTACGATGATGATCCGTTGGGGATCTGCGGTGACGTGTGTGAAGGTGCACGATAATTAATGTGTGTGTGCGCATACAAGATTACAATAAAAAATAAGAAAAGAAACCCTAAAACACCCCCCAAATCCTCCGATTGCATCGCCTCTTCTCTCCTCTCTCGATCTCCGTCTCAGCTTCTCTCTTCTCACTCTCGATTTCTGTCTCTTCTCGCTTTTTCTCTTCCATTCTTTCTCTTCTATGCCTTCTTCTACGATTTCTTCCTTGCCTGCATAAATCAAACAGAAAATATAGTGGAATGTTAGCGGAATTCTCACGATTCAAAGTGGTCTCTGCAGGGTTTTGACGGATGGCGGTTGAGGCTTTGACGGCTATTCGCAACGGATATGGATTTACGATGAAGGGAGTGAACGAAAGGGGGACTCGCGGCGGAGTTCGAAGGAGAAGAAACCGTGAAAGGTAAGTGCTTTATTTCCTCTCTACAAACTTTAGGGTTTGATTCGGGATTTCTGAGTTTTGTTTTAGATGTTGTATGGTTTGGTGTTTTCGTTTGCACATGGATTTGAGTGGGGGTTTTTCTGTGAATTTGTGATTACTGCTTTTTTAGAATAGCTGTGTGTGGAATTTTTTCGTATCCTTGTTCTGGTGTTTTCCTCTGCTTTTATAGGTCTTGAAAATGAAACAAGGTTGTCAATATATTGAATGCACTTCCCTTTCTTTACCAAACATGTCCTGAGCTTGTTTTGGAAGAACATTTATTGTCCTTAATCTTGTCTGAGATATGCTATATTGCATTGATGTTTGTGGCTTTGGAAATTTACTCAGAAAAATCTGTCTTGATCGTGTCAGTTGTGCTTCAAGAAACTGTCTTACGTGTTTGAAAATTTCCTTTTCCCAAATGCACCCGTCTATGTACGTTTTAGAAAGCTCATTGATTGTGCTTGATATTGTCTTGCAGCTGCAAATACTCTTCCAAATTTGTGTGATTGTGTCTGATAGTGTTTGAGACATGTATGTGAGAGTAATTATTTCTGTTTTGAATTACCTAACCCCAAGACGTATGCCTTTGATAACAGGTTTGTACATGGCCTCATGGTGTGAATAGGAATCGGTCTTGAAGTGGATTTCCATGGAGAATTGCTTGGTTCCTGCAAATCTCAAAGTTGAGTAAGCCCTGACAATGACTACTACTTGGATCGGTTACCTTCTCATCTTTGTTTTCTTGCTTGTGTTTGTAGGTTCGATAGCTTTGAGAGGCAGACGATATATTCCCTCGGAGTTTATTCGGACAACTTCTGTAACTGTTTGCTTATCAACTACCAGTCAGAGTCGGCAGTATGACCTGTTTCGAACCAACATTCAAGTGAGAGAAAAGTTGATTGCTAGCTAATGTCGATTCTGTTGTAGGTTTGAGGGGTTATTTAAAATGGTTCTCGCTAGTTGCGAAGCTTTGTGTAATGTAAGCTTTGAGCCAGATGCATTCTCGATAACTAGTACTTGATTTATTCTCGACACACACAAAAAGATGTCTGCGTTTGGAATTCTCTGATTTCAGATTACTCCTTCAAGAGGCTGTTTACTGGTTTTTCAGACTGTGCAAGCATATGAGATGCAAATATTTGAGGAAGATGACATGTGCATTTGGATAGAGTGAGAGATAGGGCTGATGCTGAAGATTCGCGAGCGGTGTGATTTGCTGTCTAATAATGATACGACCGAGATTAACTCTTTACCAGGTGAGCTTGCTTCACTATGTACTTCGTTGGGCAAGCTGGATATTTTTTGGCAAGTTGAAGTTGTTCTGTTTATGGAACATGTTTAAGGAATGTATTGACTATGTTTGGTGATCATTCTGCTCTAAATTCTTGATTCCTTTATTTTTTCATTACAGTACTGCAGCTAAGGATGCTGCTTGTTGGGGATAAGCGAGTGTAGATGAAGATCCTGGTACAAGTTGGATTTGATGTAGCCAAACCAAGTCATAGCCGACACGTCCGCCGCGCTTTTGTACTTAATGGTTCGTAGCTGAAAACCAAACCTATACTCTTACTACTTTGGCTTGCCTGCCAAGAAAAGAAAACCGGTACTTATCCATGCTATCCTCATTCTCGTTACCTTAAATTCCTAGTCAAATTGATGAGGCTCATGGTGACTTGAATTTTATGTAGGACAAGTGGTATCAACGAAGATTACATCAGCGTTATGGTTCCGAAGATTGGAGCTTGAAACTTGACGATAAACCGTAGTCAGAAAGGGAGTTGATTGGATCGTACTTGGTCTCTTACTAACACCCTCTTCTTTCGGTTTTGCAGCTGCCGGATTCAGATATGGGGAGTTACCGTCGGTTCCGCTTAGTTGCTCGGAGTAAATACTATGGAAGTGCCTCACGGAGGATTTCGAGCCTTATAGAGGAAAGAGTTAAAACCAAATTTCGTCAAATTTGAGGGCCTATTTCGGTTGCCTTCTAACATCGTTGTAGCTTCCCTTTATTATGCAGGTCTGGTTCCATGAAGTCGCACAAAAGTCACCTTGCGGCCGTTACGCGTGTTACCGGCGGGGACATCCTATTTTACACTCTTAGTGCCATAGCAGAACCTGACTGTTATGTATTTAATGATTTCTTAGAACTTGTGTAAACTCATCTAACCAACTTGATTAGTTCATGTAAGCAATTGGATTATCTCATGTAGACAGCTTGTGGTAATTTGTAGAAAAACTCTATGTACTTAAATGAGGTTGATATTTGAAAAGCTGGTAACAATTGCACCAACATGCATAGCTTGGAGCCATTTTGCCTAACTGATCATCAAAGAGTCCAACTGGTAATTAAAGAGTCTTTCTTCATGCTAAGGAAAACTCATCTTCATGAAAACAAAAGGTTACATCCACCAAAGTGTCAAATTTGATGTGGTTCTTGTGAAACTCTACTTCGCGCAGCCCGTGATAATTTCAAAACATGCGACAACTTTAGTAGCATGAACTTAATCATGGGCTTGAATATGACGAATTTGAAATTAGAATCTTCTTGAATGAAACCTTTAAATCCTATAAACCCAATAACAATTTGGACGTTGATGTAGTACTTGAATATGGGTAACTCTTCTCGTCTTAATGAACATAGTTTGAAACCAATCTACCATGAGCTTAGATCAATGCTTGAAATTATTTTGGACCAATTTATACTCTTGAATAATTTTTCATTTTGGTCCGAACCCAATTCACTGAATCACGTCCTGAGACCGTTCAAATGCGGGAATGAGTACTATCTCTATTTAAAATTACTGCATCCGCACATGTTGGTTAGCCATACTAATCATGCTTATAAAATTAAATAAATAATAAAAAAAGAAAATAATCACAAGGAAACGGGATCTTATGGTCAAAAATTAGGGTGCGACAATTATTATGGATTGTTTTACTCACCCTGCCTATTTGAATGTTACCTCCACGTGGGTAACGTGCAGATGATCCAGTTTAGCTGTGGACGCCGGCGAGGAGTTAGTTTTGAAGTTTTTGAGCGTTTTAGTCTTTTGGTCATCTTAGAGGGTCTTGCTCTGATATGTAACATCGGTTTGGGTTCCCTGAGTTAATTTTATACTGTTGACGTTATTTTGATTAATTTCCCTTTTTGAGGAAGACTTGAATTATGTTTTGAATTCCGCTGTTTATGATGTTTTGATGTATTTTGGGAAAAACCCGTAGTTATGGAGTATGGACCTATTTTGATGAATTTGAGAAATGTATGCCCTTTTAGTGGCTTTTTAATAAGATTTATTTATTCACTCTGATTTATGTGTTATTTTGCCTTAATATTTTTGGGGTAGAAAAAGGGTGTTGCATTAGTGGTATCAGAGCAGGTCGGTCCGTCCGGCCAAGTGTTTATGTTGTTAATCCTCTATCAGTCGATAGTGTGAGAACACTATCGATGAGTTGTTTCCTTCTAACCTTGTTGGTGGTTGTAGATGGAAGGAAGGAATGATCGTGTTATTGCTGATGCGCTGGAGTCACTTGCTCAAGTGATGGCTCAGAATGGTGGACCTCCAGACGAGTTTCGTGCTTTGGGAAAGTTTCAGAGGAACAATCTGCCGACTTTTGTGGGTACTCATGATCCTGATGGTGCGCAGAAGTGGCTGAAGGTGATTGAGAATATTTTTCGACTTATGGCGTGCACTGATGCGCAACAGGTATAGTTTTGTACGCATATGCTGGCAGAGGAGGCTGAGGACTGGTGGGATAACACTCGCCAGAGATTAGAAGATGCGGGCATTGCAATAACTTTGACTGTGTTTAAAGAAGAGTTTTTGAGGAAGTATTTTCCTGAAGATGTTCGGGGGAAGAAAGAGGTGGAGTTCCTTGAGCTGAAATAAGGTGATATGACTGTGGCTGAGTATGCGGCAAAGTTTGAGTCTTTGGTCAAGTTTTGTCCGCATTACAACCATGCTGATGCAGAGATGTCGAAGTGTCTCAAGTTTGAGAATGGGTTGAGACCAGAGATTAAGAAGGGAATTGGGTATCAGCAGATTCGTCGGTTTTCGGAACTAGTGAACAAGAGCAGAATTTATGATGAAGATAGCCGAGCTCGATCTACTCACTACAAGCAGCTGAGTGAGAAGAAAGAGAAAGATCACTTCAGGGGAAAACCGTATGTGACTTCTGGTGATAAAGGAAAGCAGAAGGCTTCTGATGGGAAAAAGCCAAGTGGGGGAGCGGCTACTGCTCCAGGTAAGTGTTATAAGTGTGGTGAGCAAGGCCACCGTGCTGAGAATTGTAAGGCGCTGAGATATCATCATTGTGGCAAGAGGGGTCATAAGGCTAATGACTGCAAAGACGAAGCTCTGACTTGCTTCAACTGTGGAGAGAAGGGGCATATCAGTACCTAGTGTCAGCAGCCGAAGAAGACTGCTACTGCTGCTCAGACAAGTGGCAAAGTGTTTACTTTGAGCGGTGCAGAAGAAGCTAAGACGGATAACTTGATCAGAGGTACGTATTTTATTAATGATGTTGAATTGATTGCTATAATTGATACTGGCGCTACCCATTCGTTTATTTCGCTTGAATGTGCTAAGAGGTTGAATTTGAATTTGTCTTCTATGAGTGGGAGTATGGTTATTGATACCCCGACTAATGGTTCTGTGACTACTGCGTTAGTCTGTTTAAGATGCCTTTTGACTATTTATGATATGAACTTTGTGATGGACTTGGTCTATCTACCTTTGAATCAAATTGATGTTATCCTTGGGATGAGCTGGTTGGAGTACAACTATGTTCACATTGATTGTTATAGTAAGACGGTAAGATTTCCTGAGTTGGGCGATGTTGGAGAGCTAATGTTTGTATCTGCCAAACAAGTGGAAGAACTCTTAGAAGATGAGGCTAAGATGTTTGTTGTGTTTGCTTTGCTTCAAGTGGATGGTCAAGCAGTGGGCGTGGATCTACCGGTTGTTCGGGAATTTCCTGAGGTGTTTCCAAACGACATGAATGACTTACCTCCTAAGCGTGAGGTAGAGTTTACTATTGAGGTGATACCGGGCACTAGTCCTGTATCGATGGCTCCTTATCGGATGTCTGCATCTGAGTTAGGGGAATTGAAGAAACAGTTGGAAGATTTTCTTGAGAAGAAGTTTGTTCGATCGATTGTTTCTCCGTGGGGTGCTCTTGTGTTGTTGGTGAAAAAGAAAGATGGTGGTATGAGATTGTGTGTGGATTATCAGCAGTTGAATAAAGTGACGATTAAGAATAAATATCCACTTACAAGGATTGATGATTTAATGGATCAATTGGTGGGTGCTTGTGTGTTTAGCAAGATTGATTTGAGGTCTGGTTATCATCAGATTCGTGTTAAGCTTGATGATATTCCGAAGACAGCTTTCAGGACGAGATATGGACACTATGAGTATACTGTGATGCCGTTTGGAGTTTTGAATGCACCTGGCGTATTCATGGAGTATATGAATAGGATTTTCCATCCTTATTTGGATCAGTTTGTAGTGGTGTTTATTGATGATATTTTGATATATTCTAAGTCTGAAGAAGAGCATGCGCAACATCTAAGAGTTGTATTGCAGGTTTTGAAAGACAAGAAACTTTACGCCAAGTTGTCTAAGTGTGAGTTTTGGTTGAAGGAAGTGAGTTTCCTTGGCCATGTGATTTCTAGTGGAGGGATTACTGTTGATCCGTCGAAGATTGATGTTGTGTTGCAGTGGGAGGCTCCAAAGTCTGCTACTAAGATTCGAAGTTTTCTTGGGTTGGCTGGTTATTATCACAGGTTTATTGAAGGTTTTTCTAAGTTGGCGTTGCCATTGACTTAGTTAACTCGAAAGGGTCAAGCTTATGTGTGGGATGTTGCTTGTGAGAAGAGTTTTGTAGAACTCAAGAAGAAGTTGACGACTGCTCAAGTGTTGATTTTGCCAAATCCGAGTGAGTCCTTTATGGTGTATTGTGATGCGTCGAAGATGGGCCTTGGAGACGTATTGATGCAGAATGGTCAAGTTGTTGCTCACGCTTCCAGACAACTGAAGGTTCATGAAAGGAATTATCCTATGCATGATTTAGAGTTGGTCACTGTGGTGTTTGTGTTGAAAATGTGGAGACATTATCCATTTGGGTCCAGATTCGAAGTGTTCAGTGATCACAAGAGTCTAAAGTATTTGTTTGATCAGAAAGAGTTGAACATGAGGCAGCGAAGATGGCTTGAACTTCTGAAGGATTATGATTTTGAATTGAGTTACCATCCGGGTAAGACTAATGTTGTAGCTGATGCGTTGAGTAGGAAGTCTTTGCATATGTCGATGCTTATGGTTCGAGAGTTGGAACTGATTGAGCAATTCAGAGATATGAGTTTGATTTGTGAAGAGACTCCTAACAGTATGAAATTGGGCATGTTGAAGCTGACTAGTAGTATTCTCCAAGAGATCAGAGAAGGTCAGAGATCTGATTTGAGTTTGGTGGATCGTCTCGCATTAATTAATCAAGGTAACGGAGGTGATTTTCGGATTGATGAGAATGGTGTGATGAGGTTCCGAGATAGAGTATGTGTTCCTGATGTGCCAGAAATCAAGAAGAGCATTCTTGAAGAAGGTCATAGAAGCAGGTTGAGTATTCATCCTGGTGCCACAAAGATGTATCAAGACTTGAAGAAGTTGTTTTGGTGGCCTAGTATGAAGAAGGAAATTGTTGAATTTGTTTATGCTTGTTTGACTGGTCAGAAGTCGAAGATTGAACATCAGAGATCGTCGGGTCTGATGCAACCATTGAGCATTCCAGAATGGAAATGGGATAACGTTTCTATGGATTTTGTGACACGTTGCCGAAGACGGTGAAGGGATATGATTTGATTTGGGCAATTGTTGATAGATTGACTAAATCAGCTCATTTTGTACCGACGAGGATCAATTATTCGTTGCAGAAGCTTGCTGAATTATATATTGAACAAATTTTGAAGTTGCATGGTGTTCTGTCAAGTATTGTGTCCGATAGAGATCCGAGATTTACATCGAAGTTTTGGGAGAGTTTGCAGGAAGCTTTGGGTACTAAGTTGAGGTTGAGTACTGCCTATCATCCGCAGACGGATGGACAGACAGAAAGAACTATCCAGTCTTTAAAGGATTTGTTGAGAGCTTGTGTTTTGGATCAAGGTGGATCGTGGGATAGTTATTTGTCATTGGTTGAGTTTACCTACAATAACAGTTACCATTCTAGTATCGGAATGGCACCGTATGAGGCTTTGTATGGTAGGAGGTGTAGGATTCCGTTGTGTTGGTATGAATCAGGCGAGAGTGCTGTGCTCGGACCTAAAATTGTGCAAAAGACGACTGAAAAGATCAAGATGATCCGTGAGAAGATGAAAGCATCGCAGAGTCGTCAGAAGAGTTACCATGATAAGAGGAGGAAAGCGCTTGAATTCCAAGAGGGAGATCATGTGTTTCTGAGAGTTACGCTGATAACTGGTGTTGGTCGAGCTTTGAAGTCTCGAAAACTCACATCGCATTTTGTTGGTCCGTATCAGATTTCGCAGAGGGTGGGGGAAGTAGCCTATCAGATTGCTTTACCGCCTTCGCTCGCAAATTTGCATGATGTGTTTCATGTGTCCCAGTTGAGGAAGTACATTCCAGATCCGTCGCATGTGATTCAGATGGATGATGTACAAGTGCGAGATGATTTGACTGTTGAGGTGTTGCCTATTCGAATAGATGAACGAGAAGTGAAACATCTACGAGGTAAAGAGATCGCCTTGGTGAAGGTATTGTGGGGAGGACCAGCTGGAGAAAGTTGGACTTGGGAAAGTGAAGATCAGATGAGGGAATCGTATCTGACTCTGTTTTCTGCAGGTAACTTTCGAGGACGAAAATTCTTTTAAGTGGGGGAGAGTTGTAACACCCCAAATTTGATCGGAATATGTTAATTAATTATTTAATTAAGAATATTCATGTTTCGGTGAATTTCCGGTGGTTTTGTGAATATTGGAAAAATGTGCATTTTCGGGTATTTATTTGATTAATAGCATATAATATTAATTTATTAGTATTATTATTAATTAAATGAAATATAAGTGAAATAAGGGAAATTTGGGCATTTGAGGGAGTTAGTGAGGGTAATGAAGGAAAAGCCCAACTTGTGAGGCCCAAGACTAGGTTGGACAAAATAGAGTTCTGAAAGGGAATTTGAATTCATTTTGTATTAACCGTGAAAGTTTGGTGTGGCCAAAGCTTTGAAGGAAAGGTTGGAGGCAGAAGATCCCGAAGTTAATCGTGAAAGCTGTGAATCGACTAAGATATGGGGAGTATCGCATTTCATGATTTTCTATGTATGCCTTTCGGTGTGTTTATGGTGGGGTTTATGGTTTAGGGTATGTTGGGTTGATTTGGGAGAATTAAGGAAATTGATGAATAGACTTTGAGGTTATGATTGATGGCATGTATCCCTGAATATTGACATGAATTTAGGAAACCTTATCGGACTGTTTGATGTGTAACATGAACTTGGAAAGCCTTTGTGCCAAAACCTTGGATAGTTGTATGTTGGACCCTGTAGGAATAGAAATGTTCAATTATGAGTAACTCCGATGCACTCAGAGCAGTTGCAGGGAATAATGTTTTAGGCAGTGCAAATGTTGCCGGATTGGCCTAATAAACCATAAATTTAGTGTCGTTATTGCCGAATGACCATAGGGATGTTTTAATGATGTTTTGGGGGCATTGGGTAAGTAAATCGTATGAGTATTTAGACATGAATCAGTTCTGGTCGTAACAGGTTTTTGTTGTCCTCGCTCTATTCGCATGCCAGCGAAGGTTCGCTACAGACTCGCCTAGCGAGCAAGCCAGCGAAGGCTCGCTACCAACTCGCCTAGCGAGCGAGCCAGCAAACGTAGCAGAGTTCGCGAAATTGATTGTTTTGCAGTGATGTCGTGATGTGTAATTCTGGGATTTCTGGGGTGGATTACCCCGAGTATGACAGTGGGTTTTGGGTGATGTGTACATGATGTATGATAGTTTTCTATGATGTATCGATTGAGTTAATATGATGAAATTACCATGATGTGATGAACTATGTGATAACATGAGATATGAGGATTTGTATGATTTATGTGATGATGATGAATATGATGAATGATGATGCACCAAATGCTGTATTGTGAAGATTATTATTGTGACGTGTGCATCATGCATTCATGCGCATTCGATTGCTTTGGCTTCAATCCCACTATGTGGATGTGAAGTATTTTGATGTGCTCTGATCCTATTGATGGGGATCTATGGAGGGTTGATGGCCCAGTGTCCATCGCGCTGTGATGATTGGTACCACATGCATTGAGTCTATGTTGCATTTGCATTTATGAGCCTTTGTGTATAAATTATGACGTTGTGGCCTTTGAGGCATAATTGAGGATATGAATGTGTTGAATATGATTATGATGTCGTTTATGCATTAATTGTTATACATTGATTATTATGGATTATTTTACTCACTCTGCATGTTTAAATGTTACCTCCACGTGGGTAACGTGCAGATGATCCAGTTTAGCCGTGGACGCCGACGAGGAGTTAGTTTTGAAGTTTTTGAGCGTTTTAGCCTTTTGGTCAGCTTAGAGGGTCTTGCTCTGATATGTAACATCGGGTTGGGTTCCTTGAGTTGATTTTATACTGTTGACGTTATTTTGATTAATTTTCCTTTTTGAGGAAGACTTGAATTATGTTTTGAATTCCGCTATTTATGATGTTTTGATGTATTTTGGGAAAAACCCGTAGTTACAGAGTATGAATCTATTTTGATGAATTTTAGAAATGTACGCCCTTTTAGTGGATTTTTAATAAGATTTATTTATTCACTTTGATTTATGTGTTATTTTGCCTTGATAATATTGGGGTAGAAAAATGGTGTTACATTATGAACCAAACAATTAAAATACATTCCCTTTCCTCTTCTCCCCCTCTTATGAACAATATAGTTTAATTAAAATATATTTTTTCCCTTTCCTCTCCATTATTAAAATTTCTTTATTCCCTTCCTTTCTCTTGAATTAAACAGACTCTTTTAGATTCATAGATAACAATTTTTTTTAATAAAAAATGTTAAATATATATTTAAAAGAGAAAGGTATACCCATTTAATCAACATGTATGACATTAATATTAATAGGCCTCTTATCATAAATTATATTTTATTTATTATTATGTTTTTCAATTTTAATTATTTAGCGATGTTTTTTAAACAGTTACAAATTTTTAGAGATTATTTTATAGAGATTTAAACTTACCGCTAAAAGATTAAAATTGAAAAAAAAAATTAAAAATTTTGTGGGGATTTTCAAACCACCACCGTCAAATGGTTAAAAACTAAAAATAATTTTAAAAAAACTGAAATTTTGTAGCAGTTTAAAACTATTGTTAAATAATTCAAAATAAAAAAAGAAAGGACAAAAAATTTGATCTCTTTCTAACGGTAGACAGAACCAAAATGTAAAAAAATATTTATATAGGTACGAATATTATCATGTGTCTTTACATACAATTAATAATATTTTTTTTATTAATTAAAAATTAAAAATAATATTTTCTCTCTTCTCTATAATAACTATCACCCAATAATTTTAATTAAAAACGAAATTAAATTTAAAATAAATTTAAATTTTTCTTTCTTTTTATTAATTGTTTTCAAAAAAATAGATATAGGTGTGTTCTTATGCAAACATTCCTCCAAAAAAATATAATAAAAAAAGAAACAAAATACTCAATATGTCTTAAGATCATATATGGTCAGATCTTTTATATATATATATATATATATATATATATATATATATATATATATATATATATATATATATATATATATATATATATATATATATATATATATATATATATATATATATATATATATATATATATATATATATATATATATATATATATATATATATATATATATATATATATATATATATATATATATATATATACTTATTAGACATTTATTTATTGTGTTACTTGTATATGACATAATAGAGTCCTTAGAATAATTAGTCTGTTTAATGATACGTAAACGGTGACTTAACCGTGAGACTTCATTAAACATAAAGATGTTATTTTTAAAGTATCCATAATCAAACTTTACTGTCAAATAGGACAACAGTAATGCATAGAGACTATTAAGTAAGTATACTGATGACTGTATCTCACAAGTCATTGATATGAGATATCAAGTCTTCACGTAGGCATAAATATTATGAGTGATATTTATTTTAAATTGACCTACCATGAGAAGACTACATAGTTTGTTATGTAAGTGTCATAAGTTATTCTGATAGTGATTGTAATGTATTTCACTCTTCGACCTGAAACCACTATGTACCCTAGATGTGAAATCAAGTACTTTATTGTCAACCAAACATTGTCTGTAACAAGATGACCGTAAAGATGGTTTATGGGTACTTTACAAATCATGTCGAGGGACTTGAGTGACCTAGATGAGATTGGTCCTTCCTACATATACGAGAGTAATATCTACGGGGCCCTAGATAAAGTATGACCGTAAAATGCATGGTCGTGTCTAAATAAGTTGATATGAGATATTGGACTTATTTGTTGTTATCAAGAATACTCAAGGATCAAGGAATACAATATTGAACTATACAAGGGTGACATGTTCTATGTCTTGTGTTCAATATAGATATAAGAAAAAAAAGATGATTGTACATATAATCATTATCATAGAAAAGTTATCTCATATCACATGACATTCTCGTTACTTAGATAGTAATAAAGTGTTACTAGATATCGCTCATTGTTTATAATATTAAATATATAATTCAATATTATTGCCAACTTAAAGAGAACCTACATGGTCACACGCATAGAGTACTGACAGTGAAACGATTGACTAAATTAAATAAGAATTAATTTTATAAGGTGTTATTATATTATTTAATAAATTATTATAAATATATAGTTTAGTTGATTAAATATGATTTAATTTAATACATAAGAATTGACAATTAATTAAATTAAATATGATTTAATTTAATTGATATTTAATTAAAAGAGTTTAGTTAAATATAATAATATTTTATTTAATTAAAATATTTTTATATATTAATTAAATAAGATTGAACTTATTCTGAAAAAAATTCAAAATAAGAGCACTAGGGTTTTAGTAGTTCTCCATAAATAGATGGTCTTTTTCCTTACCAATCTCAATAGTCAATTTTCTCTAAAAGAAAAAAGGTTAGCATTGTGTTCTACTTTTGTATTCACATGGACTTCTTAGAGACGATGATATTTAAGCTCATGATCAAAGTTAAAATAAGTTTCAAGAGGTAATTCAGAATATTTATTTTGTGTTTGATTTGCGATTAATGGTTTAATTAAGATTCATTCATCGGGATTATTTTGTTAAGAGGCTAAATTTTTTAAAAAAAACCCTCCTAAATCTCTTATGGTATCTAACTTTCGGTTTGGATTAATCATTAATTTGAAATATGATTTAAATATTGTTCTGGCCTGGGCCCCGGCTTGGCCAAGCAGGCCCAGCCCAATAATATTCTGCCAAGCCCAGTCCAGCTTGGGCCGCAGCGTCGGGCATAGGGTCTCCGACGAGCAGGAAATGTCCCTCCGTGAGCAGAACCTGCCTCAGTTGCGTCGGGCACAAGACTTCCCCATCGACCAAACATTGCCCTCGCTGCGGGCAAAACCTGCCCTCCGCAGGCAGAACCCGTTCCTTCGTCGGGCAGGACAATGTGTCCTGCACACGTTCTCCACGTGCTCCCCTCCGCGGGGACACGTCACCGACCAACTGCCCACCTCCGAAAGAGCAGGTCAAACCCACTTTCCGGATATCACAGGACAGTTGGACTAGGGAGAAAACCACATCCTGGTCTTCACTACGCCACGTAAGCCCTAGCAGTCACCTGGGTTGGGCCTGGAAATCCAGCTCAACACAAGTGAGCGTTGGCCCAGCGCTGGGGTCTTTCTATAAATACCCTCTTTCACAAGAGGTTCAGGTAATTCGTTCTTTACCCCTTTTTTGTATTTGCTTTCACTCTGCCCAATTCCTTACTTTGGCATCAGAGTGTCTTGTAGGTACACCCCCTCCTCATCTTCGTCACCGGTGAACAGGCAGCAGCCCAACAGAGTGTGACCAACTATTGATCCCCTTCTGGTCAGGTCAGATCAGTGGCGCCGACTGTGGAGATCTAAAACTTCCCTGTTCCTTCGAGCAGCGAACCAAAGTTTTCACCAACATTTCGCGATCATGGCTAGCCCACACCATGACGATGCCGTTCACGACTTCATCCTCGCCCCTGCTGCGAATGGCAGCAAGCAAACAGAGACGTCCCGTCCTCCGGAGACCGACGAGAGAGACGGTCAGACTGCCTCCCCTTCGTCCGCGGAAGCTGCACACCAGGCTGTCCTCCGACCCCGGAGCCCAGCAGCGTTCCAGCCCGTTCCTGTCCCGGCCGGAGCGGACCCGACTGTGGTCGCCCTCTTCGCGGCCATCAACCAGACGAACCAGCTGTTATTTCAACAGAACGTACGAATTGGCGCACTAGAGCACGAGGTCCCGCCAAGGTCCCTTCCGCGGGAATACCAGAACGGGAACTCGAGGAGTCCTTCACCTCGTCCCAGGGACCGACGACCCCGGCTGGAGAGGCCCCAACCCGAAGTAGTACGAGAGCGGACTAGGTCCCCGATGAGACAAGTTCGGGAGAGACGGCAAACCAGAGTGGATCCCCCAACCAGGCCTCCGTGCGTCGAACCCCCGGTCAGGAGGTCGAGGGCACAAAATCAGGTGCCTCCGCCAAATGGCCCGTCACCCCCTCGGTCGCCAACTCTCAGCGACGAAGACGACTACATGACTCCTTTGTCCCGGGAGATCATGGCTGCCCCCATTCCCCACGGGATGGAGAAACCCCCGGCACTCTCGATGTACGACGGCACCTCCGACCCAGACGATCACTTGGAAGACATCGAGGATATGCTCGACTACCAAAATGTCCGAGGAGCTATCAAATGCAGATTATTCCTGAAGACACTGAGGAAAGGTGTCATGACGTGGTACAAAAGCCTGGAGCCAGAATCGGTTACGTCGTGGAGGGTTTTGAAAGACCTATTTTCAAGACACTTCACAGCATCCCGACGCCATCCGAAGACAGAAGCCGCGCTCGACGCCATAATCCAAGCTCCCGACGAGCCTCTCCAGAAGTACATCGAAAGATTCACACGGGAGGCAGTTGTCGCTACCGCGAAAATAAGGTGTCGGCAAAACAGAAGAGTCGCCACCTTTCGTTATTTATCCCTCAGAACGGGAAAGGAAAAGATCGGAAAAACCTGACGAAAAGGTATAAGACAAGGTCATCGCAACCATTGTCTGGGTTCGGGAGTCGGTTACGCAAGGGGAAGGTATTAGCACCCCTCACGTCCATCGTACTCGATGGGATCCATGCTTGTTGTGTTCATCTGACGGGTTTATTTACTATATACCTATCAAGGCCGGCTTAAAACAAAACAAAAGGAAAGAAAAAGAGGACTCGACAAAGCATCGCGCTTTGGGCCTACGTATTCTCATCAGAGAAAATCAGAGTCGGCGTAGTTCGGCTAACTACGGATGACGGGGAAGGTGGCTCGCCAATACGTCAGTATTGTGCCTACGTACTCTCAACAGGTATGAGAGATCAGAGCTTACGTAGTTCGGGATAATACGGATTACGGGGATTCAACTTCATTTGTTTTATCGAGCAGGGTTAACAAACAGTTCCAGCAGTTTGGCGTATGCAACTCGACCTTTGGAGACTTAGGCGTTACCGTTTGCGGTAGAACTGGGAGTTAACGACACTCTTTTCTTCAGAAAAGCTTCCTTTGAATTACGGGCCCACGGGGCAAAAAGGTTTGAAGTTTTTTTTCTGTCTTTTACGGAAGAACTGTTTTTTATGGATGTTTGCAACTAACATCGCACTAGAGACTATGACCTGAGAGTGAATGCGTCGCATGTCACCCAAAGGGTATCATACTAAACATCCAGACTGTTGAAAAGAAACTCTCCAACAATCCCTTCTCAGATAGCTTAAGGCTCGTAACGTACGACATCAGTTAACCTTTATTACTGTATTTTAAGTTGTTTTGAGATGAGAAGAGAACGAACTCTATGGGGAGACTATCAAGTCCTAATGTTGTCATGCCAAGGATTCATCCTATGGTTGAGGTTTGAAACAGGGAACTCCTAGAAATTATCATGCATAGGTTTCAACCTAAAGTTCTAATCATCACTTCCTTATCAAATGAAGGGAGATTCCTAGGGGATCATGTCAATGATAAACAGAAACAGATAAAGCATCAACTTAAACAGTAAACAGTAAACGACTGTAAAATGCATGCAATGCAAGTGAGGGAGGAAATGTGTGTGGGGCAGCAGCCTCCACAAGCTCATCTCAACCTCAAGCCAGATATGAATAACTGTAATCATACAGAGGAAATAACATGCTATCAAGCAAGATATAATGACTGCAATCATACAAAAGAAGTAACATAAAATGCCATCAAGCAAATCACAAACCACATAGGCAAGGGAGCAGGGCTCTACCGAATACCCGCAAGAAAAGCCATACAGTAACACTACAAGCAGATTGAGCAACTCAACCTCTAGTGCAATCATGCTCCTAGCTTAAATCAGTCTAAACATGAACTTATTCTAATGCATCTAGCAAATCAAACAAGTCACAGCAATACAGTTGCACAGAAATCACACAGACAACAAATCAACAGCTTCTACAGCTTCACAGCCAAGCTCTCCTGACATCAGTTCAGTTCTCAGTCTTCAACAGCTCTTCAAGACTATCCTCTTCAATAGCAAGTGTCAACTTGCTTCTTCAAGCTTTCAATACATCCAACATAAGTATCAACTTATCCCTCTTCTTCAAGCCTCAGCTCCAAAGTAGACTCCACCTTCAGGCTTCAACCCCAATTGCAAGTATCAACTTGTTCCCTCAGGCACTCAATGCATCAACCACACAAGTATCAACTTGTTCCCCTAGCTTCAGCTTCTTCATCTGATCCCAACTGGATTCCCTTCACAAGTGTCAACTTGTTCTTACTAGTCTTCAAGCTTCAGCTTCAATGGCAATCTTCATATAATGGGAAGTGCAACTTCTAGCATCTTCAATCTTCTAACAAGGAATTCCATCCTCTAACAAGGGAGGAAGATTCATCCAACAAGAGCAGGGTTTGGATAATGGACAACAGAGTGAAGACCAAAGGTCACCACTAAGCATTCCATCATCAGAGAAGGGAACCCTCAAAGGTTCTACAAACTTGTGAAGAGCCACACATCCTACCAAAGGAGGGATGCGGCCTTTACAAGGGGACCTTATATCATAGGGAAGAATGGAAGTGATCAACACCTTCCATGTTTATGAAAGAAGAGAATCTATCTAGAAGCTCTGCCTGCAAACCCTAATCTTAACACCTAATCAACACTACACCCAGAAGGAGGGAAGTCTTCACATCCAAGCTTCTTCATGCATTCCATGGCAACCCAAGCTTGTCTTCAACATCTTCCAAGAGCAAGATAAGCAAAACCCTAATCTAAGGGAACTAAAGAAATCAATCTAATTGAATTAGCAAGTTAGGATCACCTAAAACCTAGTATTAAAGTTAGTCCTAACTAAAATACTAAAATCAATTGTAAAATCCTACAAAAATAACTATTGGAACCTAATTCAATCATGAATCTATCATACAAAATCTATGGGTTGAATCATCCACAAAGTTTTAGAAATAAAACCTAAATCATAAGGTACTAAACATAAACCCTAAAAATAGAGCATCCAAAGTTTCAACTTAAAACTACCACCTAACTTCATCACAAAAATGTGAGAAAAATCTAAGGGTAACATGCATATCTATGCTAGCTACACACAAAAAATCAAGGCAAGAATCATCACCAAGTGCTCAAACCAAATTCATCAAAACAAGGTATCAACCATGGCCATTTTAATATCAATTAATATTCAAAAAATGAAAATAAAATCAAAAATGCATGAATCATTAATATTTTTTATCTACAAAATTCTAGATTCAATCATGAATCAGGGGAAAAAAGTTTGGATTTAATTGAATTAATCTCCTATTTTTTATGAATTTATTTTCTAAGCCATATAAAATGATGAAAAATAAAAGAAAATAAATGAAATTAATAAAAATGCGTGGCAAATAGCAATCCAATACAGTTCATATCAAGAATTGGGCCTAGGGGGGGTGTGAATATCACTCTGAGTGCTAAGCCCAAAACCATCCAATTAATGAAACGGTGCGTTTCATTTGAAATTCTCTCTTTAGACTTGAGAAGCAATCCTGGCCCTCCAACACACGCCTGAGTCAAAGGTCCAACCCTAATCTGAGGGTCCTTGTTCATCGTCCCCAATTTGAACCTGCAATGGAGGGAGTTCTCAGATGGTGGCCTGAACAGTGGCGCCACCGTCTTCTCCGGTGAACCAACCTCCACAAGTCATCAACAATCACAAAACCAATCACTATCCCACTCCAAATTTGATGCTGATCACGAATCCAACCTCAGAATTTCCTAATTCCTTCTACGTTTCCAAACCCGATAGCATTTTCAGAATTCCTCCCAATCTTGATTTTCATCATTCTTTAAATTAAAGGTCTCAAGTTAATCCTCACTCTTCACTGATAAATTTCCACCATCCAATCATGAATAATCCTTCAAGAATCGTGAGATATCATCCTCAACAGAAAATGGTCACATGCCTAATTTGTCTCTAATTCACCAATTTATGATCCTAAATCCAACTACAGGTTGCAAGGATCCTAACCACATGTGAATTGCTAAGTTTCTCCTCCTAAATCATGCATAAGGATGAAAGATACAAACCTGGTTTCAGAGAGGTAACAGAGGTGGTTTTTGCTCACTTCAACTGCCAAGATGATGCAGACACGTTCCAAATTCACTCCCAAAGCCTTTGCACACCCTGATTTGGCTTGATTCTCCCTTGAATTGAAAACCCTATTTCAACTTGAACCTTCAAAATTTCAATGGCTCCTTCTCTTCCCAGCTTCAATTCCTTCCAAAAAAAAGCACTGAACTCACTCAATGACTTATATAGAAGTGATTAGACTCATCTAGAAACTTCTGGATCCATCCAAATGAGATTTTTGATTTTCAATTTCTCTTCAAAATCTCCTCCATGGCAATCACTATTCTGACTCCTTCTTGGCATGGCTGTGTGTGTAATCAAGTTCTCATGAGATATTGAATGAGTTTAGAGTGTTATTTTCCTTGTTTGCAAGCCAAAGGTATGAATTTGATTATGTTGCTTCATCATGAAGAAATGAAATGGAATGTTATTCAAATGACCTCAAATCAAAATTCTAACATTGCCATTGTTTATAAAATCATTTTCCAATCAATTTGACCTATAATTTTGTTTCATTTGGTCACAAAATGAATTTTTTGAATTTTTTGCCATTAAATCCTTTTAATTCTTTCTTTTTCAAAATTTCTTGAACCAAGTCTCTCCTTGAGCCATTTAAATGCCTCCTTGATGCATGGTCAAGGTTAAAACCCCATTTTGAGCAACTTTCTAGTTGAACAAAATTTCATTTGAGGCCTCTAAGTTGGTGAAAATGGCCTATGATCACAAATGACCTATAATCACCAAATGTCCAAAATACCCTTGACTTGTCAAAGCCATAACTTGAGTTATACAAATCCTATCAAGGACTTCTAGTACTCTCTAGAAATATAAGAAGATAATGAACAACATTTATGTTGACCAAGAGTTCATAGGAATCATCCTTCTAGGGCAAAAGTTTCATGCAAGTTGGGTAACTTTCAAGCTCCAAATTCACACTCCTCAGATGACTTGTAACTTGTCAAAGCCATAACTTGAGCTCTACAAATCCTATCAAGGACTTCTAGTACTCAAATTAAAGCTAAGATCATGCTCTACAACAATCATGTTGGGGGTAAGATGAGATGACAATCACATATTGAGCTAAATTGCCTTGAAGATAGGGTCAAACTAGGGGATTTTACACTGTCAAGCCTTAGAAACCCTAGCTTGAAACTTCTCAAACTCTTCAATCATGATGAGTTGGCGTTGGAATCATCCTTATAACATCTCAATGTATCAATCCATGATCACATGGCCTTTGAATTAGGTCTCAACCTTGTTCAAATCATCAGTTGACTTAGGGTTGACCCAGTCAAACCCTAGCTGCACCACTCATGGCTGAGCCTTCTTAATCTTGCACAATGACCTGTCTAGGCCTCAAAGTGATCTTAAACACTTCTCATGAGCTCCCTCAAGACCTCAAGTCTAACTTCATGGCTTCAGAATCATCTGATGACTTCCTACAACTCTCAAGTTAGGAGACTTACACACTTGGTCTCAACCACTCTCTCTGAGGATCTTTTAACTTCTCTGACAAGGATATCAACCCTTGAATGCTTGAATAACCTTCTTAGCTAGCTTCATAGTCTTGTGTAGCTCTTTATTGGTAATCATACCTCTTGATCTCCTGCATACATGTCAATGAAATGCAAATGATAATGCTAATGTGCATGAAATGAAACATAAGCTAGGTAAAGAAATGTTGGGCAAATTTTGGGGTGCAACAGCTGCCCCTATTCAAACGGCTTGGACCTGATTGGGTGAGGAGCGAACGACTCTCAAACAATCAAGGTAAAAGACGGTTTAATACCAATAAAACCGGAAATTTGCCAACTGCACAAGTACACGATACACCGATTGTTAGGAACATCTTCGAAAACTGAGCATGACAGTTGCATGGCAACTCTGCTGGGGAATCGGTCACGCGGTAACCGGTGAAGGGTCTAATCTCAAATCTCCGTCAGGGTGATCATCTGACTTTACTGTATATCTTCGTCCTCAAGTCATCAAGGGGTCGCCGGTTACACGGTAACTGGTAATGTATGGTCGATTATGCCGTCAGGCATTCTGCGTCATAACATAAGCATTCCTTATTGTCACCTATGGACTCCTCGCGTCGCTAGGCACGCTGACAACATCTTTTTCGGACTTCATCAGTAAGTCAATAAGGGATCACCGGTTACTCGGTAACTAGTGAAGGGGCTACTCTCAAATCTCCGTCGGGATGATTATCAGACTTCGCTGCAGCTTCTTCCTCAAATCATCAAGGGATCACTGGTCACTCGGTAACCGGTGATACATAGCTGGTATTGCCATTAGGCATTCAGCGACATTGCGGCAGAATGATTCCTCGAGACTCATCAGGTCATTAGGAACTTTTTAACAATCAACTTAATCATGCCATCAGACATTCAAAGAACTTCCGGGTGTCAGCCGGACTTCGTCAGTAAGTCGGGAATAGAATCCTCGGTCAATCGTGAACCTAATAGGGATATCTATTCTTTCACCGTCAGGCACTCCGCATCAGCTGAGAGAACTGCTTTGGCATCACAGTTGGACTTCGTCAGTGAGTCTTAAAATAGGATCCTTAATCCATCATGAACCACTAAGGATATGCAATCTTTTGCCGTCAGGCACTCCGCGTCAGCTGGGAGGACGACTTTGACATTGCAGTTAGACTTCATCAGTAGGTCTGGGGTTTTGGCACCGCTGCCAGACTTTAATTATCAAGTTTTCAAGGAAATTTCAACTTCTCTGTTTAAAACCTGTTGGGGATGACACATCTCCGCTGGGGATTCTGGAGAACTATCAAGTAACTCCGCTTCGGGGCTTCAGAAATCATTCTGGATGAATCAACTCTGCTGAGGACTTCAAGAATCATCTTGGACAACTAGCTCCACCGGAGGCTTCAAGAATCATCCTGAACCAATAACTCTGTTGGAGATTTCAGGAATCATCCTGAGCAAACACTTTGCCGGGGACTCTAAGCATCAACTTGAGCAACCCTCTCTGGTGACCTCACCGGGGATTTTAAGAATCATCTTAAGCAAACCACTTCGCTGGAGAATTCAAGAATCATCTTGGTCAAACCATTCTGCGGAGGAACACCTGCAAAACAAGAATGGTAACGCCCTAGCTCATGTTTCGTATGCATATGCTTTGACAATGGTGCAATGCTCCACACGGTGGAAATGCTATGTGTTTAAGGTAGATAATATGCAATCATGTGAAATGCTACAACCCCATCAGCAAAATAAATGCTGAAGGGAAAATCCTCCTGTCAAGGAGCAGGACTACTCTGGCGGAGGAAGGAATCATCATGCCGAGGAGAAGAAGTCACACCAATCTCAATTAGATTCCGCCTGGGGAACGATCTTCAGCCGACTGCTGCAGGGGAATAAAGCTCTCCGAGAACTTAAACCTGCTCAGCTGGGTATGCAAACCGCAAATTGAGGAAAACGATGTCAATCGCAGAAATAAACTGCACAATATTCGCAGCAAAAATTTCTTGGAGATAAGGACTCCGATGGGGAAATATAGCATCAGCTATTCAACACTCTACTGAGGAAAACCAATCATGGCTCAAACGGCTACCAAGGACTCGGCTCTCTTGGGGAACTGCAGGCTCGGCTGGGGATGCAGGAATCATCCAGCTCACACGGGAGATCACAACTTTGTGGGGAATTTCAATTCCGCTGGAGACTTCAGTCTGAACTATCGAAGGCTGAACACTTATGAATAGTCTCCTACGAGAAACTGCACCCTGACCCAGTGCTGGGGAATGAATGCATACTTCGGTGTATGACTCAGCTGGGGAGATGACGATACTTCAAGATACCTCTGATTGGAGAGAGAATCTTCTCTGCTTGGGGATACGCCGATGCTCGCGGTCCCATGCTCAGACTCCGTGGGGAGATGCTGCTGACCTTGCTGGAGGAGAAGGAATCATCCTGCTTGGGAAACATACAGCGTACTGTCTGGAATATGCTATACCTGCACCAACACAAACAAACAGACATGATACTCTTCCCCAAAGGGACCTATCAAGGTTATCATATTGCGACAATGTTCAAGTAATTCATTGTTTCAACAATCAGTGGCCTAGGCAAGTAAGTTTATGTATGCGCATCTTATCAAAACGTCGATGTTCTTTTTCGCAAACAAAACAGGTAAATGCTAAACAAGCAAACATAATTGCTGAATGGTATACACTTTATTGATAACGAACCCCTGAATGGGCAAAAATGTTTTACAACAAATGCAAGCTCTTGGAATGAGGCAGCTGCGCGAATATAAAAACAGAAATATACATCAGTATATACACAAATGTCGGCAATGAGGCGTGGACAAACACCATGAGTCGATCCCTCTATGACCCACTCGACTTCGATACTTCTCCGACGCTTCAACTTCAAAAGAGATTGATTCAGATAAACGTCCCTCAGGTCTTCCAAACCACTAAACAATGAAAATCCACACGTGGAACGCAGTCATTTGCTTTTTTCAAATCCCTAACTTTTGCCTGAATCGCCCTTCCGGGTTTTCGATTCACCGGGATACCCTTTTTTGCCAAAGTCGCCCTTCCAGGTTTTCGACTTTGCGGGTGTACATTCTTTTCTTTTATATCCCTAATTTTTGCCCGAACCTTTTTCCTTTTTTATGGTTCGCCGGGATACCCCATTTTTGCCTGGATACTCTTTTTTTTCCAGCGGGTCATTTTTAAGCAAAGTATTTTTTAATTGCGTCCGCGTTCACCGGGGATGCAAAATCTTCGCCATCCATCATGGATAACAACAAGGCTCCTCCCGAGAAGACTTTGCTGACGACGTACGGACCTTCGTAATTGGGAGTCCACTTGCCCCGGTGATCGGAGTGTGGGGGAAGAATCTTCTTCAGGACGAGACCACCCGTTTGAAAGCTTCTAGGACACACCTTCTTATCATAAGCTTTCTTCATTCGGCTCTGGTATAGACGACCATATGCAATCGATGCTAACGTCTTCTCATCCAACAGGTTGAGTTGGTTTAGTCGGTTCTTAATCCATTCTGCCTCATCGAGTTTCACGTCAACCAAAACTCGTAAAGAAGGAATCTCAACTTCTAACGGTAGGACAACTTCCATACCGTACACCAGTGAGAAAGGAGTTGCCCCGGTTGATGTACGCACCGTTGTACGATAACCGTGCAATGCAAATGGCAACATCTCATGCCAATCTTTGTAGGTCACAACCATCTTTTGTACAATCTTCTTAATGTTTTTATTGGCCGCTTCAACGACGCCATTCATCTTCGGCCAGTAAGGAGATGAGTTGTGGTGTTCAATCTTGAAACTCTGGCACAACTCCTTCATCATCTTGTTATTCAGATTCAAACCATTATCAGTAATGATCCGCTCGGGAATTCCGTATCGACAGATGATATCCCTCTTTATGAATTTAGCCACCACCTGCTTGGTCACGTTAGCATATGAGGCTGCCTCCACCCACTTGGTGAAGTAGTCGATGGCTACTAGAATGAAGCGATGACCGTTAGATGCGGTGGGCTCGATCTTGCCTATCACGTCGATGCCCCACATGGAGAACGACCACGGGGAGGACATGACATTCAACGAGCACGGCGACACATGAATCTTATCAGCATAAATCTGGCATTTATGACATCTCTTCGCGAATTTAAAGCAATCTGACTCCATTGTCAGCCAGTAATATCCTGCTCTCAGAATCTTTCTTGTCATAGCATGCCCGCCAGCGTGCGTACCAAATGTGCCTTCATGGACTTCTTCCATGAGCATACTCGCTTCTTTCTCATCTACACATCTGAGTAGCACGAGATCGTGGTTTCTTTTATACAAAACTCCATCAGGATTGAGATAAAAGTTTTCATACAGCCTCCTCAGAGTCTTCTTATCCTGGGTTGACGCTCCCGCAGGGTACTCCTTAGTCATAAGGAAGGTTTGGATATCATGGAACCATGGCTTGCCGTCGGAGGCTTCCTCGATCGCAAAGACGAATGCAGGTCTATCAAGACGAGAAGGACAATCCTTGGGGCTTCATTCCAAAAATTGACTTTATACATCGAAGCCAACGTGGCTAAGGCATCAGCCATCTAGTTTTCTGCTCTAGGCACATGATGAAGTTCCACTCGATCGAAGAACGGAAGCAGCCTTCTGGCATAGTTCATGTACGACACCAAATTCGATTGACGAGTCTCCCACTCCCCTTTAATCTGGTTGATCACAAGTGCCGAGTCACCATATACATCTAGGTTCTTGATTCTCAAATCAATTGCTTCTTCTAGACCCATGATGCATGCTTCGTACTCCACTTTGTTATTGGTGACCGGAAACGTTAGTCTCGCAGTAAACGGGATGTGGGATCCGTGGGGAGTCGTGATGATCGCCCCAATGCCACTTCTATAAGAATTAAACGCCCCGTCAAATATCAATTTCCATTGGGATTTCCTGTCTGGACCCTCGTCGGGCAACGGTTCATCACAATCTTTTGCTTTAAGAAACATGATATCCTCATCAGGGAATTCAAATTTCATCGGCTGGTAATCTTTGATCGGCTGTTTGGCAAGGCACTCAGACAATACGCTTCCCTTGATGGCCTTCTGGGAAACGTACTGAATGTCATATTCTGTCAACACCATTTGCCATCTGGCAATCCTGCCCGGAAGCGCTTGCTTCTCGAAGACGTACTTGATCGGATCCATCTTTGAAATTAGCATGGTGGTGTGGTTGAGCATGTACTGTCGTAAACGTTTGGCAGCCCAGGCTAGTGCACAACACGTCTTCTCCAGCATCGAGTAACGAGATTCACATTCTGTGAACTTCTTAGTCAAATAGTAAATGGCATGCTCCTTTCTGCCCGTCTCGTCGTGCTGACCGAGAATACACCCCATACTATTCTCAAGAACGGTCAAGTACATGATTAAGGGTCTTCCGGCCACTGGGGGTATCAAGATCGGAGGTTCCTGCAGATACTGTTTTATCTTATCAAATGCCTTCTGGCAATCCTCATTCCAGATAATCGCCTGATTTTTCTTTAGTAGTTTGAACATCGGTTCACACGTGGCCGTGAGCTGAGAAATAAACCTTGCAATGTAGTTTATTCTGCCCAAGAAACCACGAACTTCTTTTTCGGTTTTTGGCGCTGGCATTTCTTATATTGCTTTTATCTTCACAGGATCAACCTCAATGCCTCTTTCACTCACAATAAACCCCAGTAGTTTCCTAGACCGTACTCCGAAAGTACACTTGCTAGGATTCAACCTCAACCTGAACTTCCTAAGCCTCTCAAAAAGCTTCAGCAAATTGACCAGATGTCCCTCCTCCGTTTGGAACTTCGCAATCATGTCATCAACATAGACTTCAATCTCATGGTGAATCATGTCATGAAACAAATTGACCATTGCTCGTTGGTAAGTGGCCCCTGCGTTCTTCAGACCGAAAGGCATTATCTTGTAGCAAAATGTTCCCCAAGAAGTGATAAACGTAGTTTTCTCCATGTCCTCTGGCGCCATCTTGATCTGATTGTAACCGGAGAAGCCATCCATGAACGAAAATACGGAGAACTGAGCTGTATTGTCGACCAACACATCAATATGGGGGAGCGGGAAATCATCTTTGGGGCTCGCCCTATTCAAATCCCGATAATCGACACACATTCGTACCTTACCGTCCTTCTTCGGTACAGACACTATGTTGGCGACCCACGGAGGGTAAGTGGTGACCGCTAAGAAGCCAGCATCAAGCTGCTTTTGCACTTCTTCTTTGATCTTAACGGCCATATCTGGTCGCGTGCTTCTAAGCTTCTGCTTAACGGGAGGACAATCTTCTCGCAGCGGCAAGTGATGGACCACGATGTCCGTATCAAGTCCGGGCATATCTTCGTATGACCAAGCAAAGATGTCACCATACTCTCTTAGCATCTCGACCAATCTCTGCTTGACATCACTCTGCAATGCGGCCCCTATCCTGACGTTCCTGACAAGCTCTTCAGAACCCAAATTCACAATCTCAATCTCTTCCTCGTGAGGTAGAATAACTTTCTCTTTTTGTTTCAACAAGCAGGCCAACTCTTCGGGAAGGTCTTCGTCTTCATCAATCTCTTCTTCAGCTTGATAGATCGGGCAATCGAAGTCAAAGTGAGTCGTAGAAGGTCCAGAGTCGATGTCATCTGCTATGTGGATCCTGCAATAACAAGGGTTAAGCTTAAAACAAGGATATACAGGTTAGCACAAACCCCATTGCCATTTTATTGTTTTTCAAAACAAATATAAAACAGGAATAACAGAGATCACAACATTTGAATGCGAAAGAACGCCTTTTGATTTATTGGTA
This sequence comes from Lathyrus sativus, assembly GCA_963859935.3. Classification (NCBI taxonomy): domain Eukaryota; kingdom Viridiplantae; phylum Streptophyta; class Magnoliopsida; order Fabales; family Fabaceae; genus Lathyrus; species Lathyrus sativus. The sequence goes on from OZ012737.1 coordinate 677,665,336, forward strand.
AAATGCATGTACATAATCAAACAAGGCCCTGACAATAAAACCATTAAGCCCCGGGTAGGACATAGGGTTGTACAATAATTGGAGAAAGTAAATCATTACTCTTTGCCTGTCACTTGGATGGTATCCCTGATAGACCAGTTGTTGAGGCTCTCGCCTGGTTTGCTTGGCTGGATCCAAGAGTCTAGGTCGCAATCGTTGTCCTCGCCGTCTTCAGACACTGCATTGACACTTTCGAATATCACCCCGCTGCTTGTAAACTGGATCGGCCCTTTACCTCGCGATGCACTGCGAGAAGAGGAGGCTTCAGCCGCAGGAGAGTATCCTAACCCAAACTTGTCCTGCTTGTTAGGTATTTCTAGAACCTGCCCCCAACCTGGGGTAGATCCGGCCTGAACAACGGCCCGGGCTTCCTTGAAGGAAGAGAGAGTCATCTCTGGTTTCTCGGTCATTACTGGAGCCACGTTCTTGACTTTAACAGCTTCGAACGCCTGACATAGGGTTTCGTGGATTTCCCCATCCATCTCGACATACTTGAAGGATGACAAATGGCTCACCATTATGTCTTCCTCGCCACATACAGTCACGATGCTGCCTCCGACAGCGTACTTGAGTTTCTGGTGCAACGTGGAGGTCACGGCGCCAGCAGAGTGGATCCATGGCCGGCCTAGGAGACAACTGTAGGCGGGCATGATGTCCATAATGTAAAAGACCGCGTCGAAAGTTTCCGGCCCAACTTGGATTGGTAGCGTCACCTCCCTAAAAACATGACGCTTGGTTCCATCGAAAGCCTTCACCACCAGATCAATGGGTGTGCAAATCAATCCTCGAGTATCTAACTTCATCAATGCTTTCTTCGGAAGAACATTGAGCGATGACCCTGTGTCCACCAACTCATGAGACATAATCATTCCCCTACACTCTATCGAGATGTGCAGAGCACTGTTGTGGTTTCTTCCCTTCGGCGTCAGCTCCAGGTCAGTGAACCCTAACCCGTTTCCAGCATTCACGTGGGCTACGACCCCTTCCAACTGGTTGACCGATATTTCCTATGGTACATACGTGGCATTCAAAACCTTTAACAGCGCGTTGCGATGTGCCTCAGAACACAGCAACAAATTCAGGATGGAAATTTTTGAGGGTGTTTGATGGAGATGATCCACGATCTTGTAGTCACTCTTCTTAATCAACCTTATGAACTCTTCAGCATCCTTAACAAGTAAGTCCTTCTCTATCCCCCGAGGGGTTTCCTTAACGACTTTACTCTTTCCCTTGTCGGCTATTTCAGCTTTGTCCGCTTTGTCCGCCACAATCTCGGGTGGAGAAAATACCCTTCCGCTACACGTGATTCTGCCAACTCCCACTAGGTTATCCACAGACTGCCCAGATGGTTCTAGCTCTAACTTTTGTCCGTTGCAGTAGACGTCTGCCCCATAATGCCATGGGACAGCATTGGTGCTTTCAAAGGGTATCGACCCGGCCTTGGTGATGGTAATCGTGGGAGGTCTGGGTGCAGAAATAGTGATCGTCCGGCGAGGGATGGTGATGGTAGCAACCTCATCATCTTGCTTCAACATTACCTCTCCAGATCCACATTCGGCCCTTCGGCTAAACTGCAAGATTCCTTCGGTCATCAGACTCTGAATCCCTTCTATCAATTGTTCACATCCATCAGGAAGAGTTGCACAGCCCATACACAGTTCTCCACAGCCCGGAAAGAAGCCTCTCTTCACCAGCTTGGCTTTAACGAAGCTAAGCGGTGTCTTCAGATCCTTGACATCAGTCAGCACATCTAGATCCTCTTCTTCAATAATGGCATTCACCCCGCCTCCCCTATGATTCGGCATAGGGTTTTTCGTGACATTTGGCACATTATATGAGAAATTGATGATCTTGGCATCCACCATATCTTGCACCTTGTGCTTGAAGGCTTTGCAGTTTTCTATCGTATGGCCGGGTGCCCCTGAGTGAAACTCACAAGTTGCATTCGCATCATAACCTGGCGGAGGTGCCCCTGTCAAGGGAGCCAGGGTTCTCTTCTGGATTAGCTGTAACTGAAGCAGAGTCTGTAACAGTTGAGCATAAGACATGGGCGGTGTTTCAAGGTGACGACTTGATAGAGGTGCCCTGTTTTGATACTTTCTGTACCCTTGCTGATTCGGCTGCTGCTGCGGCTGTTGATGTGGATGGGGTTGTTGGACTGCAGGGATGGTTATGCTGGCCACCTGCTGGTGAGGGCCTTTACTTTTCCTTCAAGCGTTGGACACGACGCTCGTTTCCCCTTCCCGCCTTTTGCCACCATACGGTTTCTTTCCTCCCCCAGCTGAGGATAGATCACCTTGAATTTTCCCTAGTTTGATCCCATTTTCAACGTGCTCGCCCGTGATGATGAGATCTGAGAAGCTTCCAGACATACCGCTGACCAATTTCTCGTAATAAACCCCCGGGAGGGTGGCTACAAACATTTCAACAAGCTCCCGTTCAACCATCGGCGGCTGAACTCTAGCTGCCAATTCACGCCACCGCTGGGCATACTCTTTGAACCCTTCGTTGTTCCTCTGTGACAAATTCTGCAATTGGACTCGGTTCGGAGCCAAGTCACTGTTATATTGGTAATGGTGCACGAATGCCTCAACGAGTTCCTTCCACGTGCACACACTGGTAGGCTCCAAACTCATGTACCATTCCAAGGATGGCCCGAACAAGCTATCCTAAAAGAAGTGCATCAGCAACTTCTCGTCTTCGGAGTGAGCGGACATTTTCCGGTAGTATGACCTTAAGTGGACCCGATGATAGGTGGCGCCCTTGTATTTCTCAAAGTCGGGTACCTTGAACTTGGGAGGCACCTTGAAATCAGTAATCAATCCCAATTTGGACATGTCGACACCCATAGTGTTCAGGTTCTCGAAATTCCTCATCTTGTCCTCGAGTGCTTTAAACCTCAGACGTGCTTCAGCAGTCAGCTCTCCTTCCGCACCTTTCTGGGAGAACAAATCTTCTTAACGGTCTTCTAACCATGGCTGAGGCCCGTACAGATTCCCGACACCCGTGTTGCCTTTGCCCAGTCCAACATTGACATTAGCTTCAAAATTTCCATTACCGACGCCAGTCGTATTACCATTGAGCCCCATGTTAGCGATCACATTTCCGTTACCACTACCGTTCCCCCCCGTCACATGGATGTCGTTCTGAGGAGTTTCAACAGGTGGAGGGGTTGGAACACTCCCACCGTGGAGTACACCATTGCTGTCAACCCTTAAGATCAGAGGCTGGACCAAGGTTCTGAGCTGGTCTTGGCCGTTGGCAACCACTTGCATGAGTTCCATGAAGCGGTCCATCCTCTCTCGGAGTTCTTGAACGTCAGTCTGCACTTGCTCCATCGCTCTAGCTTGATTTGCTCTGGTCGGGTAACGGTGGATTGGTCTTTGATCAATCCTGGAACACCCTGAAACAACCTGTATACACAAAAGGGTTAGAAAAAACGACAAACTGCTCATTATGCAGATGCTTCATGCAAATGCAAACGTGTGTCTGTGCATTGGGGAAATTTCCCCCGATCCTAATGCCTGAGTGCCAGTGCTGATAATAAGAAGTCCGAGTCCAGTCATGGAAATAACATCTCATATATACAAAGAAAGCCCATCAAGGCGGTACACAACGTCACTGAGTACAAGCAGAATCAATAGCATGACCTCGACCAACAAGCCTGGTGATGGTCAGCATACAACAATGACCGAAAACAAAAGGATTGCAAATATATTCAAGCATGGCCACGGGCGCGGAACTCTTCTAACATGTCCCTCGTTTCTGGATGATCAGGCCGAGTGAGCAACCCTTTGACGAGTAACTCCCTCTGTGTAATGGTGTATTGAAGACCTTCAACTGAATCTTCCCATGCTCCTTCTCCGAAACAATCTTCTAACTTCCGCTTCTTGGATTCAAATGTTAGTTTGCGCTCCTTCAGGTTAGCAAGAGCCTTGTTGAGCAGGCCTTCAGCAGCATATCTGCGAGCGGTTTCTTCATCAAACCTCTTCTCGCTAGCCTTCACCTGGGCTTTCAACTTGGAGATCTGCTGCTTCAGTTTATCCTCCTATTCTTTGCCGTTGGCTAGGGTGGCCTTCCAATGCTGATTAAACTTGGATATTCTCCGGTATGCTTCATCCAAGTGCTGCTTCTTAGTGGCCAGTACGTCATTGACAGCTTTGAAGTCCTGACCCAAACGCTCACGCTCAGCTATCTACTTAGTCAAGTCTGTCCCCAACTGGTTCACCAGCTCTGTTTGCCTCTTGAAGGAATGGACGGCTTCGCCTCTCTCGCTTCTAAGTTGAGCCAATTCTTTCTCCAGTTCTTCGTTTGCCTTCTTCAGCTCATCCCTCTCAGCTAACACCTGATTATGCTGCTGAATAGGCACGGTGGTAGGCTCTTCAATCACTGGAGAGCTTTCTGGCTTGGCCGGTGGAAACGGCATCCCTATAATATCTGCTCGGGCTCTGATCCAGGTTACATACGGAGCGTAGGCTTGGTTATTAATTTTTCCCAGCAATGGTTTTCCCCGCTTACTGATACCACTCCAAGCGTGCTGAAGCTTAGATAACATATCCCCCTTTAAAAGACCAGTGAGGTACAGAGATTCCTGCACCTCTTCATCCTTCGGCGGAGCTCTCAAAGCATAAGCAAACTGTCGGACCAACAGAGATGGATTATAATTGATACAGCCCTTCCTGCCTATCAAAGGCACATTCGGAAACCCGCTGCAGCTGAAGATAATCTCAGTACCCAACCTATCTCTATCAAACCAGGCAATATCCTCCGCTGATAGACTCATCAAACGCTCAAACCACTCAGCTGTGGTTGCAGACGAAGCGAAAAGACCCTTCTTGGGTAGGTGACTATCAAGCCATCTATAGAGCAGAGGCACACAGCACGAGACATTCTTGCCCCTTCTGTTCTCGTTTTTGTAGTGGACAGAATGATAGACATCTCCTATCAAGGTAGGGACTGGATTCCCTGATGCAAAGATGTGAAAGGCGTCGAAGTCTACAAAGTCAGGCATATTGGGGAACAGAATGATACCATATATGCACAGAGCGAGGATGGTGTTGAACACGATTCAACATCCGTCTTTGGCGCACTGCTGAGCTTTTCCCACTAAGAACTGCAAGGAGAAACCGAGAACCCTGTTCCAACTAGACAAGACCAACTCGGAGGCATCCAGGTGAAGTGGAGGAGCTAGACTAGCCAGATTAGGCTCAGCATCCATATGAACAAATGGCATCTGACTCTTGATAGGCACACCTAACAAATCAGCATACTCCTCTAGTGTGGGTGCGAGAATAAAGTCCTGGAAAGTAAAGCATCTCAAAGGAGGATCATAGAACTACAGCAGGGCGTGCAACCCATTCAACTCAAACACGGAGGATTTACGAACCAGGCTGAGCAGTTTACCGTAAGACTTTCTGAATTCACCTCTCACAGAATCATCTGCCAAAGCAATCAAACCAGTCAGCTGAACAACATCAGGAGTAGGGAGCTTGTAGGCCACCATCTTCCTCAGAGAACCCATGACAGCACAATAGAAGGCAAGAAAACCTGAATCGGGGGAAACGGTACCTGCAACACAGACACACGTTAATGAAATGCAAATGAGTATGCAAAGCAATGTAAAATGCAATCATGCAGCAGGAGATCAAGACAACTGTGCTGTTGAAGAGATGAAGGTTCTGCATCAACAAAACCACAATACTGCTCTATCAAGAACAACCCTATCTCTGATGAGAAGAAAACCCTGGTATCGGACCATAAACCCGCTCTGTCAAGAACACACATGTGTCTGATGATGAGGAGAAACCCCTGATGTCAGCTATAACTCTGCTCTGTCAAGAACACACATACATCTGATAATAAGGACCTCTGATACAGCACCATAACTCTGCTCTGTCAAGAACAAATCCACCTCTGGAGATAAGGACCTCTGATGCAGGACCATAACTCTGCTCTGTCAAGAACACACATATCTGAAGATCAGGACCTCTGATACAGGACCATAACTCTGCTCTGTCAAGAACAAATCCACCTCTGGAGATAAGGACCTCTGATACCAACAAAACTGATTCACTATCAAGAAAACCAGGTAGTCTGAAGGTTGAGGTTTCCTGCAACAAACCCAACCCTGCTCACAGGTATGGACCTATACTGACACAAGTTCGGCATCCTATGCGGTCATCAGCGTCACAGACATTCAAGAGGGGTGATACGATACCCAGAAGGTGTGGCATCACCATCTCTCGAAGCGGCCTCACTTAGCTGAATCCCAAATGATCGATCCCCAGAGTCGACAATCCTCTAAACCAACAACCCCTCAGGCCCAAAGGGCCGGAAAAGAAGTCAACCGGGAGAACCTCGTCTGAGCGTGGATTTCATGAGACACTAGTGCCTGCAAAGCAAGCATGCGCCCACTAATTTCCACAACTAATGCTAGGTACACTCAAGCCTGGGTCTGGCTTCTCACTCATCAGAATGCCCTTCCCACAACAGCACAGATAATCATATCATACTGAAAATAGAGTGCGGGAAATAAAATACGATAAGTAAACACAACCCAACAAGTAAACATACGAGCGCTAGGATTGACTCTCGCAGGGGACGTTGGATCCCCAAACTGACTCGCATAAGGGACGTTGGATCCCTAGGAAACTATCAATTCCCCAACAGAGTCGCCAGTTGTCGCTACCGCGAAAATAAGGTGTCGGCAAAACAGAAGAGTCGCCACCTTTCGTTATTTATCCCTCAGAACGGGAAAGGAAACGATCGGAAAAACCTGACGAAAAGGTATAAGACAAGGTCATCGCAACCATTGTCTGGGTTCGGGAGTCGGTTATAAAAGGGGAAAGTATTAGCACCCCTCACGTCCATCGTACTCGATGGGATCCACGCTTGTTGTGTTCATCTGACGGGTTTATTTACTATCTACCTATCAAGGCCGGCTTAAAAGAAAACAAAAGGAAAGAAAAAGAGGACTCGACAAAGCATCGCGCTTTGGGCCTACGTATTCTCATCAGAGAAAATCAGAGTCGACGTAGTTCGGCTAACTACGGGTTACGGGGAAGGTGGCTCGCCAATACGTCAGTATTGTGCCTACGTACTCTCAACAGGTATGAGAGATCAGAGCTTACGTAGTTCGGGATAATACGGATTACGGGGATTCAGCTTCATTTGTTTTATCGAGCAAGGTTAACAAACAGTTCCAGCAGTTTGGCGTACGCAGCTCGACCTTTGGAGACTTAGGCGTTATCGTTTGCGGTAGAACTGGGAGTTAACAACACTCTTTTCTTCAGAAAAGCTTCCTTTGAATTACGGGCCCACGGGGCAAAAAAGTTTGAAGTTTTTTTTTTCCTGTCTTTTACGGAAGAACTGTTTTTTATGGATGTTTGCAACTAACATCGCACTAGAGACTATGACCTGAGAGTGAATGCGTCGCATCTCACCCAAAGGGTACCATACTAAACATCCAGACTGTTGAAAAGAAACTCTCCAACAATCCCTTCTCAGATAGCTTAAGGCTCGTAACGTACGACATCAGTTAACCTTTATTACTGTATTTTAAGTTATTTTGAGATGAGAAGAGAACGAACTCTATGGGGAGACTATCAAGTCCTAATGTTGTCATGCCAAGGATTCATCCTATGGTTGAGGTTTGAAACAGGGAACTCCTAAAAATTATCATGCATAGGTTTCAACCTAAAGTTCTAATCATCACTTCCTTATCAAAGGAAGGGAGATTCCTAGGGGATCATGTCAATGATAAACAGAAACAGATAAAGCATCAGCTTAAACAGTAAACAATAAACGACTGTAAAATGCATGCAATGCAAGTGAGGGAGGAAATGTGTGTGGGGCAGCATCCTCCACAAGCTCATCTCAACCTCAAGCCAGATATGAATAACTGTAATCATACAGAGGAAATAACATGCTATCAAGCAAGATATAATGACTGCAATCATACAAAAGAAGTAACATAAAATGCCATCAAGCAAATCACAAACCACATAGGCAAGGGAGCAGGGCTCTACCGAATACCCGCAAGCAAAGCCATACAGTAACACTACAAGAAGATGGAGCAACTCAACCTCTAGTGCAATCATGTTCCTAGCTTAAATCAGTCTAAACATGAACTTATTCTAATGCATCAAGCAAATCAAACAAGTCACAGCAATACAGTTGCACAGAAAGCACACAGACAGCAAATCAACAGCTTCTACAGCTTCACAGCCAAGCTCTCCTGACATCAGTTCAGTCCTCAGTCTTCAACAGCTCTTCAAGACTATCCTCTTCAATAGCAAGTGTCAACTTGCTTCTTCAAGCTTTCAATACATCCAACATAAGTATCAACTTATCCCTCTTCTTCAAGCCTCAGCTCCAAAGTAGACTCCACCTTCAGGCTTCAATCCCAATTGCAAGTATCAACTTGTTCCCTCAGGAACTCAATGCATCAACCACACAAGTATCAACTTGTTCCCCTAGCTTCAGCTTCTTCATCTGATCCTAACTGGATTCCCTTCACAAGAGTCAACTTGTTCTTACTAGTCTTCAAGCTTCAGCTTCAATGGCAATCTTCACATAATGGGAAGTGCAACTTCTAGCATCTTCAATCTTCTAACAAGGAATTCCATCCTCTAACAAGGGAGGAAGATTCATCCAACAAGAGCAGGGTTTGGATAATGGACAGCAGAGTGAAGACCAAAGGTCACCACTAAGCATTCCATCATCAGAGAAGGGAACCCTCAAAGGTTCTACCAACTTGTGAAGAGCCACACATCCTACCAAAGGAGGGATGAGGCCTTTACAAGGGAACCTTATATCATAGGGAAGAATGGAAGTGATCAACACCTTCCATGTTTATGAAAGAAGAGAATCTATCTAGTAGCTCTGCCTGCAAACCCTAATCTTAACACCTAATCAACACTACACCCAAAAGGAGGGAAGTCTTCACATCCAAGCTTCTTCATGCATTCAATGGCAACCCAAGCTTGTCTTCAACATCTTCCAAAAGCAAGATAAGCAAAACCCTAATCTAAGGGAACTAAAGAAATCAATCTAATTGAATTAGCAAGTTAGGATCACCTTAAACCTAGTATTAAAGTTAGTCCTAAATAAAATACTAAAATCAATTGTAAAATCCTACAAAAATAACTATGGGAACCTAATTCAATCATGAATCTATCATACAAAATCTAGGGGTTGAATCATCCACAAAGTCCTAGAAATAAAACCTAAATCATAAGGTACTAAACATAATCCCTAAAAATAGAGCACCCAAAGTTTCAACTTAAAACTACCAACTAACTTCATCACAAAAATGTGAGAAAAATCTAAGGGGAACATGCATAATTATGCTAGCTACACACAAAAAATCAAGGCAAGAATCATCACCAAGTGCTCAAACCAAATTCATCAAAACAAGGTATCAACCATGGCCATTTTAATATCAATTAATATTCAAAAAATGCAAATAAAATAAAAAATGCATGAATCATTAATATTTTTTATCTACAAAATTCTAGATTCAATCATGAATCAGGGGAAAATTTTTTGGATTTAATTGAATTAATCTCCTATTTTTTATGAATTTATTTTCTAAGCCATATAAAATGATGAAAAATAAAAGAAAATAAATGAAATTAATAAAAATGCGTGGCAAATAGCAATCCAATACAGTTCATATCAAGAATTGGGCCCAGGGGGGTGTGAATATCACTCTGAGTGCTAAGCCCAAAACCATCTAATTAATGAAACGGTGCGTTTCATTTGAAATTCTCTCTTCAGACTTGAGAAGCAATCATGGCCCTCCAACACACGCCTGAGTCAAAGGTCCAACCCTAATCTGAGGGTCCTTGTTCATCGTCCCCAATTTGAACCTGCAATGGAGGGAGTTCTCAGACGGTGGCCTGAACAGTGGCGCCACCGTCTTCTCCGGTGAGCCAACTTCCACAGGTCATAAACAATCACAAAACCAATCACTATCCCACTCCAAATTTGATGCTGATCACGAATCCAACCTCAGAATTTCCTAATTCCTTCTACATTTCCAAACCCGATAGCATTTTCAGAATTCCTCCCAATCTTGATTTTCACCATTCTTTAAATTAAAGGTCTCAAGTTAACCCTCACTCTTCACTAATCAATTTTCACCATCCAATTATGAATAATCCTTCAAGAATCGTGAGATATCATCCTCAACAGAAAATGGTCACATGCCTAATTTGTCTCTAATTCACCAATTTATGATCCTAAATCCAACTACAGGTTGCAAGGATCCTAACCACATGTGAATTGCTAAGTTTCTCCTCCTAAATCATGCATAAGGATGAAAGATACAAACCTGGTTTCAGAGAGGTAACAGAGGTGGTTTTTGCTCACTTCAACTGCCAAGATGATGCAGACACGTTCCAAATTCACTCCCAAAGCCTTTGCACACCCTGATTTGGCTTGATTCTCCCTTGAATTGAAAACCCGATTTCAACTTGAACCTTCAAAATTTCAATGGCTCCTTCTCTTCCCAGCTTCAATTCCTTCCAAAAAAAAGCACTGAACTCACTCAATGACTTATATAGAAGTGATTAGACTCATCTAGAAACTTCTGGATCCATCCAAATGAGATTTTTGATTTTCAATTTCTCTTCAAAATCTCCTCCATGGCAATCACTATTCTGACTCCTTCTTGGCATGGCTATGTGTGTAATCAAGTTCTCATGAGATATTGAATGAGTTTAGAGTGTTATTTTCCTTGTTTGCAAGCCAAAGGTATGAATTTGATTATGTTGCTTCATCATGAAGAAATGAAATGGAATATTATTCAAATGACCTCAAATCAAAATTATAACATTGCCATTGTTTCTAAAATCATTTTTCCAATCAATTTGACCTATAATTTTGTTTCATTTGGTCACAAAATGAATTTTTTGCCATTAAATCCTTTTAATTCTTTCTTTTTCAAAATTTCTTGAACCAAGTCTCTCCTTGAGCCATTTCAATGCCTCCTTGATGCATGGTCAAGGTTAAAACCCCATTTTGAGCAACTTTCTAGTTGAACAAAATTTTATTTGAGGCCTCTAAGCTGGTGAAAATGGCCTATGATCACAAATGACCTATAATCACCAAATGTCCAAAATACCCTTGACTTGTCAAAGCCATAACTTGAGTTCTACAAATCCTATCAAGGACTTATAGTACTCTCTAGAAATCTAAGAGGATAAGGAACAACATTTATGTTGACCAAGAGTTCATAGGAATCATCCTTCTAGGGCAAACGTTTCATGCAAGTTGGGTAACTTTCAAGCTCCAAATTCACACTCCTCAGATGACTTGTAACTTGTCAAAGCCATAACTTGAGCTCTACAAATCCTATCAAGGACTTCTAGTACTCAAATTAAAGATAAGATCATGCTCTACAACAATCATGTTTGGGGTAAGATGATATGACAATCACATCTTGAGCTAAATTTCCTTGAAGATAGGGGTCAAACTAGGGGATTTTACACTGTCAAGCCTTAGAAACGCTAGCTTGAAACTTCTCAAACTCTTCAATCATGATGATTTGGCCTTGGAATCATCCTTATAACATCTCAATGTATCAATCCATGATCACACGGCCTTTGAATTAGGTCTCAACCTTGTTCAAATCATCAGTTGACTTAGGGTTAACCCAGTCAAACCCTAGCTGCACCACTCATGGCTGAGCCTTCTTAATCTTGCACAATGACATGTCTAGGCCTCAAAGTGATCTTAAACACTTCTCATGAGCTCCGTCAAGACCTCAAGTCTAACTTCATGGCTTTAGAATCATCTTATGACTTCCCACAACTCTCAAGTTAGGAGACTTACACACTTGGTCTCAACCACTCTCTCTGAGGATCTTTTAACTTCTCTGACAAGGATATCAACCCTTGAATGCTTGAATAACATTCTTATCTAGCTTCATAGTCTTGTGTAGCTCTTGATTGGTAATCATACCTCTTGATCTCCTGCATACATGTCAATGAAATGCAAATGATAATGCTAATGTGCATGAAATGAAACATAAGCTAGGTAAAGAAATGTTGGGCAAATTTTGGGGTGCAACAGCAGTACAGGTAACGATGTCAGACGAGATGAAGAGTTACTTAATGGAGCAAGGCATGCGCCGTGAATCCAAGTTTTACGAAGCCGTGGCCATACACCGACCAGCCTCTCTACAGGACTTCCTCGACAGAGCCGCACATTATATCCGGTTCGAGGAAACCCAAACGGCCAACTCCGCCCGGGACATGCGAGACAGAGAGACCCCCCGCGGGCACCGAGAGGACAGAGTCTCAAGCCACCGGTGCAGAGGTGATCGCCGAAGGGAGGATCGTCCCCGCGAACAACGCGAGCAGCACGGTCCAGCCGGCCGATTTACGGTGTATACGGCCCTAGTCGCTTCCCGCGAGCGCATACTGACTGAATGCGCCAAGACGGAGTTTGTCCAGGGAGGTGTTTGCTTCCCCTGATCGACACCCCCCAAGCCCAACGTAGACAAATTGAAGTACTGCCGTTTCCATAGGAGCCACGGGCACGTTACAGAAGACTGCATCCACCTCAAGGACGCGATCGAAATCCTGATCAAAGACGGCCACCTGAAGAGATACACCCGGGGAGGAGAAACCCCAAGGCAAGACACCCCCGAGGCCAAGAGAGTCGAAGAACTCCCCTCTTCAGACGGTGACAACGGCCTCCAGGTCTCCCTCTACGTCAGCCGCCCTAAGGATTGGTTTGCTCATAGAGAACTCGGCCTCCCCGACGGACCTGATCTCCCCGACGAGCCGGTGCGCCCCACCAGTCGATGGGAATATTTTCCGAGGGCCATGGTCATCTCCGGCGGATCCCCGAGGAACCTGTCCGTAGGATCGGTAAAAAGAAAGTTCGAAGAACTCATCACCAGTAACTCCGGTAAAATGAGCACCCTCAACAAATTTCGCGGCCGATCCAACCTGATCACCTTCTACCTCGAGGAGCTTCCCGGGGGCTCCCCCAACTCTAACATCCCCCTGCTGATACGGGCACAGATGGCGAACTTCGATGTCAGACACATCCTGGTCGATGGAGGAAGCTTGTTGGACATCATGTACACCCACCTTTTCACGACCCTCCAACTCGACGAATCCAACCTATCCCCTTACGTGGACTCTGATATTCAAGGGTTCAACAGGACAACGACAAGACCGTGGGGGTACATGGAGTTAAAAGTCACATTCGGGGAGAAGGAAACCGCCAGGGAGATCAATATCTGCTTCCTAGTCATCGAGTGCCCGTCCCTCTAAAACTGTATCCTAGGCAGGACGACGATGGCAAAACTCAACACGGTGCCCTCCACCGTCCACCTAAAGATGAAATACTACACAAGGCAGGGTGCCGTGGTGACCCTGAATGGCGACATCGAGGCTGCCCGAAAATGCTTCTAGGCTGCGCTGAAAGGCCTAAGTACCATCGCCCCAGCAACTAAAAAGGAAGCCCCCACCGCGACGCCGAAGAGCAAACCTAAGGAACTCGTCGGCTCAGTGGACCTCGACATCCGCTTCACCGAAGAGCCCGACCGCAAAGACGAGGCCCACGAAGCCTCCCAGTCTAACGGGCAGCCCACCCACCCAGCGTGCCCAATCCCAGACGCTGACTTCGAGATCGTGACCCTCGGGGACGACGAGAATAGAACCGTGAAGATCGAAGCAGGACTCCCCGACCTGGCGAGGAAACAACTGAAGGTTTGCCTCTGCGAGAATGCTGATCTCTTCGCTTGGAGCGCCACAGAAATTCCCGGACTCGACCCCGAGGTCGCCTGCCATCAATTGTCCATCAACCCGACCGCCAAGGCCAAAACACAACGTAGGCGTAGACAGTCCCCCGAAAAGTCGGCGGCGGCTGAAAAAGCTGTAAAAGACCTCCTAGAGGAAAAGTTTATTTCGGAAGCCCGGTATTCAACCTGGCCGTTCAATGTTGTACTTGTTAAAAATAATAATGGAAAATGGTGCATGTGTATTGACTACACCGATCTCAACCGGGCATGTCCTAAGGACGCCTACCCCCTCCCTAACATCGACAAGCTCGTCGACAACTCGGTGGGCTGCAAACTCTTGTCCTTTATGGACGCATACTCAGGATTGTTGCACCACAAATTTTGACCCCTTAGATCTTCATCACCATTTTAGGATCATATTCATTTGTTTATCTAACCATAACATATTTCAAGTTTGTCTTTGTTAAGTTACAGCCGAATCAGGGTTCTGTACAGTTGGGAATCGAGGGTTCGACAGTTTAATTAGTCAATGCATTGTATTGTTTCGCCATGAAACAAGTCTCTACACGATCAAGAATACTACATTGGGATAATCATGAATCCAATTTGGGGTTTTCACACAAAGATCAGGAACAATGCAGTTCAGGATCCCCGATTAGGATTTCTGATCAGGAAAAGTCAACTGTGGTTTGAATTTTGATTTAAAAGGTGCTCCAATGATGTAATTATGGTCCATGAAGTTCATATGACTTATTGAAGTCTCCACAAGAAGTTTCAAAGCCTCATAGAACCCAGGACACCAATAGTCGATTCAGAGGTTTTCAATCGTTCGGTTCGTCTGACTGAAAAGTCAACCCATTGACCAACAGGGTTTTAACCCAAAATTGAAGCCAAATATGTTCCCAACATCATTTAATATCTAATCATGAAGTTTTGTGACCAATTGATCAAGAATTGAGAAGTAATCAAAAAGTTGGGAAATTAAAGTTTTGAAAAGGGCAAAGCCATAACTCCTTAAACACACAAGGGTTTTTAACCTAGTTTCAAGAGGAATGAGTTCCTAAAATAACCATAAATATTTTAGTACCTAATTGGGGCTTTCTAAAAAGTATAAGTGGGTTCCATAACTCTTCCTGGTTAGAGAGAACCAAGGTCCACAAGTTGGCAAAAACTCACATTGGCAAAACCAGGTCAGCATGAGTTCTTTAGATTCCAAAACCTCTCCAAATCGATGCTAATCAAAGACTAAGCCTCACTTATGATGTTTATATTGATAATAAACCTTTTTACATCAATTCCCACGAAAATGGCACAAAGATCAAAGGAAATCATTATTTAATGCAAGTTGCAAAAGTGAATAGTGAAGAAAGAGAAAAAGGTGGCTACCATTGTCAAATCATCAACTTTAATTCAACAAGTCACCTCCTATCCTATCAAGCATGATGAAAAAGATATATAGGGTATGGAGAATATCTTAGTAGAGTGGCTTAAAGATAAAGATGAAGATTGCATTGGAAAACTTAAATATTTTCATGATGGAAGGTTAAAATTGGCAATTTGCTTCACTTTTGCCCATACCTTGATCCAAGGCCTTTGTCTATAAATAGAACTCACTTTCTAAATCATAAAAACACAATTTCCATGCTAGAAACAAGCTAGAACTCCCTTCCTTACACAATCACAAGTTCTTGCAAAATCTCATTAAGTTTCCAAAATCCCTCAAAATTTGCTTTTGGAAAACACCTTTCGAAACCATTTCCAAACTTCTTCCAACACAAGAAACACTTCAAACACATAAAGTATGATGTATTAAAGCTATCCAAGTCACTTCCACACTTATGTAACAAAATATTGGAAGAGCTCTCAAGATCTCTAGTTTTCTTATTGCTTAAGCTTGCTTCAAGAGGTAAACCTAAAACTCATAATTGTGAACTTTCCACTTACATTCCACATGCTACCATGGCTATTTTTAGGTTTTTTTCTACCATGATGTTCTTGAACTTTTTCAACTTGTAACTTGATTTTTTTCTTGTGATATTGATCTTGTATTATTCATAAATTTTTGTTAACATGTTTAAATAATCAAATTTGTTTGATTCATTGTCTTACCATGTGCATTTTATTCCTTTTATCATTTAGATTTTCATGTTTTGTTTACAAACTTAAAAACCACATAACTTATCCATTTTAAATCATTTTTAAGTGGTTCTTTTTGCTAAATTCTTGTGTTAATGAGTATTTTCACATGACATATGATTCATATTTTTATCCCTTTATCCTAGCCTTAGGATCGGAGTCGCCGTACTCCAAGTAGTTGTCTCGCCGTGGACATCCTCTATCATAATAATCTCAACTTAGGCTTAGAGTCGCCGTGCTCTATTTAGTCGTCCCGTCGTGGACATTTCTCGTGTTTACATTTACAACTTTAGCCTTAGAGTCGCCGTGCTCTATTTAATCGTCCCGCCGTGGACATTCCCTTCCATTTAACATAAGAGTTCTTCACCCCTTAGTTAGGGGAACTACGAACGCTCTGATTTCTCAAAGTACCTTTTGAGAATACGTAAGCACAAGGCCCCGATCCTTGGCGAGCAACCTTTTTGTTTTTTCTTTTTTTCCAACCTTTTCTTTTTTCCTTTGTTTCAACCTTTATATCTTTACCCTTAGTACATTTCCTTTAGCAAGAAAACTTTAGCAAACACAAATATTAACAAAAGGTTCCTGTAGAGTACTACAGATGTTTAGGATGTAAAATATCTACCCTAGGCATAACCAACCCCCGAACCTTTAGATCTCTCTTTGCTTAGCTTTAAGCCTTGCTTTTTTGCTTTGCATTTTTATAGGTTTTTCTTTCTTTAAACCTTTCCTTTTTGGATAAATTAAAGTCCGGTTGTGAATTTAAGAATTAAAGATTCAAGTTAATCAATAGCTTGGTATCACGATTCTCACCGCAACAGAAATGGCGACTTCACTGGGGATTCCCCTAAGAGGGTTATGCCCACCTTGTTTATATTTATGTTTGCTTTATGTTTACTTGCTTTTATATTTGTATATATTTGTACATCTATCTGTTTGCGCTTGGGTTCTTCTGTATGCAGGGTTGTTACTTTGAGTGGTGAGGATAAGTCCTATACCCGGACTCGAGTGCACTTATGATAGGATGGTGGTATATTTAAGAAGGCTTATAGGGAGTTGATTCCCGACCAAGCTAACTTGAGAAACCACCGCTCAGTGGAGGCCCTCTTGAGAGTTATTTTTGTTGAACGAGTATTCATGAAAACATTACTACTTTCAATTTAGGAGCCTTTGACACTGAAGACCTTTAGTTACCTTTTATCCCCACTTGGCCTTTTAGGACGTAGTGCGATATCTATGAGGGAGTATTCCCGAAGTAGTTGATACGCGATACTACGCTCAAACGGGACTCTCTTGAGAATATTATTGATTTCCATGTAGTTGGTGTGTCAATAATATCCGAAAGATGGGTCAATAACTTTTGGAACTTTGTTAGAACCCGTTGTGCAGGTGCTTTACCCCTAGTACATACCCTGTGGTTGGTTCTTTACCCAGACCTCATGCTGTGATCTCGAACCTTTGATCCTGTTATGTGTGTTTTGCTTACTGTCTTGCATCGCATTGCATTGCATTTGCATCTTTGCATGGTTTGTAGCATACCTCTGTTTGTCCAGTCACTCATCTTCAGTTGTCTTCATCGTCCAGTGTGCCTTTGAGTCGCCAAACTGATTCCTCGACACCGATATCGGACTAGAGCTAACTATAGACGCAAGATGTCAGAACAGGAAGCACACAACACAGAAGTCCGAATGGAGATCGATGAGTTGAAGTCAGGCATGACTAAACTTACTGAGATGCTTCAAGTATTGATTGCCAGAGGAGAGCCATCTCAAAGGACTGTCATTCAAGAAGTTTCAAATGCTGGCCCTCCTTCTGTTCAAATGCCACAATCTACTTGGCCAGAGTTTGGTTTACCTCCTAACTACTCTCCACCTCTTGCATCTACTGCTATGATTGGTCCGACTATCAGACCAGTTTTTCAAACTCCCACCTTTACAGAGCCCAGACCTGTGGTCCACGCTGTTGCCCAGAATGGTCGAGCTCCCTTTGAGACTCCTTTCTATGACTACAATGTTGCTAGTGCTCAAGGAGAAGACCATGAAGATTTTGTTAAGCCTGAGATTGTCCGCGAACAGTTTCAGAACATAGACAAGAGACTCAAGGCCGTTGAGGGTACTGATTTCTTCAACATCGATGCTGATAATATGTGTTTAGTCTCTGGCCTCGTCATGCCTCCTAAATTCAAGATTCCAGATTTCGTGAAATATAAAGGTCACTCATGCCCAAGAGCCCATTTGGTCATGTACTTCCGAAGGATGGCAGCTTACACTAACAATCAGAAGTTGCTCATCCATTGCTTTCAAGACAGCTTGAGTGGAGCTTCTCTTAAATGGTATATGAACTTGGAGCATAACAACATTCACTGCTTCCAAGATCTCGCCAACGCTTTTATGAAGCAATACAAATATAATCTGGACATGGCCCCTGATCACCGTCAACTTCAAAACATGTCTCAAAATGAGAAAGAATCATTCAAATAATACGCTCAATGTTGGAGAGAGTTAGCTTCCCAAGTTGAACCCCCTCTAGCAGAGAAAGAGCTAACGGGAATGTTCATGGATACTTTATCTCCTTTCTATTGGGAAAAGATGATTGGGAGTGTATCTTCAAACTTCACAGACCTGGTAACCATTGGCCAAAGGTTTGAAGAAGGACTGAAAAAGGGTAAGGTATCTAAAGCTGTTGAACCTTCTAATGCTGCGAAGAAATCCTTTGGGACTTTCCATAAGAAGAAGGAAGATCAAACTAACGCTGTCATGGTTGAGGTGAGAAATCCTCGTCCTCAGCCGAGGTATAATCACCCTGCTATTGCTGCCGTTACTGCTGATGCTGCTCCACGACCAGCTCAGATTCCTCAACGTCTAACTATTGGACAAAACCAGTATCAAAATAGGAATCAATTCGATCCTATTCCCATGACATATACAGAACTTTATCCTGATCTGGTTCAACAAGGGTTGATTACTACAAAGGCTTTACAAACTCCTAATCCTCCTCCAGCTGGATTTAGAGCTGACCTCCATTGTGCTTTTCATGAGGGTGCCCCAGGCCACGACTTGGAACATTGTTATGCACTGAAAGCCAGAGTGCGTGAGCTGATTAGAACCGGAATCCTTGGTTTTAAGGATAATCATCCGAATGTCCAGAATAATCCATTGCCATAACATCAAAAGTGAAGCTTTGGTCGACTCCAGCGGACTATCCTTTTTTGAGCACCAGTGTTTCAGACAGGACAACTCATCTTTGTTCTGATTTAGTCACTAGGCCTTTTGTTTCTCATTGTTTGCATTTTCCTTCATTTTGTTTAAGCTGTTTGCTTTTATTTAGTGTTTGTACTTTCATCTTAATGAATGAGCATCTCAACGTTTGATTTCAAATCATTTTGCCTATTGTTTTCACTTTTATGCTTTATCTTTCAAGTATTTACTCCTTGTCTAAAATGATTCTTAAGACCCCAGTGCAGTCTCTAGAGTTGGTTGCTCAAGTTGATACTTAGAGTCCCCAGCGAAGATCGCCCAGGATGATTCCTAAAGCCCCAAGAGAGCCGAGTCCTTGGAAGCTGCTCGAGCCATGATTGGTTTGTCCCCGGCAAGAGTTGCCCAGGATGATCCCTGGAATCCCCAACAGAATGTTTGCTCAGCATGGTTATCGGTTCAGGATGATTCTTGAAGGTCCCCGGCAGAGTTATTTGATGATTCTTGAAGTCCTCAGCAGAGTTGATTCCTCCAGAATGATTTCTGGACCCCTGGAGCGGAGTTGCTTGATAGTTCTCCAGATTCCCCAGCAGCGAAGCGTCATCTCCAACAGGTTTCCGACGACGAAGTTGAAACCTCACTTGAAGACTCCAGGATTGAAGTCTGACCGTGTTAAGAAAGCAGTTATCTCAGCTAATCAACCTGATGGCTGAAGTCTGGCGGATGCTCGACAATCCTCGCGGAGTGCCTGATGGCATGATCAACCTGGTGGTTGAAGTCCGGCTGATGCCCGACAGTCTCTTTGAATGCCTGATGGCATGATCGACTAGGTATTACCGGTTACCGTGTGACCAATTCCCCAATGAAGTTTCTTCATCCTGACGGCGAGGTCAGATTATGGATGTTTCCAGCGGCGATGTTGGATGATTGTTTTGACGGCGAGGTCAGAGTACGTTTTTCTCCAGCGGCGATGTTGGATGTTTTGACGGCGAGGTCAGAGTACGTTTGTCTTCAGCGGCGATGTTGGATGTTTGACGGCGAGGTCAGATTATGTCAGTCCTTCCAGCGGCGATGTTGGAGGTTTGTCTTGACGGCGAGGTCAGATTATGGTTGTTTCCAGCGGCGATGTTGGATGTTTGTTTCTGGCGGCGATGTCAGGAGATTATGTTTGACGGCGATGTCAGACTCTTTAGCTCCCCAGCAGAGATTATGTTTGTTCAACGGTGATGTTGAGTGTCTCTCAGAGTTATGTTTGTTTATGACGGCGATGTCAGATTCTTTGGTTCTCCAGCGGCGATGTTGGGTATTTCGGTTGATCGACGGCGATGTCAGATCCTTTAGTTCTCCAGCGGCGATGTTGGATTGTCCGACGGCGATGTCAGATGTAGTGCTCCAGCGGCGATGTTGGGTGTTTTGACAGAGATTCTTCAGTTTTCCAGCGGCGATGTTGGGTATCGCAAGTTGATCTAGTCTTGCAGCGGCGATGTTAGATGATTCAGATCCCGTGGTTCTCCAGCGGCGATGTTGGATGTTTGTTCGACGGTGATGTCGAATGTCTCTCAGAGTGTTTTTCTTATGACGGCGATGTCAGATTTAGTTTTCCAGCGGCGATGTTGGGTATTTGGATTGTTTGACAGCGAAGTCAGATCCTTTAGTCTTCCAGCGGCGATGTTGGGTATGTTTGTTTCTGACTGCGACGTCAGGTTCTCTAGTTCTCCAGCGGCGATGTTGGGTGTTTTGGTTGTCTGATGACGATTCAGTGTGGATAACTAACTGGCGGCGATGTCAGATCAGTATTTCTCCAGATAGTTGTCGTGCAGCTATTATTCCAGTGTTCGAAGAATTGAGCAGTTGGCAAATTTCCGGGTTTACCGGTATTCAACCGTCTCGCACCTTGATTGGCTGATAGCCGTTCGCTCCTCACCCAGTCAGGTTCAAGCCGTTTGAATAGGGGCAGCTGTTGCACCCCAAAATTTGACCAACATTTATTTACCCATCAAGTGTTTGAAGGTTGATACCTTTGTCAGAAAGCTCAAGAGATCCTCAGAGGAATTGGTTGAAACCAAGGTTGTGTGCCTCATAATTTGAGAGTTGTGGGAGCTCCTCAGATGATTTTGAGACTATGAGGATAGACTTGAAGCTTTGAGAAAGCTTATGATATGTCTTGAAAGCAATCATGAAGCCCAAAGAGGTCATTGTACAAGAATTCAGAAGATTCAACCATGAATGGTAGAATTAGGGTTTGACTGGGTCAACTAATGATTTGGAGAAGGTTGAGACCCAATCCAAAAGCCATGTGATCATGGAATGATGTATTGAGATACTATAAGGATGATTCCTAGACCAACTCATCATGATTGAGGAGTTTGAGAAGTTTCAAGCTAGGGTTTCTAAGGATTGACAATGTAAAATCCCCTAGTTTGATCCCTGTCTTCCAGGAAGTTTTAGCTCAAGATGTGATTGTCACCTCATCTTCCCCATAACATGAATGTTGTAGAGCTTGTTCTTAGCTTTAATTTGAGTGTTAGAAGTCCTTGATAGGATTTGCAGAGCTCAAGTTATGGTTTTGACAATTTACAGGTCATCTGAGGTATGTGAATCTGGGTCCTTGAAAGTCACCCAACTTGCAGACAACTTTTGCCCTAGTAGGATGATTCATATGGTCTCTTGGTCAACATGAATGTTGAAGAGCATCTTATTATCTTTCTATAGAGTACTATAAGTCCTTGATAGGATTTGTATAACTCAACTTATGGCTTTGACAAGCCAAGAGCATTTTGGTCATTTGGAAGTTATAGGTCATTTCAAGCATATGGCCATATCTCCTACTTCCAAGCTTCAAATGGAAAAATCTTCAACATCAAACTTTCTTAGAATGATGTTTTAAGGCTAGTAGGGTGGTCATGAGATGTTGGAAAGGCTCATATCAAAAAGTGATAAAAATGGCCTAAAAATGAGGCATAAGTTAATTCAAGTGAAATGGAAAATCATAAAATCCAAGTTACAAATCCAAACCATGTCATATGATAGGTCATTTTGACTCCAAAGGACATTTTAAGAACAATGGTTCAGCCACAATTTTTATTTGAGGCTTGCATCATAGGGTTGCTTTATAAAAGTCTTGCTTGCATAATGGGGTACCAAACCAAAACAAAGAAAAGCTTAATAAACAAGGGAGATATGCATTGTATCTTGTCCAAAATATCATATGAGGATAAAATCAAGTTAGTTACCCAAGTTACAAGGGTTTTGTCATGATATATCATGTGATGAGAATGAAAATGCAAATTATCATGGCATGGAAAATTCAAGTTCTTACTAGATGGTTCTAGGAGGTTCTAAACCTTTCTAAACCAGTCTATATATTGCATACAACTTCCATTGGTGAAAGGTTGGTGATAGTTGGTGTTAATTGTGGAAGAGAATAGAGATTGAAATCAAACTTCTCCATTTGCAAATCATATTGAATCTTCATTTTTCTCTTCATTACCATTCCATTTTTCTTCACAAATCTTCTCTACAAACATTGCTGAGTGTGTTCATGCTAGAGTGAGGATCCATTGATGAAGAATTGAAAGCTTTCCAATTGAAATTGCAAGGAAGCAAAAGGCATTGGATCTTGAGATACAAGCTTTCAACATCTCATCTTGTGCAAGCAGAGGAGTATTCATCACCTAAGGACTGTTCTTGAGGAGCTACAAGGCTTGGATTGAAGAATTGTATCACCTACCATTTCAAGAAGCAAGGTATGCAAAACCACTGCTACACCCTAATTTAGGCATGGCTAGGATGAATTCTTATTGTAAAACCATTAGAGACAATTAGGTGGTTCATTTTAATGAGTTTGGGACTGATTGGAGAAGATTCATCAATGGTGGTCAATTCTTGATGGAGCTAGAGCATGCTACATATTGAGTGTTCATGCAAGATTATTGGTTAATTTTGATTAGTATAACATAAGGTTCATTTTGATACCAAGAATTATGAGTTTCGTGGAAGTTGAAGTTTGATGGCATTTTGAAATTCGTGAGTTACACCATTCGGGTTCTACGATATAGTTTGTTTCAATGCAATCTAAGGCCACAGCTGTATTCTACGTGGAAAATGGGTTAAGTTTGGTTTTTGAACGAGTGGATTTGGTGGAGAGATGAAGGCGCACGACGAGCTGGAAGATATGTGCATGGAACTCGTGTTTTCATGGTTGCTGCAAACCCTAATTGTCCAAGGAAGAAGAAGACTCCTTTGCCGTTGGATATGCGTATGACTAGTTGACCCAGAAGATGATCTAACGGTTGAGATTCGAAAATAAAATTGGAGGGAAGCCAGCAGCATTAAACGCTGCGTTCCACTTAAGTGGAACTTCTGGGCTTTAGTGAATTTTCTTATTTCCACCCCCCCATGCAGGCCCAATCCAATATTGAACTGTAATTTGCTGCTATTTGCACCGCGATTTTATTTTTTTTCTTTTCATTTTAATTAGTTTTTCTGAGTTTTAATGGGCCAGGCGCGCCTTGCTAACGCCACCCCCCAGTATGGGCCCAAATGAAATAATAACTGGACATGTTTGCTTCTTGCACCCACCTCATCATTTCTCATATTAATTTTCCTCCAAATTTTTTATAATTTTAAAAATTCATAATAAATAGAAGAAATAATATTTTCTAATGGGATTTTTTTCCCATTTTCCATTTTCTGTCAAGAAAAATATAAAATCATAAAATTGCCATTTTATTTCATTTTTATATTTTTTGCATATTTTCTCATTTAATTGCTTTTTTTAATTCTTTTAGTTGATATGTGAACTTGTAGAATTTAGTTAGGATAGTTCCCTTTAGATTTTTAGTTCAATATTTTTAGGGTAGTTAGATGAATGTTTTAGGTTCCCCCTGAATTAATGCCATATTTTTGTGATAATTTTTAGGATGGTTTTGATTAGATAATTCTAGGTAGTGTAGAATTAGTTTAAAACTTCAACATAGGTTCCTAACAACTTTAGATTTTGGGTTTTTAGGGCAATTTAGTCTATGGGGAATATATGGGCATTAAGGGTAGTTATGTAGGACCCTTAGCAATTATATTAGGACTTAATATAATAATATACTATTTGTAGTTGATTTTTGTATTGAATGATTGTTTGTGTTGCCTTTAGGGCATGTTTGTTTAGTTTGCCTTGCTTTGGAGTTTTCCTTTGGTTTGAGGAGCTTGGTATCTCATTGTGGAGCATGGTTGAAGACTTGAAGAGGCATGGAGGAGCTTGAGAGCTTGTTCTTTCTTCTTTTTGTTTTGTTTTTAGGGTTAGGAACTAGGAAGAGCTTAGATGTAGACAATTTCTTTCTCAAACATGGATGGTATCATTCACCTCCATTCCTCCCTATGATTCAAAGTCCTTCCATGGTATAAACCTCTCTCCTTTGGAGGGATAAGTGTTATACCTAGGAGGTAGAACTTTTGAGGGAACCCTTCATTTGATATTGAACCCTTATAGGTCACCTTTGGTGATCAATAAGCAGTTCAATATCCCCCTGCTTATCCGGTAAGTGATTTTTCTCTGGTTTGATTGTCTTGAGAGATGCAGAGCCTGAGCATGAAGATGAAGACTTCATTGAAGATTGTTGAAGAGGATGAATCCTTGAAGATTGCCATTCCAGTTGAAGCTTGAAGAGCATGAAGATCAAGTTGATGCTTGAAGATCCCTGAAGATGGTGAAGCCTGAAGGTGGAGCTGATCAAGAAGCTGAAGCTTAAAGGAGAAGATGAGTTGAAACTCATGTTGTAGGGTGAAACCTGGAAAAGCAAACTGACGTTTGTCAAGTGATTGAAGTCTGAAGACTGAGTTGCTGCTGGAGGGGCTGAGGCTTTCTTCTGTTTTCTTTTCTGTATTGTGTGTTTTGTTTGATTTGTCTGTTGCATTAGAATAAGTTCATCTAGAATAGGTAGAATCTAGGAGCATGTTTGCATTAGAGGTTGAGTTGCTCCCTCTGCTTGTATTGTTATTGCGTGGCTTTGCTTGCGGGTATTCGGTAGAGCCCAGCTCCCTTGCCCATGTGGTTTGTTTGCCTGATGGCATTTCATTTCATTTTATCTGTATGATTGCAGTTTACTGTTTATTGCTTGATAGCATGTTGTTTTATGTTTCAGTATGATTACTGTTATTTCATGATTGGCTTGAGGTTGAGATGAGCTTGTGGAGGCTGAAGCCCCACACACATTTCCTCCCTCACTTGCATTGCATGCATTTTACTGTTAAGCTGACGCTTTGTCTGTTTTGACATGATCCCTTAGGACTCTCATTTCCTTTGATAAGGACTTGATGATAGACTTTTAGGTTGAAACCTATGCATGAAAACATCTAGGAGTTCCCTGTTCAAACCTCAACCATAGGATGAATCCATGGCATGATAACAGTAGGACTTGATAGTCTCCCTCCTAATTGGGCATGTTCTCTTCTCATCTCAAAACAGTTTAAGATACAGTAATCATGAATGATTTCTTTCGTATGTTACGAGCCTTAAGCTATCTGAGAAAGGATTGTGGGAGAGTTTCTTTTCCACAGTCTGGATGTTTAGTATGGTACCCTTTGGGTGACATGCGACGCATTCACTCTCAGGTCATAGTCTCTAGTGCGATTGAAATCGCAAACACGATAAAAAACACTTCTTTCGTAAAAGACAGGAAATAAACCGTAGTTTCCCGAACTACGTGAGCTCTGATCTCTCATGCCTGTTGAGAGTACGTAGGCACAAGATGGCGATGTCTTGGCGAGCAACCTTCCCCCATAACCCTTCGTAGGCCGAACTACGTGGACTCTGATTTCTCATTCTCTGATGAGAATACGTAGGCATAAAGTGCGATGCTTTGCCGAGTCATTTCATTTTCTTTTAACCCCAGACCTGTAGAATAGATAGATGAAACCAACCCGTCCAAGTAAACAAACAAGCGAGGATCCCGTCGAGTACGACGGACGTGAGGGGTGCTAATACCTTCCCCTTGCGTAACCAACTTCCGAACCCAGACAATGGTTGCGACGACCTTGTCTTACCCTTATTCGTCAGGTTTTTCCGATCGTTTCCTTTCCCGCTCTGAGGGATAAATAACGAAAGGTGGCGACTCTTCTGTTGTGCCGACACCTTATTTTCGCGCAAGCGACACTCATCACAAGGAATATGATAAGACTCAACCCTATCAAAGAACGGTAACAGTCTTCTAGCATAATCTCTGTATGGGACCAAATTATCATGTCGAGTTATCCACTCTCCAGTGATTTGGTTGATTACCACTGCAGAATCGCCAAACACATCCAAATTCTTAATTCTCAAATTGATTGCTTCCTCAAGACCCATAATGCATGCTTCATACTCAGCCTCATTATTAGTACACGGGAATGTTAGTTTGGAAGTAAATGGGAACTGGGTCCCTTTAGGAGTCACGATAACAGCGCCTATCCCCTCTCCGTGAGCGTTGACTGCTCCATCGAAAACTAAACCCCATTGAGAACCTGGTTCTGGCCCTTCACCATGTACGGGTTCTTCACAATCCTTCATCTTTAAAAACATAACATCCTCGTCGGGAAAGTCATCGTTTGAGGGTTGATAATCCAAAATAGGCTGGTGAGCCAAATGATCAGCCAAAACACTTCCTCTGACCGCTTTCTGAGTATGGTATTCAATATCATATTCAGAGAACAACATCTGCCATCTAGCAATTCTCCCAGTCAAAGCGGGCTTTTCAAAAACATACTTGATAGGATCCATCTTCGAAACTAACCAAGTGGTGTGATTCAGCATATACTGGCGCAAACGTTTGGCGGCCCACGCCAAAGCACAACAAGTCTTTTCTAACATAGTGTACCTTGTTTCACAATCAGTAAACTTCTTTCTCAAGTAATAAGTGACATGATCTTGCTTTCCTGTTTCATCTCGTTGACCGAGTACGCAACCCATCGAATCTTCTAAAACAGTCAGATACATAATCAAAGGTCGTCCTTCAACTGGCGGTATCAGGATAGGTGGTTCAAGTAGATACTCTTTGATACTATCAAAAGCCTTTTGACAATCTTCAGTCCAAACATACCATTGTTCTTTCCTCAGAAGCTTGAAAATAGGTTTACATGTAGCAGTCATGTTGGATATGAACCTGGAGATATAATTCAAACGTCCTAAAAATCCTCTGACTTGTTTCTCGGTGGTGGGAGCTGGCATTTCCCGGATAACTTTCACTTTGTCGGGGTCCACTTCAATCCCTTTTTGACTGACAATAAAACCCAATAGTTTCCCTGATCATACTCCAAATGTGCATTTATTGGGGTTCAGACGGAGCTTGTATTCCCTCAAACGACCAAACAACTTAGACAAATGTTTGACATGATCATCCTCAATCTTTGACTTAGCTATCATATCATCCATATAAACCTCGATCTCTTTGTGCATCATATCATGGAATAAAGTAGTCATAGCTCTCTGATATGTTGCCCCTGCATTCTTTAATCCAAATGGCATAACTCTGTAACAAAAGGTGCCCTAGGGCATGATGAATGA
Source organism: Lathyrus sativus (assembly GCA_963859935.3). Classification (NCBI taxonomy): domain Eukaryota; kingdom Viridiplantae; phylum Streptophyta; class Magnoliopsida; order Fabales; family Fabaceae; genus Lathyrus; species Lathyrus sativus. The sequence goes on from OZ012737.1 coordinate 677,692,997, forward strand.
CGTCTTCTCTCTGTCCTCGGGAGCCATTCTAATCTGATTGTAACCTGAAAAACCATCCATAAAGGAGAAAACCTCATATCTTGCGGTACTGTCAACCAAAATGTCAATGTGAGGTAATGGGAAATCATCTTTCGGACTGGCTTTATTCGAATCCCTGTAATCTACACACATGCGAACCTTACCGTCCTTCTTCGGAACGAGCACAATATTAGCCAACCAAAGCGGATATTCGGCAGTGACGAGAAAACCTGCATCAATCTGTTTTTGGACCTCTTCCTTAATCTTTAGAGCCATGTCGGATCGAGTTCTTCTAAGCTTCTGTTTCACTGGCGGGCACTTTGGCTTCAAAGGTAGACGATGTTCAACTATCGCAGTCTCCAATCCAGGCATATCTTGATATGACCAAGCAAACACATCAACAAACTCTCCAAGCAAATCAATCAGCTGTTTCTTCACATCAGGTTTGAGCAGAGCTCCAATTTTCACTTCTCTACGGATTTCTTCTGATCCCAAATTGATTACTTCCACTGGCTCCTGATGAGGTTGGATAGCTTTCTCTTCTTTCTCAAGCAGTCTGGAAATATCTTATGGGATATCATCTTCTTCGTCTTCGGCTTCGTACACAGGAAACTCAAAATTCGGAGAAGGCAGTGGATCATTATTCCCAGGATGTAATTTATGTAGCAATCTGCGCAAGTGATGTGATTTTTAATAAGTTTTTGTAAAGTGGAAAGTGTGTGTACGCAGGATGCTACTTATTATTTCCCAACGTCGTAAGTAAATATAAAACACAAATGAAAATGAAAGTAATTTATTGATGATAGCAAAACCAAAAAGACACGCCCAACAAAGTCCCCTTTGCCTTGGGCAGAGCAAAGGGAAATATTAAAATTAAGCCCTAATAAATGCAGTTTCGCCTTGGGCAGAGCAAAATTTTTAAAAACAAATGCTTTACTTAGATATATGAATGACAACAGGGGCTTCAACCGCACTCCATTTCTTAACCAAAACACCTGGGGTCACAAAGTCTGGAATATCCTCATCTGAATCTTCCTCAGTGACAACATAAACTCCAAAGGTATAGTCAAATTCATCTGAAACATAGCCTGGATCTTCCATATAGGGCGCATAGTCTTCGTAAGGAATGGAGGATCTTGCAGAACCATCTGATATGTAGCCTTCCAGCTCATCCTCTGACACAACATTAACCTGAGGATGATGGACGACTCCTCCACTACGGAACACTTCAATAATCTGCGGGAACCCTTGACTCTTGGTAGTTTGTTGAGCAGAATTGCTGGTGAAGCCGAGACCTTCCTTATTTCTGTTTTCTGGCAAAGACAACACCTTTCCCCACATTGTCTGATGACCACTATTCACTACTCGCTGCGCGTCTTTAAATGATGGCATAGATGCCTGAGATTTTCGGACACCCTAGCCCACAATAGACAAAGCTTGAAATTGCGTGCCAACCTCTTCCTCAGCTTCGACATACGAGAATGATGACAAGTGACTTACCACCAAAGCTCTTTCCCCACAAACTGTAATTGTTTTTCCCTCAAAAGCATATTTCAACTTTTGATGCAGAGTGGAAGTAACTGCCCCAGCTTCATGTATCCATGGCCTCCCTAACAAACAGCTATAGGCGGCACGAATGTCCATGACCTGAAACGTGATCATAAAAGTCTGTAATCCAATAGTCATCGACAAATCCACCTCACCAATTACTATTTTCCTTGACCCATCAAAAGCTTTGACAATAACATGACTTGGCCTCATCGGCGGTCCTTGATAGGATAGCTTTAATAGAGTAGTTCTGGGCATCACATTTAGAGAAGATCCAGTATCAACCAACACACTGGACAGAGAGTCATTCCTGCAATTCACAGAAATATGTAAAGCCATGTTATGCTTCCTTCCTTCTTCTGGAAGATCATCCTCATTGAAACCCAGATTGTCACATGAAGTAATATTACCAATGATATTGTCAAACTGCTCCATAGTCACATCTTGTTCAACATACGCCTGTTCTAATATTTGTTGGAGTGCTTCCCTATGAGCCTCAGAACTCATCAGCAACTGCAACACAAAAATCTTTGACGGGGTTTGCAGGAGCTGATCTGCAACCTTATACTCACTCCTCTTAATCACTTTTAGACATTCATCTGAATTGGATAAATTAGATCCACCAGGCTGTCCCACAATTGGATCCTTTGAGCCTGTTTGTTCCAATGAGACCTCTTTTTCTTTCAGTGGTACAGTTGGGTAGACTTGACCACTCCTTGTTACTCTGCTGACATCTGCAATGTTAACTACTGAAGGTATAGTGGGCAAAGGCACTTCCTTTCCATTCTCCAACATCGTAGTGTTGTACCTGTAGGGGATAGCCTTACTGGAAGTATAAGGTACGGGTCCAGGCACGTTGATCACCAACGGGGTGACAGCCGGTTTTCTGCTATTATACACGATTTCGATACGCTCCACTTCTTTAAAGTGAGGCACTATAACACAAACCTCTTTGGCCCTTTCAATTGAAACTTTCTGATCATCATCTGCCAAACAGTCTTGAATCATGTTAACAGAGGGTGAACCATGTGGGGGTAACGGGTTAACTTGCACATTAGGGTCGGAATCTTTGAAGGACAAGATTCAGCACTTAATGATCCTCTGAACATCTGTTTTCATACAGAAACAACTCTCAATATCATGCCCTGGAGCACCCTGATGGTAAGAGCAAAACTTGTCAGCTCTATAAGAAGGAAGAGGATTTGCAGGAACCATAGGTGGAGCTTTTGTTTGAATATGACCCTTCTGGACCAAAGCTGGAAACAAATCAGCATACTTCATAGGAATAGGCTCAAAGTTTATCCTTCTATACGCACGACCCTGATTGTTGAACGACCGATTCTGCTGAGGATACTGCGGATTTTGTTGAGGCTGATAAGCTGGAGCATTAAATACTGGTGATACGGCAGCAACTTGGTGTGATGGCGAATACCTTTTTCTAAATTGTCCATTTTGAATGGAATTTACACCTTGCTCTTTTTTCTTCACAAAACTACTCCCATACTTCTTAGGGGCAATCTCTTCTTTAGCCAGTCTTCCTTCACGACACCTTCTTCCAAGCGCATTCCCATATTGACCATTTCAGTAAAGTCACTGGGTGCACTGGCTACCATCTTCTCATAAAAGAAAGGACCAAGGGTCTTCAGAAAAATCTTGGTCATCTCTTTTTCTTCTAATGATGGTGTGACTTGCCCGGCCAACTCGTGCCAATGTTGAGCATATTCCTTGAAACTCTCCTTATCTTTCTGCGTCATAGCCCTCAACTGATCACGGTCAGGAGCCATGTCCATATTATACTTATACTGCTTGACAAAGGCTCCCCCTAGATCATTGAAAGTTCGAATCTTCGTACTATCCAGCCCCATATACCACTTGAGCGCAGCGCCTGTCAAACTGTCTTGGAAGTAAGGAATGAGCAGTTGATCATTATTAGTTTGGGCAGACATCTTCCTGGCGTACATAATAAGATGACTCTGAGGGCAGGTATTCCCCTTGTACTTCTCAAAATCAGGGACCTTGAATTTCGGTGGGACCTTAACATTTGGAACCAAGCACAACTCAAAAGCGCTCTTTCCAAACAAATCTTTCCCACGAAGGGCTTTCAACTCCTTTTACATTTCAGAAAATTGGTCTTGAAATCCATCCATCCTCTCTTCCAAACCCACAGTTTGAGTCGGTGACCCTTGTAAAATTGGCTCATCTAGAATATACGGAACAACGTTCACATGTGGAGATGCGGTAGTCATCACAGCAGAAACTACAGGAGTAGCTTGAACAGTGGTCACAACAGGGATCTCAGACACAGACGGACGGTAACCGGTTGAAAAGAAATTGGGAGACAATTCCCACGGGAACCCTTGAGGCATGCTGTAGGATATTTCAGCAACAGAAGACACCACTGGGACCGGTGTGGGTGTCACTTCAGAAATCACAGTCCTCAGAACTTCTTGGTTGTTGATCGAGGCTTGATTGGACAAAGCTTCTACTAGACCATTCAACCTCTCCAAACTTTCTTTCAGAACTGCAACTTCATCACGGAGCACTATGTTCTGTTGTTCAAGTTGGTCCATCTTTTGGCGTTGATTAGCTCGAGTGCTGTATCGGTGATTCAGCTTGTCTGCGGAGATGAAGCAAGAGTGAGACCCTGGAATGCAAACGATGCTATGCTTATGCAAAATGCAAATGAGTATGAAACTTCAAGAAACTCAAATTTTTCGGTATTGTAACGTTGGAGAAAACTTATTTTATTTTGATAATCGAAGCATTACAAAGCAGAGTACTCTTTTAAGAGTTTATTACATTGAACCAAAAGCAAAAGAGAAACTCAGAGATCTACTCCTTATGCTCCTTCTGTGCGTGAAACTCTTCTTCTAACTGACCGACACATTCCTGTAACTCGGCCTTCTCACTGATGAGTCGATCGACACATTCCTTCCAGGCCATAGCAGCTGGGGGAAGATCATCACTGGTGACAGCTCTTGAAGAGGTGTGAGAGGAAAATAAATCCCCTCGCGCCTTCCTTTTCCTTGCAAGTTGTACTTCTGGCAGCCTCTGGGACTTCTCTTTCTCTACCTTGAGTGTGAAAAACTTGTTCCTCCAAGTGGCTTTCAGTTCTCGAGCCTCATCCAAAGCATCCTTCAATTGATCTACTTCACTCACATCAAACCAATCAGGATCATGAAAAGCCAAAACTATAGGTTCATGGAAAGGAAACGACATCTTGAGGTCGAGAGCTCTTTCTCGCACCCAATCTAGATATTCTTCAGAGACAGCACAATTGGGGTATCCTAAAGCAGCTTTTCCTTCCTTGTTGATGTATCTCCATGCATAAATTATGACGGTCTTCAGGTCTGGATCTTCTCCTTCCTTGAGAAAGATCCCTTCTAACAGAGTCTGGTCAGGTACTTCGGTCATAGGATGCCCAAACTGGAGGCGAGCCAAAGCAGGGTTGTAACTTATGCATCCTTCTCTCCCAATAAGCGGTATGTTAGTAAATCCTCCGATGCTAGGAATCATACCTATACCTCCATAGGTAGGGTCGTACCACACAATGTCAGAGTGAGTAAGGGCCATAACTATCTCGGACCAACGGGGCGACTCTTCCTCTTCCCAAATAGACGGATGCCGAGTCAGGCGAGCAATGAACCATGAATACAACAGAGTGGTACAACAAACGATATGTCCTCCCCCTTTGGCATTCTTCGAATGGATCTAATAATATGTGTCAGCTAGCAAGGTGGGAACGAGATTCTTGAGTATGAATAGTTTGACCGCATCCATATCAACGAAATCATCAATCTTCGGGAACCAGAAAATCCCATAGACCAATAAAGCAAAGGTAGCTTCAAGGATAAGGACTTCCTTTCTTTCAGCATGGTAACAAACCTTTTCGATCAAGAAATCAGCAGGGAATCCAAGGACTCCTTCCTTAGTGGTTAAGTGTGCTTGAACATCTGCTAGGCTGAGATGAGTAGAGTTGGCAATTTCTTGGTGACTGGGTATCTCTTCCTGGCCAGTGAATAAAGGTCAGGCCGTCACGAGCATCCTCAAGAAATCAGAATACTCTTCCAGAGTCGACATCAACTGGTAATCCAGAAAAGTAAAACAATGGTACAACGGATCATAAAACTGGGCAAAGGTCTCCAACAACCCTTCTTTCATCTTGAGCTCGAGGAAGCGGAAGACTTCTCCATATTCTGTTGCGAAAGCGTGACGGTTCTCGATGAGATCTGCTAGTTCTCTCAAGCTTTCAATGTTAGGGCTCTGAAAAGTGTACTCCAATGCTTCTCTCTTGAAGTCCATGGTTACAATACCTGAGAAATAAAATTGAGTTTCTTGAAATGAACTAAAGAAAGAATGCAATGAAAGATGAGTAGGACTTCATGGGATCCCAACTATTTATAAACATTGCGGTAAAAGAAAACATTTTTATTAATTTGAAACGGAATACAAATAATTGCTTTTAAAAGTCCCAAATAAAAGCTAAATAAAAGCTAGTAAAGACACTAAGGAAGTTTTGAATTCTGCTGCTTGAGATGTTCTTCTAATTGCGTCTTCTCACGAATAAGGTTGTCTACAATCAGCTTCCAAATAGTGCATTGTGGGTCGGAGAAAAATAAATCCTCCATGACTTTCCTCTTCTTGCAGGGGAGTAACTCTTCATCCTTCAACTGTAGCTGCTTCTGGAGTTCATCTTTCTCTTTCTGAAGTTCATCAATCTCTGCAACAGACACTAGATACTTGTTCTTCCATGACTCTAACTCATGTTGCGACTTCTTCAAAGCAACCTCTAACTTCTCAGTTTCGAACATAAAGACATAAGTGGGCTCCCTTCTCGGAGGTATAGGATCTTGACGAGAGTAAGGCATCCTTAGCTTGATTGCCCTATTCCTTACCCACTGAAGATACGGTTCCAAAGACACACAGTTGGGCCTTCCCAAACTATTCCTATCTTTCTTATGCAAATGTTTCTAAGCTTCCACAATCTTCTCTCGGAGCTCTTGATTATCCTCGAAGAAAACACTTTCAACTTGTACGCTCTTAGGTGGTCCCTTCAACGGATATCCCAACTGTCGGCGAGCTAAAACCGGACTATAACTGATCCCTCCTCCAAAGCTGAGCAACGGTATATTAGCAAAATCTCCACATCCATCAAAGATTAGAATCCCACCATACTCACGGCTATACCAATCGATGTCAGAATGAGTCAAAGCCATAATCTTTTCTGACCAATGTTTATCATTAAGATGCCAAAAGGAAACATACTTGGGCAAGTGGGTATAGAACCATTTGTATAATAAGGGCACACAACATGTAATCATTCCTCCACCACGGAGGTTTCGGAGATGTATAGAGTGATAGGTGTTACCCAATAGAGTCGGCACTGGATTGTTCTTCATGAAGATCTTAATTGCGTTAAGGTCAACAAACCCCTCAAAACTTGGAAATAGAAACACCCCATAGACAAGTAAGGCGAATATTTCCTCGAATGGAGCCTTGTTCGTAAAATCAGTATAAAATGAAGCTTTCTCGAATAAAAAATCTATAGTCAAACCAAAAGTCCCACTTTTAACAATCATGTTGGCCTTAACGTCGGATACCTTGAGAGAAAGGGCCTTAGCGATGTCTCTTTCTTCGGGGTTCTTTTCTAAGAAAGGAAAAGGAGACTCTTTTAGAATAGGCAGACCTAACAAAAAGGAGTATTCCTCCAAAGTTGGCAACAACTGATAATTTGGAAAAGTAAAGCAGTGATACATCAGATCATAGAATTGTAATAGAGCGGAAAGGAGGTCTTCATTTGCCTTACGTCTCAACAAAGATAGTAACTTCCCATATTTATCCTTGAACTTCTCTTGGTCTTCAATCAAAGCTCCCAACTCCCTTAGGTCATCCAATTTGGGACTCTTAAAAGTATATTTTAAAGTATCTCGTCTATTGGAATCCATAATGTCCTACAATGTTCATAAACAAAAGGGTAAATCCCATGAAGTCCAATGTAGTATGATGTTATATGAATGCAACAAACACAAGTAAGCACATAAAGACACACACAGATAAATAAAAAAAGGTCCTAGGTTTGCAACGAGCATAGAGCCAAGGGTATACCCATTCCCAAAGGACAAGGACTAGAGGTGGATGGTACCTGCAGAACAAGGTTCTAAGGAGGTCCCAAAGTCATTAGTCCATCTATCGGATATTATCAATTTCCCAACTGACTCGGGGATTAATAATATTCTCAAGAGAACTTCTTTTTAGTGTAGCATTACATAGCACTATTTCGGGACTTACTCCCTCATAGCCTCGCACTACGTCCTAATAAAGGCCAAAGTGGGGTTAAAGGTAACTACGGCCCTTAGTATCATGGACTCCAATTGAGAATAGTAAAAATTTTCACGACTAAACTCGTTCAACCGAACCATTTTCAAAAGGGTCTCAACTAAGTGGAATTCTCGAGTCAACTTAGTCGGGACTCACTCCCTATAAGCCTCATCGAATATATCACCATCCTATCATAATTTCTCTCAAGTCCGGGTGTAGGACTTTGTCTCACCACTCAAAGATAATAGCCCAAAAGAAATAAAGGACACAAACAAATAAACAAGTAGGCAAATATATAAAGCAATACACAAGTAAATCAAGATAGGGAAACCCACTGAGGGTCCCCAGTGAAGTCGCCATTTCTGTCGCGGTGAAATTTGGATACCAAACTATTAATTAGTTTGAATCTTTAATTCATTTTGCAACCGAACTTTGATTTGTCCAAAGGAAGGGATAAAGATCGAAATTCCCACAATGCAATGCAAATGCAAGGTTTAGAAAGTTTTAGGTTCGGGGGTTGGTTAAACTTAGGGAAGGTGCTAGCATCCTAAGTTTCTGTAGTACTCTACAGGAACCTCTTGTTTTTATGTTGTTTATTACTATGGTTTATCTGTTTAATGGTTGAAAGACCTAGTGGTTTATATCTAAGTATACTCGATAAGATGTTGCATCTTATGCCTACATATCCTTACGGGAGTGGAATCAGAGTATCTATAATTCCCCTAAAGGGTTGGTGGAGTTCTTTGACTGTGGTCAAAGTTCCTACGGGTTTAGGGTAGTTGGTTGATTGATTTTAGGAGAAGGAGATGAGTTGTCATTTTAAGGGAGATTTAACCGCCACAAGGTGTAGGAAAATAGTCTTTGCATCGTCTTAAGAGAAGGGCTCAAGTACTCGAATATGGATTGACGAGGTACGCCTCTATCTCTCTTAAGGCAAAGTTCTTACATATTGATTGTATTGTTGTGGGGTGGAGATTCTATCTTGCTTAAGATGATTGACATCTTTCTCTATTGTGTTTGAATATTAAATTGAGTTGTTGAGTGTTTGTTCTAAGTTGTAAAGATAAGGTCCTTCCTATAGGGTAGGATCTAACTTAGAAAGATAAACTTGAATGGGATCAAGGATCATGGGGGATAATGATGTAAATGATGTGCACTACACACAATTGTTGAATCATGTGTAGATTTTTCCTTTGGACGGAATGCAGTGCGATAAGATAAATGCGGTAATTGTAATTTGTGGAAAGTAAATTGCAGAAAGTAAAACCATACGCATGCATGTAAGCGCTAAGGTGTAGGTGAGTGAATGTGGCGTGAGTGTGCACGATTAGGTTGATTATAGTGGGATTGATTTGAGGAAGGTGGTTGAATTGTCTTGAGAAAATTCGTATTATTTGGTGAATTAATTTGTAAGAAAATGTTGAATTGGTTTGGTATGGTCGATTTTAGGCGAAAATGTGTATTAGTTTTGTGAGTTGATTTTATGAGAAATTATATTAGACTTTATTAGTGAAATTATATTGGATTATGAATGGATTGGATTATGGGTAGAATAATTATAATTAAGTAACTACTAACTTATCAAATAATATAAGTTGATTAAAAAATTATGAAATGGGTCTTCTTATTAAATAAATAGTTTTAAAAAAAAGGTTGTTTATTATTAAAATTCAAATTTATTCTAAAAAGATTTTTGTGAATAATGTCATTATTAAAAGATAAATAAATTAGTAAAGTGAATGAAATTATTATTAAATTGACAAAATAATTAGTAAAAAGAAGTTGATTTGGTGAATAGATTAATTAGAAAAAGTTGATTAAATTAAATAAAAGTCAATTGATTTAGAAACATGTTAGTTTGAAATTTTTTTTAACACATTAAATAAAGGGGAACTAATTTAAATAGGTTATAAAAGGGATTTAGTTTTTTTAAAATTATATGTTAATTAAATAAATAAAAGGGGCTTAGGATTAGTTATTATTATTTTTGCTGATTAACAGAAAGATTAATTTTTAGTTTAATTAAGTTAGAATTGGTTAGGGATTAAATTAAATATAGCAGATTATTAACAGACTAAATTAGAGGTTAGTGGGGTTAATGAAGGATTAGTGGTTAACGAAAGGATTAGGGGGGGTGTGTGGTATGTGTGTGTAAGGTATGCAGATAACGATTACAATCATAAACAAAATTGACAGAAACGAAAACGGTGAACCCTAATCCCAAATTCCCTTCGCCCCCGAATCTCAGACCATGCTCGGAGTCTCGCAATCGCTCAAATCGCTTAGTTTCGTCTCTCTAGATTCATCTTCCTGTTCGTTCTCCTTCTTCCCTTTGCCGTATCCTCCATTTTGAACCTTCAAACATAAAACAAACGTCAAAAGTTCAATTATTTAGACATGGATCCAAGTTTTACCGAAATGTTGGGACGGCGGAGGATTAGAGACGGTGAAGACTTGGGTGGTGATGACTCCAAGAGTTCGAAGGTTGAAACAGATGAGTTTTCTCCTTCAATCTTTTGGATTACGAAACTTAGGGTTTTTTGTGTGGTGATTACGAATCTGATCCTTTCGTCGTGTCACGTCTCTCCCATTATATAAACTTCAAGTTGAAGTGTCTTGATTGAATGGTTAATTGCTGTCTTAAATACTGATTCAGCTTTTCCAATTTGGGACAAATCATATTTGAAAACTTTCCCCTTTTTGCCCAATTTTGTTTAATGCTTGTTAAATGAAATCTCAATCTCTGATATATGATTTGATTTGATTTGAGGCTGAATAGAATCTCTTATTCCTTCAAGGAATATCCTCTAACGAGTTTCTATTCTGAATGTGACCTGGCAGGTACAGGTGGCGAAGGTTTTGATTTGGGAAGTTTTAATCTTCCTCTCCGCTTGATTTTGTGATATCTGGGTTCGTTGACTTTTGTTATTTAATGTTTTCCTTATCTTCTCGCAGGGAGCTTCATACGAGTTCAAATACTGGCTTAACCTTATGCTGTGGTTGAGGTGGAGTTGAGCCGGCGATGGCGACATTGCGTCTGAGCTGAGAGTTATAGTTGTCGTTGTTGTTTTCGAATGTCGTTCGACTCTTGAGTTGGTAGGGAGTTGACGGCGAACCTTCGTTGCCCTTCTGGCTACTTGGGCTTGTCTAATGATGAACTGGGCTTGAGGGCTGATATTACCTTCTTCTTATCTTTAACTTTAGACTTCCAATTATCTTTGCAAATGTTGGTTCGGATTATCCGTTGTGTTGTTCATTCTTACTGGTTTGGAAATGCTTGCAGATGATGGAATACTGATGCTATGTTGTTGCTAATGATATTGCAGTGTTATACCTTTGTTGGCATTTGCTTGTACTTGACATTGATATTTGTTCGCAGATGACATTATCGGTGTTGCTCGCAGCTGCAGCTAGTGTTGCTCGCCATTGGCACTGATATTGTTCTGCTGTTGTGGTTTACTCGCAGTTGGTATCGTTGACGCTAATATTTCTATTCCTCCTTCAGGTTGTCGCTGATCAGTTCAGAATCTATTGGTCTTAGCTTCAGTGCCGAGAAATGCATAACGGTGATGATGACATGGATGGTCTGAACTTGCGTGCTTGAGGCTGTGCCGTTGGTGCCGTTGGCCTGTGTTGAGAAAAAAACTGAGGATGATTGTCCCGTTGTCTATATTCGAATTTCTTGATGCCTAGTAAGGAGTTGATAATGGCTTCGGTCATAGTCCTCCCGGCCGCTCGAATTTTAGCCCTATGATGAGTTGATCTGAGGGTTGTACCTTATCTTGATTTTCTGCTTTTGGGCTTGGTATTAGCTGTTTGTACCTTGCGTTGTCGCTGCCTGTAGCCGGCGATGATATTGTTGATATTACACTGTTGTGGTGAATGCTTGTTGGGGCTTGTAATTTCTTGTTCTACTTATAACAGCTGAGTAACTTGATTTCTAAGCTGTGAACTTTCTTCTTTCTCAATTTTATAAAAAAAAGGCTCTGACTTCTATTATCTTCGCAGGGATTTCCGAGAATGTCGTGAGGTTGAACTGAATCTGAGACACAACAATGAGCAGAGGTAGCTTTGGTCTTGGGCTGCTGTTGAGGAAGAGTTGATACTTGGGTACGGCGCCTTCTAACTTGACGGATCCGTTGGGAATTACTTCAAGAAATAAATACCACAACGGCGAGCTGAGAAAGAGTGTGGATCAAATCTGAGTTAGGAGTGAATACTATGTTTCTATTAATTTAGCAATAGGTTCCAACCTCGATGTGCAGGGGATAAAGTCAAAAATGCTCAGAACTGTTTGTAATAAAATGACGGTTGTATTTAAGTTGCATATCTTGATTATTGAACTTGGCATCAATCAGAGTTTTGAATACTTATGCTTATTCTTAACATGATTCCTAGCATGTCCTCCTGTGTTGGTTTTTGTATCACGCTGAAGTTTAGGTTGTCACCAATTTGGATTCTGACTTGAATGATGATAATATTGAAAGCAGGGTCCACGTACTCAAACATATAACTAGCATGGATGATATTCGATTCACTATTTCTTCCTTACCCAAAAAAAAGTGAATTTCTGAATAATCCAACATCAGAATGAAGATTGGGATGATATGGTTGTTGTAGCAAGTGGACTAGCATATCTTGATATGAGATTGATTGTATTTGTAGTATAAACTTTGCATAGTAGAGATTTGGTGCTTGTAACATGTGCTGGGTATACTAGAAAAAAGTTCTCGGGAATCCATAATCTATCTTGGATGCGTATCTGCCAGCTCGCACCTCGAATGAGAGTTCTATAACAACGATAACTTTGGACGACACCAAACTTTAGCCACAAACGTGAAGTTCTCAAGTTTAAACATGATATGCCCTCGAGTCATAACCTCCTTGGGACTCAAGACATGCCTCTTCTAAAATTATATGATCCTTTAAAGATTTGAACCTCATGACAATAAATTCTCTTGATGCAACTTGTCACAAACTTTGACCATGACAGCCTTCACAGCTTCCTGAGCTTTCAACAAGAAGCTTAACTCCCCAAAGCACGAACATACAGTTAGTTATGTATAAATGGTTAATAGTGAGCATGAGTGATATCTCCACTCGATACTACTGCGTCTGCATAAAAATTGGTTAGTTACATAAATATTCTTTTAAAATAAAGTCAAATAACAACATGAGAATGCAAGAAGAGGTGGAATTTTATGGTCAAAAATTAGGGTGCGACACCACTACAGTAGATATCCAAAGGTATGAACAGGTATGTCGCGAGAAAGAAGAGTTGCAAAAGACGAACGAAGAGTTAGAGGAAGAGATGGCTCAACTCAGAAGTGAAAGGAATGAAGCGAGGTATTCTTTGAAGAAGCAAACTGAATTGGTGAATAAGTTAGGAACAGACTTGACTCAGGAGACTAAAGATAGAGAGCGCACATGCCAAGATTTGAATTCTTCTTATCGTATTCTAGCCACGAAGAAGGAAGAGTTAAGTAAAGCCTATTTGCAGATTTCCAAGTTTGAGGCTCGGTGGAACGCTGCCATGTCTACTAGCAAGGAGCGTGAAGACAAGTTGAAGGCGCATATCATCAAACAGAAGGCCCAGCTCCAAGCTAAAGATGAAGAAATCTCAAAGGAAGCCGCACTCAGAAGATATAGTGATTGAAAATTGTATGAAGCGCTTGCAACCTTGGAGGAGCATAGAGAGGAAGCTAGTGCTAAGAGGCGTAGGCTCGAGGAGGCTGTTGGGAAGGAGGACTCGGTCGAGGATCTTCAGTCTACTATCAGTCAGCAGGAGTTGCTCATACGTGGTTTTCTCACTAGGCCAGATCATCCGAATACACAGGCGTTTTTGAAGGATTTCCAGTCTCGCCACCCAGTTTGATTTGTTTCTTTGTATTCTGTAGCGTAGACTTTTGTATGGACCATCACCAGACCTGTTGGTTGAGGTCCCTTTCTGTCTGTACTCATTTGCTATTTATACTTTGCCTATGGGCTTATGTTTATATATGAGGAGTTTCTATTCTATGCTTGCCTGCGGGGCTCTCCATCGTCTTGATTGTTATCCCGAAACTAGAATCGAGGGGGAAATGTCCCTATTTGCATAAATACAGGTCTGCATTTTAGCATATTTCTCGCATTTGCAGGTGCATCAGAATTGTTAACCTTATCTTATTTTCTTGTGCAACTAGTGTTTCAGGATTGCAGATTAGACAACTCACCGCTACGGTACTAGAGGTAACCAGAGAAGGCTAATGGATCAAATGCAAGTGGAAATGCAAGAAATGAGGGATCGCATTGCACAGTTGATGGATTTGATGCAAGGAGTTGCTACTGGGCAGGCTCAACTTCAGACTATGGTGCAACCCCTGTTGACGCGAGTGGATAGTGATGGCGTGCTGCATGAGGGGATTGGTTCTAATCCTCCTAACCGTGAAACCCCTCAGGTGGGAAATTCAATACCAACTTTAGTCATCCCTACTGCTGGAGGGAGTGGCCACAGAGCTGGTGCTGGGAATGAGACAGGTTTTAATGCTGGTAATGGTAACGGGAATGGCCATGGCTTCGGTTTTGATACTACAGGAGGCCTTCATGGTAGTTTGGACCATACATGGAACGAGGATCGACAAGAGGATATATTCACTCCAAGGTTTGTAAATGCCGCAGGACCTTCTGAGGCTGATAGAAGGATTCAAATGATTGAGGAAAAGATGCGATCTCTGGAGTGCCAAAATCCCATGGGGCTAGATATGTCCAACCTGGGGCTGATCCCAGGCTTAAGAGTGCCTCACAAGTTCAAAGTGCCCGACTTCGATAAATACAAAGGCGCTACTTGAACGAGGGTCCACCTGCGCTCGTACTACAGAAAGATGTCCGCGTACTCGGACGATGAAAAACTCCTGATGCACTTTTTCCAAGATAGCTTGTCCGGCCCCTCTTTGGAGTGGTACATGGGGTTAGAGCCCGCTAACGTCCGCAGCTGGAAAGAGCACGCTGAGGCTTTCGTAAGGCACTATTAATACAATAGTGACCTCGCACCGAATAGAGTCCAGTTGCAGAATCTCTCTCAAAAGTGTAACAAATGCTTTAAAGAGTATGCCCAAAGGTGGCGAGAGCTTGCTGCTAGGGTGCAGCCACCAATGGTAGAGAGGGAGCTTGTAGACATGTTTGTTGCTACTCTACCAGGGGTGTATTATGAAAAACTAATAAGCAGTATGTCCGGAAGTTTCTCAGATTTGATAATCACTGGTGAAAGGGTGGAGAACGACATCAAGCTAGGAAAGATTCAGGTGGGAGAGGTACCCTCAACTGGAGGAGGAGGAAAAAAGATATTTGGAACCAAGAAGCGTGAAGGTGACGTCAGTTCAGTAGCAAGTTCTAGAGGAAGAGGAAGGGGTCAGCCACAAAATCAATATCGCCAACAGCAAGTGGTCAGTGTCACTATTCCTATGCCACAGTAGCAACGACCACAACAACAACAACAACAAAGACAATATCAGCCACAACAACAAAACCAGCAAGGTTATAGGAGGTATCCTGATAGGGCCAGGCCAAATAGAGTATTTGACACTCCACCAATGTCCTACTCTTAGGTGCTTCAGACTTTATTGCAGCTACAATTAATTCAGAAAAGGACTCTTGCTCCTTTGACAGGTGATCCCCCACCCGGCTATGATGCAAATGCACGTTGCGAATTTCACTCAGGGGCGCCTGGTCACTCTATTGACGATTGTAAAGCTTTTAAACACAAGCTGCAAGATCTCATTGACAGTAAAGCAATGAATTTTTCTCATGATGCACCTAATGCTGTGCAGAACCCTATGCCAAACCATGGGCAGGCTAGGGCAGGTGCTATTCTGGTGGAGGAAGATTTAGACTTGATAATGGATGTGAATGAATTGAAAACTCCATTGAAGTTTGTGAAGGACAAATTGTTGGGAGGAGGCGTATTCCCAAGCTGCAGTGAGGAATGTGTTAATTGCTTAAGTCATCCTGAGGGATGCGTTGATTTGAGGAAGTGTATCCAAGGAATGATAGACGAGGGGACGTTGCAGTTTGAGCGGACTGCAGAAAAGAAACTTGTTGAGGAGGTAAGCAAAGAGAGGGATGAGGTCTCTACGATCTCGATCCCATATAAGACCATAACTATTTCAGCGCCTCCTAGGCCACCAACAATCACTATTACCAAAGCAGGACCTGTGCCTTATGAAAGCACCAAAGCCATCCCGTGGAACTATGGGGCTGAGGTGTACTGTAATGGTCAAAAGATAGATTTAAAGAGTTTTCCTATGGAATCTACAGAGAATGTTGTGGGAGCAGGGGCAATTACCCGAAGTGGCAGGGTCTTTGCATCGCCTGAAGTGGTGGCTGAAAAAGAAGATAGAGGGAAGGGTAAAATGGTAATTGAAGAAACCTCCCAGTCCGGTGAAAAAGGATCTTTGGAGAATGACGTGGAGGAGGTCATGAGGCTGATACGCAAAAGCGACTACAAGATAGTCGAGCATTTACAGCAGACACCTTCTAAAATTTCGATATTATCGTTGTTGTTGAGTTTCGAAGCTCACAGAAATGCATTGATGAAAGTATTGAGTAACGCTTTCGTGCCTCAGGAAATATCAGTGAATCAGCTTGAAGGGGTTGTTGGGCATGTAAGCGCGGGAAATGGCCTTGGATTTACAGATCTAGACTTAACGCCCAGGGGCAGAAACCATAATTGTGCGCTGCACATTTCTGTTGAATGTAGAGGAGTGGTTATGTCTCATGTCCTTGTTGACACAGGGTCATCTTTGAATGTGCTACCAAAGAAGGCACTTATGAAACTGGATACTAGGGGCATTACCTGTACACCAAGTGATTTGGTTGTACGTGCTTTCGATGGTACTCGGAGGTCTATCTTCGGTGAGTTGACTTTGCCTATCCAAGTGGGCCCAAAAGTTTTCAATGCTGTGTTTTATATCATGGAAATTCAGCCTGCTTATAGCTGTTTGTTAGGCAGACCATGGATCCACTCAGCTGGGGCTGTCACATCGACTCTGCATCAGAAGTTGAAATATATGGTCGGTGGCAGTGTCGTGACAGTATGTGGAGAAGAAGACATAATGGTTAGTCACCTGTCTTCTTTCAAGTTTGTTGAAGTAGATGGGGAAATTCATGAGACCCTGTGTCAGGCGTTTGAAACTGTTCAGTTGAAGGATAAGGCGCCAGTGGTGAGAAAAGGGTCTGAGGTGGCTATGTCTTCTTTCAAAGAAGCGCAGGTTGTGGTGCAAGCTGGCTCAGCCCAAGGATGGGGACAGGTAATTGATATCCCTCAAAAGCAAGACAAATTCGGCCTAGGGTACCGCCCATCCTCTTCATAAAGCACACCGAAGTTCAAAGGGCCGATCAGGTTTACCAGCGGGGGTGTCTTCTTCGAACAACTCAATGCCATTTCAGATGATGAAGCTGGAGACAGTGACTGCGACATGGATGCCTGGATCAAGCCATGCCTTCCAGGACAGCGTCTATGCAACTGGTCCATCGAAGAATTTGTCCAAGTGACCAATGAACAGTAATACTTTGTTTTTCAATTATTGTACGACCCTATGTTCTACCCGAAGCATAGTGGTTTACTATTTTAGGGCTTGTCTTGTTTATGTTTGAATATTGTTTCATCTATTAATCAAAGGGCGTTTTTCCATTCAAATTTTGAGATCTCTGTTTTTCTTGTGTTATCTTTAACAATAAAATGGCAATGTGTTTGTTTGCATATCATTTGAAGCACTTAACCATTTTCATTGCAGGTCTCATATCATTGCAGATGACACCGACCAAGAATCTTCTATGACTCGCTTCGACTTTGACAACCCGGTATTCCAAGCTGAAGAAGAGATTGATGAGGATGAAGACTTGCCTGAGGAATTGGCTAGACTCTTAAGACAAGAAGAAAAGGTTATTCTGCCTCATGAAGAAGAGATTTAGATCGTCAACTTGGGTTCTGAAGAGGTTGTTAGAAATGTCAGGATAGGGGCTGCATTGCAAAAAGACGTCAAGCAAAGGTTGATAGAGATGCTTCGAGAGTACATTGACATCTTTGCTTAGTCTTACAAAGATATGCCCGGGCTTGATACTAACATTGTGGTTCATCGATTGCCACTTCGGGAAGAATGTCCACCCGTCAAGCAGAAGCTTAGGAGGACGAGACCAGACATGGCGGTAAGAATCAAAGAAGAAGTTCAAAAGCAGTTGGACGCTGGATTTTTAGCCGTGACAACTTACCCTCCGTGGGTCGCCAACATTGTACCTGTACCTAAGAAGGATGGTAAGGTACGAATGTGCATTGATTATAGAGACTTAAATAGGGAGAGCCCAAAAGATGATTTCCCGTTCCCCCACATTGACGTATTGGTTGACAATACGACTCAATTCTCGGTGTTTTCCTTCATGGATGGCTTCTCCGGTTATAATCAGATAAAATGGCACCAGAGGACATGGAGAAGACAACATTCATTACACCGTGGGGAACATTTTGCTATAAGGTGATGTCGTTTGGGTTGAAAAATGCAGGGGTAACTTATCAGCGGGCAATGGTGACTTTGTTTCATGATATGATTCATCATGAGATCGAGGTTTATGTTGATGACATGATCGCGAAGTCCCAGATGGAGGAAGAACATCTGGTCAATCTATTGAAGCTGTTTGAGAGGTTGAGGAAGTTTAAATTGAGGTTGAATCCAAATAAGTTCACTTTCGGAGTTCGGTCCAGAAAGCTATTGGGGTTTATTGTCAGCAGAAAAGGAATCGAGGTAGATCCTGCAAAATAAGAGCTATTCAAGAAATGCCAGCACCGAAGACTGAAAAAGAGGTCTGTGATTTCTTAGGGAGGTTGAACTACATCGCTCGGTTCATATCTCATCTAACGGCCACATGTGAACCAATGTTTAAGCTGTTAAAGAAAGATCAGGTGGTGGTCTAGAACGAAAATTGTCAAAGAGCATTCGACAAAATAAAACAGTATTTGCAGGAGCCTCCGATACTGATACCCCCAGTGGCTGGAAGACCATTAATCATGTATTTAACAATTCTGGAGAATAGTATGGGTTGTGTCCTCGGTCAACACGACGAGACAGGGAGGAAAGAGCATGCGATTTATTACTTGAGTAAAAAGTTCACAGATTGTGAGTCCCGCTACTCAATGCTTGAAAAAATGTGTTGTGCACTCGCTTGGGCGGCCAAACGTTTAAGACAGTACATGCTCAATCATACAACCATGCTAATTTCGAAGATGGATCCGATTAAAAATGTCTTTGAAAAGCAGGCACTTTCTGGAAGGATTGCCAGATGGCAAATGGTATTGACAGAATACGACATCCAGTATGTTTCCTAGAAAGCCATTAAAGGGAGTGTTCTGTCAGAATACCTTGCTGAACAACCAATTGATGATTACCAATAGATGAGATTTGAATTTTCGGATGAAGACATTATGTACTTGAAAGCAAAAGATTGTGATGATCCATTACCCACTAAAGGACCAGAGAAGGGATCTCAATGGCAGATGATATTCGATGGTGCAGTTAATTCGTATGGTAGCGGAATTGGGGCAATTATCACAACACCTCATGGAACTCATATCCCCTTCACTGCCAGATTAACTTTCCCTTGTACCAACAATGAGGCCGATTACGAAGCATGTATCATGGGTTTGGAAGAAGCTATTGATCTGAGAATCAAGAATCTTGATGTATATGGCGATTCAGCGCTAGTTGTTAATCAGATCGAAGGAGAATGGGAAAATCGACAGCCCAATTTGATCCCTTACAAGGATTATGCAAGAAGACTGTTACCGTTTTTCATTCGTATAGACTTCCATCATGTGCTAAGAGCGGAGAATCAAATGGCAGACGCTTTGGCTACACTGTCTTCAATGTACAAGGTCAATTTTTAGAATGAAGCTCCAAGGATTGTTATCTCGCGCCTCGACATGCCCGCTTTCATATTTGCTATTGAGGGAGCTTCCGATGGTAAACCTTGGTTCCATGACATCCAGAATTTCCTTAAGAACCAAGAGTATCCACCAGGGGCATCGACCCAGGATAAGAAAACTCTTAGGAGATCGTCTGGAAACTTCTACCTCAACCTAAATGGTGTGCTGTATAGGAGGAATCATGATCTGGTACTACTCAGGTGTGTGGACGAAAAAGAAGCAAGCTTGCTTATGGAAGAAGTCCACGAGGGTACTTTTGGCACGCATGCCGGTGGACATGCCATGACTCAAAAGATCCTACGAGCTAGTTATTTTTGGCTAACAATGGAGTCGGATTGTTTCAAATTTGCGAAGAGATACCATAAATGCCAGATTTATGCTGATAAGATTCATGTGTCGCCGTGCCCGTTGAATGTAATGTCATCCCCTTGGCCGTTTTCCATGTGGGGCATCGATATGATTAGGAAGATCGAGCCCACTGCTTCCAACGGACACCTTTTTATTTTGGTAGCCACCGATTACTTTACCAAGTGGGTGGAGGCAGCATCGTATGCTAATGTGACCAAGCAAGTGGTGGAAAGATTCATAAAGAAGGACATCATCTGCAGATATAGAATCCCTGAGCGGATCATTACTGACAATGGTTTGAATCTGAACAATAAGATGATGAAGGAGCTATGCCAGAGCTTTAAGATCGAACATCACAACTCATCGCCCAATCGGCCGAAGATGAATGGCGCTGTTGAAGCGGCCAACAAGAACATTAAAAAGATAGTGCAAAAGATGGTTGTTACATACAAATATTGGCATGAAATGTTACCTTTCGCCTTACATGGTTATCGTACGACGGTACACACATCAACTAGGGCAACTCCTTTCTCACTAGTGTACGGTATGGAAGCTGTCCTACCGCTAGAGGTTGAGATTCCTTCTTTAAGGGTTTTCGTTGACGTAAAACTTGATGAGGCAGAATGGATCAAGAATAGATTGAATGAACATAGTTTGATGGACGAAAAGAGGCTAACATCAATTGCATATGGTCGTTTGTACCAGAGCCGGATGAAGAAAGCTTATGATAAGAAGGTGTGCCCTCGAAGCTTTCAGACGGGCGATCTTGTGCTGAAACAGATTCTCCCATCACAATCAGATCACAGGGGCAAGTGGAATCCCAATTACGAAGGTCCATTTGTTGTACGAAAGATTTTCTCTAGAGGAGCCCTAGTATTATCCACCATGGACGGTGAGGACTTTGCATTCCCTATGAACGCAGACGCAGTTAAAAAATACTTTGCTTAAAAGAGACCCGCTGGACACAAAAAGAAAAGTCCAGGCAAGAATGGGGCATCCCGGCGAACCTTAAAAAAGGAAAAAGGTTCGGGAAAAAATTAGGGATAAAATTGAAAAAAGATGTAAGCCCGCAAAGTTGAAAACCTGAAAAGGCGACTTTGGCA
The DNA here is from genome assembly GCA_963859935.3 of Lathyrus sativus. Taxonomy (NCBI): domain Eukaryota; kingdom Viridiplantae; phylum Streptophyta; class Magnoliopsida; order Fabales; family Fabaceae; genus Lathyrus; species Lathyrus sativus. The sequence continues at coordinate 677,714,282 of OZ012737.1, forward strand.
AAAATGGGTATCCTGGTGAATCGAAAACCCGAAAGGGCGGTTCAGGCAAAAGTTAGGGATTGAAAAGCAAATGACTGCGGTCTGTGTATGAACTTCATTGCTTAGTGGATTGGGAGAACTTGATGGCCGTTTATCCGAATCAATCTCTTCTGAAGACGAAGCATCGGGAAAGCATCAGGGTCAAGCGAGTCATAGAGGAATCAGCTTATGGTGTTCATCTGCGCCACATTGCCGACATTGCTGTACTTTTTGTTTAAAATGTACACTTTTGTATTTGTTTATGCATACTTGTAGTTCTTGCGCAGCTTCCTCTTTTCAGGAGTTGCATCTGTTGTAAAAACTTTGCCTATTCACAGGCCGTTATCAATAAACATATACTATTCAGTATTTGTCTGTGCGCTTTGTTTTATGCTTTTACTGTTTTGTTTGTGAAAAACGCCCGATGTTTTTGATGAACTTGCATACATAAACTTGCAGGCCTTGGCCGATAATTGCTAAAACTTTGATATTAATTGAACGATGTCACAGACGATGACCAAGATAGACTTGTTGTATAGGATGTCTTGTCTGTTTGTCTTTTGCAGGGTTGTTACCCTTGGGGCAAGGTTTATGAATATGGATAGATTCATCTTTTCCCCCAAACAATGTTGTTCTCCAGCAATCGAGGTTGCATCTCTATCCCAGTAGATTTACATGCCGTGTTTAGCATGTCTCTGGCAGTTTGCCAGTGCGCTTTTAATCCCCGCAGAGTACGAGATTATGTTCACTCCCCAGTGAGTCGAGATTCGGGCGTATCCCCACAAGTAGGCTCCAGATTTCCCCTGGCAGTGGCCTGGTATTTCTCCCTCTCACTCAGTCTGATTGAAGGAACTCAGCTTTCAACAGTACAGACTGAGGCATCCGATAGAAGTTTTGTTCTCTATCAGGTAAGTGAGGCTGTTTAGCCTGTTTGTTTTAAGTACTCGGTGAGTTATCTGTTCTTCAGAAGGTTTTGTATTCCGGAGAGTCAGCCCAGACATTCACCTCAGCAAGTGGTGATCTGCCTCCTCAGTTGAGTTTTGGATTTTCTGTTCTTGTATGAACTTTATCCCCAGTAGGTGGGTCTTTCGAGGCCTTTTTGGTGTAAGTCCAATTGTTATTGGCATGGGTAAGCTTTTCCCTGCAGGGTTGTTTGTTGCTCCTGACAAGATGGTTTCTATTTCTCTGGCACTTACTTTGATGTTTCAGTTCCGATGCATCTGCATGTGTGCATAGCATCTACCCAAACGCGTAGCATTTTCATCTCGTATGGAGCATTACGCCATTTTCAAACATTTGAATGTGAAACATAGACCAGGTTGTTATCTCTTTGTTTCAGGTGTTTCTTCAGAGGTTTGATTTTTTCGTGGTATCCAGACCATGTGATCTCTCTTAGCCCGCGTGGTATTCAGACCCTGGCTCATGTTATTCCCCAGCAGTATCTTTGGATTTGAATGGGTCATGGTAAGTATGGTGATGATCACCTCTCCCCGTTGAGTATCCAGACTCCGGCCCATACTTGATGAAATTTTCCTTTTTCTATCGAGTATCCAGACTCCGGTAAGGATGATTGTGGCATCTAGACCACGGTAACCGATATTATTTTGCTTTTTCCGTTGAGTATCCAGACTCCGGTATTTTTTCCAACAGGTATTTTCTTGATCCGTTGAGTATCCAGACTCCGGTCAATTTCCTTTGTGATATCCAGATCACAGCAAGTGTGTTTATGCCTTATGGTATCCAGACCATGGCTTATGCTCGTTTTATTACGCTTTCTTAGTCGAGTATCCAGACTCCGGTAAAGTCATTCGGGTGTCCAGACCTTGATGAATCTTGTTTGTACTTTCTCCATTGAGTATCCAGACTCCGGTGATGGCAGTTATGGTATCCAGACCGTGGTAGTTTATTTGATGCTCCGTGATATCCATATCGTAATAATTGTTGTTATCTCCTATCGCCGTGCGGTATCCAGACCTTGGCACGTAATGTTTTCTCAACCTATATGGTATCCAGACCACGACTAATTTTGTTTCCCAACAATGTCATTTAACTTGAACTCATAGGATATTCAGATCTTGATAAATATATTTCTATTTGCATAGAGCATCCAGGCTCAAATTGCATCGAGCGTCCAAGCTCCATTTTTTTTAGCATTCAGACTCAAGTTTATTCATTGAGTATCCAGATTCATATTTATTAACCGAGTATCCAGACTCAGAGTTATTATCAAGCATCCAGGCTCAGGTTAACCGAGTATCCAGACTCAGAATATTTGCATACAACATCCAGGCTCAGATTGCATTGAGCATCCAGGCTCAGGCTTTTGAGTATCCAGACTCAGATGTGTTCTTTGAGCGTCTAGGCTCTAATTTGTGCTTTTGAGCATACAGGCTCCGATTCATCGAGCATCCAGGCTCCAGATATTGAGTATCTAGACTCAGATTTATTACTAAGCATCCAGGCTCCAGTTCTCCGTTTATTGAGCATCCAGGCTCTAGTTTTGTGTTTATCGAGCATCCAGGCTCTAATCTTTGAGTATCCAGACTCAGACTTGTTTCTTTGAGCAATCAGACTCCGTTTATTGAGTATCCAGACTCAGAGTTATGTTGAGCATTCAGGCTTTGATTTCTGTGGAGTATCCAGACTCCGGTAACTTGGATTGTTACTTTTCGCCAGTGTGGTTTCCAGACCATGGCACCGTTTTTGACGTTTGTATTCTCTTTCCCCAACAGGGTGGCTTTGAGATTAATTTTTCTATATTCGGATTTTCTATGGTTGGCAAATTTCCGGGTTCTTTGGTATTCAACCGTCTTTTACCTTGATTGCGTGAAAGCTGTTCGCTTTTCACTCATTCAGGTCCAAGTCGTTTGAATAGGGGCAGCTGTTGCACCCCAAAATTTGCTCAACCTTTTCTTAACTTGGTTTATGTTTCATTTCATTTCTTTTTAGCATTTGCATTGCATAGCATGTTGCATTGAACAGGGGATCAAAAGCTTGTGCACTACAAGAGGAGTCTTCTCAGAGCATGGAGCCTAAGCAAGAGTGGTTACTCAAGTTTGATTGGTCATCAGAACATCTCAGAGTGGTCAAGGTCTTGTGAAAGGACAGATGGATGTGTGTGGGATAACTCCTAACTGGGAGGCCAACTGAAGAGCACTAGGAGATTGTGAATGCATGATTTTGGGTATGATATGTAAAGAAAGCTTATTGATGGCCTTGAGGGTCATTGTGGAGCTTATTCAAATTGTTGTGTGAAGTGGAACAAGCCACAGTTGAAAGTATTGCAGTTAGGGTTTTCATCTGGTAAATCCTCAGTCAACTGTGCAATTGAAGAAGATAGAAACTCAATTAAAAGTCTCTATGGTCATGGGATGTTGTGTTAAGACATATGAGACATCATTTCAAGTTCAATTCATCAAGGGTTAAGTGTATGAGAAGTTACTAAATTAGGGTTCTCAGGGTAAAATCCCCTATTTAGTGCCTGACTTCAAGACCACTTACCTCAAGATACAAGTCTCATCTCAATTTTTGGCTAACATGGAACTTGTAGAGCATGTTCTTAGCTTTAATTTGAATACTATAAGTCCTCGATTGGATTTATATAACTCAAGTTATGATCTGGACAAGTTACAGGTCATTAGAGGTATATGATTTTGGTCAACAAAAGTCAACCAAATTCCAAGCCAGTTTTGACCTAGAAGGATGTTTCTCCTCAACTTTTTGCCAACATGAAAGTTGTAGGTATTGATCTTAGCTTTCCAAATTGTATTAGAAGTCTTTCATATGATTTGTAGAACTCAAGTTATGAGGTTTACAAGTCAGGGGTATTTTGGGAAAGTAAGATTACATGTCATAAAATTATAGGTCCATTTCACCAACTTGCACACTTCAAATGGAAATCTTTTCAACATGAAAATTTCTTCAAATGGGGCCATTTGCACTACCAAATCATCTCTTGTCATGGTGGAGGCTTGGTTTGAGAATTTGGGGTTTGAATTTTTCATAAAGGAGGCTTAAATTGAGAAATTGAGAATTAATGGATTTTAAACTTTTTCAAGGCAAGTTTGTGCATTTTTTGATTGCAAATAATAATTCAAAGACATTGCCATTTTCACATTGGAATTTTGAAGTCTCAAAATGGGCAATTTTCATGGTTTCTTCCTCTTGAAGTAACAAAGTGGAAATCAACCATAGGATCAAAATTAAGCCTCCAATCTCATTCCTTTGATCAACACAATTGATTTGTAGTGGATTTGGATCAAAAAAACCAGCTGGTGTAGTGGTAAAAACGTGCATGACATTTTGAAAAAGTGGTGAAATGTGAAATTTTGAAATGGGCTGTTTGGCTTGAATTAAAGCTCCATTTGATCATAAACCCACCATATAAGTATTCTAGATGAAAATTGAGGCAGAGCTAGGTCATTTTCGTGCATGAACAACCATATCACATTTTGAAAAAGTGGTGAAAAACTCAAAAACGAATTCTCAGATTCAACCACTTTCAGACCAAATCAAGCTTTCAAACACCTCAATTGAAGTTCATGGAGTGATTCTGGACGTTTTTCGTTAAGCTTCATCACCATTTCAAGGCCCAGTGGAGGCTCTCCACTAGGTAAACTTTTTTTCAACCTTACACTCTTAATACTCCATGGTTTTCCACCATTTTCGTTGCATTTGAACCTTTGAGTTGCATAGATCATTTCTGGATTATTTTTGCTTGAGTTTATGATGTTTGATTTTATGAGCACCAAGTTGTGTTGTTTCTTTTTGATGAACTTTCGTGTTGTTTTGCTTTAATTTTCATGGATTCTTACTCCTTGCAACATGTAGATGATGTTTGGACCATTTAATTTGAGTTTTGGTGAACTTTATTTTTTGCATGTTTTGCTTGTTGTTTGATTTATGGAATGGTTATTGAGAATTAATGGAAATGGAGGCTAGATTCATGATCCTCGCGGCGAGATGATGAATTTTCATCTAAGGTTTGTGAGAAATGGTGAAGAAATGATGAAGCCACGGTGTGTGTGGGGGGGGGGGGGGGGGGGGATAGCTCGCGGCGGCCGGAGTGCTCGGAGGGGGTGACCGGCGTTTTTCCGGCGAACTGGTTTGGCTCAAGGAGGAAGACGCTGACGTGGCAGCGTCGTGTGCGTCCGATTGGGTTGTTTTGATCTCACGTGTGAAATTAAGACTCATGTGTTCCCTTTTATTTTGTCCACACCATATTAATACTCTAACTCATTAATTGACATGGCACTTTGAGAGCCATTTGATTAGTATACTTTTTTGTTGATCACACGGTTCACAGCTGATTCCACCATACACCTAAGTCAACCAACCATACAATGTTCATTCTGTTTTTATGTTTTTTTTTCTTATTGGGCCTTGCGCGAACAGCTATTCACACCCCCAGGGAGGCCCATTGTTCGTTTTACATTGTGTATGTTTGCTGTTTGCACCCCTTTGTCTTTCCACTTAATTGTTTGTTTTATTTTATTTTTCTGTTTTGTGCAGTTTTCAATTTAATTCAAATGAAATGGTTCCAATAGTTTAAAAACTCACAAAAAATAATTTTCATAAAATTTGAGATGTCTAGTGTTTTCTGGAAATTTTTATTTTATTTTTTGACTTTATTTTCAATTAAAAAACGAATTAAATATTGTGGCTGTTTTATTTGATTTAAATTGTGGTTTTGTTCTTTCTTGATTTTATTTCCATGTTTAAACTTCTCATTTTTACATGAAATTTTTTGAGCATTGTGTTAATATGTTGATTGATCTTTGGATATTTTTTTCCATAATTTTTAAGTGTTGTTTCCATGTGGTTTGAATTGCTTTTTGTTCCCTCTCCATTTCTGCCTTAGTTTGGGACACTCTTGGCGTTTGCCTTCTGTTGAGGCACTTCCCTTTTGATTTTCAATCTCCCCTTTTGACCCCTAGTTCCTAATACCTTGGGGGTTATTTGAGATTTTATTTGACATTTTTAGATGCATTTTCATATTTTTCATGTATTTTGCAAGTTGCTTCATGTTTATGCATCTTTGCTGGTGTACTTGTTTTGTTTTGCTTCCAAAAGCTTGGTTGTGCATTGTTGATGAACCTCATTTTGATTGTTTCATGTCAGGGGCTTGTTATAGGTCTTGTGTGCCAATTCGTAGGTCTTTACCTTATGCATAAGTTGTTCATTTGATCTCATACTTTCATGTTTGCATATTGTGTTTCCATAAGTGGTGTTTGCTTGCATTCTTTGATATTGTTGTTTGCATTTTCTTATGATGTTTTGTTCCCTCTCCTCCCCATGGTTGTTCGCCTGGTGGGGGATGGATATCCCCAGCCCCTTCACCCTAGGTTCCTATCAGAACAAGTACCTGATCGTGGGCGTCGACTACTTCACCAAATGGATTGAGGCCGAAGCCCTAGCCAAAATCACGACCCACAACATACTCTGATTCTACAAAAGAAATATCCTCGCGAGATTCGGGGTCCCGCTCTCCATCGTCACCGACAACGGCACGCAGTTCACCGACAAAAACTTCCGGGACTTCGTCACCAAACTCGGGACCAAGCACCACTTCACCTCGATCGAACATCCTCAGACGAATGGCCAAGCCGAATCCACGAATAGGGTAATACTCAGAGGGATAAAACAAAGACTCGGCGACGCCAAGAGGGCATGGGTCGAGGAAGTCCACAGCGTCCTATGGGCATACCGAACTCCGTCTCACTCAACCACGGGGGAAACACCATTCTGCCTCATGTACGTAACCGAGGCGATGATCCCGGTCGAGATACGAGAGCCATCCAGACGAACTGAAGCTCCCCTCGAGGCCGAAGACAACTACGACGCCCTCCAAGAGGAACTTGACCTAGTCGAGGAAATTCGATTGGGAGCATCTCTTCGAGAAGCCCGACTGAAATAAAATATAGCACTCTGCCACGACAACAGAGTCCTAAAACTCGAATTTCAGATCGGCGATTTAGTCTTGCGAAGAAACCAGAAGGACTCCCACGAGGGTAAACTAGCCGCGAATTGGGAAGGTCCCTACCATGTCCGCGAAAAGACGGAGCACGGGGCCTACTACCTCGAAAACCTACACGGGGAACAACTAGCTCGACCATGGAACGCCGAGAACCTGAAGCGGTACTACAGTTAAAAACTGCCCACGACGCCAAAACGTCACGACCACTGGGGGGCGACATGGTACCACCGCACCTCCTCGCGTCTTCTAGAGACCAACGAAAAAGCAAGCTCTGCCTTTGTGTGCGCGGGCAGAAGGATCTGCTCGGCGGGGAACACCTCGATCGAGATTCCTCGTCTCCGTACCAGTACCGGCAGGACACCCAGCTCGCGATAGGACGTCCACGCCACAGGGAGAACTATCCCCGAAATGGACTAGTAACAAAGCCGGCCAACCGGCCAGTTCCCCACACCGCCGGAAACAATTGTCGTCGAGCTACCACCCCGGACAGGCCCAAAAGCATACTAAACGTGCATTTCAAACATACAAACATATATTTCGAGCATACAAATATGTGCAGATATAAAACGAGCATAAAAAAGCTTGCAGAAACAAAACCGAGCGCACACTTAGAAAAATTTCAAGAACTATGAAAAAGGCACCAGCCTAGTAGTCATATTACACCATCAAGGGCACGCAGGCCCGACAAAACAAAACACTTAAGAAAAATTACAAAAGCGTCGGCACGCAGGCCCGGGGAAAATCTACACGTCCTCCTCACCCTCCTTCTCAGTATCCACAGGAACAACTTCGTGGTCGACAAGCTCGTGATAGGGCCCGACCCCGTCCACAACCAGAGCGACACCAGAGTTGACGACTTGAAGTTGCGCGACGGCACTTTTGAACCCGACCTCCACGGCTTCCAAACAATCATTCTCCAATACCTGAATCCGGGCAAGCAAATCCGCATGAGTAACCATCCGCCTGTCTTCGTCGGTCTCATCCTCGGCCGGACGGATGGCACTTTCTAGAACCCCCACGCGAACCTTCAGCGCCTGCACCTCGGCTTCCGCAGCCCCTAGCTTCTCCTCGACAGTCGTCACCTTCTCCTCAACACCATACGCCCGCTTGCGCTGGTCAGCAGTCTCCCTCTGACTTTTTTCCAACTCCTCGGAGAGCTTAGCCAGACGCGACTGCGTGAAGGTGAGTTCCCCCCGCAGCTTGGTCAGTTCGGCAGTAGAGCAACCTTCCTCGCTCAGGACCATCGCCGTGGTAAAGGTCTGCATCATCGCAGCCAGATCCTCCGCCAAAATTCGACGACGAGAGTCCCGGTCCGCATCCAGAACCGCCTTCACTTCACCAGCAGAAATAGTAGGCGACCTGGCCCCGTGAAAGTAGCCCAGATGTTGATGGCACGGCGGGACAACATACCCCTCCTCGGAAGACCCGGTTGTCAGATCGATCAAGCCGCTCGCCTCCTCAGTTCTGGGCCTCTTTGTAGCCTCCTGAGACGAGGGAGACTGACTCCCCTGGGGAGACAAAGACGAGCTCTGACCGCCCTCCACTGCAGCTTCCTGCCTGATTATTTGGCTCACCCGCGTCTTTGTAGTGGCGGCAACCTTCGAAGCACGCGACTTGTTCACCCGCTCTTCGACAGAAGACATGTTCGCTGCAAAAAGTAAAAGGAAAGTCAGCAACAAACAAAACATACAAAGTCACAAGAAGATAGAAGCGTCCCCACCTAGGTAATCGAAAGCCTTAGCCTCCGAGGAGAAACCGAGCAAGGTTTTTGTATTAATCAACCTCTTCTTTATTCGCATGTTCCCCTGCTCGTCGAAAAGATACCGACCATCAGGCGTCACCAGTTTCGACGGCGGCAGACCATGCACAAACGCCACTATCTTCAGATAGGCGGCCATGTCCCCCTCGTCGAGGGTCCCAGCCTGCACTATAAATCGATCGGTCCCGCAGTTGAAATGCTCCGAAGTCCACAGAAAATGCACTCTCGGAAGCCACGCGACAAACCGCTGACCATCCACCACTTTCTCCCACTCGGTAAATAGAGAGTCTACCCCTTCTCTTGTGATCGGCCTCACGAGGTAGAAGCGACCTTTAAAATCCCGGACGGAGTCCATGTACGTTTTGAAGAGTGTGGTCGGCTACTTAAATGAAACCCAACCATGCCGGCCATTCACCGTTTGCCGCTATAGGTGGAAAATACGGAAAAACAAGGGCACCGTAGCGCAAGCGATACACCAGCTCGAACGCGCGGATAAAGGCCAAGGTATTAGGATGCAGCTGAGACGGAGCCAGACGCAACCAATCGAAAAAACCCAAATGAAAGTCGGAGAAGGGCAACCTGAGTCAGGCCTCTTTGAAATAAAACTCATGCATGGGGAATGTCCGCCGCCCATATCTCAAGCAGACACGGTGATGTTCCTTGGGGAGGTAAACTTGCCAGCTCTGCGGCTCTCCCTCCACCCGGTCCTCCACAGTGGTATGGGCGCCGGATGGGTCAAAGGCAAAACAAGAAGGGGTGGATAAAGGCTCCTCAACCACCCATTCCTCGATAGGGAGGACTCTCTCTCATCGAAATCTGGAACCTTGGGCTCGTTATCTTCGACCATCGTCCCCGGGACCAATGTCGACATGGACACCTAAAAAGCAGAGGATAACGGTGAATTCGATAGCCAATATCAAATCCACCCTTCCACCGCAGGTCAAGTGAAAGGGCAACGAGGGCAGTTTCGCGAACAGAAGACAAACACACTCGGGCAAGTCCCCGAGGAGCATTCCCCCACCACTTCTCCATGGGATGTTCAAACTAACCTATCGCCCCTCCCCGGGGGCTTCATCGGAAGAAGCGCCCGTCCCCGGAGCATTCATCGGAATAATCGATCCTCCCCGGCGCATTCATCTAAACAACCCTAAAAACTCCACCAAATACGGCGGGGACTCGCGTTTCTCCTTGGGGCACTCATCGTGCCACGACCACAAATCCAAAAATAAATGGAGAAGATAAAAGAAAGGAGGAAGAAAACTCACTTTATAGCGGCGGTTGACAGAATGCAAGACGGACGGCGCAACGACAATTCACGGCGGCGACAACGGACGGGGCGGAGCAACAGAGATTCGTAAGTAAAATGGCAAGGTGAAAAGTAAAAAGTGTGTAAGGACTCGCCTATTTATAACCCGGCGCAGAACTCGAAGCGACATTAGGTACTTGAGTGCCCTAGGGTAGCCGCCCTCGCACCCACTGAATGCATGACACGCGGCAGAAAGCTGACAGTCGCGTCCATTCAAATGCCTTTGCCTGCGTACCCGACGACATGGAGAGGTCTTCGCGCACACACACCTCGCCAAACACGAGCCGGTGGAGTCTCGCTTCACACGACCTTCTTCCCCGAAACAACGTTTTCAAGTCCTCACGCTCCCACCGAAGAGCTTCGACTTGGGGGGCTCCTATTCTGGCCTGGGCCCCGACCTCACCATGCGGCCCAGCCCAATGATGCACGACAAAGGCCCAATCTGGTTTAAGCAGGTTGGTTGAGCACGTGACCCCTCGACGGGCAGGGCATGCTCCCGTCGAGCAGAATAACGTGCCTCAAGACGTTCTCTGCGCGCTCCCCTCTGCAGGGATGCGCTGCCAACCACTGTCCCTCGTCGGGCAGAACAGCCCTCCGCGGGCAGAATCCCCATGCCAACGAGCGGGACAACATGTCTCCCCCACGCCCTCGTGCGCTCCCCTTCGCGGGGAGAATAACACACCTTCGGAGAACCTCACGAGCTCCCCTCCGCGGGGAGGTCAACGTGACATTTGCACGTTCTCCACGTGCTCCCCTCCGCGGGGATACGTCACCAACCGGCTGCCCACCTCCGAAAGAGCAGGTCAAACCCACTTTTCGGAGATCACGGGACAGTTGGACTAGGGTGAAGACCACGTCTTGGTCTTCACTATGCCACGTAAGCCCTAGCAGTCACCTGGGTTGGGCCTGACAATCCAGCCCAACACAAGTGACCGTTGGCCCAGCGCTGGGGTCTCTCTATAAATACCCTCTTTCACAAGAGGGTCAGGTAATTCACTTCTTACCCTTTTTTCTGTACTTGTGATCACTCTGCCCATATACTTACTTTGACATCGGAGTGCCTTGCAGGTACACCCCTTCCTCCTCCTCATCACCGGTGAACAGGAAGCACCCCAAAAGAGTGTGGCCAGCTAGTGATCCCCTTCTGATCAGGTCAGATCAGTTTTGTGACTGTTTTACCTTACCGTTTGTTTTATGTTTTTCTTATTATTAACTGTTGATTTTTTTTCCAGATCTAAGATTGATTAAGAAGTTCCATTGGAAGCTTTGAGAGTTAGCTCATAGGTATTTATGCATTTCAATTTGTTTATATTTGAGATTTTGGTGATATATGAAATATTATTTTAGATTTTTTATTGTTATATATATATATATATTGTGTTGTTGTTGTTGAAAGAAAAAAATAAAAATAATATGTTATGTATTTTTAATTAGAAAAACAGAATATTTATTAGAAACAAATTAGAAAAATAGAATATTTATTAGAAACAGAAATAATATATTAGAAACAAATTAAATATGTTATGTATTTTTAATTTTTAAAAATAGAATATTTATTATGTTAGAAAAAGTAGAATTTTTAAAAATATTTTTAGTAAACAATATTGTAAATAGAAAAAATTAAAATATATTTTTTTAAAAACATAAAGAATATTTATTATATTTAAAATGTGTTATTTTTAAATGTATTACTTTTTGAAAAAGTATTTTTATTAAAAAATAATGAATATGTATTAAATGTGTTATTTTTAGTAAATTAATTATATATATTATAGAATATTATATTATTGAATAGTTGTTATATTTTAGTAAACATAATATATATTATTTTAGAAAAACAGATTTTTAAAAATAATGAATATATATTATAATTTAATGAATATATTATACTTTAAAAATAATGAATATATATTATACTTTAAAAATAATGAATTTATATTATTTTAGTGAACATATTTTATTAGGTTGGTGTCGAAATAGAAAAAATAGATTTAAATTACATATTTTATTAAATTGATATATAATGATAGTACAAATGTGCAGTATGGAATATTTTCGTTACTATCGTAGTGGGATGTACGATAGAACGTTACCAGGCAGACGTGGACTTACGCAAAATTTTGAGGAAGGAGTTAAGGGGTTTATCACGTGGGCATTTGCACAAGAATGTTGTCGACGTGAAGGAGGAGTGGGATATCCTTGTCTTAAATGTAAATGTAGACCTATAATTAGTGACCCAGAGGAAGTAGAACGTCATTTGAAGAGGAAGGGTTTCATTAAAAATTATTGGGTTTGGACATATAATGGAGAACAACTTTCGAGTAACGTATATGCAGAGACAACTAATACACACACATCAAGCAGTCGATCACATATGGAATTTGATGAACAATTTAATCTGATCGATGAAATGGTTGGAAATGCATTTGGAGTAAATGTGACATATGATGAACCTCAGGATTTTGATGGGGAAGAGTTGCCGAATGAGGAAGCACAAAGATTTTACCAATTGTTGAAAGAAATGAATACGCTGTTGTTTGAGGGGTCGGCAGATTCAAAATTATCAATGTGTGTGAGATTATTGGCCGCAAAGTCAAATTGGAATGTTCCAGATCAGTGTTTGGAATACTTTGCAAAAATGATGTTGGATGCGACTCCTACGAAAGACAACTTGCCTACAAGTTATTATGATGCAAAGAGGTTGGTGTCGAAGTTGGGTTTAGAAGTACGAAAGATTGATTGTTGCATAAATGGATGTATGTTGTATTATGACAATGAGTTTGGTATTAATGATGAGGCGCTGGAGGAATGTAAGTTCTGTAAGTGTCCGAGATATCAAGTTCGTAGTAAAGTCATTAACCGTAAACAAAAATGTGTAGCAGTGAAGTCCATGTTTTATTTGCCGATAATACCAAGGTTAAAAAGATTGTTTGCTTCAATGCATAATGCAAGTCAAATGACATGGCATCATACAAACAAAACATCTTTAGGCATTATGCGGCATCCATCTGACGGTGAGGCACGAAAAAATTTTGATAGGGTACATTCTGATTTTGCTGCAGAACCTAGAAATGTCAGGCTCAGACTATGCTCTGATGGTTTTACTCCAAACGTCCAAGCATCTGCAATTGCATATTCTTGTTGGCCAGTTATCGTAACCCCTTACAACCTCCCTCCAGAGATGTGCATGACAAAACCATACATGTTTTTGACTTGCCTCATTCCAGGACCGTCAAGTCCTAAATCCGGAATCGACGTTTATTTGCAACCTTTAATAGATGATTTGAAGAGGTTGTGGATTGGAGAATGGACATATGATATATCTCGCAAACAAAACTTTACTTTGCGAGCTGCCTTGATGTGGACTATTAATGACTTTCCCGCTTATGGAATGTTATCTGGTTGGGGTATGCATGGCAAAATGGGATGTCCACATTGCATGGAATTTACAAACGCTTTGACTTTGGAATTTGGAGGGAAAAGTTCGTGGTTTGACTGTCACCGTAGATTCCTACCACGACACCATGTATTTATAAGAAACAAGACTGATTTCAAAAAATATGTACGAGTAAAAGATTTGCCTCCTCCGCGATTGTCACCAGAGGAAATATGGAATTGAGTTTCTGAACTGCCAAAATTTACAGATTATGGTGAAGCATGCAGAATTGAAGGATATGGGGTCAAACACAATTGGACAAAAAGAAGTATATTTTGGGACCTCCCATATTGGAAAGATAATTTATTGCGACATAATCTTGATGTTATGCATATTGGAAAGAATTTCTTCGATAATATATTTAACACAATGATAGATGGTCAAGGCAAAACAAAGGATAATGAGAAGGCTAGAAGGGATATGGAACTTTTGTGTGATAGAAAAGAGTTGGAGTTGAAGCCTCGACCTAATGGAAAATTATTAAAACCTAAGGCATGTTACAGTCTAACTTCCCAAGATGCTAAAGCGGTTTGTCGATGGTTATATGAATTGAGAATGCCGGATGGTTATGCATCAAATTTGGCAAGGTGTGCTGACACCAAAACTGGGAAGTTGCATGGAATGAAAAGTCATGATTGTCATGTTTTCATAGAACGATTGCTTCCAATTGCGTTCAGTTCACTACCCAACCATGTGCTATATCTGCTAATTGAAATAAGTCAATTTTTCAGAGATATTTGTGCATCAACATTAAGAGTCGATAGCATCATTAAGTTGGACCAAAATATTCTAGTTATTCTATGCAAGTTGGAACGAGTTTTTCCACCTGGTTTTTTCGACTCTATGGAGCATCTACCTGTGCATCTTGCATATGAAGCCTATCTTGGAGTCCCCGTTCAATACATGTGGATGTATCCCTTTGAAAGATTCATGGGTGATTCAAAGTGATCAGTGAAAAATAAAGCTAAAGTTGAAGGATCAATATGTGCACATTATTTGCATCGGGAAACATCACATTTTTGCAGTCATTATTTCAATCATTTGATGTTAACTCCAAGAATCATAAGGAATGAATTTGATGTTAACAAAAGAAGTCAATTTACCTTGTCAATCTTCGGTCTTCCCGGTCGCCCTTCTGGAAAGGAGAATGTGCATTGGCTGACCCAAAAAGAATTGCAATCTGCACACGTTCATGTTCTAATCAACTGTATTGAAGTTAGGCCATATCTTGAGTAAGTATACCCCTAACGTAACTACCTATCTGGCTTTACAAATTGAATTATTACATTCTAACTAATAATGTGTTTCTTTATAGGGCATTTAACGCCTCCTATTTTCAAAGCACCGGTGAACAAGCAACTACTGGTCACATACATGCATCTTTTCCAGCATGGTTCAAGGATCAATTGTCATGCATTGTTGCACCGGCTCAAGAAATACTTCATTTGAGAAACTTATCTAGAGGGCCTGTTCAAAGAGCAATTGAATGACACACATACTTTGTGAACGACTATAAATTTCACACCCAGGCTTGGACAGAAGGGAAAAAAAACCATAAATAGTGGTGTATTTTTTAAAGGAGTTACAGATGGTGGTGAAGACGACTTCTATGGCGTTGTTATGCATATTTATGAGTTGGCATACAATTTCTTGGACTCGGAAAATAAAGTTGTCTTGTTTTATTGTGATTGGTATGATCCATCTGCCAGGGGCACAAAAATAGATAAGAAATATAACACTATTGATATTCGAATGGACAGAAGGTACAAAGAGTATAACCCTCTCATAATGTCACATATCGTTAAACAAGTTTATTATGTTTCGTACCCTTCAATTCAGTCACGTAAACGTGGATGGTATGTTGTAATCAAAACAAAACCATTGGGTCATAACTGACGATCTAGTGGAAGATGCTGCTTACCAAGAGCATGAAATTTCTCAAATTAATGATGTGGTTGAAGTTGAAGAAATTACAAATTTGTGTGATACATTTGTCGAGGGTCATCAAATTGATGCATCTGTGTTGTTGGTAGATAATAATGTGGACGAAGAGCATGAAGAGTTGGGATCTGAGGAAATTATTGGATCAGATGATGAAAATAATATGGACGAAGAGCATGAAGAGTTTGAATAGATAGTTTTTATATGTGTTCGAACAATTTTTATTAATGTATTATTTGTTTTATATGAATGCAAATGATTTTTACGTATGTATATTGTGTTGATAATGGTCTTGATTTATTTACGTATTATTTATTTATTGATAACTCTTTCAAAATAGATACAATGCCACCCCGAACTGACAAGGGTAAGGCTAAGGAGACCCAGCCCCGTTCGAGAGCCAGAGTACGTGAGGTACCGCCCTCGCCCATGTATGCTTCTCGCCCACAGACTCAGGCAGATCTAATGTGCGTAGACACTTCACAGCCATTTACGACATTACTCTCCTCCTCCCAAACGGTTCCATCTAGGAATCCATCGTTTATTAGTCCGTTTGGGGGATCCTTCATGCATCCATCTACGTTTACGCAGCAGTCTGGGGGATCTAGTTTTCCCCATGTACCATCTACATTTACGCAGTCTGGGGGATCTAGTTCTCCTGGGGGACCTAGTTTTCTTCCTCAGCATTATTCCTTCACACAGCCTGGGGGATCTGTTTTTCCTTAGCAGTATTCCTTCACACCACAGCCTTCAGGATCTAGTTTTCCTCAGCCGACTCCCTCCACGCACCAACCAGAGGGATCTGGCTCCCGCATTCCACACCCCACAAATATACCTGCGCGTCAGCAGCAGGATGACCATACTATTCAGGAAGATGACGATGTTCATGAGGAGTAGAGAAATCCTGTTGCAGAAGAGCTTTTGGTGGTTGAAGGACGACATCTGATTAGGCCTGAGGGATCTAGGTATGTTTTTAATTTATAATATTTATTTAGCTATATATTGCCATTTTATGTTTAATACTCGTTCAAATTATTATTGTTTAGTTTTGATCTGTGTCGGCCTGCTGCAAAAGCTGTAAACTGGGTCATTCAAGTGATGTATACAAAACTCATTAAGTCTTTCGGAGAGCTCCCAGATACTGAGAAAGATATATGGTTTGATAAATTCAAGGTAAATTGTATTTTTATTATAGTTATATTGTTATTTTATAACTATTTTTTGTTATATATATCTAACATTTTATTTTACTATCATATAACTTACAGGAAAGATGTACTTGGCAAAATTTTGACGAGTTCAAAATTAAATTTTTTTTCAGAAGTAAGGTATCTAGCAGATTATCTGACATGCTCAGGAATGCTAGACAGCGTTGGGACAGAGATCAAACTCATCCTAACTGGATAGGCGAGGAAATATTTAGGGAACTTATTGAGTGGTGGAAGACAGAAGATTTTCAGAGAAGATCTGAACATGCTAAAAAGATGAGGGCATCTGAAGCAGGTGGCTGTCTTAGTATAGTTGGAAGTATCAGTATCGGCGAACATCGTCGATGAATGGTAATTATAACTATTTTTTTAAGTTTTATTTTGTATTATTATATATTTAATTAAACTTCATTATTTTAATTAGAAAAAAGATTTGGGGAGGGAGCCACGAATTAATGAGCTATTTGTGAAGACCCGAACCAAAAAATCAGAGGAGTTTATTGACGGCCGTTCCAAATCAACCTTGGTAACTTGTTTATTATAGTTGAATTCTTTTAATTTCATAATTACTGTATATAATTAAATTGTTTAAATTATATTTAATTTAATTTAATTTAATTTTTTTAATGTGTGTGTAGGAGATGTACCAGACCTTGCTTGCCCAATTTCTAACTGAAAATCATCAATATGTGTCGATTGGGAATGCACCGCTTGATCCACGTGTGAATCTTTATATTTGGAATTTAACAGTAGGTGGGAAGAGAGTCAATGGATGTTTTTTTGGTCTGGGGTCTTTGGCTAGCGATTATAGAAAAGGGGACCGAACTTTATTTCAAAGACTCGATGATGGGGAAAGAGGATCTCGTCCGACATAATTGACACCAGAAATGTTGGCAACAGTGAGACAGTTAGCTCTATCTGAGGCGAGACGAGAGGCGGAGGCACGTGAGGCGGCCTTAAAGGCCGAAATGGAGAATATGAGAAATAGACAAAATGCTGAAATAAAGGAAATGAGGAAGCGGCAATCAGACATGGAGGCACAAATGCGAAATTTTTTTGCCTCGAGATTGGATTATTCTGTCCAAGATGATGAAGATGACGAAGATGCACAATTCACCGACGAAGAATAACTTTTTTTTATTATTGTTTATATTTGTGACGTGAATATTACGTGACAACATTTTTTAATTATTTTTTATATTTGTGACGTGAATTTCATGTGACTAAATATTTATATTTTTTTAATGTATATTATTTTAATTTTTTAAATTTTATAGTTAATATTTAATATTTATTTTAATTTTATAGCTGTTTTCAGTTAATTTTTATTTTTTTATTATTAAATTTTATAGTGAAGTGCAAACAATGTCAATAATATAAAACATATTTTCGTTGTGGCATGTATATCACGTCACTAATTAGTGACGTGAGAATCACATGAGAAACAATTTAATTGGTGTCAGATGAGCGTGCAGACAAAATTGGTAAAGGTAGGTTCCCACATGAATATCACGTCACTAATTAGAGCATCTCCAACCGTGAACTCATTTTTGGATTCTTTGTGGGACCTATTAAGCCACGTCAGCTTGAAGCAATAAAACTAATTTTTCACTCCAATGGTGCAATTCCGAAGAACTCATATTGGGTCCCACA
Organism: Lathyrus sativus; assembly: GCA_963859935.3. Taxonomy (NCBI): domain Eukaryota; kingdom Viridiplantae; phylum Streptophyta; class Magnoliopsida; order Fabales; family Fabaceae; genus Lathyrus; species Lathyrus sativus. The sequence goes on from OZ012737.1 coordinate 677,732,579, forward strand.
AGTTTACTTTATATGTTAATATTTTATTCATATTAAATTTTATATCACTTAAAATAATAATTTTAATTTTTTTACAGAAAATTATTTCAATCTACTATATAGTCCAACCGATATATAGTGTTGTTTTAAGGAAAAATATTTCATTCTACTATATAAACTTAAAAAAAATTAGATTAAATTTAAAAAAATATTTCAATCTCTCCTTAGTTAATTTTAGTGTTTTAAATTAAATTTGATATAAAATAAAAAAAATTAAAATTAAAAATTAAAATAAATAAAAATAAAATAAATAAAATTCAAATTAAACTTATAATTTAAACTTATAATTAAAATATAGTTTTCATATTATAAAATCAATATTTTAATATTGTAATTATAATTTTCATATGATAATTAAAATGATAAATAAAATTTTATATTAAATTATAATTTTTATATTATAAAATTAATATTTTAATATAAGAACAGTTGAAGAACCGTTGTTTAATTAAGCACCGTTCAACAACATGGCAATCTTGGAAACAACAAATATGAGTGCCATGTTGGCAAACCCACTCTAAGAACTCCCATTGGAGTTGGTCTTAGTGACTTGGTTTTCACGTGGGAACTTTTTCTCTTATTTTTGTTATTTGCGACGTGTGATCTATGTCACAACTTTGTGACCTGTTTTCCACGTGGGAAAATGTTCCCACCATTGCATTTTCGGCGTGTTTTACCCACGTTACAAAAGTTGATCAGTGAAGTGATTTTTGGGTTAGTGATGTGAAAATCACTTGGGAAAATGCAATGTTTCTTGTAGTGTAAGGGGAACTCTACTAAGTTCGAATATAAATATAGATAAGATATATGTTTATGGATTTGTACATACTTGTATTACTCTTGGAAAGGTTCATGTTACTCTTGGTCGAGCTCATGCTACTTGGGCAAGCTTGTGTCCCTTTTGGGCAAGTTCGTGCTACTTGGACAAGCTTATGATACTCTTGAGTGGACTTGTGCTATTTGGGCGAGCTCGTGCAACTTGAGAGAGCTTGTGTTATTCTTAGACGAGTTTGTGCTACTTGGATGAATTCTTAGTACTTAGCATATCAGCTCGTGCTATTTCACTACAAGAAAACTTGAATTTTGCCTAGTGAATTAGTGATGTGGTAAACACGTGGGAAAAAACAGAGGTTGTGACGTTAAACCACGTCACTGTAATATTTAATTAATATCCCTTTCAAACTTAAAATCTGTAACGTTGATGGTTGTGTTTTAGGAGGAGGGAAATTTGAATTATTCAGAAATTTAGCTGTGTCGTGGTAACCACATGAGAATAAAAAATTCAAAAATGTTTTTATATTTGCGACGTGGAAAACAAGTCACAAACTACCCACGTGGTAACCGCGTCGCAAGTTTGGAAATATTAAAGTTGGTCAGCTTTTACTTTTACAGTTGAGACACATTAATGATGAATTTGACTTTTCCAGTATTCTCACGTGACTCCCACGTCGCAAATGGGACACATTAATGAATTAATTTTTTTTTGTATCGTTGCTTGTCAATTAATATTAGAACGTTACAAAATTAAATGCTGGGAAAGTTCCGACGTGCATCTCACGTGACAACTTTCCCATGTTAATTTCACGTCGCAAACTTTCAACTTTATTGTGTGTTCCGACGTGGTATTTACGTTGGTACTTTCCCACGTGTCTACCACGTCGCAAATGGGACTATATATATTGGATCTCCGAACTCCTTTCACGCATTTCTCTTTTCCTTTCTTCTTCATTTTTCCTTCCTTCTTCCTTCATCCTCCTTCTTTGCTTTTGTGTTTTGCCGCCTTCAATGCTTCACAACATTTTCAGGTAAATGTTACATTCTTAGATTTTACATTCTTCCTTCTTTCTCCTCCCTTTTACATTTTATTTTAATTTTTTCTTATTATTAATTTTTAATTTTTTTTCCAGATTTGAAAGATTCAAGAAGATTTGGAAGATTAAGTTTTAGTAATTTGCTCCATTGAGGTATTTATATAATTAAAATTATTTAATTTTCAAATTTATAGGTATATGAAATGTTTGGTTGTTGTTGTATAAAATTAAAATTTATTGATTATATATGAAAAACATAATATATGTTATATTTTAAATGTGAGTAATATTGATTATATATGAATAGTATTGTATATAAAATATTTGGTTGTTGTTGTATTTAAATATGTTATTTTTATTAAAACAGAATATATATTATATTTTAGTTATTGATTATATATGAAAAACAAATTATATATTACATTTTAGAATATGTATTATACTTTTAAAAACAGAATATATATTATATTAAAAAAATAGAATTTTTAAAAATATTTTTAGTAAACAAAATTGTAAATAGAAAAAATTAAAAAATATTTTTTTAAAAAACATAAAGTTATGTAGGTTAGAAAACAAAATTTTAAATATTTTTAGAATAAGTATTTTGTAAATAGAAGTATTTTTATTAAAAAATAATGAATATGTATTATATTTTAAATGTGTTATTTTTAGTAAACAAATTATATATCATATTTTAGAATATTATATTGTAGAATATGGATTATATTTTAGTAAATATAATATATATTATTTTAGAAAAAACAGACTTTTAAAAGTAATGAATTTGTATTATATTATATTTTAAATGTGTTATTTTTAGTAAAAAAATTATATATTATATTTTAGAATATGTATTATATTTTAGTAAACATAATATATATATTATATTAGAAAAAATATAATTTTTAAAAATATTTAAATTTATTTTTATTAGGTTAAAAATATTTATTTTAGTAAAAATATTTAAATATATATTATATTAATAATTATTTTAGTAAAATTTAATTAAAAATCATTTTAATTTTTTATTTTATTATTTATTAATTTATTGTATTCATTAATATTTTTTATTATTATTAAATTATACAGTGAAATGAAAACAATGTCACTAATATAAAACAGATTTTTAGTTGTGGCATGGAAACCACGTCACTAATTAGTGACATGAGAATCACATAGGAGCATTTTCACCGAATTTCACGTGACTTTTAAAAGTAATGAATTTGTATTATATTTTAAATGTGTTATTTTTAGTAAACATAATATATATATTATATTAGAAAATATATAATTTTTAAAAATATTTAAATTTATTTTTATTAGGTTAAAAATATTTATTTTAGTAAAAATATTTAAATATATATTATATTAATAATTATTTTAGTAAAATTTAATTAAAAATTATTTTAATTTTTTATTTTATTATTTATTAATTTATTGTATTCATTAATATTTTTTTATTATTATTAAATTATACCGTGAAATGAAAACAAAGTCACTAATATAAAACATATTTTTAGTTGTGGCATGGAAACCACGTCACTTAATTAGTGACGTGAATTTCACGTGGAAACATTTTCTATTATTTTGGTGGTTTGCGACGTGAATCCTGTGTCACAAATTAGTGACGTAATATTCACGTGGAAAAATATTCCCACCATTGCTTTTCCGACGTGCTTTATCCACGTCGTAAATTTTGCTTAGTGAAGTGTTTTTTTGCCTTAGTGACGTGAAAAACATGTGGAAAAACGCAATATTTCTTGTATGTTTGGACAAACTTATGGTATTTAGATGAACTTATATTATTTGCACGAGCTCATACTACTTTGAACGAGCTTATGATACTTAAGAGCTCATGCCACATTATTTTTTCTCATTAAATTCGAACAAGTTCGGGTGGAGTTGGAAGGGGTCAAATTTTGTTTCCATGCATAATCAAAATCGGAACGCCCTCTCTTTTTTTTCTTTTCTAAATTTAATATTTATATTCGAAAAGTTGCTTTTTAATTGAGTAAAACCACGGCGTAATTTTTGATGTTTTATTCAAATAAAAAATTTCTATCAAATCATTTTAAATTTTTTCAAAAAAGAAAAAAATTGAAATAAATAAACCAAATACACTCTTAGTTTGGGAGAAGTCAAAAATTATATTTAAAGTATGAGCTTTTTAGGATTATAATCAATTCTTTAAATATAATCTATGATATTATATCATTTAAAAAATTAAAAATATAATAATAATAATAATAATAACAATAATAATAATAATAATAATAATAATAATAATAATAATAATAATAATAATAATAATAACTGATCATTTATCATTCTATTAAATTATAATTTTTTTATTTATATAAAAAACACTAATTGGCCTAAATATTTGGTAAGAATGATAGATTATAGATGATAGTAAAATTAGGGAAGCCACAATAAGATGGCCTAACTTGGTTGACATAAGTTGTTAATTTTATTAAGTTTGTATTAGTTGGCAGAAAGGACAATATATCCCACAAGTTATATCCTTCATTGTGCATAAGTCAGTAATCTATTATTAATCATTAATGAAAAATCACTATTTTTAGCAATTTCTCCTACTTATTCCCCCATCCAATTGCTTCCCCCATTTGTAGCAATAGTTATGTCTACAAATTGTGCATCAATTTGATGTTAAATATTGTTAAGAATCTTAAATTTGATGAGATACAACGAGACAGGTCCATTTAAAATAGGATTCGAACTTGATACCTTAAAACAAATACAATCTCAGAATCAAAATCTTCGCCACTAGACCAACCCCAAAATTATCATGTGATCTTATTGTTTTCCATCATATTATGAAAATCAATTATGGTATAGTTCATCCGGTGGAGCATACCTTATCTCCACGAAACAAATATATATGATGTGGGAAGTTATATGGTTTGGAAAAGATACATTTAAAGCTGGATTGCACCCAATTTATTGGATAATTAAAGCTGGATTGCACCCAATAGAAATGATTAAATTGTTAGGGTTTAACAAAAAGGAATGAGAAAGAGAATAGAAAGATATAGTTAGAAAAGAGAAAGAAAGAAGCTAGAGAGAAGGAAGGATGGAGAAGAAGAACCAAGAGAGAGGGCTCAAGAATCATCCAAAAACCAAGGTAAGGGTGAGTTTTTATATGATTATTGGGATTGTATGATGGGTAGTATCATATTTAGGATAAAAAAACCCTAATTCCCATGGTTTAAAATATATGATTACATGATATATAATGATATGATCCTTAAATATATGTTGTAGACTGTTATAATTGTCATATAATGGTAGGATTTCGAATTCTGAAACTGGGGCTTTTTACAAAATTGAAATCGGAGGTCCAGAAGGCCTCCAACGGTGGAAAACGCAAAAGATTCTGCATTCTGCGTTGTTTGCGTCGACGCGGAAAATTGTGATTGTATTGTAAAATGTGTTGTATACCATTGAAAATGGACTGTATGTGAATGATTGATAAAAATGTGCAAGTATGTGTGATTGTGTGATAATTCAAGTGTGATGAATTATTGAAGATATGTATGAATGTTAAGATTAGGGAATGATCTTAAATGCATATGATTATGAACTTGAACATGCATCATTTGTATCAAGAGGCAATGCTTGTTAGTTTCGTGGGAGCTAGTGACTTGTCCCAAACCTAGAGCAGAGTTTGAAAGCTTAGGGAATGGACTTTTTATGTGTTATTGGTCTAGGGAACGGACCCGGTTTAAATGTAAAAACCAAAAAATAATAACAAGTGTTGGTACCACGTGGCATGAGTTGCATTGAGTCTTATTGTGTATGTGTTTGTGCTATGAGATTATGTGTATCTATGTGAATAGTTGAAATTGGTGAAATTGTGGATTGTGTGTATATACTTGTGAATGACATGGTTACTTGAGTGATACTTTGTTGATGAAACTTTTGAAGTGTGAGAATAATTGTGATTATGCTTGTATGTCTTAAATTATATATTATCTTATAATTTCAATAATTATATGAATTCTCACCCTTCTGTTGGAATGATGTTTTATACGACATCGCTCAGGTACCAAGGAGTAGAGTTGCTTCTAGCGCGAGGTAGCTATTGGAGTAGTTTGATTTGTGTCTTTATTTATTTTTGGTCGAGTCATGTTCTGATTATGTAACACTGGGGAATGTTTCGAGTTCATGTTTTGAGAGATACTTTATGTACTCTACTTCATTCTCTTATTGTTATTTTGAATTATATGAAGTATTGACTTTTAAGCCTAAGTATTGATTATGAATGAGATGAACATGAGACTTGTCGCTACTGCGAAAATCGAGGCCGGCAATGACAGAAGAGTCACCACCGTGCGTTATTTATCCCAAGAGAAGGAAAGGAAATGCTCAGAGAAAACCTGACGAAAAGAAGGATAAGATCGGTCATCGTAACCAAGTCTCGGGTTCGGGAGTCGGTTACGCAAGGGGAAGGTATTAGCACCCCTTACGTCCGTCGTACTCGATGGGATCCACGCTCGTTGTCTATCTAAAAGGGTGATTGAAACTATCTAACTACAGGCTTGAGAACAAAATAAAAGAAATGACTCGGCAAAGCAACGACGCTTTGTGCCTACACATCTCATCTAAAGTGAGAAGTCAGAGTCAACGTAGTTCGACTAACTACGGGTGAAAGGGGGGAGGTTGCTCGCCAAGACATCGCGTCTTGTGCCTACGTACTTTCATCTGGTATGAAAGATCAGAGCAAACGTAGTTCGGGCTAAAAGGGGAACATAGGTTTGTTCAACTTGTTTTTTAGGCCCGAGTAGGGTTAACAAGTAGTTCTAGCAGTTGGTGTATGCAGCTCGAGCATGAGAGACTTAGGCGTTACCATTTGCGATAGAACTAAGAGTTAACAACACTATTTTTTCTGTAAAGATTTTCCTGGTTAAAGGCCCCGAAGGGAAAAAATGGTTTGAATGATTTGTTTTTGTGTTTTTTAGAGGAGAGGTGTTTTTTTGAACGGTTTGCAATTCATATCGCACTAGAGACTATGACTTAGGATTAAATGTGTCGCATATCACCCAAAGGGTGCTATACTAAACAATCAAGCCATTGAAAGAAAACCCTTCAATAACCATTTCCCAAGTAGCTTAAGGCTCGTAACGTACACTATTCATTAACCTTTATTAGGTGTTTTATGATTGTTTTGAGATGAGAAGAGAAAGACTCAAGCTAAGGGGAAACTGGACCCTAAAGTTACCATGCACAATACTCCTAAAGTTGGGATGAAAGGGAATGGAACTATCCTAATGTTATCATGCAAAGGATTGAACATCTAATGTCTCTCCTACTCCCATCCTAAATGGAGGGACTAGGAATCCTAAGGGGATCATGGCACAAGGCCAAGTAAACACCACATAACTCAACCACAGATGAAACGGGGAAGAAATAAAATGAAATTGATGAATTCAAAATAAAATGATAAAATAAAAATGGAAAATAAAAATGGAAAATAAAATGAAATAATAAGATAATAGCATAAAAGAAAAGATGGGGAATAAAAAAAATAACACCATAAAATGAAAGAAAGGATTTCTTTTTGGGATTTTATAAAATTTAAAACTATTTTTAAAACAAATTAAAGAGAAAAGAAATAAAATAAAGGAAATAAAATAAACATGCTAAAATAATAAAATATTATTTTTGGGTTTTTATATAATATTTAAAAAAAACTAACAAGAGAAAATAAATAGAATAAATATAAAAGAAAATAAAACAAGCAAGTGGCTAAAAAAAAGGAATGCCTCCCTAGGAGTTGAATCCAAGACCAAGGGGTTCCAGACTAAATACTAAACCAACCCAACCATCCATCAACGTGTGAAAAACAAAGGACAAGGGAGAACAAAAGATAAAATATGGGAAAAACATGAAAATAAACAAAATTCGTCCCCGCTAGGGATCGAACAGGTGACATGGTAGTGAAAGACATGGTAATTAACCACTGGGGTGGCGATACATTCGTGTATCAAACCACCCCAATAACATATAAGCCAATACGCGCGCATCTGGCTGGGCAAGGCAAGGTTCAAGGCAAAAAAAAGTTAACATGCGTTTTGATTGTAACTCAATCAAATCTTAACCAATTTTGATGAAATAACAACCTATCTCACTCAATTTTTCGTGAGGAATACAATGGTGCCAACCAAACTTTGAAATAATGCTCACAGATTAAAACACGATGGCTCACACATATGTGGATTTTGAAATGCATTTTCAAAATTTGAGGTCAATGCAAGCAAGTTTGTATCAGTTTGAAGGTATGTGCACATTCAAAATATATAATAGACATGGTCTGGACAGAAGAATTCATTCACAAGGCACTGGATTTGAGAATGGCATATCAATTGCAAAATTGTACATGGATTGAACACTTAAGAGCTTGATCAAACAAACAGTCAAAGAAAATGATAAGCACTAGGCTACAGAGTTAGTTGATGCCAACAGAAACAGAAACATGATCTTTGTGGTGTGTGTCCAACAATGGTTCAAGATAGTCATTTACTAATGATTCACATTGAACTACACAAGACAAAACATATACCAAAACATATCTAAGACATCCAGTACATACAAAAAAAATGATCAAAGTAATATGTATATACAAAACCAATGGACAGATGCACAACAAGAGTACAGTAGGTCCATTAATTGACAATGAATATGTTCTAATAAAACCAACAGTGACAGCCCAAGACTTTAATCACCAAGACAACCTTGCAAACCTTAAAGCAGTAATCTGGTCGCTCATCCCTGCCCCAAACCAACACTCTCAAATGGCATCCAGCAATAAGTACCAAACTAATCTCAGTTGGCCAACACACAAAACAAACTCAAGAATCCCAACTGTACAACAAAATGTCAAACATACCAACACAAAATTCTCACTAACCTATCCACCAATTCCAACAGCAGACCTGTGGCTAACAGACTTAGTATGCTAGCAAGGATCAAAACTCAAACCCTCATGAATTAACAACAGCAACTCACTCTCAAGTGCACTAGCAGCGATCAAACCACAATATCTCAAATACTAACAGGCTTCAAAGGTTAGCAGCCACGATCCTCATGGCACAAACCTGGTGACAAACTCACTTCAAACCAGCACTCCTAGATGGCAATCAAAACAAGATCCTATATAAACTCTGCTCAGACATTGATAACATAAAGACCACTTGAACATGTCAAAATCTAATTCAAAACAAACAATTGAAAAACAACTATCTAATGCCACAACTTAAGGGCGCATGACCAATGCTAAATAAAACAAGGCTCTAATATTAACATGTCAAGGCTGAGTGAATGCAAGCCAATGCATAAAGTTCCACTTCTAGGTATTCAACCAATTCCAAAAAGTTTCCAACTCTTCATAAACTTGGATGGCAAGCTACACATTAAAGCAACTATGGCCATGAAATTTAAGTTCACAAACTACTGATGAACTCAAACAGGTTTTTGAACCCAAACATGCCTGGTCACACCTCTACCTCAGATGAACATCAACAGAAAGAAATCAACACAAAACAAACTGCCCTCAAAGATCTAAATTAGAACTGAGGCACTCCACAGTCTTAGGCACTCTCAAGATAAATCTACCAAACCTCCTACACTGTCTAAAACTTGCCTTCACTGATTGGTAAAACCCTGATGCACATGACAGACCCACCCAGTGTAGGAAATTGACTGCTAAAGTCAATCTATCAGCACATGAAAAGCACATGATAACTACAAACTGCTCTAATCACAGTCATCAACCAAAACTTGGCTCTTCCCAACAGACTGCTTGGACTCCAAAACACACTTAAACTCTCATAGCCTAATTTCAAATCTCCAAGGGCAAGCATAAGTGGAATCAAGGCAAAAAATCCTTACAAGCGGTGAATTAAAGACAACAAGGTATGCACTAGGTCAAAACTGTACTGACAGGCCTCTCCTTGACTATCTAAGGCTTGCTTCCAAAGATAAGCCAATCCTAATGTACCACATGTCCATAACTTAATGACAATAATTCATCCCCCTATCTCATGACAGTGCTACCAGTACCAAACACCCACCTCACACACTAATCGAACAGACCACATGAATGCAAAGCTAATGACCTCAAGACAGTCACCAACCTGCTATCTCTTTATCAAAACTCACATTAGCTCAACAACTATTAGATGAGAGCTCTCCAAAAAATACAACCAACCTTGGCATAAGCAAAAAAACCTAAACAGTTGTTAAAGAAAAAGCAAATTCAAGCCTCAAAAGCCAATCCTGACAAACTGTGAATCCCAACATAACAGTGCCTTTATCCAATAATCATTAGACCAAATCTTATCCACAAATGCAGGTTCAAAAACTTATGACAGTGAGCAGGCAAACAAACTTGATGCAACCAAGCAATCTCAAGCTGAAACAACCCTGAGACACTCTAACAGCATTCTCTCTAACACTCTAATGACAACAACATAAACAAATCACTAAATCCATTCAGACACAAGGCTAAGTTCCACAGATGAAAGTGACAACTTGATTTGTGCAAAGCTATACAATCACCACTAATGCTTTATGATAGTTCATTAAACAAGCCAAGAAGAGCAGAAACAGACCCCACAGTACCAAAACACCAAAGTCTAATAGAAGCTATCTCAACAACATTCTCTAAACAAAGAAAACCCAAACAGTCCAATATACACTATGCAAGTCAAATAGTTCTAACTAGGAGCAAAGTTAAAGTTTACCAGCCAAACCTGACAATGTTCAACATCAAGCCATAAAACCTAGAAATCTTATACTGCCAGTTCTTTCTTTTCGAAAAAAAAAGTTTGTGTGACCAATCCAACATAACAATGCTTAAGGCATAGACTCATCAAGTGCTCAACCTCATATTTTCATGAAAGCAATAATCACACACACCAACCTAATGGCACCTTAACAGCATGCACACATATTTGACAGCAGAGTTGCATTTTTTACATAACAATCTTTGAACCATTTAACAAACCAATAAAACATAAACATGATGCATAACAGTGAGGAGGTTTGGAACTACATACCTCTTGTAGACTTCCCAAAAGCAAGCTAGCTGCAAGAGCAAAGTATCCTCCCCTCCTTTGAGCAAGCCTTGAATGTTCTTCCCTTTGAAACCACATGTGGTTTTTTTGTGATTTGGTGCTTTTTCACTTACAAGAAAGGAAAGATAGATTGAGAGTTATTTCTTGCTTCTATTTTTTGATAGTTCTCTCTCTCGTTTCTATTAACTCTCCTTCTCTTTAAAACCATTCTGAGGTTCTCTCTATTGATAGGTCCCTCTCTTACTGTCAAATGTTAACCAGCCTTTTTCATTGTTTGTGACAGGTTTTGGTCAAAGCTGCATAGGTTGATGCAACTCAAGAATTGTGTCCAGTCACTCTTTTAAACAAGATGCACATAGGTTTTGCTTTATGCAGGGATTTGCAATCTATTTCAGTGTATGCCCTTTTGTGAAGGGTGGCTGTAGTTTTCTGAGCTAGGAGCTTTACACCTTTTTAGTGGAAATAACAAGATTCAAGATGGGTAATTTGTTTTGGAGTCTTGTAGACAGTGGCAGAGCAGGGTTTATGAAATTGGTTTCTTAGTCTGCAGAGCTTTGGATGTTTGTATTTTGGAAATTTGGTGGAAAGATTATGAGATGGTAAATTGATGTAGGTGTGGTCAGCAGAGCAATTTTGGAGTTTTGTGAGGTTTTGTTATTGTCTTGATATGCTCAGGTTGTAGGTTTTGTTTGGGTGCACAGGTGATGTTGTGAGAAGTCTTTGTTGCTTCCTGAGGTTTGGCCGCAGCAAGCATGGTACCAACAGGGCCCATTCTTTCCTTTTGTGTGCAACAAAAGGGTCAACATTTCCTTGACATTATTTTGCAGCAGGTTTAGTCTTGCTTTTGGGATTGTAGTGTTTTTTTTCTTTGGAATATGAAGTTATGCTTCAATGACCCATAACCCCCATGGTTTGAGTTTGATCCGTGTGGATTAAATCTTTTGGCTATTTGCATTTTATTTTCATTCCTTGATACTTAACATTCTTTCTCCAAAACTTTTCACATGCGCGCTAGCTGAGTTGGTGGAGTTTTTTACTTGTCACCCAAAGGTTGTGGGTTCAACACTTACCATGTGCATTCCTAATTTTTTATCAATTTTTTTTTTGGCTTTATTCACAAACTTTAAAACTTGCCAAATTCCTCTTGTTGCACACTCTTGATACCCTGTAAAAAATGCGAAACGCTATGCAATGCAATATGCTAGAACAAATGAAATGAAACATAACCAAGTAAAGAAAAGGTTGGTCAAATTTTGGGATGCAACAGCTGCCCCTATTCAAGTGTCTTGGACCTTAAGGGATGAAAAGCGAACAACTTTCAAACATTCGAGGTAAAAGACGGTTGAATACCAAACAACCCAGAAATTTGACAACCGTAGAATGAAACAGTAACCGAATGAACTTGTTCACTGGAATAAAATCCCTAGAAATAACTGTATCCGATGGTTGCAGGGACGATGAGCTAACTCATAACCAAAATAGGAAACATCGACATCATGTCGGTATGAACGTCTGACCTCGCCGTCAGTCATTAACATCAAATTGGTAAAAGCATCTGACAACATCATCAGGCCTCGACATCAAGTCGGTAAAAAGATCTAACCTCGCTGTCAATCCTCGATATTCAATCGGTAAAAGCATCTAACTTCATAGTCAGGCCTCGACATTAAGTCGGTAAAATAGCTAACATCGCCGTTAGACTTCTGTTAAATACAAACAGACATCGAATCCAAAGATACGATCCTCTGACATCGCTATCAAAAATAAACATCCAACATCGCCGCTGAAAAACCAAATCACTTGACATTGCCGTCAGAAACAAACATCCAACATCGCCGTTGAAAAACCAAATCACTTGACATCACCATCAAAACCATCCAAAATCGCCGTTGGTAAAATAGAAATTACCTAACATCGCCGTTGGTAAAGCAAAAATTACCTGACATCGCCGTCAGAAAAAACCTCCAACATCGCCGTTGGAAAAACAGCAATATCTGACATCGCCGTCAGAAACAAACCTCCAACATCGCCGCTGGTAAAACACAAATTACCTGACATCGCCGTCAGAAACAAACCTCCAACATCGCCGCTGGAAAAATAGAAATATCTGACATCGCCCTCAGAAACAACCCTCCAACATCGCCGCTAGAAAACCAAAGATATCTGACATCGCCGCCAAAAAAACACAAACTTAGTAAGAGAGCTCTGACATCACCGTCATCAACCATAATTCCGACAAACATATGGCATCGCCGCCAGCTAACTGTAATTCCGAGAAACACCTGACATCGCCGTCAAGTACTGTGGGGATAAAGAACTCTGACATCGCCGCCAGACAACCATGGTGCTAATAAACCTCTAGCATCACCGCCAGACCTACATGAATCTGATAAGCATCCAACATTGCCGTTAGATAACCATATTCCTCATAAACTTCTGACATCACCGCCAGACCTTTGCTAAATAAAAGCGAGCATCAAAATCCATATGAACGCTGTCCAAGCTACTCATGCAGTTACCGCTGTGATGACTACTGCATCTCCACATGTGACCGCTGTTCCTTATATTCTGGATGAGCCAATTTTGCAAGGGTCGCCGACCGAAACTGTGGGTTTGGAAGAAAGGATGGATGGTTTTCAGGACCAGTTTTCTGAGATGCAAAAGGAGTTGAAGGCCCTTCATGGGAAGGATTTGTTTGGAAATAGAGCTTCTGAGTTGTGCTTGGTCCCAAATGTCAAGGTCCCGCCGAAGTTTAAGGTCCCTGATTTTGAGAAATACAAAGGGAATACCTGCCCTCAGAGTCATCTTATTATGTATGCCAGGAAGATGTCTGCCCAAACTGATAATGATCAACTGCTCATTCACTATTTCCAAGATAGTCTGACAGGCGTTGCGCTCAAGTGGTACATGGGGTTAGATAGTGCGAAGATTCGAACTTTCAATGATCTAGGAGGAGCCTTTGTCAAGCAGTATAAGTATAATATGGATATGGCACCTGACCGTGATCAATTGAGGGCTATGACACAGAAAGATAAGGATAATATTAAGGAACATGCCCAACGTTGGCGCGAGTAGGCCGCGCAAGTCACACCATCGTTAGAAGAAAAAGAGATGACCGGGATTTTCCTGAAGACCATTGGTCCTTTCTTTTATGAGAAGATGGTAGCAAGTGCACCCAGTGACTTTACTGAAATGGTTAATATGGGAATGCGTTTAGAAGAAGGTATTCGTGAAGGAAGATTGGCTAAAGAAGAGAGTGCTCCTAGTAAATCTAAGAAGTATGGGAGCAGTTTTGTGAAGAAAAAAGAGCAGAGTGTAAACGCCGTTCAAAAGGGACAATTCAAAAAGAGGTACTCGTCATCACACCAAGTTGCAGCAGTATCTCCGGTGTTTAATGCTCCAACTTATCAACTACACTCTCCGCAACCGAGCCAGCAACCTCAGTCCCCCAATGCTCAACAGCCACAACCTCAGCAAAATCCGCAGTATCCTCAGCAGAATCGGCCATTCAACAATCAGGGTCGTGTGTATAGAAAGATAAATTTTGACCCAATTCCTATGAAATATGCTGATTTGTTTCCAGCTCTGATTCAGAAGGGCCATATTCAGACAAAAGCTCTACCTATGGTTCCCGCAAATCCTCCTCCTTCTTACAAAGCTGACAAGTCTTGTCCCTACCATCAGGGTGCTCCAGGTCACGATATTGAAAGTTGTTTTGGTATGAAAACAGATGTCCAGAGGCTCATTAAGTGCAGAATTTTGTCCTTCAAGGATTCCGACCCTAATGTGCAGGTTAATCCGTTACCCCCGCATGGTTCACCCTCTGTCAACATGATTCAAGACTATTTGACAGATGATGGTCAGAAAGTTTCAGTTGAAAAGGCCGAAGAGGTTTGTGTTATAGTGTCTCACTTTAAGAAAGTGGAGCGTATCGAAATCATGTATAATAGCAGAAAGCCGGCTGTTACCCCTTTGGTAATCAACGTGCCTGGACCCGTCCCTTACGCTTCTAGTAAGGCTATCCCTTACAGATACAACGCCACAATGTTGGAGAATGGAAAGGAAGTGCCTTTTCCCACTGTACCTTCAGTAGTTAACATTGCAGATGTCAGTAGAGTAACAAGGAGTGGTCGAGTTTACCCGACTACACCACCAAAAGAAAAGGAGGTCTCGTCCGAGCAACCAGGGTCAAAGGATCTAATTGTGGGGCAATCTGGTGGATCCAATTTGTCCAATTCAGATGAATGTCTAAAGGTGATCAAGAGAAGTGAGTATAAGGTTGTAGATCAGCTCCTGCAAACCCCGTCGAAGATTTCTGTGTTGCAATTGCTGATGAGTTCTGAGGCTCATAGGGAAGCACTCCAGAAGATATTAGAGCAAGTGTATGTTGAACAAGATGTAACTATGGAACAGTTTGATAATATCATTGGTAATATTACTTCATGTGACAATCTGGGTTTTAATGAAGACGATCTCCCAGAGGAAGGAAAGAAACATAACATGGCTTTACATATTTCTGTGAACTGTGGGAATGATTCTCTGTCCAGTGTGTTGGTTGATACTGGTTCTTCTTTGAATGTGATGCCTAGAATTACTCTATCTAAGATATCCTATCAGGGACCGCCGATGAGACCAAGCCATGTTATCGTCAAAGCTTTTGATGGGTCTAGAAAGACAGTAATTGGCGAAGTGGATTTGCCGATGACTATTGGATTGCAGACTTTTATGATCATATTTCAAGTCATGGACATTCGTGCCGCCTATAGCTGTTTGTTAGGGAGGCCATGGATACATGAAGCTGGGACAGTTACTTCCACTCTGCATCAGAAGTTGAAATATGTTTTTGAGGGAAAATGGTTACAGTTTGTGGAGAAAGAGCCTTGGTGGTGAGTCACTTGTCATCATTCTCGTATGTTGAAGCTGAGGAAGAAGTTGGTACACAATTTCAAGCATTGTCTATTGTGGGCGAGGGTGTCCAGAAATCTCAGGCATCTATGTCATCATTTAAAGATGCGCAGCGAGTAGTGAACAGTGGTCATCAGACAATTTGGGGAAAGGTGTTGTCTTTGCCAGAAAACAGAAATAAGGAAGGTCTTGGTTTCACCAGCAGTTCTGCTCAACAAACTACCAAGAATCAAGGATTTCCGCTAATTAATAAAGTGTTCCGTAGTGGAGGGGTCGTCCATCATCCTCAAGTTAATGTTGTGTCAGAGGATGAGCTTGAAGGCTACATATCAGATGGTTCTGCAAGGTCCTCCATCCCTTACGAAGATTATGAGCCCTATATAAAAGATTCAGGTTATGTTTCAGATGAGTTTGACTAAACCTTTGGAGTTTATGCTGTTACCGAAGAAGGTTCAGATGAGGATGTTCCAGACTTTGTAGTCCCAGGCGTTTTGGTTAAGAACTGGAGTGTGGTTGAAGCCCCTGCTATCGTTCATACATCTAAGTAAAGCATTTGTTTTTAAAAAATTTCGCTCTGCCCAAGGCGAAACTGCATTATTAGGGCTTACTTTTAAATAATTACCTTTGCTCTGCCCAAGGCAAAGGTGACTTTGTTGGGCATGTCTCTTTGGTTTTGCTATCATCAATAAATCACTTTCATTTTCATTTGTGTGTTTTTTCTCATATTTATTTGCGATGTTGGAAAATAATAAGTAGCATCTCGCGTACACACACTTTCCACTTTACGAAAACTTATTAAAATCATATCACTTGCGCAGATTGCTACATAAATTACATCCTGGGAATAATGATCCACTGCCTTCTCCAAATTTTGAGTTTCCTGTGTACGAAGCCGAAGACGAAGAAGATGATATCCCATAAGAGATTTCCAGACTGCTTGAGAAGGAAGAGAAAGCTATCCAACCTCATCAAGAGCCAGTGGAAGTAATCAATTTGGGAACAGAAGAAATCCGTAGGGAAGTGAAAATTGGAGCTTTGCTCAAGCCTGAGGTGAAGAAACAGTTGTTTTGCTCGGAGAGTTTATTGATGTGTTTGCTTGGTCATATCAAGATATGCCTGGATTAGACACTGCTATAGTTGAACACCGTCTACCTTTGAAACCAGAGTGCCCGCCAGTAAAACAGAAGCTCAGAAGAACTCGACCCGACATGGCTCTAAAGATTAAGGAAGAAGTACAGAAACAGATTGATGCAGGTTTCCTTGTCACTGCCGAATATCCGCTCTGGTTGGCTAATATTGTGCCTGTTCTGAAGAAGGATGGTAAGGTTCGCATGTGTGTAGATTACAGGGATTTGAACAAAGCCAGTCCAAAAGATGACTTTCCGTTACCTCACATTGACATTTTGGTTGACAGTACCGCAAGATATGAGATTTTCTCCTTTACGGACGGTTTCTCAGGTTACAATCAGATTAGAATGGCTCCTGAGGACCGAGAGAAGACGTCATTCATCACACCCTGGGGCACCTTTTGTTACAAAGTTATGCCATTTGGATTAAAGGATGCAGGGGCAACATATCAGAGAGTTATGACTACTTTGTTCCATGATATGATGCACAAGGAGATCGAGGTTTATGTGGATGATATGATAGCTAAGTCGAAGACTGAGGATGATCATGTTAAACGTCTGGCTAAGCTGTTTGGTCATTTGAGGGAATACAAGCTCCATCTGAACCCCAACAAATGTACATTTGGAGTACGATCAGGGAAACTTTTGGGATTTATTATCAGTCAAAGAGGGATTGAAGTGGACCCCGACAAAGTGAAAGCTATTCGGGAAATGCCGGCTCCTACCACCAAGAAACAAGTCATAGGATTTTTGGGACGTTTGAATTACATCTCTAGGTTTATATCCAACATGACCGCTACATGTAAACCTATTTTCAAGCTTCTGAGGAAAGAACAAGGGTATGTTTGGACTGAAGATTGTCAAAAAGCTCTTGATAGTATCAAAGAGTATTTGCTTGAACCTCCTATCCTGACCCCGCCAGTTGAAGGATGACCTTTGATTATGTATTTGACTATTTTAGAAGATTCAATGGGTTGTGTACTCGGTCAACAAGATGAAACGGGAAAGCAAGATCATGTCACTTATTACCTGAGCAAGAAATTTACTGATTGTGAAACGAGATACACTATGTTAGAGAAGACTTGTTGTGCTTTGGCGTGGGCCGCCAAACGTTCGCACCAATATATGTTGAATCACACCACTTGGTTAGTTTCGAAGATGGATCCTATCAAGTATATTTTTGAGAAGCCCTCTTTGACTGGGAGAATTTCTAGATGGAAGATGTTGTTATCCGAATATGATATCGAGTACCATACTCAGAAAGCTGTTAAAGGAAGTGTTTTAGCTGATCATTTGGCTCACCAGCCTATTTTGGATTATCAACCCTCAAACGATGACTTTCCTGACGAAGATGTTATGTTCTTAAAGATGAAAGATTATGAAGAACCCGTGCATGATGAAGGACCAGAACCCGGATCTCAATGGGGTTTAGTTTTTGATGGAGCTGTCAACGCTCATGGAAAAGGGATAGGTGCTATTATTGTGACTCCTCAAGGGTCTCATATCCCGTTTACTTCCAGACTAACATTCAAGTGTACTAATAATGAGGCTGAGTACGAAGCGTGCATTATGGGTCTTGAGGAAGCAATAGATCTGAGAATTAAGAATTTGGATGTGTTTGGTGATTCTGCAGTGGTAATCAACCAAATCACTAGAGAGTGGGTAACTCGACATGATAATTTGGTCCCATACAAAGATTATGCTAGAAGAATGTTACCGTTATTTGATAGAGTCGAATTTCATCATATTCCTCGTGATGAAAATAGGATGGCAGATGCGTTGGCAACTTTGGCCTCAATGATTATGGTGAACTTTTGGAATGAGTGTCCTCGGATTGAAGTAAAATGTCTTGACATACCCGCCTACATCTTTGCCGTCGAGGAGGCTGAAGATGGCAAACCCTGTGTCATACCCCAAATTTTGACCCCTTAGATTTTCATCATCATTTTAGGAGCATATTCACATGTTTATCTAACCCTAACCCTTTCCAAGTGATCTTTGTAGAGTTACAGGAGAATCAGGGTTTTATACAGTCAAAATCGAGGTTTCGAGGGCTGACAGGTCAATGTTTTGGATTGGTTTTCTTTGATATTGTGTCTCCACATCATCAAGGGTATTCCATTGGATCAAGCATGAATCCAATTTGAGGTTGTCACCCAGGAATCAAAAGCAGTGAAATTCAGGATACCCGACTAGGGTTTTTCGAGCAGGAAAAGTCAACTGTGGTTTGATTTTTAATTTAAAAGGTGTTATAATGGTGGGATTATGGTCTATAATGTTCATATGGCTTGGTAAAGTCCATTCAAGAAGTTTCAAAGCCTCAGGAGGTCCAGAGCATCAACAGTCGACTCGGTAGCCACCAATCGATTATTCGGTTGACCGAAAAGTCAACTCTTCAACAATCAGGAATCTGACCTCAAGATGTGAATAAACAATGTTCCTAATGACATAGTGCATCTAACCATAAAATTTCATAACAATTGGATCAATGGTTGAGGAGTAATCGCAAAAGTCGGGAATTAGGGTTTCGAAAGGGGCAAGACCATAACTCCTTAACCACACATCCAAATGAAGTGGTTCAAAGCTCATTAGAAAGCTCTTGACAAATCCTAAAAAAGTCCCTAAGTGGTCCATGGTCAAAAAATGCATAGATTTGGAGTTATGATCAAATTCATTTCAAGAAGGGAAAATGACTTGGAGAAATTTCACTTTTAAGCTTGTTTTTTAGCAACTTTGAGAGGCTTTTTGGCCAAGTTCCTTTGAGAATTTGAAAGTCATGAAAACATGAATGTTTTAGAGTTATTTGAGGGCTTTCTAAAAAGTACTAGAACATCTTAATGGCATTTGTGAGCTGAGAGTTATGGATTTGGCAAGATGGTGTTTTCACACATGAGTCCCACATTGGTAATTTCTCATAAGTTCATTCTTTGGTCACTTGGACCATTTCTCAGCCTTTGAATCTTATTGTTCCTGATATTTAGATGTTTTGAAGCATTGAATTGTGAGAGTTATGCAGAGGAAGTGGAAATTTGAAGTTTGGCAACTTGGCTTGCAAGTTGTAAATGCAACTTGCATTAAAATAGTGAAAAATGAAAAAGGTGGAAAAGGAAGCTATGCACCAGCCATGTTCCTACTCTCTCTAGCCTCACTTTAGCCACTCTAAACTCATCATTTCACTTGACTTTCAGCTTACCTCCAAGCCAAGAAAACATTTTTGGAAGATTTGATCCAAAATTGCAAACCTTTCCCTCTTAGGAAGGAAACCTCCAATCTGTCCTTTCCCTCTCATTTCCCTATAAATAGAGGACATCTACACCTCATTCAACACATCAGAAATCTCCCAAAAACCAGATAAATACAAAGCTCTTGCTCTTTCCCTCCTTACTTCAAATTCACCAAAATCTCAAAATTGCCAAAACACCAAAAAATATGTCTTGACAGCCCAACCCCCTAAACTCATTTCCATACATTCAAACTCTCAAAAAACCTTCCACACAATCCACAAATATGGTATAGAAGGTGTGCAAACCATTACATCACTCAAAAACCTCATTTTGTAAAAAGTCAACTTTCATACCAAGCTACTTTGACCACAATGCATAAAATCTGCCAACTGGTTGTCTAGGCTTGTTCTTGTTGTTCTAATCACTCATACACCTCACATGCACTCTATCTCAACTGTCTAAATCATTGGAATCAAGTGGTAAAACTTAATTTTCAATCTGGCCTAAGGTTTGCATTTTGCTTCACAAGGAAGAAAACTTTAAGGTTGAGTGGTGTTTGAAGTATCTCTGGATTTCTTGGTGTTCTAACTTGTTCAATATAGTCTACAAGAGGTATGTAGTCTATGAATCTTGTGTTTTGCATCATTTTCCATGTTTTGGCATTTTTTAGAAGTATGTTGAAAAATATGAACCATAAGCATACCAATGTTCATGACAGCTGGTCTTTGATCAATATTAATGCTTATACATTTGGATATATGTTTGAAGTTTGTATGGACGAGAATATGTGCATATCTTATTGTCTTGGCTTTTTGACAGTTGATGCTTTTGATGTCTTTGCAAAATGTCATCATGATGCTATCTTTGTGAATCAAGGTATATGTGCCTAAATTGTGAGTTCTACATGAGTACTAATGCATTTGTGGTGTGTATGTATTCTCAATTTGGCTTAAAATAATTCCTACTTGAATCTCATTTACTGTCATAAAGAAAAATGCTATGCTTTCCATGAGAAACTCAAAACCTGTCTTGGATACCATGTACCCCAAGTGCTAGACTCATCTTACTTGTTTTAGGATATGAAATGTGAGTGTATGTTTTGTTTGGATGAAACCTCAAATGTCTGCCAATAAAAACAGCCCTGCTGCACCTTAAAACAACAAAAAAAACTGTTTTTTACATAGCATCCCACATACCAAAACTTGCTATGATTGAAGTGTGTTTGATTTTTAAGCTTGATCACCTCTAGTTTCATGGTTAGGAGGTGTATGTATGGTTTATATGATCTATTTCAACATGGTTTGGTTGCTCACATTCAAAATGCATTTTTTAAGCCAAGAGAGCCATCACTATACCAGTTTCTGTTTTAAAAGGAATGTGTCTAAATTTTTGGTATAGAATCATCATTTAGCATGTTTGAAAAATGTATGCATCATTGGTATACCATAAATGATACTCAGCTTGAATCTCCCAACCTGCCTCATCATATTATCCACAAACTGTTTGGCATAAGCAACCAATATGCCAAACTTTGCCCTGTAGGTTTTGTGCCTGATTCTCAAGTGTAATCATACTTAATAACATGTTTATGATGTATATGTATGAATGGTATGACCTGTTCCCATCTGGTTTTACATTTCACTTTCAAAATGCATCCTTTAAAGCCAAACATGCCATCAATGTACCAGTTCCTGTTCTGATAAGAATGTGTCTGATTTTTTGGTATAGAATCATCATCTAGCATAATTGTGATATGTGTACATCATAGGCATGACATGAAAAGGCTCATTTTGAACTTTCCATAGTGTTGTACCCCAAGTTTTGACCCCTTAGATTCTCATTATCATTTTAGAAGCATGATCTTGAATCATCTAACCCTAAATCAGTGCAATTTCATTATTGTCAAGTTACAGATGAATCAGGGTTTTCGCACCGACAAATTCAAAACAACCAAGGAATGATCAACCAATGATTTGGGCCAATTCAATCATGGAATTAAATCAAAGATAATATCAAAGTCAAATGAGAAGTCAATTTGAAGAAATCAGTTCAGAATCAAAGACAGTGCAGTCGGAAGGCCCCGATTAGGGTTTTTACTAGTGAAAAGTCAACTGTGGTTTGACTTTGATGTTGGAAGATGTTGTAATGGTGGAATTGAGGTCCATGGAGTTCATATAGCTTATTAAAGACCATTCAAGAAGTATCAAAGTCTCGGGATGTCCAGAATGTCAACAGGCAACTCAGTCGGCACTGATCGGTCGTACGGTTGACCGAAAAGTCAACTCTCCAAATTTTATGAATTGGACTTCAAGTTGTGAAACAAAGTTGTTCCTTATGTCATATTGGACTTGCATATCAATTTTCATGATCATTGGATCAAGGATGAAGGAGTAATCGAGAAATCTGGAAATTAGGGTTTTGAAAAGGGCTAAACCATAACTCCTTAACCACACATCCAATTGAGTTGGTTCAAAGCTCATTTGGAAGCTCTTGACAAGTCCTACAAAAGTACCTAAGTGGTCCATGATCAGAAAATGCATAGATTTTGAGTTATGGTCAAATTCATTTCAAGAAGAGAAAGACTTAGGAAAATTTCACTTTTTAAGCTCATTTTTAGCAACTTTGGAGGGCTTTTTGGCCAAGTTACTTTGAGAAATTGAAACTCATGAAAACATGAATGTTTTAGAGCTATGTGAGGGCTTTCTAAATTGTACTAGAACATCTCAAGAGGAGTTATGAGCAGAAAGTTACATGGGTTCAAAGTTAAGGGTTTCACACTTTAGTCCCACATTGGCCAATTTTCAAGAATGACTTATTTCACTAATTTTGCCAAATTTTCTTGATCCAATTTGTTGTACGTGATATATCAGATATGTGTAGCATGAAACAAGAGGAAATTGTGGAGAAATATCACAAAATTCAAGTGTGGAGTTCATTGCCTTGCAAGTTGGCAAGTTGTACTTCCAAGCATGAGGTGTAAAGTTAAAGGCTGTACCAGCCCCTTCCCTATGATCTATAGCCTGCTACAAACATCAAAAATCATTAAGGGACTTTGAAAAAAATGGTCTTGTAGCAGAACAAGTGGAAAACCCTTCAAGGGAGGTTTGTTTCAAAAAATCTTAAAGCTTGCTTCATGGTGAAGAAAGGTCTCTAGCAAGCACCTCAATCCATTTCTCTATAAAAGAAGGACTCATTCACCTCATTTCAAACACAATTCATTTGATAAGAATCATAGAGAAGCTCTGTTACCACAATTCCCATCTTGCACCAAATCTTCAAAATCACAAAATCCATAAAAACACCAAAAATGGTCATGAAGTGAAATCTACCCAAATTCATTTCTACCCTTTCCAATACCTCAACCATCACCCACACAACTTCTAAATAACATATAGAAGGGGTGTAATCCACCAAACCACCAAGAAACCTCAAAAATCAAAAAGTCAAACTTCTACCTATCATACTTTGACCAAAGCTACAAAAATCACCAAAACTAGTCCCAGGCACATTCTTGGCATTCTAACCACTCTAACACCTCACAAATGACATTTCTCAACTATCTAAGCTGTTAGAAACCATTGGAAACCCCTATCTCTTCATTTGGCATCATAAGTGCATTGTTGCTTAAAGTTGAAGAAAAGTTCAAAGGCAAGAAAGGGAAGTAGAGATCTCTGGTTTTCTCAACTATTCTAGCACATTCAAAAGGTTCATCAAGAGGTATGTGACTGGTTTCTATCGACTTTTGCACTAGTTCTCATGAATTGGCATTTTTGAGCATTATGTTTAATTTTGAAATATGAGCATTAGGTGCTTTTCATGACATTTTGTTGTTGTTAATTGAATGTGGTCATTATGTGTGTCTTACTGTCAAGAACAATTTTGAGATGATGATTATCATTCACATTGCCATGATTGTGGAATTTTGATTTGTCTACAATGTTTAGCCTAGGTAGAACATACTGTCAAGGAAAACCTTGGTTTTGGTATTCACTTGTTGCTTCTGTTGAAAAAAACCTCAGTTCTGATACAGTGATGATTTGAGATGTGTGTTCCAAATATTTGAACTTATTTTCTGCCAATTTCCTACCAAGATCTCTTGGCAGCAGTGTTGCTTCTTGGAGAGATTAGTGAGTCTGTTTAGGCATCATTGCAGCAAAAGACCTCTGGTTTAAAACTGTTATTTTCAAATTGATAATGCTTTATCATGCTGTGAAAACAAAAACTGCATATAACATTAAAACTGTTTTGAAGAGCATTTGAATTAGGGGCAAGCATTCAGTTTTATAATTTGTCATTTTGATTCCACTTCAACTTAGATGTTTGGTGGGGGGGGGGGGGTATTAGTTGATGCTGGTGATTTAGTAGCAGACCTTAAAACATGCTAGCTTAGACTAATTTCATGCTGGAGTTTGTTTTGGTGGGTGGTGGTGAATTAGCTGTTACACATTCATAGCAGGAGGCTATATGTAGGTTTCATGATTTGTGTGATTATTGGTTTTGTGTTGATTCAACTAGATGGTTTTTCTGTACTAGCTGGTTCTTGGCAGATTCCATTAGATTCTAGGTTGACATTAATGTGATGTGCATATGTGAATAAGAGAATCATGGCCATCAAAGTTATGAACATCATCAGCATACTGTATTTGAGTTGAAGTGTATTGGTTGTTTTTTTAGTAGTGCTGTCATGAACATACCATAACAGTTTTAGCATCATTTTTTTTTGCATAAGGCATTGCAAGCTTAATTTTGGCATCTAGACATGTTTCAATATGCATTTGGAGTGTGTTTGTATGTTTACCTTGCTCTGTTTGCACATTAAAGTCCATTTCACATTTTAGCATGAGCTTGAAAATCACACAATGCAACTCAAATACCACACTTTGCACAAACTTAATTTTCACTCAAACCACATCACATACACTTCATATTAACCATTTCTAAGATGTTGGAATGATCTTTTTTGCACTAAAACTTTCTGTCATGAACCTTACCTTTCCAAATGCACTTTCTTCATAAAATGGCACATCAACATACCAATCCTTGAATGAGTTTGTTTTTGAATAAAATGATTGATCTAGCATCTCATACTCATCAATTATAATGTGTTTGCATGGTCATATTGCATCAAAATTGTTCGAAGCAAAAAGTTCACATTCATAAGGCATTTTTCACATACAAAAAGGCACTTTTGAACACCTAAACTTCAAACAGCCAGTACCAAGCCTTAATGTTTAAATGGACTCACTCATCAACTTGCATTTGAGGTGTATGAAAGCTTGCTATGATCAAAATTGCTCTGAAACTTGAAATGCCTAAACTCATGCATGATTTCTATGTCATCTTTGCATATCACACATGACTTTTCACGACAGTTCAGTTTTGACCACAAAGATGATTTGAATTCTTTCATTACCATTTATCTGAGGTGTGTGCATAGTTGGTATGGTTTGAACATGGTTATGTGAGGCTGCATACATCAAAATGCATTTTAAACTCAAAACTACATGTGCTATCGGGTTTTGCAGTAGGAAGAGAATTTTCAAAAACTGAGACCACCATTAGATTCCTTGTCTGATTCTACCCCAAATCCATATAAAGTTTGTGAAAAAAATCTTAAGCGGTTAGGGAGATACGGTACAAAACGTAAATGCCCAGTTATGTGATTCTTGCCCAGCCATAGAACCAACTTACCCTTATAATTAATTAGGGGTGGCTTCATCAATGGATGTATAGCCACCCCAGTGGTATGACCATGCGCCCTTTCACCCCTTGTTCCTGAGTTCGACCCCTGAGGAGGGCAACTCTTTTGTACAATTTTGTGATTTTTTACCAAAACTTCAAAAATTCGTATCTCACTCGTTTTTCATCGTTTTTCGTCCGTTCTTTTTTTGTTGTGCTCGTATTAATGTGTACTCTCATGCCATGCTTTTACTTTTCATGTTTGCTCATTTCATCACTTAGTTTGTTTTTGTACAAATGTGCGTATTTTCGCGATCGTTCATGTAATTGCAGATAAATGTGTATGTGTTTCCCTTCAACATTTTTCTTGAAAATTGTTTGAATCCATGCCCATATATGATATATAACATGCTAGGATTTATTTATTAGTTGTTACCATTTTCATCTGTTGATTTTCTTTAAGTACGAACCGCTGTTGCAGTATCAGTTATTTCATCTGTTAAATGTTATCATCATGTTTCATTCTCACCATCTCTTATTATTTAATTGGTTGTAACCATGATCATGCTTTACCTTGATTATCATCTTGTCTAGCATTTTATTTTCTTTTATCCCCAAGCGACGAAACTCGTTAGTTCTCGTCCAAGTCGTCTCCCCCGTTTTCCCTCTAAAGGAAGGTCTGTCCACTTGACCCTCAATGTCATGGATAATTTATTCACCCTCTCCTAAATTTGTTAAATCATTTTCAACCTTAGAATAGAAACCCTAGACTTCACTTAAAGTCTAAAAGACCCACCCGTACTAGGAGTGTTCTTCAACTAGAACCCTAGGAAAGAGTTCGTCAACTCTGCGTAAGAATCATCGTCATGATCTCTTACTTTCCCCTTCTACAATTTAGATTAGGGAGTTTTGTCAAACTCCACACAAACATTGTCATGTTTGTTCCCCCTTTGAATCTTGATCATCATCAAGTGTTCTTTTCCCTCATGAGGTGAACTACGATTGCTCTGATTCTATCCTAGTTAGGATACGTAGGCAGAAGATGCGACGTCTTTGCGAGCAAACTTAGTGTATATAATTTTAGGTTTCAACTCTTATCTTTTCCCAATCCACAGTACATATTTCACACTTAGCAAGCAATCGAACAAAAGGTTCATGTAGAGTACTACAAATATTTAGGGTGCTAATACCTTCCTTAGATATAATTAACCCCCGATCCCCGAATCTCTTAGCGTTGTTTTACATCGCGAAAAAGGGTTTTCTTTCTTTAGACCTTTCCTTTGGATAAATTAAAGATCGGTTGTAAAAGAAATAAGGTTCAAGTTAATTAATAGCTTGACATCAAATTTTCACCGCAACAGAAATGGCGACTTCACTGGGGACATTGCTTACTTGCTTTTATTTTGAGGGTTCAACCTATTTTGTTTGACTAATTGCTATTTGTGAATACTTGTATATATATCTGTGAGCTGTTGGCTTGGGGAACTTAAAGTGGTAAGACAACACTACACCCGTGCTCGAGCGTACTTATGATAGGAAGGTGATATATTCAAGAAGGCTTATAGGGAGTAGATTCCCGACCAAGCTGACTTGAGAAAATCACCGCTCAGTGGAGGCCCTTTTGAGAGTTAGTATTGTTGATCGAGTATTCGTGAAAACAATGCTACTTTCTACATAGGTGCCCATAACACTGAAGACCTTTAGATACCTTTTTCCCCACTTTGGCCTTATTAGGATGTAGTGCGATGACTATGAGGGAGTAATTCCAAAATAGTTGATACACGATACTACACTCGGACGAGATTCTCTTGAGAATATTATTGACTACTGAGTATTCGGGAAATTGATAATATCCGAAAGATGGATCGAGGACTCTGGGAACTCTTTTTAGAACCTTGTTCTACAGCGAAGAAAAGCCCTAATACACACCTTTGGGATGGGTAGACCTCGACTCCTCTTTCATTATCCAAACCCAAAACCTTGTCTGTTTACTTATGTGAATCTGTGAATATGTGATTACCTGTGTTTGTGCATTCATGCATCCATAAACATCATGTCATAAAAGTTTTATGGAACTCAGAGTCTTTTATTTATAAAATATCAGGAACATCATGGACAATGGAAAAAAGAAAACTAAAAAGTACACTTACAAAAGCCCTAATGTGGATGAGATGGAAAGGTTGAGCACTCTGATCACAAATGTAGAAGGGTTCAAGAGCAGGTACGGGAATTTTTTGTCTCTACTAAGAATGAAGAAGAGAATAGATCTGGGACTCCTTTCCACATTACTCCAGTTCTATGACCCACTTTATCACTGCTTCACATTTCCTGACTATCAGTTAGTGCCGACACTTGAAGAGTATTCCTGTCTGATTGGGTTACCCATCCTTGATGCATCTCCTTTTCCCGTCATGGAGAAGGACCCTAAAGAGGAAGAAATTGCTAAAGCCACATGTATCGGGTTGGTAGACATTCAGAAGAACATGGTTACTAAAGGAGGGATCTTTGGGCTGACTGCAAAATTCTTGATTGGGAAAGCTCAGTATTATGCCGATCACTTGAGTATGGATGCTTTTGAGGCTATTCTAGCCTTGCTTATTTATGGGATCTTTCTGTTTCCGAGCTTTGACAACTTTGTGGATCTCAATGCCATTAAAATATTCTTGAAGAAGAATCCAGTACCTACTCTACTAGCTGATGCTTACCACTCTGTTCATCTAAGAAATCTTCACAAAGGAAGGATGATCATCTGTTGTGTTCCGTTGTTGTATAAATGGTTTGTTTCTCATCTACCCAAAGCCCATACTTTTTGGAGAAAAGGATGGTGGTCTGAAAAGATTATGGCTCTTACTCACTCCGATATTGACTGGTACAGCCGTAGTTACGATGGGATCAAAATCATTGATAGTTGTGGAAGCTTCGGGAATATACCTCTCCTTGGTACAAATGGGGGAATCAGCTATAACCCCGTGCTTGCTCGTCGACAACTTGGTTATCCGTTGAAAGACAAACCCTGCAGTGCTCACGTAGAAGGTATTTTCTTCATAGGAGTTTCAGAATTAAAAGATGAAATTCTCAAAGCATGGGGGCATATACACAGGAAAGGAAAAGAGGACTTGGGAAGACCTAACTGCATCTCTTTTGAACCTTATCTCCAATGGGTCCGAAAGAGGGCCATTCAGTTGAAAATGCCTTATCCTCCACAAAAGCCTATGGTCTTAATAGAAGAACAGCCGTTGATTTTCATGTCTGAGGAAGAGAAGCTGAAGGTTGCTCTGAGGAAGTCACAGCAGACTGAGGTATCCTGGATGTACAAATATCAGGTGGCTATGGAAGAGAACGAGGAACTCCGCAAACAACTTCAGTTGAAAGAAGAGGAAGCAGTTGCAAGCAAGAAGAGGAAGGCACAGGAAGATGCATTTTATTCCAACCATCAATCAACTCCTTGGAAGGCTATGGTAGACAAACTCATCCTTGAGAAAGCACAGGTGGAAGAAGAGCTCAGAAGAATCAAGAAGAGAGAGGACTTTCTTTTAGAGCATATTGAGTTGTAATGTTGGGGCCTTTGTAAGATGTACTAAAATCTTTTGTAATACCCCTTTGAAAAATCAATGAAATGAAAGGATATTTTGGTAAATTTGAGTTCCATAAAACTTTTGCATTTACATTTTTGTTATTTAAACATTCAAGGAAATAAAGTTTATTTTGCAGACATTGTCACAATGAACTCGGGAAAGAAAACAACCACAGGAGGTATGTTCCAAATCCCAGATCTGGGAAATCTTAGAAGACTAGCAGGGTTGGTAGAAGATTTTGAAACATTCAAAGAAAGATATGGGAATGTATTATCTCTACTTGAGATCCAAGTCGACGAAGAAATGTTATCAGCACTCGTACAGTTCTACGACACAACCTATCACTGTTTCACTTTCCCAGATTACCAACTACTCCCAACCTTGGAAGAATACTCCGCTCTGATGGGGGTGAGTGTTACTCCTAGACCGTTCTCCGGACGAGAAAGAACTCCAAATGAAGGAACCATTGCAGATCTCTTAAACCTAGAAGTGGCTGAAGTGCGTTCTTATTTAACTACCCGAGGGAACATGTACTGTTTACCAGCAATGTTCTTGTTTGAAAAAGCACAGATCTATGCAGAGGCAAAGAGGATGGAGGCATTTGAAGCCATTCTGGCTTTATTAATCTATGGGCTCTTCTTGTTCCCAACTGTCGATAACTTTGTGGAAGCAAATGCAGTCACTCTTTTTGGGCTCAGGAATCCAGTGCCCACGTTGTTAGCTGATACCTATTTCTCTATTCATCGTAGCAATCGTCGCGGAGGTGGACGAGTTGTATGTTGTGCTGCTCTCCCTTACAAGTGGTTTATTTCGCACTTGCCAAGGGTACCAATTCTTTGGGATAGGCAAAATAGACTCACCTAGACTGAAAAGCTTCTTCTGCTCAAACATACCGACATCAATTGGTATGATCCCATCTATGGGGGGATACCTATGATTCAGAGTTGCGGAGATTTCCCGAATGTTCCACTCATTAGCACCAAAGGCTGTATCAGCTACAACCCCATCTTAGCTCGCCGTCAGCTGGGATACCCGATGAAAGACGAACCAGACTTTGCCCTCTTGAGAAGTTTTTAGATTAAGGAAGGAAAGGATCGAGCTTACAAAACTCGGATTATATATGCTTGGCGCCGTATCAACACTAGAGGAATGACTGCATTGGATTACCCTGACATTACTGTTTCAGAATCTTACCTATCATGGGTAAGAGAAGCGGCAATGAAGATGTTCTATACTCGCTTTGAGCCTGACTCGCCCAAGCCTACCCTAATAGAAGAATTGAAATCTGCTCTAGCAAAAGCTGAGGAAGAAGGGAGAGAATGGAGAAGTAAGTACTTCATGGCAATGCAAGAAAAGGAAGAACTTCAAGAGTTGATAAGTGGAAAGAAGAATCAGCCTGAAGATGAAGGACCATCCAGTCGAAGAATCTAGAATCCTTGTTGTATTTTCTGTTATTTTTGTAGCAAGAAGCTTGTATTTCCATTTCCAGTTTGATGTTGTAAACTCTCCAGTTGTTATCAATGAAGATTTGTCTGTTTTTCCTATTATTGTTATAATATTTGCAAATAAAGCTTTTATTCCCTTGAATGTTTAAAATCTGCATTTTGCATGTCTGCATTTCATAAGCATTGCATATGCATGTTCCTGAGTCGTGTCTCATCCCTCTGTCTTGTCTTCAGAATCACACTGAGACCTCGCCATCGATATAACACCCGAGCCCAAGATCGCTTAAGGATGGAAGAACAGAACTTAGATGTAGACAAAATCGACATTGAACTCGGAGAGCTCCGAGGAGGCATGGGACAGATCAGGGAAGCCTTACAAGTCATTCGTGCAATGTTGGACACTCAGGCCACCGTTGTCTCTGAAATCATTGCGGATCCAATCCCGACGGCTATTACTATTGCAAATGTGCCAACCTATGGGTTACCTCCAGGCTTTGTACCTCCACCAAGAGTGACTCAGCAGACAGTTTCCCTAGGGGGAGAAGTCCCTCAGGAAATTCCTACATATACTCCAGCTGCTGTACAGATTCAGGCACACCCTGTGTTCCACAATCCTCCACCAGTATACGAAGGTCTTGAGGGGTATGAAGAGGAGAATGAGTCACATGAGAAGTTAAGGGAAAGTGTTGAAACTATAGGGAGAAATATCCGAGTGATGGAAGGAAACGATACCTTTGGCACTGACGCCAGAGAAATGTGTTTGGTATCTGGACTAGTAATACCGCCAAAGTTCAAAATCTCAAATTTCGATCAGTACTCAGGAGCTACTTGTCCACGAACTCACTTAATCATGTACTATAGAAGAATGGCTGCGCACGTTGAAGACGACAAGTTAATGATCCATTGCTTCCAAGACAGTCTAAAAGGAGCTCCAGCAAAATGGTATCTAAGTCTAGATCAGTCAAGAATCCACAGTTTTCAAGATTTGGCTGATGCATTCATGAAACATTACAAATATAATATGGATATGGTGCCTGACCGAAGGCAGTTGTTGAGCATGTCCCAGAAAAGCACAGAATCATTCAAAGAGTACGCTCTGTTGTGGAGAGAAACATCGTCCCAGGTAGAACCACCTCTAAGCGAGAAAGAACTGACAGACTGGTTTATTGACACAGTGAGACCAAAATTCTACGAGAAAATGATCAGCAGCGTGTCTTCAAGTTTTTCAGACATTGTGGCCGTGGGAGTGAGGGTAGAATTGGGAATGAAAAGTGGAAAGGTAGCCAGCAACTCCAGCAGTTCTAACAATAGCAGTATTAAGAAAGTCAGCAGTGGGTTTCACAAAAAGAAAGAAGGTGAAACAAATGCTGTAATGGGAAGAAGAAATCGTACCGTGAGACCTCCATATCAGCAATATCAGCCGCCTCAACAAAGTTTCATCCAGCCAATCCAACCTAACTATGTTCAACAGTTTCATCAACAAAGACCCGTGTACCCGGTACAATATGCCCTGCAGCAGTATGTGGCAGCTGTGACCCCAGCATTCAACCATTCCGTTTCAAACTATCAGTCAGGGCGACCAACGCCCATGTATCAGCAAAACCAGCAAGGGCATCAACGAGCGCCCAATGCTCCGCCCTTTCAACAAAATCAGCAGCAGAGGGTACCACAGCCCAGACAACAATATCAGAACCGGAGGCCGACCACAAAACCTCCACTCCCACAAATACCAATGACGTATACTGAGTTATATCCATCTTTAGTCCATCAGGGTTTGATCACGACAAGACCGCTTAATCCGGATACCACATCTCCATATTATAACCCAAATGCCCATTGTGCTTTCCATGAAGGTGCTGCCGGCCACGACTTAGAAGGTTGCTTTGCCTTAAAACATCTGGTAAGAGAGTTGATGGAGAAGAAAATCCTGTCCTTTGATGATGTACCACCTAACGTCAAAAGTAACCCACTGCCAAACCATGGAGGGGTCAATGCCATTGAAAAGTCAGATGAAGAGATAATTAATGATGTGTCAAAAATCAGAACGACATTGAAGACATTGCATGATAAGTTGACAGAAGCAGGGTTGTTGAGAAGTGTTCATAACAATTGTGAAAAATGTACTGTTAGTTCCAATGAATGTGATGTGATGCAGGAAGATATACAAAGATTGATAAATGAGGGGATGTTACAAGTATGTGGTAAGGTAAGGAAAGAAGAGGTTTCTGTAATAGAGCCAGTTTTCGACCTGTCCAGGAAAAGAGAGAAAGTTCCAGTGTTTAACAGGGGTGCAAGGCCAGTTTTCAACAGAGCTGCTATTGGTCAACCGCGACCAATCGTAGTTCAAAAACCAAGACCGTTCCATTATGACAATACAAGAGTTGTTCCATGGAGGTACGATGTGACCGTGGTGGACAAAGAAACGAGAAAGGTTGTTCAGACAGATAATCAGAAAGATGTGACCAACATTGCCGGCACTAGCAAGATGACCCGCAGCGGTCGGATCTATCAGCCGAAAGTATCAGTAGCTATTCCAAAAGAAGTTACTCCTGCTGTGGTAATCAAAGAAAAAGAAGCTCCGAGCACAGAAGAAGAAAATAATGAATTTTTTAGGATTATCCGAAGAAGTGATTACAAGGTGGTAGATCAGCTTCATCAGACGCCAGCAAAAATCTCAATCTTGTCACTTTTAATCAATTCGCCAGCTCACCGAGAGGCATTACAGAAAGTATTGAGGCAAGCGCACGTAACCAAGGATATTTCACTCGGACAGTTTGATTTAGTAGTGGCTAACATCACGGCGTGCAACACTTTAAGTTTCAGTGATGCTGAGTTACCAAAAGAAAAGCGCAATCATAACCATGCACTGCACATATCCATCAAATGTCAAGAGGATACCCTAGCCCGTGTACTGGTCGACACAGGATCCTCGTTGAATGTACTACCCGCAAGATCACTGTCCAGATTAGCCTATACTGGGACAGAGGTGAAACCAACTTCATTAATTGTAAAAGCTTTTGACGGCTCAAGAAGAACGGTCATCGGAGAAGTAGAATTGCCGATTTTGGTAGGACCCCATGAATTTAACATTGTGTTTCAGGTGATGGACATAAATCCAGCTTACAGCTGCCTATTGGGATGGCCCTGGATCCATGAAGCAGGGGCAGTAACTTCTACCCTGCACCAAAGAATGAAGTTTGTGGTAAATGATAAGCTAATAATTATTCATGGTGAGGAGGAGTTAATGGTCAGTAATCTTTCATCATTCCGGTACATTGAAGCAGAAGAGGACGCGCTAGAGACGTCATTCCAAGCACTAGAAATAGCAAACGCAATGATGATAGAGGAGATGGTGGCAAAAAGTGGTCCAACTTTCGCATCTGCTCAAAGCGCCAAAGCTACGTTGGAAGAAGGTACTCCCGCAGGATGGGGAGAAGTCATTGAGGTAAAGCCGAAGATGAACCGCCAAGGGTTGGGTTACAAACCAACTCAAGATGAAGGACCAACGCGTGACAACAGCCGGCCAAAGGCTATTCAAGAAATATTCATCAGTGGCGGTTTTCAAATCAACGCCGTGGGAGAAGATCTTGAAAGAGAAGATATTAAACAACTAGTGTATCATGACAAAGCTGCTTTGAACAACTGGGAAGCTGTTAAAGTTCCTGTAGTTTTTCCCGAGTTAAACTAATTGGTTGTTTTCTTTCTTTGTTATTTTAAAATCTCCATAGTCATGCCCAAGGCTATAGGAATGTTTTGTAAGGGCCCCATGCTTTCAAAGAAATATCAATGAGAATGGACTATTTTGTTAAAATTCCTCGTGTTGTTTCTTTACCGTCTTTTTGCTTTTACTTTGAAAGAAAAATGGCAATACAAAAAAACCAAAACAAAAACAATTTTCTCTTTCTCTGTATGTGTTGCATTTGTTGTTGTGTGTTTTAATAAAGTAAACCCTTCCAACATGCAGTGATGACCATAACCCCATTGAATCCTGTAACCTCGCATTCCCTCCAAACGTGGATTCCTCAATATACCAAGCCGAAGACGAGGATGAAGATTTTGAAGTCCCTGAGGAACTGGTAAGATGGGCACAGTCTGAGTACACCGAGCTCCGGCCGTACAAGGAACATTTGGAGGTCATTAATCTTGGCACTGAAGAAGACAGAAAAGAAGTCAAGATTGGGGCAGCCCTTGGGGCAGAGGTAAAACAACAGTTAGAAGAACTTCTAAGAGAATATGTGGATGTGTTTGCATGGTCGTATCAAGATATGCCGGGACTAGACACAGATATAGTGGTTCACAAACTACCACTCTGACCAGAATGCCCTCCGGTTAAACAGAAACTCAGAAGAACCAGACCTGACATGGCTCTCAAAATCAGAGATGAGGTAAAAAAGCAGATTGACGCAGGGTTTCTTGCAGTCTCCAAATATCCAGAATGGGTAGCCAATATTGTTCCCGTACCAAAGAAAGACGGAAAGGTTAGGATGTGTGTGGATTATCGAGATCTAAACAAAGCCAGTCCAAAAGATGATTTTCCTCTGCCACATATTGGTAGACAATACAGCTCGGTTTGTAGTGTTTTCATTTATGAATGGTTTCTCAGGTTACAACCAAATCAAGATGGACCCAGACAATATGGAAAAAACAACCTTCATTACTCCATGGGGCACCTATTATTATAAGGTTATGCCATTCGGTCTAAAGAATGCAGGCGCAACTTATCAAAGAGCTATGGTAGCTTTGTTCCATGACATGATGCACAAAGAAATAGAAGTATATGTCGACGATATGATCGCCAAGTCTCAAAACAAAAAAGACCATCTAGAACATTTGTTGAAGTTATTCAAAAGACTCCGAAAATATCAGTTGAGATTGAATCCCGCAAAGTGCACTTTCGGAGTCAGATCAGGAAAATTACTCGGTTTTATTGTCAGCCACAAGGGGATTGAAGTGGATCCAGACAAAGTCTGTGCCATTCAAGACATGCCAGCTCCGCAGACCGAAAATCAGGTTAGAAGTTTTCTTGGCAGGTTAAATTACATATCCAGGTTCATTTCCAATATGACCCCTACCTGTGAACTGATATTCAAGTTGTTACGAAAGGATCAAACAGTTGTATGGAATTCTGATTGTCAAACAGCGTTCGATAAAATCAAAGGTTATCTCCAAGAACCTCCAATTTTGATACCACCTGTTCCGGGAAAGCCTCTTTTTATGTATTTGACAGTACTTGAAAATTCAATGGGTTACGTTCTGGGCCAGCAAGACGAATCCAGACGGAAGGAGCATGCCATTTATTATCTGAGCAAGAAATTTACTGATTGTGAAAGCAGATACTCACTCCTAGAAAAGACTTGTTGTGCTTTAGCATGGGCCGCTAAGCGTTTGAGGCAGTATATGATTTGTCACACCACTTTGTTGATCTCGAAAATGGATCCAATAAAGTACATCTTTGAGAAACCTGCGCAAACCGGAAGACTCGCCCGTTGGCATATGCTACTATCAAAATATGATATTTAATATGTGGCTCAGAAATCTATCAAGGGCAGTGTGTTATCAAAATATCTCGCAGATCAACCTGTCGAAGATTATGAACCTCTGAAGTTTGATTTTCCGGAAGAAGATATCATGTTAGTGAAAGATTGTGAAGAAACAAGTTCTGACAAAGGTCAACAGATAGATATTTGGTGGAAGATGATGTTCGACGGTTCCTCCAATTATAGCGGACATGGCGTAGGTGCAGTCTTAATGAATCCTGAAGGTGGTTACACTCCGTTTACAGCCAGACTAGACTTTGATTGTACAAACAACATTGCTGAATACGAAGCGTGTATCCTTGGTCTCGAAGCAGCCATTGATCTCCAAATCAAAAATCTCGAAGTCAGTGGAGACTCAGCTTTGGTTATCTACCAAGTCACGGGTGAATGGGAGACAAGACATGAAAACCTGATCCCTTACAGAGCTTATATCATTAAAACGATCAAGTATTTTGACGAAATCACCTTTAAACATGTTCCAAGAGCAGAGAATCACATCGCCGACGCCTTAGCCATGCTGGCCTCGATGTGGAAAACTAGAGATGTCAATGATGGCACACTTATCAAAATTAAACGCAAGACAGAGCCTGCTTACTGTCAAATGATTGAAGAAGAAACCGATGGCAAACCCTGGTATCATGATATAAAGAATTATTTGTTGAAACAAGAATATCCCGCAGATGCTACAACACTTGACAAGAAAACAATGAGACGATTAGCATCCAAATTCTTCCTCAGCAATGGTGTACTTTACAAAAGAAATCATGATATGGTCTTACTCATATGTGTTGACAAAAGAGAAGCGGACTTGTTAATGAAAGATGTTCATGAAGGAATGTTTGGTACTCACGCCAACGAATACGCCATGTCCAAAAAGATCTTGAGAGCTGGTTATTATTGGTTAACTTTAGAAACCGACTGCATTCAGTACGCCAGAAAATGTCACAAATGTCAGATCTACGCGGACAAAATGCATGTGCCTCCAACACTGTTGAATGTACTGTCGTCACCATGGCCTTTCTCTATGTGGGGGATTGACATGATTGGGGCAATTGAGCCAAAAGCTTCAAATGGACACCGTTTCATTCTGGTTGCCATCGACTATTTCACAAAATGGGTTGAAGCTGTATCTTACACCAATGTCACACGTCAAGTGGTGGCTCGTTTCATTAAAAAGGAGATCATCTGTCGTTACGGGATCCCAAGCAGAATTATAACAGACAACGGTACCAATCTGAACAACAAAGTCATGAAAGAATTATGTGATGATTTCAAAATCGAACACCACAACTCTTCCCCTTACCGTCCAAAGATGAATGGAGCTGTGGAAGCTGCAAATAAAAACATCAAGAAGATCTTGCAGAAAATGGTTAAAACCTACAAAGATTGGCATGAAATGCTACCATTTGCCCTGCACGGATACAGAACCTCTGTCCGCACTTCCACAGGGGCAACTCCCTTTTCTCTGGTATATGGAATGGACGCAGTTCTTCCCATCGAGGTCGAGATACCATCCCTCAGAGTCATCATGGAAACCAAGTTAGAAGAGGCAGAATGGATTAAAGAAAGATTTGATCAGCTGAATCTCATCGATGAAAAGCGCATGTCTGCGATGTGTCATGGCCAGTTGTATCAAAAAAGAATCAAGAGAGCGTTCGATAAAAAGGTCCGTATCAGAGAGTTCCGCGAAGGAGAACTTGTGCTCAAGAAGATCTTACCAGTTCACAAAGACGCAAGAGGGAAGTGGATGCCTAATTACGATGGCCCCTTTATTGTGAAGACAGTATTCTCCGGAGGTTCACTGATCCTTACTACCATGGACGGAGAACAACTCACACACCCGATAAACTCTGACGCAGTTCGGAAATATTACGCCTAAAAAGTACCCGATAAACCGGAAAATCCAAAAGAACGGTTTATGCAAAAGTTAGGGTAAAAACAGAAAAAGAGAAGAAAAGAAAAAGAGAAAAGAAATCAAAAAGCTCGCTAAGTTGAAAACCCCAAAGGGAAGCTTAGGCAAAAATGAGCGTCCCGGTGGATTGAAAACCCGAAAGGGCGATCCAGGCAAAAATTAGGGACAAAGGCGTTTCGCTGCATCAGACGAAGTCATCAACACTGCAGACTCAACAAAGATTCATCTCAACAGCTCTCGTCAGAAGCAAGGATCTTGGAGAATTCTAGTCTTTAGGGATAGTTAGGTCACAGGATTCAATGTAACCTTATCCACTTTTGCCATTTTACTTGTAAAATTTCCATGGAATATTGTCATTGGCAAGATTTCATCCTTTAAATAAAATTAGCCTTTTGAGCCTTTCTTTCTCGTGCAAATTATCAGTTCCTTATTTTTTTTGTTATGCGAAATTCCGTTCGTTAGTCAACGATTGTTTTTGAAAGCATTAAAGTCCAAATTTTTGAAAATAACTTGGAAAGATTTAACAAAATGTTTTAACTTGTGGAAAGACTCGAGGAAAATCATACTTCCCCGAAACTTCAGGGTAGCAGGAGTCTTGATACACAGTCAGAATTTACATTCCCCAATGAAATGCTAGAAAGTTGAACGACGAAGAGTCCTTTGGCCATGTATGGTTATCAAGATTGAAGATTATCCCTCAGGATTTCTTGTGATGATATGAAGGTTCTTTCCCCAGCGAAGTATTTCTGGACATCTGTTTGAATTCACCTCAGCAAAATCCTACAGGCTCTATTCCCCAGTAGGTCTTCGGGTTTATTTTCCAAGTCTACGTACACCCCTCATCATGGGATCAATGTGATTCGTTTGTTCCCCGAGTCGGTGACATCTATCAATCCCCGTCAAGTCTAAGTTATTACTTGCTTCATTTCCAAGTATAAGTCCAGTCGTAACTGGCATTTTGTTCAAACCAATTGTCATTGGTATATCGTTAGTCGTCACTAACCAATCCACGTATAAGTCCAGTCGTCACTGGCACTGTTTAAAAGTCCAATTGTCATTGGCGCCTCTTGGTTTGGTCGTTACCAACCTTTCCCCGGGGAATCCAGTCGTCACTGGTATTGTTCCAATTGTTATTGGTATCTTGTTAGTTGTTACTAACTCTCCCCATGAAGTCCAGTCGTCACTGGCACTGCCTAAATCCAATTGTCATTGGTATCTTGTTGGTTGTCACCAATTTTTTTCCCTTTGAAACCCATTCGTAACTGGTATCATCATCTAGGGTCCAATCGTTATTGGAATCTGTTTCGTTTTGGTCGTTACCAACACCCTAGCTAAGATCTAGTAATCACTAGCATCCTCGTAACCAATTGTCATTGGTATTCCCCAGCATGGTTGTCACCAATCACCATTAAAAGACCAGTCGTCACTGG
This sequence comes from Lathyrus sativus, assembly GCA_963859935.3. Classification (NCBI taxonomy): domain Eukaryota; kingdom Viridiplantae; phylum Streptophyta; class Magnoliopsida; order Fabales; family Fabaceae; genus Lathyrus; species Lathyrus sativus. The sequence goes on from OZ012737.1 coordinate 677,772,361, forward strand.
CATTACTTAGAATTCTGGTCGTTACCAATTTCCCCAGGACGTTTCTTGATTACCAGCATTGTGTGAACTAGTTGCAGAAGCTGAGGATATATCCCAGTGATCCATGTTCCCAGTCAAGTCTCGGAGATCTAGTCGTCACTAGTATCCCCCGTGTGTGTTTAGTCTTGTTTCTAGTCCATTCCTGAAGATCCCGTTTGAACTCTTCGCTATAGGAAGTTCCTCATCTGATCATCCCCAGTGAGGTTGTATCCAGTCTTTCGCTTCCCTAGTGAAGTCTGCTTCTCTTTTCACCGATGGAATTAATTTTCCATTTCCCCAGTAAAAGTATATCCTTTTCCCCAGTAGAAGTCAATTCTTCTCCCCGGTGGAGTACCTCTGTTCCAATAAGATTGTCATCTTTATTGGATTTGTCTCTTCCCCATGTGAAGTTTCCCTGCTTACGCTATCAGTCATGTCTGAATTGTTAATTTAGTTTTTCAGTACGAGTCCCCAGTGTCGAGTCCTTGTATTTGTCATTGTTTGTTTTACTGTTTCTTTTATTATTATTTTTGCGTCTGTGTTGTTTGCATTCAAGCATCATAAAGCATCATTTAGAGTGCATGGCATATCATAACTTGTCCTTTAGCATGGCATCGGATCTAAGGGACAAAATTTTCGGTTTCTATATTTAAATACCTTTCACTGCGATTCTACGAGGATTGTCATCTCTCAGTTCCATCTAGTGAAGATATTTAAATAGGGGCAACTGTTGTACCCCAAATTTTGACCCCTTAGATTCTCATTATCATTTTAGAAGCACGATCATGAATCATCTAACCCTAAATCAGGGTTTTCGCACCGACAAATTCAAAACAACCAAGGAATGATCAACCAATGATTTGGGCCAATTCAATCATGGAATGAAATCAAAGATAATATCAAAGTCAAATGAGAAGTCAATTTGAAGAAATCAGTTCAGAATCAAAGACAGTGCAGTCGGGAGGCCCCGATTAGGGTTTTTAACTAGTGAAAAGTCAACTGTGGTTTGACTTTGATGTTGGAAGATGTTTTAATGGTGGGATTAAGGTCCATGGAGTTCATATAGATTATTAAATACCATTCAAGAAGTATCAAAGTCTCGGGATGTCTAGAATGTCAACAGGCGACTCAGTCGGCACCGATCGGTCGTACCGTTGACCGAAAAGTCAACTCTCCAAATTTTATGAATTGGACTTCAAGTTGTGAAACAAAGTTGTTCCTTATGTCATATTGGACTTGCATATCAATTTTTATGATCATTGGATCAAGGATGAAGGAGTAATCGAGAAATCGGGAAATTAGGGTTTTGAAAAGGGCTAAACCATAACTCCTTAACCACACATCCAATTGAGTTGGTTCAAAGCTCATTTGGAAGCTCTTGACAAGTCCTACAAAAGTCCCTAAGTGTTCCATGATCAGAAAATGCATAGGTTTTGAGTTATGGTCAAATTCATTTCAAGAAGGGAAAAAGACTTGGGAAAATTTCACTTTTTAAGCTCATTTTTAGCAACTTTGGAGGGCTTTTTGGCCAAGTTACTTTGAGAAATTGAAACTAATGAAAGCATGAATGTTTTAGAGCTACGTGAGGGCTTTCTAAATTGTACTAGAACATCTCAAGAGGAGTTATGAGCAGAAAGTTACATGGGTTCAAAGTTAAGGGTTTCACACTTTAGTTCCACATTGGCCAATTTTCAAGAATGACTTATTTCACTAATTCTGCCAAATTTTCTTGATCCAATTTGTTGTATGTGATACATCAGTTATGTGTAGCATGAAACAAGAGGAAATTGTGGAGAAATATCACAAAATTCAAGTGTGGAGTTCATTGCCTTGCAAGTTGGCAAGTTGTACTTCTAAGCATGAGGTGTAAAGTTAAAGGCTGTACCAGCCCCTTCCCTATGATCTATAGCCTGCTACAAACATCAGAAATCATTAAGGGACTTTGAAAAAAAATGGTCTTGTAGCAGAACAAGTGGAAAACCCTTCAAGGGAGGTTTTTTCAAAAAATCTTAAAGTTTGCTTCATGGTGAAGAAAGGTCTCTAGCAAGCACCTCAATCCATTTCTCTATAAAGGAAGGACTCATTCACCTCATTTCAAAGACAATTGATCTGATAGAAACCATAGAGAATCTCTGTTATCACAATTTCCACTCCTTGCTTCAAATTCTCAAAAACACCAAAATCCATGAAAACACCTAAAATGGTCATGAAGTGAAGATTGCTAAAATTCATTTCTATCATTTCCAACACCACAAACACCCTCCACACAACTTCTAAATATCATATAGAAGGTGTATGATACTTTGAACCACCAAGAAACTTCAAAAATCAAAAATTCAAACTTCTACCTACCATACTTTGACCAAAAGCCACAAAAATCACCAAAACTAGTCCTAGGCACATTCTTGGCATTCTAATCACTCTAACACCTCATCAATGATGTTTCTCAACTGTAAAAATCATTAGCAACCAGTAGAGACTCCTAATTTTTCATTTGGCATCATAAGTGCATTGTTGCTTAAAGTTGAAGAAAGGTTCAAAGGCAAAGAAGTGAAGAGGAAGTCTCTGGTTTTCTCAATTGTTTCAGCTTGTTCAAAAGGATCATCAAGAGGTATGTAACTTGTCTCCATTGGCTTTTGTGTCATTTTTCATGATTTTGGCATTTTAAGCATTTTTGTTCATTTTTGAAGTTATGAGCACATCAAAGCACATCAAGTAACTCAATTACCATTTTTTGCATAAGTTGTTGTTTTACCAAAATCACATTTCAAGCAATTCATAACAGTCATTTAGAAGTTGTTAGCACCATCATTTGGTTTTAGAAGCAAGCTGTTTGAAAATTCACATTTCAAAAATACACATGTTCACAAAAGCACATTTTTGCAACTTACACAGCTTTTTTCATCACAGCATGATATAGGTCCCATCTTTTGCATAAACTCTTTCCTTATCATTTATGTGGTGTGTGGACATGATCTCCATGATTTGAAATTGTTTAGAACTTGAGTTTCATAGCAAAATGCATCTCATTTCATCAACATACAGTAGCCATCAATTTTTTTATTACAGTAAGAATTTTCAAAAACTACCACCACCATCATGTTCCTTGTTTAATTCTACCCCAGATGCATATAAATTTTATGTCGTTTCGATAAACGGTTAGGAAGTTACGCTAGAAAACGTAAATTACTTTTATGTGTTGTTTTGCCCAGCCTGGTGCACATTTTACCCTTATTAATTAAAGGGGTGGCTTATACAAATGGATGTATAGCCACTCCAGTGGTATGACCATGCGCCCTTTCACCCTCTTGACCTGAGTTCGACCCCTTAGGAGGGCAACTCTTTTGTACAATTTTGTGATTTTTTACCAAAACTTCAAAAATTCGTATCTCACTCGTTTTTCATCGTTTTTCGTCCGTTCTTTTTTTGTTGTGCTCATATTAATGTGTACTCTCATGCCATTCTTTTACTTTTCATGTTTTCTCATTTCATCACTTAGTTTGTTTTTGTACAAATGTGTGTATTTTCGCGATCGTTCATGTAATTGCAGATAAATGTGTATGTGTTTCCCTTCAACATTTTTCTTGAAAATTGTTTGAATCCATGCCCATATATGATATATAACATGCTGGGATTTATTTCTTAGTTGTTACCATTTTCATCTGTTGATTTTCTTCATGTACGAACCGTTGTTGCAGTATCGGTTATTTCATCTGTTAAATGTTATCATCATGTTTCATTCTCACCATCTCTTATTATTTAATTGGTTGTAACCATGATCATGCTTTACCTTGATTATCATCTTGTCTAGCATTTTATTTTCTTTTATCCGCAAGCGACGAAACTCGTTAGTTCTCGTCCAAGTCGTCTCCCTCGTTTTCCCTCCAAAGGAAGGTCTGTCCACTTGACCCTCAATGTCATGGATAATTTATTCACCCTCTCCTAACTTTGTTAAATCATTTTCAACCTTAGAATAGAAACCCTATACTTCACTTAAAGTCTAAAAGACCCACCCGTACTAGAAGCGTTCTTCAACTAGAACCCTAGGAAAGAGTTCGTCAACTCTGCGTAAGAATCATCGTCATGATCTCTTACTTTCCCCTTCTACAATTTAGATTAGGGAGTTTTGTCAAACTCCACACAAACATTGTCATGTTTGTTCCCCCTTTGAATCTTGATCGTCATCAAGTGTTCTTTTCCCTCGTGAGGTGAACTACGATTGCTCTGATTCTATCCTAGTTAGGATACGTAGGCAGAAGATGCGACGTCTTTGCGAGCAAACTTAGTGTATATAATTTTAGGTTTCAACTCATATCTTTTCCCAATCCACAGTACATATTTCACACTTAGCAAGCAATCGAACAAAAGGTTCCTGTAGAGTACTACAGATATTTAGGGTGCTAATACCTTCCCTAGATATAATTAACCCCCGATCCCCGAATCTCTTAGCGTTGTTTTACATCGCGAAAAAGGGTTTTCTTTCTTTAGACCTTTCCTTTGGATAAATTAAAGATCGGTTGTAAAAGAAATAAGGTTCAAGTTAATTAATAGTTTGACATCAAATTTTCACCGCAACACATAGTATACCATCAAAACTGTTTTTGCATGTCATTCAAAATGTCAAATCCTGTTCTAATTGAAATATGACTGATTTTTGAGTTCAATCACATTAGTCTTCATGTTTATGATATGTGTATGTGGATTACATGATCTGTTTTCATCTGGTTTGTCATTTCACTTTTTCCAAATGCATCATTCTCCTTAATGTGCCATTAACATGCCAAGTTCTGTTTTAAGCAAAAGGTGATTAAATTTTGTGCTTAAATTCATTTGCCAACATGTATATGATTTGTATGTGTGATTTGTTTGACTTGTGTATGCATAGAAACTAAACTGAACATCCTATTGCATTTCAAATGACAATTTGCAACTTGATCATCATTTTTCATCACAGTCTGTTTTGAACTCAATCTTGTGCTCAAATTCATTCATCAACATGTTTATGGTGTGCGTATGTGTTTGGTTTAACCTAAATGTGTATAGAACATGACTTGAGTTTCATATTGCATTTCAAAGCATCTAAATGCATGTGCTATCGTGTTTTCATTTAGAAACATTATCTCACAATTTCAAAACCACCACTGCATTCCTTGTTACATTCCACTCAGTTTAGACCTAAATTTCATCTGAATCCATTGAGTTTTGATCAAGTTATGGTGTAAAATGCAATCAGTTTTCATGTTTGTTTTGTGTTCTTGCCTTGCCCAGGTTTTCATTAAAAAGCATACCATATATATTTATGGGGTGGCATTTATACTTGGATGTATAGCCACCCCATTGGTAGAAACCTTCACTCAATGCGCGCCTTTCACACACATGACCTGGGTTCGATCCACAGTGGAGATCAACCCTTTTGCTATTTTTCCCATTTTTGTCTTGTTCAATATTTTCTTCTTTCTCTCCCTTCCCTTGTCACGCGCATGCTAAGTGGCTCAGTGGTTGTTTGTTGGAGTTGTGATCTGAGGGGCGTGGGTTTAATTCCCTCCTTTGCCCTTTATTTTATTTAATTGTTTGTTTTGTTCTTAATTTTCATTAATCTTCATTATGTCATAACTTGTTCATTTTTAATATTTTTTAAACCATTCTTTTTGTATATTGTTCATATTAATATTATTTTTCATTTATTAAGAAAATATTTTATTTTGCTCATAACCTTGATACGCTATGCCCACTTGGAAGTTTTTCACTTTTTCAAAGTCGTTACCTTGCGTCTTGATGATTCTCTTTTTATGCCCTGCCTATTTATCTTGTGAGATTTACATTTGTGCTTTCCAACATGTTAGAACTTATTTTCTTTTGGGTTGTTACCCTGACTTGTATATTTCTTCTGAGAAACTTGAAAGCTTGAACTGTCGTCACATTTCTTGCTTGCTTGATTGTCATTAATGCATCTTTGGTTTTTACCTTTAACATGTTCATTTAATAGTTGTCACTATGCTTTTATCTTCATCATGTTTATTAAGTATTTCCTTTTCCCCAAGTGATGAAACTTGTTAGTTTTCATCCAAGTTGCCTCCCCTTTCTCCTTCCAAAGGAAGAGTCTTTCCATTGACCCCTTGTGTCATGGATAGCTCATAACCATTCTCTTGACTTTGTTAAGTAATCTTTAACCTTAGCTTAGAAGCCATTAGACTTCTCTTTGAGTCTAAGAAACCCACCTTTACTAGGAGTGTTCTTCAACTAGAACCCTAGGATAGAGTTTGTCAACTCTATGTAAGAATCATTGTCATGAATTCTTACTTCCCCTCTTGAGTGTTCAACTTAGATTAGGGAGTTTTGTCAAACGCCACACAAACATTGTCATGTTTGTTCCCCCTTGAACCTTGATCATAATCAAGTGTTCTTCAAACCTAGTGAGGTGAACTACGATTGCTCTGATTCTATCCTAGTTAGGATACGTAGGCAGAAGACGCGACGTCTTTACGAGCAAACTTAGTGTACATATCCCTAGGTTTTAACTCACTCTTTTTATCCCAATCCTTAGAAAATACCTAACAAACTTAGCACACAAACAAACAAAAGGTTCCTGTAGAGTACTACAGATGCTTAGGGTGCTAACACCTTCCCTAGGTATAACCAACCCCCGATCCCCGAATCTCTTAAGCATTGTTGTTACATCGCGAAAAAGGGTTTTTCTTTCTTTAGACCTTTCCTTTGGATAAATTAAAGTTCGGTTGTAAAAGAATTAAGATTCAAGTTAATTTAATAGCTTGATATCCAATTTTCACCGCAACACCCTGGTACCACGACATTGAAGTATTCCTTAGAACTCAAGAATATCCTTTGGGAGCTTCCAACAAAGATAAGAAGACTTTGAGAAGGTTGGCTGGGAGTTTTCTTTTGAGTAACAATGTGTTATACAAATGGAATTTTGACATGGTCTTGCTGAGATGTGTTGACAAACAAGAAGCAGATATGTTAATGACGAAAATTCACGAAGGATCCTTTGGCACTCATGCCAATGGATATGCTATGGCTAAGAAACTTTTAAGGGTTGGCTATTATTGGATCACGATGGAATCAGATTGTTACAAGTTTGCTAGAAAATGTCACAAGTGTCAGATTTACGCAGATAAAATTCATGTTCCTCCGACTTTGTTGAATGTTATTTCATCCCCGTGGCCGTTCTCTATGTGGGGAATTGATATGATTGGTATGATAGAGCCGAAATCGTCTAATGGGCACCGTTTCATCTTAGTAGCCATTGATTATTTTACCAAGTGGGTCGAAGCAGCTTCTTACGCTAATGTAACTCGACATGTGGTTGTCAGATTCATCAAGAATCAGCTTATCTGCCGATATGGTGTGCCAAGCAGAATTATTACAGATAATGGGTCCAATTTGAATAACAGAATGATGAAAGAACTGTGCGAAGAATTCAAGATAGAGCATCATAATTCTTCTCCTTACAGACCAAAGATGAATGTGGCTGTTGAGGCTGCCAACAAGAATATCAAGAAGATCATTCAAAAAATGGTTGTTACTTATAAGGACTTGCATGAGATGCTCCCGTTCTCCTTGCATGGGTATCGTACGATGGTGCGCACATTGACTGGGGCAACTCCATTTTCACTTGTCTACGGTATAGAAGCAGTACTCCGGGTAGAAGTTGAGATTCCTTCTATGAGGATTTTGATGGATGCAAAGTTGTCAGAAGCTGAGTGGTGCCAAAACAGATATGATCAGTTGAACGTAATCGAAGAAAAGAGGATGGTGGCGCTATGCCATGGGCAGTTGTATCAGCAAAAGATGAAGAAGGCATTTGACAAGAAAGTTCGACCCCGTGTATTCAAAGAAGGCGACCTCGTGCTCAAGAAGATTCAGTCTTTCCTCACCGACGTCAGAGGAAAATGGGCCCCGAACTATGATGGACCATACGTGGTAAGAAAGGTTTTTCCAGGAGGTGCTTTGATGTTAGCAACAATGGACGAAGAAGAAATCACTCGCCCTGTGAATACGGACGCTGTCAAAAAGTATTTCGTTTAGAACTCGGGGAGTTCTCATTAACTTAGGGAGAGCAAGTTGTTATTCCCTTGAGTAATCTCTATTATTTTCCAACACTGTAATATTGGGGTCACGCCTTTCTGCTGACCGCCATTCAATAAAAGTTTTTCATTTATCAAAATCTTTATTCTTGATAGCAAAATCCAGATTGATTTAAACTTTTTCAATACTTTGTGTTTTAATTGATATATGAATAACAAAAGGATGACCAAGGATGTTTATGTCATCCATGGAGGAACGACAATCCTTCACGATTCCCAGGGATGAGAGGATATTTATTTTATCCAGAGACGAAGTTTGTTTACGTTCAAGATTTCTTTACAGATGGTAAGAGGTCTGTGGAGATCTTGGCTTGGGTACCTTTCCGTTTGAGGCGTTTATTTTCGTCTCTCCCAGTTTGTTAGCATACGCATAACATATAGATAGATAGCATGGCATGTGCATTCTTGTTGCATCTCTTTGTGTTTGTTTTATTTATCGCTTTGTCTGTGGGTACCCCCAGGCGTTTGGGTGTGTCTTATCCCTCCAAATAGAGTTGTCAGCCCTAGGCAAAAAGAGCACAATGTTTCTACTTTCCTCATGAAGTTTGATCCTCATGGAAGATGGTTACTCCAGCATATTCCATTTGAGCTCATACCTTAGTGGTCGAGTCTTACTTGACAATCTTCCTTTCGGCTACTTCCCGAATGGAATTTCGGTCCTTGGCAATCACCTTGCAGATATTCTCTAACTTCCGGATTCGGATTAAGTGTGCGTTTATTTTGCACTCTATTCCCCAGGAATAATATCTTCGAAGAATCTTTATAAAGACAGAAATTTTTCTCTGACAACAGTACCACAGGTTTCCTCAACCATCCACATTTGGACTACGAACAATCTCTTTATTTGAGCAACTCGTTTTTGACTAAGATCTTATTCAAAACGACAAACGACAGTTTCTACAAGATAGTTCATTCACCCTCAATGGGTTCTTCAACCTTATCAACTCGTCGAATGGCATCGCTTCGCAAATCCATCAAAGAAGTCCGCCAAAGACATTACAAGGCATTCCCCTTTATTTGAGAATTCCCACTACAAATATTTCTCTTCAGTTGAGAATCTACAATGATATAAACTTCCACAGCTACAACAAAGGTACTCCCCAGGAATATATTCCCCAGTGAGTTTATTACACAAGATTAATTCCATCGAGTGACATCTCCCCAGAGAAGTCGGGGAAATTCATTACAGTTAGTTTCTCTTTATTTGAGAGGACATGTTTCGCAAATCAACCGGCTTACATCTCTTCTAAAGATCCCCGGTGAAGTTTTACAATCTCCAATATATTACAAATTACAATCTGCAAAGTTCTACATCTACATTGACAATTACATTTACAAGCTACAACTACAACAACATCTACAATTTACAACAACATCTACAATCTACAACAACATATACAATCTACAATGACATCTTGATCCCCTGTAAAGATGCTCGCACGAGTTTTCGTCATTTCGGGCAGAGACTGAGACCAGCTCATGATTCCCATATCATGACGCTCGGGGAGGTTCTACATCAGAGACTAAGACCAGCTCATGATTCCCATATCATGATGCTCGGGAAGGTTCTACATCAGAGACTGAGACCAGCTCATGATTCCTATATCATGGCGCTCGGGGAGGTTCTACATCAGAGACTGAGACCAGCTCATGATTCCCATATCATGACGCTCGGGGAGGTTCTACATCAGAGACTGAGACCAGCTTATGATTCTGATATCTTGACGCTCGGGGAGGTTCTACATTAGAGACTGAGACCAGCTCATGATTCCCATATCATGACGCTCGGGGAGGTTCTACATCAGAGACTGAGACCATCTCATGGTTCCCATACCAAGACGCTCAGGGAAGTTTTACATTTTACTATTTCCAGTTGAATTTCAAAAAAAAAAAGAAGAAAAAGAATACGAAACAAAACTGAATTGTGTCCCAATCAAGAAATTCATTTGGATTATTACCGACCACCACATTTTGGTAATAAGCTATCATTCGATTACAAGTTTCTCACCTGTTGTTAAAACACCACATTCTTGGTGTATGTGCTACACTTTTACACGATTGGAGAATTCCCTTTGTTGGTTGTCTCTTGTCCCCGTTGGAGTCCCGTTTCGTTGGGTCTGTTGCTCCTTTGTTTCTCGCGTGTTGTGTCCAGTTTATCCCATGTAACATCTCTCCCTCACAGGACCGTCCGACTTGCATTTCTCATATCATTGCATGTCATTCGCATTCTGTGGTTTCTTAAGGCCAAAAATTTGCGTAATGTTTGTATTTAAGTACCTCATATCTCGTCGAGACGGAGATTTCAATCTCCATAGCTCCGAATAGGAGTAACTTAAATAGGGACATCTGTTGCACCCTAATTTTTTTACCATAGGATCTCACCTCTTTTGTGCCTATTTATGTTATTGTCACTAACAAGTGTGTGGAGGCGTATAAATTTCAAAGGTTGTAGACCCAAGAATTTGTGAATCAGAGGTTCGCGTCCTTAAGTCAATTTCAAGTCTATAAGGGGGTTTATTACAAATTCAAGGACATGAACTCGAGCTAACAACCCAAGATATATGAACAAGAAGGGTCCTTATGTGGTAATCATCAAGATCCATCTCCAAACTTCAGTATTCATATTATCATAAGGTCCAAACTCAAATTCCAAGACTTCGACTCTTATGGTTTCAACCACATTGGAGGATTCGTGCTACAATTTCGTTTTAGTACATATGGGAGTTCTTATAATCCAAGGGATTCGTGGCCATGATAGTCAAGTTAACTTTGAAACCCAATTCAAGTTTCAAATTAAATTCAAGGAAAGTTTTAATCAATTTATCATTCACACTCAAGTACTCAACTTACGAGCTCAAGGAGATCTTGTATTAAGATCTTATGGTCTCAAATTAAACACAGTCTAGACTTTACTATCAAAGTAGCATTATATTCAATTAAGTCAATCACAAATAGTCCAAGGATAATATTGAAAGATCATTACAAGAATTAATTATCCAAGAATTCCATCGAACCATTACAACAGAGGCATTACAAATGTACACAATCCGTATACTTCATGAATTTTTGGCGACACGTGAATGATGAAGCCAACACAGCAGCTAGCTTCATGGATCTTATACCCAAGCCCTTGGTTCCATCTCCTAAGTAAACTCCAATCTAAAGACTTACGACAAATATCCATGCTTTTCCTTTCCAAGCTCACATGTCATAACCTGCAGAAACACAACCGGTAATCAGGATACCGTTAAGAGAAATAAGTTAAGACTTAGAGTTAAAAGAAGAGGGAGAGATGATTTAAGTTCAGCCCTCAGGAAGCTCATCATTGGGCGAATCGAGCGTCCGGGAGAGCGACAGCCAAGGCTGTCCCCAACTCCTTACCGAACATCGGAAGAATCGAATTTGGGACAAGAAAACAACTAGTTTCAGACAGCTTCCACACAAGGCAACCAACAGTATGCAAAGGCAACCGTATTCTCAGAAATCGTCCGGTTCAGACCATCAAGTCATCATTACCGTTATACCTTTCTCGGCACCGAAGTTCAGACCAAGTGGACTCTGAACTAATCAGCAACAACCTGTCGGGAGAAATGGACGAAGTCAATAAGCCTTTGGAACAACTCAAACAACCAGCAAAGCGTGATCAAGTTAATTGAGGAAAATGCGAAAGAAGAACAAAACAGAGCAAGGAATTAAATACTAAGCAGCACTACTAGCCCCCTCGTTCTCTGATTCTGATAATCCTCCTGTCAAACAATACCCAAAATTCTTCATGCTTACGCCTTTATGCCAATAACTTCAAACCTGGCTAACCAATCTCTCGCCTAGAATCTACCATCGTTGCCCAGAATTTGTTTCAATCCATTAGGCCGTGCGTCTGACGCAACAGGATCATCCCTGTGTCACAAAGAAGAGAAGCACTTTCATAAGTAACATTCGAATCAATCAGTTCAGGATATAGGTAAACGACACTAAAACTCGCATAATTGATGAAATCCAAATCCCGCATCTGTTACCGACAAGTTTAATGACGCTTCAGTGGACGAAACTCTAAGAAAGTCTATAAGAATCTACTTTGAATCATAATTCAGAAGGACGACATATGTAAAGTTTTGTTTTGCTCACTACCGGCTCTAGTGAGACTGTTACATCAATACAACAAGCTATCAAACAAGTTGTAGGTTCAGACTCATAACCTCAGGCTCCTTTGTGTGGGTATGGCTTGGTCAAACTCTTCCTAAAAGATTAGATAAGCATTCAAATATGTTTCCTGTCGCCCCTGCATATCGTTACAGCAAGAGAAGCAATGCATCAAGACAAAAACAACAGGAATCATATGTTTTCAGTTTCGAAAAACCAAGTACAAACCTCTAATAGTTGCGAGAGTTGATTCTTATATGTAGACACACAATGTCGGCTTCGAGCTTTTGATAAAAATCGAAAGTGGTAGGAGAGGTTAACACGGCAGTTGTTGACTCCAAACCTTTCCAAATAAAGCTGTCGTCACAAACAAGGAAAGATTGTGAAGTTTCTTGAACTCCAACACAGTGCATGTTGAAACATGTAAGGATGGCAATAGGCAGAACAGTTAGGAGCCATAAGTAAAACTCACCAAGTTTTCAAACATGAGATCAACCCAAGTCACATTGCAAGCCATAACCACAAGCACTCAAGTCGTCCAAAGATTGATGCTAAAATACTCCTGAGGAACACATATCCTCCACAAATGGAATCTGAACTCTTCCTGATTATATGTTATGATTGATGCTGATAGAGAAGAGATGTCAATTAAAAGTACTTTATCCGGTGTTTGTGTTAAGTTCGTAAGACCGCGGCGAATCACAATTCAATTAGTTGTCAGCACTATTTCCTTTGCAGCTACTCGTTTGACTATCTCCACAGAAATACCATCCACAACAAGATCCAGAAGCAGTGTCACAGCTCTCATCATTTGGTGTTGCCGAAAATCCTTAAACAAGCTACCACCCTAACAACTGCATGTTTTTGTTTAATGTCAATCTTCACCAGCTTCTGCAAACAACAGGCATAAAGAAGAGCTCAGGAGTGAATGGGAAAAATCATTAACAAACCAGACCAAACACTTTTGGAGTGTTTCCATCACAAATTCAAGCAACTACATTGTGACTTTGAACATATTACCAGCACATTCACCAGACGAAGAGTATGTTGGAGAAAGGATAGAACCATCTTGGAGCGAGAATCCAATTATTCAAGCACCCTTGTGTTGCACCCCAAAATTTGCCCTCACCATACAAGACTTTGTGTTCTAAGAAGGTTCACAAGATTCACAAGGTTCACAAAGCTCACAATTGGTCAGAAGAGTTGACAATTCCCTCAGACAATGCACCTCCTAAGCAGTGCATCCAAAACTAGGGTTTTGACTTTAATCAGGCTAAATGGACTTCCAAACTTCAGATTTGGTCCCAGGGGTATTTTGGTCATTTTACACAAATTCTACCAATTCCTTGAAGCCGGGCTGTTATTAAAATTCTGAGGCATTTGATGCGTTATGGTCTTGAGGCATTCAAATCACCATACCTGAAACAGTTTTTTATCATATGATTTGATTATCATCAAAGGCGTCGACTCGGTTTGAATATTGTTGAAAAAGTTGTCAGAAACATACTTGAATTTGGGTCGTTCGTTGCTTATGGTTTGTTTTAAGATATTCTGAGCAGTTTTCCGTTCGTTGATAAAGTGCAGTGTTGGATATAAAATAAGTGGGAGTTAGTTTGAATCTATTCAGATCTAATCAGGTTGCGACGAGATCATGGAAGGAATAATCAATTGGGATGAAAATGTGTGGGATCTTGCTCATAATATTGTTCAATACAAAAGAGAGGTGAATTGGAATATTTGTTGAGTTAATTCATAAATATTTGTAATTTACAAATAAAGAAGGGAATTTAAATATTTTTGAATTTCATTCATGAATATTTATAATTTACAACTAAGAAGTGAATTTGAACAGGCTTGAATTTTATTCATAAAGATTCATAATTTACAAAGTACATTTTATCCTAAAAATTCTAAGGCATTCATTCCATTCCTTTGAGTTCTGCATACAACTTCTGATCAACCTGCACAACAAAAAGAAAACAGAACAGAACAGAAAAAGTGTTAGAGGTTGTTTGACACTCTCAGAACAATTGTCATCATCGAGTGTCGGGAGTGGCACGACCGAAGCCGCGTCCTACCCCCGTTACCGATCCGCGCCGTTGGCGTCAGATCAGGTAACACCTGTTCTTATCATGAGAGGCATCCGAGAGATAGAAGTGATAAAAGAAGCGGGACTTGGATTTCCAAACTGATACAAAGGCAAATTTGGACTCAGACCCGGATGCCGGCAGGTCTGAGTCGTTTTGTTTTCGAAACTTCCAACACCTGAAAATTCACAACAGCATCAGTATCAGGTTCAGAATTCAAAACTCAAAACAAGACAGTTCATAAGCTGCCATAAGTAAATCGATTCTGAGTTCATGAAAACCAAGTAAAGGTTGCTTTTGGATCACAAACTGCTACCAAAAAGCAAGTTCAAACAGAACAAGAAAAATGAAATACAAAACAAGCTGCATCAAGCTGCATCAAACAATGTACTAAGAGTTCAGAATTATCAGTTAAGGGCAAGTTTCAACCAGTTCAAATGGCAAGTCACAAAAATGTGAATAACTACACCGAGTCACAACACAAATCATAGCACAAGTCATACCAGAGAAGCGAGGTAGGTTATGATCATGCTCGCGCGTCAATAAGCCTCGACCAAATGTGATGATATTGGAAAACCAAAATGCGAAGCCGGGCTCAGCGTGGAAGATATCGTTGCCCAACAAACAAGTCACGAAATCACAGTTCAAAGGGTAAACCATATCAGTCACAGTATGGCAGCCAACAATCAGTCATTACCTTACTCGCAAATAGCAGCCCAGAACTCATGTTCTGAACCCAACCAAGCATTGAAAACAACCAATCTCGAAGGCAGTCGCGGCGTCAAAACCAGAAGTAACACCAGCAGGCTCAGAATATCTTCATCATCGCCGTATACCACCCTCGGCGGCATTTGACTCGACCAAAGCCGTAGTAGCCCTCTCTGAAAGAAGAAGAGGAAAAGATAACTGCATCAGGAAAAGAATCTGTGTCAGCAAAATAAACCAATATCCAGATTGTGTTAAGAAAAAGAGATTTAATCCGTGTCAGCTGGAAATCAAATCTTATCAGAGAATGAAAACAGAATCTGTATGAATCCAATCAACATCTGGAAAGCAGACCAAATCCATGACAGATCATAACCGTATCCAACCTGAAGGTGCAAGGCAAATTGTATCAGAAAAATAACAGAAAACAATTTTGATATTGATATCAATTCCAAATCAGGGAAGATTAAATCGTATCAAGTGAATCAAAACGAGCCAAAGCACCAAGTTCACAAATCACGAGCCCAGAATCATGACAAAAGAAATCCCAATCAAATCTTAAAAAGGGAAATAAGATTCAATCAAATCAGATAAAATCAAAGTAAAAGCGAATCACAAATCAGATGAGATCAAATATATCAGAAACAAACGAAATCAATCTCATCCAAGACCATCAAAGGCCCATTCGAAAATCAGAAAGAGATATATAAAGAGAACGACATCACCTGAGGAAAGGGGCCAAAAAAGAATCACTGAACGAGAAACCCTAACGACAAGGAGAAATTGAACGAACTCCCCAAATCCGCGAGTTTGATCGCCCTCAGCCATAAACGACGAACCTCAAACGCAAACTATAACCATCGAAAGGCGAACGAAACTCATCAAAGCCCAACGAATCATTTGAGGGAAGTCCACCGACGTCACTTGGTTCGTGACGAGCAAACTCCCTCCTGAGGCTCAGTTCATCACATCATCGCCTCATCATCCAACCGCCGATATCATCATCAAAACGTAAGCGAGGAACACTCATACATCTTTATGTTTGACGTTTTACGAATGGTTTCAGGTTTTCATCATAGAGAGTGAAAGAGTTTTGTGAAAGCGAAACAAAGAACGAAGCGGAAAATGGAAAAGATGAAGGGAAGCAACGGAAGAAGAGAAAGCATGAACGGCGCCGCGGGGGGGGGGGGGGGGGGGGGGAATAGGGTTTTGAAACCCTAGCCCTCTTGTTGTTGCATTCTTACCAACCGGGTTGGGTCCGGAGGTGATTACCGGCCCAACCCCCTTTTTTATTATTATTTATTTTTTATTTATTTTATTTCTATTATTATAATTATTTTTATTATTGATTTGTTAAAATGTTTTCTAAAATAATATTAAAATCCATTTTTTAAAATAAATAGTATTAAGACTTTTTTTCAAATGATATAAAAAAAAAAACCTACCTTTTAAAAATAATAATGTGGAGTTTTGTTAGATAATTAGGTTAAAATAATTTTTGAGAATTTAAGTAAATTAATTTATCAATATTAAAAATCCCATTTTAATTTAAATTGAAATTTATATCATAAAATACAAACCACAAAAATATGCATAATTTCATTTCCTGGCGTGTCTGATAATTCATCTAATTCTACCCACTAACGTTGTTTGTTCGTTTTGCAGCTTATTATGGTTACCGTTATTTATTTATAATTGTAACTGTTTCTTGGTTGTAACCTCGCGAACAAATAATCGCATTTACTTTCCGCATTTTACTTCCGCTTGCATGATTTAAATCTCTCACACCTCTTCATCAATACTTTTGTCAAATTACACTCATCCGAAGGTTAGGTCTAGCTTTTGGTCGCCGCGCCAATAGTCCTCAACTTCAAACCCTTTCACCTTACAAACCCTAAATTTTCATACATGTCTCGCCGTGGACAAAATTACAATTTTACCCCTAGCATTAGGTCAAAGAGCCGCCGCGCTCATTTTAGGGTTTCCCGCCGTGGAATCCCTAATTTAACCCTAATTACAACTTAACATTTCAACGTAGAAATTTGGAGTTCCTACACTCCGCGTAAGCGTGTCCTTAAGGCGCGTTTATTCCCCTTGAGACCTTGACCACTGTCAAGAGATCTCTAACCTCCCTTTTGAGGGGAACTACGATTACTCTGATTCCACTCCCGTAAGGATACGTAGGCACAAGATGCGATGTCTTGCCGAGTAAACATAGAATTAACCCCCTTTATTATTTATTATTGCTTATTTATATTTTATTTAATTATTTTGCTTATTATTTTGTAATTGTTTCTTGGATGTAAAGTTGTTTAATTATTTAATTATTATTATGGTTAGTAATTAGGGAGTGTAACAACATGTATGTAATATTAAAATAAATTTAGATCACTTTTAAATAAAGATAATTAAAATAAACACGTCACACACGTAAGTCGATTTTAATCGCCGTCTCACTTCCTAAGGATATCCCTCAAGTTGCCTATGAATATTGGTTAAGTGGGGTGTATAAAGCAAGTCCCTCAAAAAGAAAATCATCAAAGTCCCTTATGGTTGCCTTTATGAATCGAGTCCCTTTCGAAAAATGATGATAGTCCCTCCAGTTTGCTTATTACACCCCACAATGGCCTTCAAAAATCCAATTGTCCCTCACATGTCCCTTAACATCCAAAGTAAGGACTACCTACTCCATTATAGTAGGGATAGTCTTACTAAGGAAAGGATAAAGAATAAGAAAGACCTTAAAACATTAGGGTAGGCTATTCCTGGATACTTGCTCACTTCAAAACTTTTTCACACTTAAACCAATTTCCAACAAAATTTTCAAACAAGTTTTTTTCACATCCACACACGGATTATTATTAAACTATTCTGAAATTTTTTGCTATTCACACACTACACTTTCAAAACAATTCAAAAGTGAGCTTAAGTACCTAAGAGCCCATGGATAACCATGGATGAAAAGGGTGCTAACACCTTCCCTTTTCATAACCTACCCCCCGGACCCAAAATATTCTCTAAGGTCTTTCCTGTTCTTTTATAACCTTTCCTTATGGATAAAATAAAAGTCGGTGGCGACTCTTGCTATCCGCAACATTGTTTAAAGTCAGTTCTCCCACCGTGTTACAGAACTGGCGACTCTGCTGGGGATCTATTTAAGAGGGGTACCCTTAGGAATTAAGATCACTTTAAATTGTTTGCCTTGTTTGCTTTATTATTATATTGTTGGGGTGCTCTTATGTGTGAAAGGTCCTAACCCGGATCTAGTGTACCTTAGGTAAATGGCAATAGACCAAGGAAACTGTACGACGTATATCGATACGGTTGATCTGGTGGCCATAGTTAGTGCGACTTCTTGGTTGGTGCTTATATTCCTTAAGTCAAGTTGAGGATAATATTGAGGCTGCCATATGTTGTCAATGCACTAACTGACTTTTAGAACCCTAGTTAACTCATCTTGGCCTTTAGAAAGTAGTGAGGTAACCGGCTTTGGTGCAGACTGAAGTTGGTTGACACTCGACGCTACGCTCATTGAGATCTTAAACTTGGAGGGTTTTGGTTGGCAAGTAAGTTGCCTTCTGAACAACCACCCTTGTGAAGGATCAATGATATTGAGATCCCTTAGAACCTGGTTACTCTTGTAGGACAGGATGAACCATCTAACTTCAGGGGAGGGTATTTGCCTTTGAACCTCATGCAAGCCTTTAAACCTAGGGCTATGGTGTGACTTGTTTGTGTGTGCCACATGTTTGTGATTGAGCATGACATCATGACATCATCATGCATCATAAGCATATCATTTTCCCTAACCATTTCAAGGACCAAAGGATTTATCTTTGTTCTTTGTTGCAGGTCATGGCTTCTGCTCGTAGAAACACCATCAGGATCAACTTTGTAGGGATACCTGCTAAGCTCAAGGAGTTGGTTTCCCTAGTGCCTGATCATTCCCAGTTCAACAAGAGACATGGTCACTTATTGGATCTAGTTACTTCAGGGTTCAGTGAAGACATGATGAGTGTGCTGTTTCAGTTCTTTGACCCTAAGCACCATTGCTTTACATTTCCTGATTATCAGCTGGTTCCAACCATGGAGGAGTTCTCTAAACTTCTGGGTATACCTGTTCTTGATCAGAAGCCATTCACAGGCTTAGAGAAGGAGCTTAAACCAGAAGTTATTGCTGCAGCTCTACATCTGAAGAAGTCTGACATTGTTCTAGAGACGAGAAGTGGAGTTAAAGGTATTCTTGCCAAGGTATTAGTGGATAAAGCTCAAATGTTCTTGAAGGCTATGAGCTACGAGGCTTTTGAGGAGATCTTAGCCTTATTGATTTATGGCTTAGTGTTGTTCCCCAATCCTGATCAGTTCATAGACGTTCATGCCATCAACATATTCCTGAGTCACAATCCAGTGCCTACCTTACTTGGAGACATCCTACATTCTCTTCACACCCGTACTACAAGGGCAAGAGGAACTTTGATGTGCTGCATACCTTTACTTTCTAGGTGGTTTATTTCTCACCTTCCTCGCTCAGTAATGAAGAATGAGCAAGGGTTCAGATGGTCCAAGAGGATCATGTCACTTTCTCACTCAGACATCCATTGGTGCTCCAGATCTATGGAGAATGTCACCATCATTGACCGTTGTGGGGAGTTTCCTAATGTGCCACTTCTAGGCATAAGAGGAGGCATTACCTACAACCCATCTCTAGCTTTACGACAGTTTGGTTACGCCCGGAGCGATGGTCCACATGACATGTTGATTCAGGGCATTGTGTTTGACTACGACAACGATCTTCAGGGTTACCGTCAGAGATTCATACGAGCTTGGGGAAAGGTAAACAGGATTGACAGCAAGACACTGGAGCCTAAGTACACCATTCCTATGGAGGCTTATCTCAGATGGGTACGATTTCGTGCTCAGACACTCATGATGCCATATCCTGCCGTCCTACCAGTTACCATGGAACCTGTTGCTGAAGGAGACACAGCTTATACCATCCTTCACCCAGACATGCCTACTGATATGGAAGACTTGCAGAGATCATGGATCCAACTGAAAGAGCAAAGGGATACTTTCGAGGCTCATTACAAAGCAAGCCAAGCAAGGATCCTAGAGCTAACAAAGCTACTTCATGAGGAACGAAACCTCAACTCATACCTCAACACAAAGAGGAAACGTCCATGGGAGACTTAAAACCCCATCTTTTATACTTATTTCGTTTTCATTTTTTGTAAGCCTAAAAGGCAAAACAAGTATTACTAATAAAAAGTTACTTTCTTGTTTGTTTAAGCAAATTTAAATCCTGCGGTCCTTGAAAACATTGCATATGCATTCCCATATCATTGCATCACAGGTATAATTGTGCACAGGTTTCTCATCTTCTCGCTGTTTATTTCAGCAATGGCTCTTGAACAATCAGTTAAGGATCTCCAGGCACAGAATGCACAGTTCCAAGAGCTGATCCTGAACCTATCCAAGGGGCAGGATGAATTGAAGACACTGCTGGCCAAGAAGACTAAGAAGGCTAGAAGGTCTGCTGGGTTGCTCAACATGGGAAGAAGGTTCATAGGTCCTATCAAGACCAAGGAACAGGTTGAAGACTATGAATCTGAAGAATCTGAGCAGGAGAGAGGCAGTCTCCACAACACTATGGGGGACTCTGATTCTGAGGCTAACTACTACCATGAGCCTAACGAAGACAAATTCAAGATGTTGGTGGATAGAATGGATGCTATGGAATTACAGAAATCATCTGGGCTGGATTTTGAGGATTTGAGCTTGATATCTGGGGTGGTCATACCCATTGGGTTCAAAGTTCCTACATTTGTTGTCTATGATGGGGTCTCTTGTCCCAAATTGCATCTGAGGTCTTATGTCAGAAGAATTCAACCCCACACTGCTGATAAAAAGTTGTGGATCCATTTCTTTCAAGAGAGTTTATCTGGAGCTCAGCTAGAGTGGTATTATCAGTTGGAGAGTGTCAACATCAGAGATTGGAATGACCTTGCTGAAGCTTTCTACAAGCAGTATCAATACAATGCTGACTTAGCCCCCACTCGCATGCAGCTTCAAAGCATGTCTATGGGTGCCAAAGAAAGCTTTAAGGAGTATGCTCAGAAGTGGAGAGACTTAGCTGGAAGAGTTCAACCCCCTTTGACTGATAGGGAGTTGGTTGATATGTTCATGTGTACGCTGAATGGTCCGTTTTACAGTCATCTCATTGGAAGCTCATCATCTGGCTTCACTGAGTTGATCATGACAGGAGAGCGAGTAGAGAATGGTATCAAGAGTGGTAAGATCCAAGTGGGCACTTCTTCGTCAGGTGCTGCAAAGAAGCCTCCCACTGGGAAGAAAGAATCTAATGCTGTGTATGGTCAGCCTGATCGTAACAGAAGGCATCAGTCTGTTAGTGCAGTTCATATTTCAAATCCAACTCCTGCAACAACAGAGCAGCCTCAAGGCAACCAACAGAGGGCTAGAAGACAGTTCACGAAGATCAACATGTCAATGGCTCAGGCATTGCAACACTTGCTGAAGGCTGAACTTATTACCCTGAGGGAGGCTCCTCAGAATCCCAATGTTACCTCTCCCAAGTACAATCCCAATGCACGATGTGCATATCATTCAAACTGTCCAGGACATGATACTAATAACTGCTGGGTCTTGAAGAACAAAATTCAGGATATGATTGATGCTGGAGAAATTGAGTTTGATCCACCAGGTACTCCAAATGTGATTACAGCTCCAATGCCAAATCACGAGAAGACTGTCAACGCCATTGATGAAGATATTGATGAAGATCTACATGTCTATTCAGTTATGGAGTTGAGCACACCATTGTCTGTTATCAAAAAGAGGTTAGTACAAGCTGGGATCTTTCCAGGTTGTCATGAAGATTGTCTATATTGTACCTATAAGCCGGATAGTTGCTTCATTTTGAGAGATGGGATTCAACGTCTCATGGATAAATATACTATAGTGTTTGAAAGAAGACCAGCATCTGTAGAAAGTATGGTGGATCATCTGACTCAGGGTAAGAAGATTGAAGAGGTTGACCTGGTTGACAAAGTACCACTTAAAATCACTCATCAGGGCCCAATCAAGATTTCTGCTGAAGGTCCTGTGAAAGTTGTTGCTGAAGCCAGAGTAGCTCCTCTGATCATTACCACTCCTGGTCCTATTCCTTATACATCTGACAAAGCTGTGCCTTGGCACTATGGGTCTGATGTTTACATCCATGGTGTCAAGCAGGAGCCTTTACCTGATATGCCTGTTGACATTGATAATATTGCTGGATCTAGCAGGATCACTCGTAGTGGAAGAGTCTTCTCTCCTCCAGTTGCTTCTAAGAGTGCAGTTACCCCTGCTGTTACTTCCACCACTGATGCTCGGGGCAAGGGTCCTGTTATTGAGCCTGTATCTACTGATGTGCCAGCTGCAGATGACCTCTCTAAGCAGATGGAAGAAGTATTGAAAATCATTCGCAAGAGTGATTATGATATTGTTGATCAGCTGGGGCATACTCCCTCAAAGATTTCTATGCTCTCCCTGTTATTATGTTCTGAGGCTCATGCCAAGTCATTGATCAAGTTTCTAAAGATGGCTCATGTACCCAGTGCAATTTCTGTGGACCAGTTTGAGAATTGTGTTGCTCAACTGACCTATGACAACGGGTTAGGATTTTCTGATGCTGACTTGACCCCTGCCAAGAGGGATCATAACAGGGCCTTGCATATTTCAATTGAATGCAGGGGCACTACCCTGTCTCATGTGCTGATAGACAATGGTTCCTCTCTGAATGTGTTGCCTAAGGAAGTCCTGAACAAGCTGAGTCCCGAAGATACGGTATTGAAGCCCAGTAATATTGTGGTAAAGGCTTTTGATGGTTCTAGAAGAGTAGTGCATGGGGAAATTGATCTTCCAATCAAGGTTGGCTCTCAGGTGTTCACTGCTACATTCTATGTGATGGATATTCGTCCTTCGTACTCATGTCTGCTTGGTCGTCCCTGGATCCATGGGGCAGGTGCTGTGACCTCCACATTACATCAAAAGTTGAGATATCCGGTGAATGGAAAAGTTGTTACTGTCTTTGGAGAGGAAGAATACTTTGTCAGCCATGTAAACACTTTCAAGTATCTGGAAGTAGAAGGTGAATACATTGAAACTCCATGTCAGTCATTTGAAGTGGTTCCCTGGGCTGTTAAGGATTGTGTGACTCCTCCTGCTGTGAAGAAGGTTCCTGTGGTCATCAGAAACCCTCCAACAATGGCAATGGCCTCCCTCAATGATGCAAAGGCTATGGTGGAAGAAGGTGGTTGTACTATTTGGGGTCAGCTTCCTGATATTCCATACAAGTCTGACAAGTTTGGTTTGGGTTTCACTGCAGAGTCCCAGAAGGCTGTTCGTCGTGCTCGTGCTGTTCGTATCACCAATCAAGGGGTTATCAATGCTGTGGGAGATCAAGATGAAGACTACAACTTGGAGGCATGGATTTTTCCTACTGTGGGTGCTGGACTCAATAATTGGACAGCTGAAGATGTTATCCCTATCTCCTTTAGTCAGGAGTAAATACTATTACTGTGTTATGTTTTTAAATTTATAATTTCTGGAACAATTAAAACTTTCAAGCCATGTGCCTTACCCGGGGCACAATGGTGTGCTTGTTACGGGTTGTCATTTCATTTGCATACTTCATTCAATAAAATCAGTGGACGTTTCGTTTTCGTAAATATTGTGTTCCTTGTCTTTCTTTTTCTTTTATTTTTGCTTTATCAGCTATGTGTTCTTACACACACCCACGTCACTAAAATGCAGATCCTCATCCACTCTGGATCCAGTTGATAACAGTTCTACTATTGCCAATTACAATTTCGAGAATCCGATCTATCAAACTGAAGACGGAAACGAGGACGATTGTGAAATACCTGTAGAGCTTGCTAGGTTGTTACAACAAGAAGAGAAAGCTATACGAGAGATGCCAGCTCCCCGTACTGAGAAGGAGGTTAGAGGTTTCTTGGGACGATTGAACTACATTGCAAGATTTATTTCCCAATTAACTACCATCTGTGAGCCAATCTTCAAGTTGTTGAAGAAAGATCAGGTGATGGAATGGAATGATGAGTGCCAGACTGCCTTTGATGAAATCAAGAGATATTTGCTAGAACCTCCAATTTTAATGCCACCAGTTGATTATGTATTTAACAGTATTAGACAACTCAATGGGGTGTGTATTGGGGCAACATGACGAGTCTGGTCGAAAAGAGCAGGCAATATACTACCTTAGCAAAAAGTTTACCGACTGTGAAACAAGATACTCACTGCTCGAGAAAACTTGCTGCGCTTTGGCATGGGCTGCTCGCCGACTAAGACAGTATATGTTGACCCATACTACCTTGTTGATTTCGAAGATGCAGTTCAAGATTAAGCATCACAACTCTTCTCCGTATCGTCCAAAGATGAATGGGGCAGTTGAAGCTGCTAATAAGAACATTAAGAAGATTGTACAGAAGATGACTGTTACTTACAAGGATTGGCACGAGATGTTACCATTTGCTCTGCATGGTTATCGTACTACAATACGTACTTCAACAGGGGCAACCCCATTCTCCTTAGTCTATGGTATGGAAGCAGTTCTGCCTATTGAAGTTCAGATCCCCTCCTTGAGAATTATGAAGGATGCAGGCTTGGATGAAGATGAGTGGATTCAGACTCGACTTGACCAGATAAATTTGATTGATGAGAAAAGGTTAGCAGCAGTTTGTCATGGCCAGATGTACCAGAAACGGATGATCAAAGCTTTTAACAAGAAGGTTAAGCCAAAGGTATATCAGGCTGGTGACTTGGTAATCAAGCGTATCATATTACCACAGGGTGACCCTAGGGGCAAGTGGACTCCAACATATGAGGGACCATTTGTAGTCAAGACAGTGTTCTCAGGAGGTGCCATGATACTAACTACAATGGATGGTGAAGACTTCCCACAACCTGTAAACGCAGACATAGTTAAAAAATACTACGCATAAAAAGAGACCCGCTAGGTTGACAGGCCTAGGCAAAAATAAGGGCATCCCGGCAAACCAAAAGGGTTTGGGCAAAAATTAGGGATATATATATAAAAAGATGTACACCCGGCAAGTCGAAAACCTGAAAAGGCGGCTTGGGCAAAAAAGGGTATCCCGGTGGATTGAAAACCTGAAAGGGCAATCCAGGCAAAAGTTAGGGATTAAAGCGTATGACTATGTCTCGTTTGGATCACTCATGAAACTGCAACCAGTTGTACTACTTACTCAAGCTCAAACAGATAAAGCTCAATCCAATCGTTTCCGTCTCAACAGCAAGAAGATGAGATACTTGAGTGGCAATAGTAGAATTGAAACTCAATAGGATTATTTCCCACATAGCTGATTCTTTTTGTAAAACTTCATGACAAAATTCTCTTACTAGGGTTTATGTCTCCTTGTACAAACTTACCCGTGCATGGGTCACTTTTGATATAAATAAATTCCATCTTTTGAATCCAGATTTACTTTTACCCTATTTTAAGCGAAACGTCCATTGGTTGTGTTTGAATGTATGTATGCCTTTGAATATGATTGATGTTTACCAGAAATGCATGTATGCTTTTAATATGATTGATGTTTACCAGAAATGCATGAAAATGCAGTAATAGTATTTACTAAGGACGAACGAGGGAAGGATTTCAACGAAGCTTCGCCGGTTCATCTTTACAAGACAGTAGGACTAATCCATTTTCACAAAGTCTAATCTCCCCTGGAATTTATATCCATCTCTTTTATCCTCATACGGATATACGGGAAATTACTTTCCAATAAGGGCACGATGAACGAAGACGGGATGTTATACTTATCCTACTATCAAACGAAAACGAAGGTTATCTATACCCTACTATCCCCAACAACGGGAGGTTATCTATACCTTGTTATCCCCAACAACGGGAGGTTATCTATACCTTGTTATCCCCAGCAGACGGAGGGTTATATATTCTTCAACAAATCGGGATTTATTTTCCTTGGCCAGCAGTTGTTATACAAGGATATCCAGACACTTCCAGCAGTGTCATATCATACATACATCATTTACATCATACCATAACATATATATCTATAGTACATTACCTAAGTGCATCATGTCATACATAAACTAATGTTGTTATACAGAATGCTACCTTGTTTTCAGGTTAATTATCCAACAAACAAGCTTATGATCTTTGGGACTGCTTTATTGTAACCTCAGGGTTACTTTATCCTCCTGATGAGCTTCTTATTACTTTGGGACTGCTTTATTGTAACCTCAGGGTTATTTTATCCTCCTGATAGCCTCTCATGACTTCAAGACTGCTTTAGAGCTACTGATTGCTCTATCTTCCTGAAATCATCCTATTACTTCAAGACTGCTTTAGAGCTATTCATTGCTCTATCCTCATGAGGTCATATTACTACTTCAAGACTGCTTTAGAGCTATTCATTGCTCTATCCTCCTGAAGCCATCTAATTATTTCAAGACTGCTTTAGAGCTATCCATTGCTCTATCCTCCTGAAATCATTACTTCAAGACTGCTTTAGAGCTATTGATTGCTCTATCCTCCTGAAGACATATCACATTATTATTTCAAGACTGCTTTAGAGCTACTGATTGCTCTATCCTCCTGAAAT
Organism: Lathyrus sativus; assembly: GCA_963859935.3. Classification (NCBI taxonomy): domain Eukaryota; kingdom Viridiplantae; phylum Streptophyta; class Magnoliopsida; order Fabales; family Fabaceae; genus Lathyrus; species Lathyrus sativus. The sequence goes on from OZ012737.1 coordinate 677,799,088, forward strand.
CATCCTATTACTTCAAGACTGCTTTAGAGCTATTCATTGCTCTATCCTCATGAGGTCATATTACTACTTCAAGACTGCTTTAGAGCTATTCATTGCTCTATCCTCCTGAAGCCATCTAATTATTTCAAGACTGCTTTAGAGCTATCCATTGCTCTATCCTCCTGAAATCATTACTTCAAGACTGCTTTAGAGCTATTGATTGCTCTATCCTCCTGAAGACATATCACATTATTATTTCAAGACTGCTTTAGAGCTACTGATTGCTCTATCCTCCTGAAATCATCCTATTACTTCAAGACTGCTTTAGAGCTATTCATTGCTCTATCCTCATGAGGTCATATTACTACTTCAAGACTGCTTTAGAGTTATTCATTGCTCTATCCTCCTGAAGCCATCTAATTATTTCAAGACTGCTTTAGAGTTATCCATTGCTCTATCCTCCTGAAATTACATTATTATTTCAAGACTGCTTTAGAGCTATCCATTGCTCTATCCTCCTGAAATCATTACTTCAAGACTGCTTTAGAGCTATTGATTGCTCTATCCTTCTGAAGACATATCACATTATTATTTCAAGACTGCTTTAGAGCTATTGATTGCTCTATCCTCCTGAAGACATATCACATTATTATTTCAAGACTGCTTTAGAGCTACTGATTGCTCTATCCTCCTGAAATCATCCTATTACTTCAAGACTGCTTTAGAGCTATTCATTGCTCTATCCTCATGAGGTCATATTACTACTTCAAGCCTGCTTTAGAGCTATTCATTGCTCTATCCTCCTGAAGCCATCTAATTATTTCAAGACTGCTTTAGAGTTATCCATTGCTCTATCCTCCTGAAATTACATTATTATTTCAAGACTGCTTTAGAGCTATCCATTGCTCTATCCTCCTGAAATTACATTATTATTTCAAGACTGCTTTAGAGCTATCCATTGCTCTATCCTCCTGAAATCATTACTTCAAGACTGCTTTAGAGCTATTGATTGCTCTATCCTCCTGAAATCATTACTTCAAGACTGCTTTAGAGCTATTGATTGCTCTATCCTCCTGAAGACATATCACATTATTACTTCAAGACTGCTTTAGAGCTATTGATTGCTCTATCCTCCTGAAGCCATTATTATTTCAAGACTGCTTTAGAGCTATTGATTGCTCTATCCTCCTGAAGACATATCACATTATTATTTCAAGACTGCTTTAGAGCTATTGATTGCTCTATCCTCCTGAAGCCATTATTACTTCAAGACTGCTTTAGAGCTATTGATTGCTCTATCCTCCTGAGGTCAGATTTATCACTTCAAGACTGCTTTAGGGTTATCATTATTGATTGCTCTATCCTCATGAAGACATGCTGTATTACTCCAGACTCCTGACAGTTCTCATTATACTACTGAAGAACTTTCCCCTAGTGGCATCTTTAAGCCCACTCAATCATGTTCAACCAACCATCAATATCACTCCATGCACTGGTGAGTGCAAATTTTTGGGCTTTTGTGTTCAATCCCCTTCAACCTTCCAGGTTACGACTGGCAAATATACCAATCTAACCCCTCAGGTTTCAGAAAATTGAACAGGGGCAGCTGTTGCACCCCAAAATTTGCCCTCACCATACAAGACTTTGTGTTCTAAGAAGGTTCACAAGATTCACAAGGTTCACAAAGCTCACAATTGGTCAGAAGAGTTGACAATTCCCTCAGACAATGCACCTCCTAAGCAGTGCATCCAAAACTAGGGTTTTGACTTTAATCAGGCTAAATGGACTTCCAAACTTCAGATTTGGTCCCAGGGGTATTTTGGTCATTTTACACAAATTCTACCAATTCCTTGAAGCCGGGCTGTTATTAAAATTCTGAGGCATTTGATGCGTTATGGTCTTGAGGCATTCAAATCACCATACCTGAAACAGTTTTTTATCATATGATTTGATTATCATCAAAGGCGTCGACTCGGTTTGAATATTGTTGAAAAAGTTGTCAGAAACATACTTGAATTTGGGTCGTTCGTTGCTTATCGTTTGTTTTAAGATATTCTGAGCAGTTTTCCGTTCGTTGATAAAGTGCAGTGTTGGATATAAAATAAGTGGGAGTTAGTTTGAATCTATTCAGATCTAATCAGGTTGCGACGAGATCATGGAAGGAATAATCAATTGGGATGAAAATGTGTGGGATCTTGCTCATAATATTGTTCAATACAAAAGAGAGGTGAATTGGAATATTTGTTGAGTTAATTCATAAATATTTGTAATTTACAAATAAAGAAGGGAATTTAAATATTTTTGAATTTCATTCATGAATATTTATAATTTACAACTAAGAAGTGAATTTGAACAGGCTTGAATTTTATTCATAAAGATTCATAATTTACAAAGTACATTTTATCCTAAAAATTCTAAGGCATTCATGCCATTCCTTTGAGTTCTGCATACAACTTCTGATCAACCTGCACAACAAAAAGAAAACAGAACAGAACAGAAAAAGTGTTAGAGGTTGTTTGACACTCTCAGAACAATTGTCATCATCGAGTGTCGGGAGTGGCACGACCGAAGCCGCGTCCTACCCCCGTTACCGATCCGCGCCGTTGGCGTCAGATCAGATAACACCTGTTCTTATCATGAGAGGCATCCGAGAGATAGAAGTGATAAAAGAAGCGGGACTTGGATTTCCAAACTGATACAAAGGCAAATTTGGACTCAGACCCGGATGCCGGCAGGTCTGAGTCGTTTTGTTTTCGAAACTTCCAACACCTGAAAATTCACAACAGCATCAGTATCAGGTTCAGAATTCAAAACTCAAAACAAGACAGTTCATAAGCTGCCATAAGTAAATCGATTCTGAGTTCATGAAAACCAAGTAAAGGTTGCTTTTGGATCACAAACTGCTACCAAAAAGCAAGTTCAAACAGAACAAGAAAAATGAAATACAAAACAAGCTGCATCAAGCTGCATCAAACAATGTACTAAGAGTTCAGAATTATCAGTTAAGGGCAAGTTTCAACCAGTTCAAATGGCAAGTCACAAAAATGTGAATAACTACACTGAGTCACAACACAAATCATAGCACAAGTCATACCAGAGAAGCGAGGTAGGTTATGATCATGCTCGCGCGTCAATAAGCCTCGACCAAATGTGATGATATTGGAAAACCAAAATGCGAAGCCGGGCTCAGCGTGGAAGATATCGTTGCCCAACAAACAAGTCACGAAATCACAGTTCAAATGGTAAACCATATCAGTCACAGTATGGCAGCCAACAATCAGTCATTACCTTACTCGCAAATAGCAGCCCAGAACTCATGTTCTGAACCCAACCAAGCATTGAAAACAACCAATCTCGAAGGCAGTCGCGGCGTCAAAACCAGAAGTAACACCAGCAGGCTCAGAATATCTTCATCATCGCCGTATACCACCCTCGGCGGCATTTGACTCGACCAAAGCCGTAGTAGCCCTCTCTGAAAGAAGAAGAGGAAAAGATAACTGCATCAGGAAAAGAATCTGTGTCAGCAAAATAAACCAATATCCAGATTGTGTTAAGAAAAAGAGATTTAATCCGTGTCAGCTGGAAATCAAATCTTATCAGAGAATGAAAACAGAATCTGTATGAATCCAATCAACATCTGGAAAGCAGACCAAATCCATGACAGATCATAACCGTATCCAACCTGAAGGTGCAAGGCAAATTGTATCAGAAAAATAACAGAAAACAATTTTGATATTGATATCAATTCCAAATCAGGGAAGATTAAATCGTATCAAGTGAATCAAAACGAGCCAAAGCACCAAGTTCACAAATCACGAGCCCAGAATCATGACAAAAGAAATCCCAATCAAATCTTAAAAAGGGAAATAAGATTCAATCAAATCAGATAAAATCAAAGTAAAAGCGAATCACAAATCAGATGAGATCAAATATATCAGAAACAAACGAAATCAATCTCATCCAAGACCATCAAAGGCCCATTCGAAAATCAGAAAGAGATATATAAAGAGAACGACATCACCTGAGGAAAGGGGCCAAAAAAGAATCACTGAACGAGAAACCCTAACGACAAGGAGAAATTGAACGAACTCCCCAAATCCGCGAGTTTGATCGCCCTCAGCCATAAACGACGAACCTCAAACGCAAACTATAACCATCGAAAGGCGAACGAAACTCATCAAAGCCCAACGAATCATTTGAGGGAAGTCCACCGACGTCACTTGGTTCGTGACGAGCAAACTCCCTCCTGAGGCTCAGTTCATCACATCATCGCCTCATCATCCAACCGCCGATATCATCATCAAAACGTAAGCGAGGAACACTCATACATCTTTATGTTTGACGTTTTACGAATGGTTTCAGGTTTTCATCATAGAGAGTGAAAGAGTTTTGTGAAAGCGAAACAAAGAACGAAGCGAAAAATGGAAAAGATGAAGGGAAGCAACGGAAGAAGAGAAAGCATGAACGGCGCCGCGGGGGGGGGGGGGGGGGGGGGGGAATAGGGTTTTGAAACCCTAGCCCTCTTGTTGTTGCATTCTTACCAACCGGGTTGGGTCCGGAGGTGATTACCGGCCCAACCCCCTTTTTTATTATTATTTATTTTTTATTTATTTTATTTCTATTATTATAATTATTTTTATTATTGATTTGTTAAAATGTTTTCTAAAATAATATTAAAATCCATTTTTTAAAATAAATAGTATTAAGACTTTTTTTCAAATGATATAAAAAAAAAACCTACCTTTTAAAAATAATAATGTGGAGTTTTGTTAGATAATTAGGTTAAAATAATTTTTGAGAATTTAAGTAAATTAATTTATCAATATTAAAAATCCCATTTTAATTTAAATTGAAGTTTATATCATAAAATACAAACCACAAAAATATGCATAATTTCATTTCCTGGCGTGTCTGATAATTCATCTAATTCTACCCACTAACGTTGTTTGTTCGTTTTGCAGCTTATTATGGTTACCGTTATTTATTTATAATTGTAACTGTTTCTTGGTTGTAACCTCGCGAACAAATAATCGCATTTACTTTCCGCATTTTACTTCCGCTTGCATGATTTAAATCTCTCACACCTCTTCATCAATACTTTTGTCAAATTACACTCATCCGAAGGTTAGGTCTAGCTTTTGGTCGCCGCGCCAATAGTCCTCAACTTCAAACCCTTTCACCTTACAAACCCTAAATTTTCATACATGTCTCGCCGTGGACAAAATTACAATTTTACCCCTAGCATTAGGTCAAAGAGCCGCCGCGCTCATTTTAGGGTTTCCCGCCGTGGAATCCCTAATTTAACCCTAATTACAACTTAACATTTCAACGTAGAAATTTGGAGTTCCTACACTCCGCGTAAGCGTGTCCTTAAGGCGCGTTTATTCCCCTTGAGACCTTGACCACTGTCAAGAGATCTCTAACCTCCCTTTTGAGGGGAACTACGATTACTCTGATTCCACTCCCGTAAGGATACGTAGGCACAAGATGCGATGTCTTGCCGAGTAAACTTAGAATTAACCCCCTTTATTATTTATTATTGCTTATTTATATTTTATTTAATTATTTTTCTTATTATTTTGTAATTGTTTCTTGGATGTAAAGTTGTTTAATTATTTAATTATTATTATGGTTAGTAATTAGGGAGTGTAACAACATGTATGTAATATTAAAATAAATTTAGATCACTTTTAAATAAAGATAATTAAAATAAACACGTCACACACGTAAGTCGATTTTAATCGCCGTCTCACTTCCTAAGGATATCCCTCAAGTTGCCTATGAATATTGGTTAAGTGGGGTGTATAAAGCAAGTCCCTCAAAAAGAAAATCATCAAAGTCCCTTATGGTTGCCTTTATGAATCGAGTCCCTTTCGAAAAATGATGATAGTCCCTCCAGTTTGCTTATTACACCCCACAATGGCCTTCAAAAATCCAATTGTCCCTCACATGTCCCTTAACATCCAAAGTAAGGACTACCTACTCCATTATAGTAGGGATAGTCTTACTAAGGAAAGGATAAAGAATAAGAAAGACCTTAAAACATTAGGGTAGGCTATTCCTGGATACTTGCTCACTTCAAAACTTTTTCACACTTAAACCAATTTCCAACAAAATTTTCAAACAAGTTTTTTTCACATCCACACACGGATTATTATTAAACTATTCTGAAATTTTTTGCTATTCACACACTACACTTTCAAAACAATTCAAAAGTGAGCTTAAGTACCTAAGAGCCCATGGATAACCATGGATGAAAAGGGTGCTAACACCTTCCCTTTTCATAACCTACCCCCCGGACCCAAAATATTCTCTAAGGTCTTTCCTGTTCTTTTATAACCTTTCCTTATGGATAAAATAAAAGTCGGTGGCGACTCTTGCTATCCGCAACATTGTTTAAAGTCAGTTCTCCCACCGTGTTACACCTTGCTCCAATCCCCCCAATGCCGTCATCAAAGCACATGAAAAGAAGAAACAATGTTAGATATACATCCAGTATGACCTGAAAACAAGAAGTAGAGATTGAAGGAATGGAAGGAGAAACGACAACCTCGGTCTTCTTCACTCACATGGTTGCAACTGCTAATAACATGCCCTACTTTCAGTTTGTTCGCAAGAGAGACATTCAAAGTTGTTATCCCTCATCATCACCAACACTTTCACGAGAAACTTCATCAGAGAACCACCGAGTGTATATGTCGAGTTCGTTACAAGTGTATCAGATGCAAGCTTTATTTTCCTGGGCTGTTAATTCGTCCTTGGCCCAAAATCATCGCTATCTGCACCTGCCAGATTACAATTCATGGATTAGTAATCTGATAGAAGAATATACCCTATGTTAAAAAGATCCTATTCAGATTCCTCATCATCAACTTAGGATTCCCCAAATCAAATCCAATATTGAATTAAAGCTTTAATCAGATTGATACAAGAGATTACGATTTTGAATTTTCATTTAGCAAGCATTAAACGAAATTGGACGAAAAGGGGAAGTTTTCAAATCTGATTTATCCCAAATTAGAAAATCCAAATCAGTATTCAAGACAACAATTGAAATACCAATCAAGACGTTTCATTCTGAAACCTATAAAAAGAGGAAACCTAAGAGATGAAAAGAGAACCGAAAAAATCACCACAAAAACCCCAAGTGCGAAACCCTAGAGATCGAAAAGAGGAAAACCAAAAAAATTGCGAAAACGAAAGAGTGAAGAAACATATCTCTTTTGCCGTCGAAATCTTCGAAGCCAACACCGGAGATCGCCTATTCCCGCCGCCACCAACCTTCGGTAGATTCCTCCATACCTTTTAAAATTATTGATTGATAAATGTTTCAGTGTTTGTTTCAGGTACAGGGATACGCCAGGATGAAGACAAAGGGGGAAAGTTGAACGGAGATTGAGCGGGGAAGACGAGCGAATGAAGGGTGTTGGGGAGGGGATTAGGGTTCTCCGCCATTCTTTTGCTTTCCCCCTGCGTTTTTCTTCATTTTGTTCTGCTGAGTTTTTTTGTAACATTTTAAGTTATATGTGTGCACGATCACGGTAGTACCGTGGTCCTTCGCGTCCCCACCATACAATTCACCTACCACGTGATCATGCGGATCACCTCGCGCGCTCATAATAAGTCCCGTGCACCACATCACACTAAATCCCACGTTTTAACTTATTTATTTAATTAATCCTATAAAATCAAAACTAAAATCTGTTTGTTTTTTTTAATTAAAAAAAACCTTTAATCTTTAATTAGTAAAAAATAATAATCTCCAATCATTCAATTTTCCCCTTTCAAAATCTAATTAATTATTTATTTTTATTTAATTAAAAGAGAACCTTTTTTTATATAACATAAATAAATGATCTTTTATAAAATAAATCAATAAAAACCTATTTAACTATCCAATATAACTTTAATTATTTATTAGGATTTCCCAAAAAAAAAAATGATAGTAACTAAGTGCATTTTATATAAAGATTTATTCCATAACTTTAAAAACAATTCATAATTATTAATGATAATTAAAATTACCCACATATTTAACAGAACCTTTTCTTACCCACCTTTTTATTTAAAATCATTTCTACTCAAATCTAATTTATTTATAATCCCCTCTATAGATTATTGCCAAGTATAATAATTAAAATAATAATCTCCCCCTAAAATCAATCTCGCTAATAATTTAATTCAACATTACTCGTAAAATCATCTCACCTAAAGAATTAATCATTCCGCTTAAAATGAAATCAACTTCGTCTAAAATCAAATCGAGCACGCCTACGCCTCACATATTCACAGTTCACACACCTAGCGCTTTCATGCGTGTGTATGTTTACTTTACCCGCTTTTACTTTTATCCGCAACTCACACTTACACTTAGCGCTTTCATGCGTGTGTATGGCTTTACTTTCCGCAAGTTATATTCCGCAATTTAACATCATCGCAATTTATATTCTCGCATCGCATTCCGTCCAAAGCAAAAACCTACACATGATTCAACGCTTGTGTGTAGTGCACATCATTTGCATCATACTCCCACTTGATCCTTGATCCCATTCAAGTTGATCTTTCTAAGTTAGATCCTATCCCATAGGAAGGACCTTTGTTTTTACTTTACAACTTAGATACAAACAACTCAACTCAAACAACAAATATTCAAACACAATAGAGAAAGATGTTAATCATCTTATGCGAGATAGAATCTCCACCCCACATCAATTACAATCAATATCGTAGGGACTTTGCCTTAAGAGAGATAGAGGCGTACTCGTCGATCAATATCCGAGTACTTAAGCCCTTCTCTTAAGACGATGCAAAGACTATTTTCCTACAATTTGTGGCGGTTAAATCTCCCTTAAAATGACAACTCATCTTTTCTCCTAAAATCAATCAATCAACTACCCTAAACCCGTAGGAACTTTGACCATAGTCAAAGAACTCCTCAAACCCTTTAGGGAAACTACAGATACTCTGATTCCACTCCCGTAAGGATATGTAGGCATAAGATGCGATATATTATCGATTATACTTAGAAATAAACCTCTAGGTCTTTCAACCTTAAGCAGATAAACCTTAGCAATAAACAAACATAAAACAAGAGGTTCCTGTAGAGTACTACAGAAACTTAGGATGCTAGCACCTTCCCTAAGTTTAACCAACCCCCTAAACCTATAACTCTCTAGCTTGCATTTGCATTGCATTGTGGATATTTCAATCTTTATCCCTTCCTTTGGACAAATCAAAGTTCGGTTGCAAATGATTAAGATTCAAACTAATCAATAGTTTGGTATCCAAATTTCACCGCGACAGAAATGGCGACTTTACTGGGGATGCTCAGTGGGTCTCCCTATCTTGTTTTGTTTCTTTATTGCTTTATATATTTGCTTACTTGCTTATTTGTTTTGTTTACTCTTTATTTCTTTTGGACTGTGATCCTTGAGTGGTGAGACAAAGTCCTACACCCGGACTTGAGTGAACTTAAGATAGGATAGTGATATGTTCGATGAGACTTATAGGGAGTTGAATCCCGACCAAGTTGACTTGAAAATCACACTCAGTTGAGACCCTTTCGAAAATAGTTCGGTTGAACGATTAATTGTGAAGACTTTTACTATTTTCGATTGGAGTCTATGATATTGAGGACCATAGTTACCTTAACCCCACTTTGGCCTTTATTAGGACGTAGTGCGAGACTATGAGGGAGTACACCCGAAATAGTGCTACGCGATGCTACACTCAAAAGAAGTTCTCTTGAGAATATTATTAATCACTAAGTAATTGGGAAGTTGATAATATCCGAAAGATGGACTAATGACTTTGGGCACCCCTTAGAACCTTGTTCTACAGGTATAACTCACCCCTAGTCCTTGTCCTTTGGGAAATGGGTATACCTTTTGGCTCCATGCTCGATGCAAACCTAGGACCTTTGTTTGTTTATCTTTGTGTGTCCTTATGTGTTTACTTGTGTTTGTTGCATTCATATAGCATCATTTTGCATTAGATTTCATGGGATTCCCTTTTGTTTATGAACATTGTAGGTCGCTATGACTTCTAATGAAAGACACACTTTGAAATACACTTTTAAAAGTCCTAAATTGGGTGACCTAAAGGAGTTGGTGACTTTGATTGAAGACCAGGGCAAGTTCAAGAGCAAGTATGGAAAGCTAATATCTTTATTGAGTCGCTAAGTAGACGAAGGACTTCTCTCCACTTTATTGCAATTTTATGATCCGCTATATCACTGTTTTACGTTCTCGGACTTTCAGTTATCGCCTACATTGGAAGAGTACTCTTTTTTGGTTGGGCTACCTATCTTAGAAGAATCTCCCTTCCCTTTCTTGGAGAAGGACCCTGAGGAAACAGATATTGCTAAAGCTCTTTATCTGAAAGTATCCGACGTCAGGAGAAACTTAATTAGTAAGGGTGGTATTTTAGGCTTGACTACGGACTTCTTAATCAGCAAGGCTATGTTTTATGCCGATTATACGAACAAGACCCTGTTCGAAGCAATCTTTGCTTTACTCGTCTATGGAGTGTTTCTATTCCCAAGTTTCGAAGGGTTTGTCGACCTTAATGCTATCAAGATCTTTTTAAAGAATAACCCAGTGCCAACTCTATTGGGTAATACTTACCATTCTGTACATCTCCGAAATCTTTATGGTGGAGGAATGATCACCTGCTGTGTACCCTTGATTTACAAGTGGTTTATTTCGCACTTACCGAAATCTAGCTCTTTTATAAATATCGGCAAGGAACTTTGGTCTCCGAGAGTTATGGCGCTGACCCACTCAGACATTGATTGGTACAACCGAGCGTATGATGGGACCTTGATTATTGATGGTTGTGGTGATTTTGCTAATATACCGTTACTTAGTTTTAATGGAGGGATCAATTACAATTAAGTCTTAGCTCGTCGATAGTTGGGATTTCCGTTGAAGGAACCACCTAAGAGTGTTCAAGTGGAAAGCATTTTCTTTAGGGATGACAAGGAACTCCGAGACAAGATTTTGGTTGCATGGGATCATATGCATAAAAAAGGGAAGAGAAGCCTTGGGAAACTTATTTGTGTGTCCTTGGAGCCCTACCTTCAGTGGGTCAGAGAGAGAGAAATCAAATTGAAGATGCCCTATTCCCGTCAAGATCCTATATCTCCGAGGAGAGAGCCTACTTATGTCTTTATGTCTGAAGCTGAGAAGTTAGAGGTTGCCTTGAGGAAGTCGCAACGTGAGTTGGAGTCATGGAAGAACAAGTATCAAGTAGTGGTTGCAGAGAACGATGAACTTCAGAAGCAGCTACAGTCGAAGGATGAAGAGTTACTTCCCCACAAGAAGAGGAAAGTCGTGGAGGATTTATTTTTCTCCGACCCACAATGTACTATTTGGAAGCTGATTGTAGACAACCTTATCCGTGAGAAGACCCAGTTGGAAGAGGAGCTCAAGCAGCATAATTCAAAACTTCTTTAGGGCTTTCATTAGCTTTTATTTAGCTATCTATTTGGGACTTTTAAAAGCAATTATTTGTAATCCGTTTCAAAATTCATAAAAACGTTTTCTTTTACCGCAATATTTATAAATAGTTGGAATCCCATGAAGTCCTACTCATCTTGCATTGCGTTCTTTCTTTTTGTTCACTTCAAGAAACTCAATTTCATTTTACAGGTATTGTAACAGTGGATTTTAAGAGAGAAGCATTGGAGTACACTTTTCAGAGTCCTAACATTGAAAGCTTAAGAGAGCTAGCAGATCTCATCAAGAACCGTCACGCTTTTGCAACAGAATATGGAGAAGTCTTCCGTTTTCTCGAACTCAAGATGAAAGGAGGGCTGTTGGAGACCCTTGTTCAGTTCTATGACCCGTTGTACCACTGCTTTACTTTTCCGGATTACCAGTTGATGCCGAATCTGGAAGAGTATTCTGATTTCTTGAGGATGCCTGTGACGGCCCGACCCGTATTCACCGGCCAGGAAGACATACCCAGTCACCAATAAATTGCAAACGCTACTCATCTCAGCTTAGCAGATGTTCAAGCACACTTAACCATCAAGGAAGGATTCCTTGGATTCCCAGTTGATTTCTTGATCGGAAAAGTTTGTTACCATGCTGAAAGAAAAGAAATCCTTATCTTGGAAGCCACCTTTGCTTTGTTGGTCTATGGGATCTTCTGGTTCCCAAAGATTGATGATTTTGTTGATATGGATGCGATTAAACTATTCATACTCAAGAACCCAGTCCCTACTTTGTTAGCTGACACATACTATTCAATCCACTCGAAGAATGCTGAAGGAGGAGGACATATTGTTTGTTGTACTGCTCTGTTGTATTCATGGTTCATCGCTCGCCTAACTCAGCATCCGTCTATTTGGGAAGAGGTAGAATCACCCCATTGGTCCGAGATAGTTATGGCCCTTACTCACTCTGACATTGTGTGGTATGACCCTACTTATGGAGGTATATGTATGATTCCCAGCATCGGAGGATTCACCAACATACCGCTCGTTGGGAGAGAATGATGCATAAGTTACAACCCTGCTTTGGCCCGCCTCCAATTTGGGCATCCCATGATCGAAATACCTGACCAAGCTCTGTTGGAAGGGATCTTTCTCAAGGAAGGAGAAGATCCAGACCTGAAGACCGTCATAATTTACGCATGGAGATACGTCAATAAGGAAGGAAAGACTGCTTTAGGATACCCCAACTGTGTTGTCTCTAAAGAATATCTACATTGGGTGCGAGAAAGAGCTCTCGACCTCAAAATGTCGTTCTCTTTCCATGAACCTATGGTATTTGCTTTTCATGATCCTGATTGGTTTGATGTAAGTGAAGTAGATTAGTTGAAAGCCGCCTTGGATGAGGCTCGGAAACTGAAGGCTGCTTGGAGGAACAAGTTTTTCACCCTCAAGGTAGAGAAAGAGAAGTCTCAGATGCTGCCAGAAATAGAACTTGCAAGGAAAAGGAAGGCTCGAGAGGATTTATTTTCTTCTCACACATCTTCAAGAGCTGTCGCCAGAGATGATCTTCCCCCAGATACTGTGGCATGGAAGGAATGTGTAGATCGACTCATCAGTGAGAAAGCCGAATTGCAAGAACGCATCGACCAGTTAGAAGAGGAACTTCGCACACAAAAGGAGCATAGGGAGTAGATCTCCGAGTTCTTTTTTGCTTTTGGTTCAATGTAATAAGCTCTTAAAAGAGTACTTTGTTTTTGTAATGCTTCAAATATCAAAATAAAATAAGTTTTTCTCCAACGTTACAATACCGGAAAATAATTTGAGTTTCTTGAAGTTTCATACTCATTTGCATTTTTGCATAAGCATAGCATTGTTTGCATTCCAGGGTCTCACTCTTGCTTCATCTCTGCAGACAAGCTGAATCACCAGTACAACACTCGAGCTAGTCAACGCCAGAAGATGGATCAACTAGAACAAGAGAACAGAGTGCTCCGTGATGAAGTTGCAGTTTTGAAAGAAAGTTTGGAAAGGTTGAATGGTCTAGTGGAAGCTCTGTCCAATCAAGCCTCGCCCAACAACCAAGATGTTCAAAGGACTGTGATCTCTGAAGTGACACCCACACTGATCCTAGTGGTGTCTTCTGTTGCTGAAATGTCCTACAGCATGCCTCAAGGTTTCCCGTGGGGATTGTCTCCTAATTTCTTTTCGACCGGCTACCGTCCGTCTGTGTCTGAGATCCCTGCTGTGACCACTGTCCAAGCTACTCATGCAGTTACCGCTGTGATGACTACTGCATCTCCACATGTGAACGTTGTTCCTTATATTCTGGATGAGCCAATTTTGCAAGGGTCGCCGACCAAAATTGTGGGTTTGGAAGAAAGGATGGATGGTTTTCAGGACCAATTTTCTGAGATGCAAAAGGAGTTGAAGGCCTTCGTGGTAAGGATTTGTTTGGAAAGAGCGCTTCTGAGCTGTGCTTGGTCCCAAATGTCAAGGTCCCGCCGAAGTTTAAGGTCCCTGATTTTGAGAAATACAAAGGGAATACCTTCCCTCAGAGTCATCTTATTATGTATGCCAGGAAGATGTCAGCCCAAACTAATAATGATCAACTGCTCATTCACTATTTCCAAGATAGTCTGACAGGCGTTGCGCTCAAGTGGTACATGGGGTTGGATAGTGCGAAGATTTGAACTTTCAATGATATAGGAGGAGCCTTTGTCAAGCAGTATAAGTATAATGTGGATATGGCACCTGACCATGATCAATTGAGGGCTATGACACAGAAAGATAAGGAGAATTTTAAGGAATATGCCCAATGTTGGCGCGAGTTGGCCGCGTAAGTCACACCACCGTTAGAAGAAAAAGAGATGACCGAGATTTTCCTGAAGACCCTTGGTCCTTTCTTTTATGAGAAGATGGTAGCAAGTGCACCCAGTGACTTTACTGAAATGGTTAATATGGGAATGCGTTTAGAAGAAGGTATTCGTGAAGGAAGATTGGCTAAAGAAGAGAGTGCTCCTAGTAATGCTAAGAAGTATGGGAGCAGTTTTGTGAAGAAAAAAGAGCAGAGTGTAAACGCCGTTCAAAAGGGACAATTCAGAAAGAGGTACTCGCCATCACACCAAGTTGCAGCAATATCGCCGATATTTAATGCTCCAACTTATCAACTACAGTCTCCGCAACCGAGCCAACAACCTCTGTCCCCCAATGCTCAACAGCCACAGCCTCAGCAAAATCCGCAGTATCCTCAGCAAAATCGACCATTCAACAATCAGGGTCGTGTGTATAGAAAGATAAATTTTGACCTAATTCCTATGAAATATGCTGATTTGTTTCCAGCTCTGATTCAGAAGGGCCATATTCAGACAAAAGCTCCACCTATGGTTCCCACAAATCCTCCTCCTTCTTACAGAGCTGACAAGTCTTGTCCCTACCATCAGGGTGCTCCAGGTCACGATATTGAAAGTTGTTTTGGTATGAAAACAGATGTCTAGAGGCTCATTAAGTGCGGAATTCTGTCCTTCAAGGATTCTGACCCTAATGTGCAGGTTAATCCATTACCCCCGCATGGTTCACCCTCTGTCAACATGATTCAAGACTATTTGACAGATGATGATCAAAAAGTTTCAGTTGAAAAGGCCAGAGAGGTTTGTGTTATAGTGCCTCACTTTAAGGAAGTGGAGCGTATCGAAATCGTGTATAATAGCAGAAAGCCAACTGTTACCCCTTTGGTAATCAACGTGCCTGGACCCGTCCCTTACGCTTATAGTAAGGCTATCCCCTACAGATACAACGCCACAATGTTGGAGAATGGAAAGGAAGTTCCTTTGCCCATTGTACCTTCAGTAGTTAACATTGCAGATGTTAGTAGAGTAACAAGGAGTGATCGAGTTTACCCGACTACACCACCGAAAGAAAAGAAGGTCTCGTCTGAGCAATCTGGTGGATCCAATTTGTCCAATTCAGATGAATGTCTAAAGGTGATCAAGAGAAGTGAGTATAGGGTTGCAGATCAGCTCCTGCAAACCCCGTCGAAGATTTCTGTGTTGCAATTGCTGATGAGTTCTGAGGCTCATAGGGAAGCACTCCATAAGATATTAGAGCAAGCGTATGTTGAACAAGATGTAACTATGGAACAATTTGATAATAGCATTGGTAATATTATTTTATGTAACAATCTGGGTTTTAATGAAGACGATCTCCCAGAGGAAGGAAAGAAACATAACATGGCTTTACATATTTCTGTGAACTGTAGGAATGATTCTCTGTCCAGTGTGTTGGTTGATACTGGTTCTTCTTTGAATGTGATGCCTAGAATTACTCTATCTAATCTATCCTATCAGGGACCGCCGATGAGACCAAGCCATGTTATCGTCAAAGCTTTTGATGGGTCTAGAAAGACAGTAATTGGCGAAGTGGATTTGCTGATGACTATTGGATTGCAGACATTTATGATCACGTTTCAAGTCATGGACATTCGTGCCGCCTATAGCTGTTTGTTAGGGAGGCCATGGATACATGAAGCTGGGGCAGTTACTTCCACTCTGCATCAGAAGTTGAAATATGTTTTTGAGGGGAAAACGGTTACAGTTTATGGAGAAAGAGCCTTGGTGGTGAGTCACTTGTCATCATTCTCGTATGTTGAAGCTGAGGAAGAAGTTGGTACACAATTTCAAGCTTTGTCTATTGTGGGCGAGGGTGTCCAGAAATCTCAAGCATCTATGTCATCATTTAAAGACGCGTAGCGAGTAGTGAACAGTGGTCATCAGACAATTTGGGGAAAGGTGTTGTCTTTGCCAAAAAACAGAAATAAGGAAGGTCTTAGTTTCACCAGCAATTCTACTCAACAAACTACCAAGAATCAAGGATTTCCGCTGATTAATGAAGTGTTCCATAGTGGAGGGGTCGTCCATCATCCTCAAGTTAATGTTGTCTTAGAGGATGAGCTTGAAGGCTACATACCAGATGGTTCTGCAAGGTCCTTCATCCCTTACGAAGATTATGAGCCCTATATAGAAGATCCAAGTTATGTTTCAGATGAGTTTGACTATACCTTTGGAGTTTATGATGTTACTGAAGAAGGTTCAGATGAGGATGTTCCAGACTTTGTAACCCCAGGCGTTTTGGTTAAGAATTGGAGTGTGGTTGAAGCCCCTGCTGCCGTTCATATATCTAAGTAAAGCATTTGTTTTTAAAAAATTTCGCTCTGCCCAAGGCGAAACTGCATTATTAGGGCTTACTTTTAAATAATTCCCTTTGCTCTGCCCAAGGCAAAGATGACTTTATTGGGCATGTCTCTTTGGTTTTGCTATCATCAATAAATCACTTTCATTTTCATTTGTGTGTTTTTTCTCATTTTTATTTACGATGTTAGAAAATAATAAGTAGCATCTTGCGTACACACACTTTCCACTTTACGAAAACTTATTAAAAATCATATCACTTGCGCAGATTGCTACATAAATTACATCCTGGGAATAATGATCCGTTGCCTTCTCCGAATTTTGAGTTTCCTGTGTACGAAGCCGAAGACGAAGAAGATGATATCCCAGAAGAGATTTCCAGACTGATTGAGAAGGAAGAGAAAGCTATCCAACCTCATCAAGAGCCAGTGGAAGTAATCAATTTGGGAACATAAGAAATCCGTAGGGAAGTGAAAATTGGAGCTTTGCTCAAGCCTGAGGTGAAGAAACAGTTGACCGTTTTGCTCGGAGAGTTTGTTGATGTGTTTGCTTGGTCATATCAAGATATGCCTGGATTAGACACTGCTATAGTTGAACACCATCTACCTTTGAAACCAGTGTGCCCACCAGTAAAACAGAAGCTCAGAAGAACTCAACTCGACATGGCTCTAAAGATTAAGGAAGAAGTACAGAAACAGATTGATGCAGGTTTCCTTGTCACTGCCGAATATCTGCTCTGGTTGGCTAATATTGTGCCCGTTCCGAAGAAGGATGGTAAGGTTCGCATGTGTGTAGATTACAGGGATTTGAACAAAGCCAGTCCGAAAGATGACTTTCCGTTACCTCACATTGACATTTTGGTTGACAGTACCGCAAGATATGAGGTTTTCTCCTTTATGGACGGTTTCTCAGGTTACAATCAGATTAGAATGGCTCCCGAGGACCGAGAGAAGACGTCATTCATCACACCCTGGGGCACCTTTTGTTACAAAGTTATGCCATTTGGATTAAAGAATGCAGGGGCAACATATCAGAGAGCTATGACTACTTTGTTCCATGATATGATGCACAAGGAGATCGAGGTTTATGTGGATGATATGATAGCTAAGTCGAAGACTGAGGATGATCATGTTAAACATCTGGCTAAGTTGTTTGGTCATTTGAGGGAATACAAGCTCCCTCTGAACCCCAACAAATGTACATTTGGAGTACGATCAGGGAAACTTTTGGGATTTATTATCAGTCAAAGAGGGATTGAAGTGGACCTCGACAAAGTGAAAGCTATTCGGGAAATGCCGGCTCCTACCACCGAGAAACAAGTCAGAAGATTTTTGGGACGTTTGAATTACATCTCTAGGTTTATATCCAACATGACCGCTACATGTAAACCTATTTTCAAGCTTCTGAGGAAAAAACAAGGGTATGTTTGGACTGAAGATTGTCAAAAAGCTTTTGATAGTATCAAAGAGTATTTGCTTGAACCTCCTATCCTGACCCCTCCAGTTGAAGGACGACCTTTGATTATGTATTTGACTGTTTTAGAAGATTCAATGGGTTGTGTACTCGGTCAACAAGATGAAACGGGAAAGCAAGATCATGTCACTTATTACCTGAGCAAGAAATTTACTGATTGTGAAACGAGATACACTATGTTAGAGAAGACTTGTTATGCTTTGGCGTGGGCCGCCAAACGTTTGCGCCAGTATATGTTGAATCACACCACTTGGTTAGTTTCGAAGATGGATCCTATCAAGTATATTTTTGAGAAGCCCGCTTTGACTGGGAGAATTGCTAGATGGCAGATGTTGTTATCCGAATATGATATCGAGTACCATACCCAGAAAGCTGTTAGAGGAAGTGTTTTGGCTGATCATTTAGCTCACCAACCTATTTTGGATTATCAACCCTCAAACAATGACTTTCTTGACGAAGATGTTATGTTCTTAAAGATGAAAGATTGTGAAGAACCCGTGCATGGTGAAGGACCAGAACCCGGATCTCAATGGGGTTTAGTTTTTGATGGAGCTGTCAACGCTCATGGAAAAGGGATAGGTGCTGTTATTGTGACTCCTCAAGGGTCCCATATCCCGTTTACTTCCAGATTAACATTCAAGTGTACTAATAATGAGGTTGAGTATGAAGCATGCATTATGGGTCTTGAGGAAGCAATAGATCTGAGAATTAAGAATTTGGATGTGTTTGGTGATTCTGCAGTGGTAATCAACCAAATCACTGGAGAGTGGGTAACTCGACATGATAATTTGGTCCCATACAGAGATTATGCTAGAAGACTGTTACCGTTCTTTGATAGAGTCAAATTTCATCATATTCCTCGTGATGAAAATAGGATGGCAGATGCGTTGGCAACTTTGGCCTCAATGATTGTGGTGAACTTTTGGAATGAGTGTCCTCAGATTGAAGTAAAACGTCTTGACAGACCCGCCTACATCTTTGCCGTCAAGGAGGTTGAAGATGGAAAACCTTGGTACCACGACATTGAAGTATTCCTTAGAACTAAAGAATATCCTTTGGGAGCTTCCAACAAAGATAAGAAGACTTTGAGAAGGTTGGCTGGGAGTTTTCTTTTGAGTAACAATGTGTTATACAAACGGAATTTTGACATGGTCTTGCTGAGATGTGTTGACAAACAAGAAGCAGATATGTTAATGACGGAAATTCACGAAGGATCCTTTGGCACTCATGCCAATGGACATGCTATGGCTAAGAAAATTTTAAGGGTTGGCTATTATTGAATCACGATGGATTCAGATTGTTACAAGTTTGCTAGAAAATGTCACAAGTGTCAGATTTACGCAGATAAAATTCATGTGCCTCTGACTTTGTTGAATGTTATTTCGTCCCCGTGGCCGTTCTCTATGTGGGGAATTGATATAATTGGTATGATAGAGCCGAAAACGTCTAATGGGCACCATTTCATCTTAGTATCCATTGATTATTTTACCAAGTGGGTCGAAGCAGCTTCTTACGCTAATGTAACTCGACATGTGGTTGTCAGATTCATCAAGAATCAGCTTATCTGCCGATATGGTGTGCCAGGCAGAATTATTACAGATAATGGGTCCAATTTGAATAACAGAATGATGAAAGAACTGTGCGAAGAATTCAAGATAGAGCATCATAATTCTTCTCCTTACAGACCAAAGATGAATGGGGCTGTTGAGGCTGCCAACAAGAATATCAAGAAGATCATTCAGAAAATGGTTCTTACTTATAAGGACTGGCATGAGATGCTCTCGTTCGCCTTGCATGGGTATCGTACGACGGTGCGCACATCGACTGGGGCAACTCCATTTTCACTTGTCTACGGTATGGAAGCAGTACTCCCGATAGAAGTTGAAATTCCTTCTATGAGGATTTTGATGGATGCAGAGTTGTCAGAAGCTGAGTGGTGCCAAAACAGATATGATCAGTTGAACTTAATCAAAGAAAAGAGGATGGTGGCGCTATGCCATGGGCAGTTGTATCAGCAAAAGATGAAGAAGGCATTTGACAAGAAAGTTCGACCCCGTGTATTCAAAGAAGGCGACCTCGTGCTCAAGAAGATTCAGTCTTTCCTCACCGACGTCAGAGGAAAATGGGCCCCGAACTATGATGGACCATACGTGGTAAGAAAGGTTTTGTCAGGAGGTGCTTTGATGTTAGCAACAATGGACGGAGAAGAAATCACTCACCCTGTGAATACGGACGCTGTCAACAAGTATTTCATTTAGAACTCGGGGAGTTCTCATTAACTTAGGGAGAGCAAGTTGTTATTCCCTTGATGTAATCTCTATTATTTTCCAACACTGTAATATTGGGGTCACGCCTTTCTGCTGACTGCCATTCAATAAAAGTTTTTCATTTATCAAAATCTTTATTCTTGATAGCAAAATCCATATTGATTTAAACTTTTTCAATACTTTGTGTTTTACTTGATATATGAATAACAAAACGATGACCAAGGATGTTTATGTCATCCAAGGAGGAACGACAATCCTTCACGATTCCCAGGGATGAGAAGATATTTATTTTATCCAGAGACGAAGTTTGTTTACGTACAAGATTTCTTTACAGGTGGTAAGAGGTCTGTGGAGATCTTGGCTTGGGTACCTTTCCGTTTAAGGCGTTTATTTTCGTCTCTCCCAATTTTCAGCATACGCATAGCATATAGATAGATAGCATGGCATGTGCATTCTTGTTGCATCTCTTTGTGTTTGTTTTATTTTATCGCTTTGGCCGTGGGTACCCCCAGGCGTTTGGGTGTGTCTTATCCCTCCAAATAGAGTTGTCAGCCCTAGGCAGAAAGAGCACAATGTTTCTACTTTCCCCATGAATTTCGATCCTCATGGAAGATGATTACTCCAGTATATTCCATTTGAGCTCATACCTCAGTGGTCGTGTCTTACTTGACAATCTTCCTTTCGGCTACTTCCCGAATGGAATTTAGGTCCATGGCAATCACCTTGCGGATATTCTCCAACTTTCGGATTCAGATTAAGTGTGCGTTTATTTTGCACTCTACTCCCCAGGAATAATATCTTCAAAGAATCTTTATAAAGACAAACATTTTTCTCTGACAACAGTACCACAGGTTTCCTCAACCATCCACATTTGGACTACAAACAATCTCTTTATTTGAGCAACTCATTTTTGACTAAGATCTTATTCAAAACGACAAACGACAGTTTCTACAAGATAGTTCATTCACCCTCAATGGGTTCTTCAACCTTATCAACTCGTCGAATGGCATCGCTTCGCAAATCCATCAAAGAAGTCCGCCAAATACATTACAAGGCACTCCCCTTTATTTGAGAATTCCCACTACAAATATTTCTCTTCAGTTGAGAATCTACAATGATATAAACTTCCACAACTACAACAAAGGTACTCCCCAGGAATATATTCCCCAGTGCGTTTATTACACAAGATTAATTCCATCGAGTGACATCTCCCCAGAGAAGTCGAGGAAATTCATTACAGTCAGTCTCTCTTTATTTGAGAGGACATGTTTCGCAAATCAACCGGCTTACATCTCTTCTAAAGATCCCCGGTGAAGTTTTACAATCTCCAATATATTACAAATTACAATCTGCAAAGTTCTACATCTACATTGACAATTACATTTACAAGCTACAACTACAACAACATCTACAATCTACAACAACATCTACAATCTACAATGACATCTTGATCCCCTGTGAAGATGCTCGCACGATTTTTCGTCATTTCGGGCAGAGACTGAGACCAGCTCATGATTCCCATATCATGATGCTCGGGGAGGTTCTACATCAGAGACTGAGACCAACTCATGATTCCTATATCATGACGCTCGGGGAGGTTCTACATCAGAGACTGAGACCAACTCATGATTCCTATATCATGACGCTCGGGGAGGTTCTACATCAGAGACTGAGACCAGCTCATGATTCCCATATCATGACGCTCGGGGAGGTTCTACATCAGAGACTGAGACTAGCTCATGATTCTGATATCATGACGCTGGAGGAGGTTCTACATCAGAGACTGAGACCAGCTCATGATTCCCATATCATGACACTCTGGGAGGTTCTACATCAGAGACTGAGACCAGCTCATGGTTCCCATACCAAGACGATCGGGGAAGTTTTACATTTTACTATTTCCAGTTGAATTTCAAAAAAAAAAAGAATACGAAACAAAACTGAATTGTGTCCCAATCAAGAAATTCATTTGGATTATTACCGACCACCACATTTTGGTAATAAGCTATCATTCGATTACAAGTTTCTCACATTTTGTTAAAACACCACATTCTTGGTGTATGTGCTACACTTTTACACGATTGGAGAATTCCCTTTGTTGGTTGTCACTTGTCCCTGTTGGAGTCTCGTTTCGTTGGGTCTGTTGCTCCTTTGTTTCTCGCGTGTTGTGTCCAGTTCATCCCATGTGACATCTCTCCCTCACAGGACCGTCCGACTTGCATTTCTCATATCATTGCATGTGATTCGCATTTTGTGGTTTCTTAAGGCCAAAAATTTGCGCAATGTTTGTATTTAAGTCCCTCCTATCTCGTCGAGACGGAGATTTCAATCTCCATAGCTCTGAATAGGAGTAACTTAAATAGGGACATCTGTTGCACCCTAATTTTTTACCGTAGGATCTCACCTCTTTTGTGCATATTTATGTTATTGTCACTAACAAGTGTGTGCAGGCGTATAAATTTCAAAGGTTGTAGACCCAAGAATTTGTGAATCAGAGGTTCGCGTCCTTAAGTCAATTTCAAGTCTATAAGGGGGTTTATTACAAATTCAAGGACATGAACTCGAGCTAACAACCCAAGATATATGAACCAGAAGGGTCCTTATGTGGCAATCATCAAGATCCATATCCAAACTTCAGTATTCATATTATCATAAGGTCCAAACTCAAATTCCAAGACTTTGACTCTTATGGTTTCAACCATATTGGAGGATTCGTGCTACATTTTCGTTTTAGTACAAATGGGAGTTCTTATAATCCTAGGGATTCGTGGCCATGATAGTCAAGTTAACTTTGAAACCCAATTCAAGTTTCAATTTAAATTCAAGGACAGTTTTAATCAATTTATCATTCACACTCAAGTACTCAACTTTCAAGCTCAAGAGGATCTTGTATTAAGATCTTATGGTCTCAAATTAAACACAGTCTAGACTTTACTATCAATGTAGCATTATATTCAACTAAGTCAATTACAAATAGTCCAAGGATAATATTGAAAGATCATTACAAGAATTAATTATCCAAGAATTCCATCGAGCCATTACAACAGAGGCATTACAAATGTACACAATCCGTATACTTCATGAATTTTTGGCGACACGTGAATGATGAAGCCAACGCAACAGCTAGCTTCATGGAGCTCATACCCAAGCCCTTGGTTACATCTCCTAAGTAAACTACAATCTAAAGACGTACGACAAATCTCTATGCTTTTCCTTTCCAAGCTCACATGCCGTAACCTGCAGAAACACAACCGGTAATCAGGATACCGTTAAGAGAAATAAGTTAAGACTTAGAGTTAAAAGAAGAGGGTGAGATGATTTAAGTTCAGCCCTCAGGAAGCTCATCATTGGGCGAATCGAGCGGCCGGGAGAGCGACAGCCAAGGCTGTCCCCAACTCCTTAACGAACATCGGAAGAATTGAATTTGGGACAAGAAAACAACTAGTTTCAGACAGCTTCCACACAAGGCAACCAACAGTATGCAAAGGCAACCGTATTCTTAGAAATCGTCCAGTTCAGACCATCAAGTTATCATTACCGTTATACCTTTCTCGGCACCGAAGTTCAGACCAAGTGGACTCTGAACTAATCAGCAACAACCTGTCGGGAGAAATGAACGAAGTCAATAAGCCTTTGGAACAACTCAAACAACCAGCAAAGTGTGATCAAGTTAATTGAGGAAAATACGAAAGAAGAACAAAACAGAGCAAGGAATTAAATACTAAGCAGCACTACTAGCCCCCTCGTTCTCTGATTCTGATAATCCTCCTGTCAAAAAATACCCAAAAGTCTTCATGCTTACGCCTTTATGCCAATAACTTCAAACCTGGCTAATCAATCTCTCGCCTAGAATCTACCATCGTTGCCCAGAATTTGTTTCAATCCATTAGGCCGTGCGTCTGACGCAACAGGATCATCCCTGTGTCACAAAGAAGAAAAGCACTTTCATAAGTAACATTCGAATCAATCAGTTCAGGATATTGGTAAACGACACTAAAACTCGCATAATTGATGAAATCCAAATCCCGCATCTGTTACCGACAAGTTTAATGACGCTTCAGTGGACGAAACTCCAAGAAAGTCTATAAGAATCTACTTTGAATCATAATTCAGAAGGACGGCATATGTAAAGTTCTGTTTTGCTCACTACCGGCTCTAGTGAGACTGTTACATCAATACAACAAGCTATCAAACAAGTTGTAGGTTCAGACTCATAACCTCAGGCTCCTTTGTATAGGTATGGCTTGGTCAAACTCTTCCTAAATGATTAGATAAGCATTCAAATATGTTTCCTGCCGCCCCTGCATATCGTTACAGCAAGAGAACCAATGCATCAAGACAGAAACAACAGGAATCATATGTTTTAAGTTTCGAAAAACCAAGTACAAACCTCTATTAGTTGCGTGAATTGATTCTTCTATGTAGACACGCAATGGCGGCTTCGAGCTTTTGATCAAAATCGAAAGTGGTAGGAGAGGTGAACACGACAGTTGTTGACTCAAAACCTTTCCAAATAAAGTTGTCGTCATAAACAAGGAAAGATTGTGAAGTTTATTGAACTCAAATACAGTGCATGTTGAAACACGTAAGGATGACAATAGGCAGAACAATTAGGAGCCATAAGTAAAACTCACCAAGTTTTCAAACATGAGGTCAACCCAAGTCACATTGCAAGCCATAACCACAAGCACTCAAGCCGTCCAAAGATTGATGCTAAAATACTCCTGAGGAACACATATCCTCCATAAATGGAATCTGAACTCTTCCTGATTATATGTTATGATTGATGCTGATAGAGAAGAGATGTCAATTAAAAGTACTCTATCTGGTGTTTGTGTTAAGTTCGTAAGACCGCTGCGAATCACAATTCAATTAGTTGTCAGCACTATTTCCTTGGCAGCTACTCGTTTGACTATCTCCACAGAAATACCATCCATAGCAAGATCCAGAAGCAGTGTCATAGCTCTCATCATTTGGTGTTGCCGAAAATCCTCAAATAAGCTACCACCCTAACAACTGCATGTGTCTGTTCAATGTCAATCTTCACCAGCTTCTGCAAACAACAGGCATAAAGAAGAGCTCAGGAGTGAATGGGAAAATTCATTAACAAACCAGACCAAACACTTTTGGAGTGTTTTCCATCACAAATTCAAGCAACTACATTGTGACTTTGAACATATTACCAGCACATTCACCAGACGAAGAGTATGTTGGAGAAAGGATAGAACCATCTTGGAGCGAGAATCCAATTATTCAAGCACCCTTGCTCCAATCCCCCCAATGCCGTCATCAAAGCACATGAAAAGAAGAAACAATGTTAGATATACATCCAGTATGACCTGAAAACAAGAAGTAGAGATTGAAGGAATGGAAGGAGAAACGACAACCTCACTCTTCTTTCTTACATGGTTGCAACTGCTAATAACATGCCCTACTTTCAGTTTGTTCGCAAGAGAGACTTCTAAGTTGTTATCCCTCATCATCACCAACACTTTCACGGGAAAATTCATCAGAGAACCACCGAGTGTATATGTCGAGTTCGTTACAAGTGTATCAGATGCAAGCTTTTTTTTCCTGGGCTGTTAATTCGTCCTTGGCCCAAAATCATCGCTATCTGCACCTGCCAGATTACAATTCATGGATTAGTAATCTGATAGAAGAATATACCCTATGTTAAAAAGATCCTATTCAGATTCCTCAGCATCAACTCAGGATTCCCCAAATCAAATCCAATATTGAATTAAAGCTTTAATCAGATTGATACAAGAGATTACGATTTTGAATTTTAATTTAACAAGCATTAAACAAAATTGGACGAAAAGGGGAAGTTTTCAAATCTGATTTATCCCAAATTGGAAAATCCAAATCAGTATTCAAGACAACAATTGAAATACCAATCAAGACGTTCCATTTTGAAACCTATAAAAAGAGGAAACCTAAGAGATGAAAAGAGGACCGAAAAAATCACCACGAAAACCCCAAGTGCGAAACCCTAGAGATCGAAAGAGTGAAGAAACATATCTCTTTTGCCGTCGAAATCTTCGAAGCCAACACCGGAGATCGCCTATTCCCGCCGCCACCAACCTTCGGTAGATTCCTCCATACCTTTTAAAATTACTGATCGATTATTGTTTCAGTGTTTATTTCAGGTACAGGGATATGCCAGGATGAAGAGAAAGGGGGAAAGTTGAACAGAGATTGAGCGGGGAAGACGAGCGAATGAAGGGTGTTGAGGAGGGGATTAGGGTTCTCCGCCATTCTTTTGCTTTCCCCTGCGTTTTTCTTCATTTCGTCCTGCTGAGTTTTTTTGTAACATTTTAAGTTGTATGTGTGCACGATCACGGTAGTACCGTGGTCCTTCGCGTCCCCACCATACGATTCACCTACCACGTGATCATGCGGATCACCTCGCGCACTCATAATAAGTCCAGTGCACCACATCACACTAAATCCCACGTTTTAACTTGTTTATTTAATTAATCCTATAAAATCAAAACTAAAATCTGTTTGTTTTTTTAATTAAAAAAAACCCTTTAATCTTTAATTAGTAAAAAATGATAATCTCTAATCATTCAATTTTCCCCTTTCAAAATCTAATTAATTATTTATTTTTATTTAATTAAAAGAGAACCTTTTTTTATATAACATAAATAAATGATCTTTTATAAAATAAATCAATAAAAACCTATTTAACTATCCAATATAACTTTAATTATTTATTAGGATTTCCCAAAAAAAAAATATATGATAGTAACTAAGTGCATTTTATATAAAGATTTATTCCATAACTTTAAAAAAAATTCATAATTATTAATGATAATTAAAATTCCCACATATTTAACAGAACCTTTTCTTACCCACCTTTTTATTTAAAATCATTTCTACTCAAATTTAATTTATTTATAATCCCCTCTATAGATTATTGCGAAGTATAATAATTAAAATAATAATCTCCCCCTAAAATCAATCTCGCTAATAATTTAATTCAACATTACTCGTAAAATCATCTCACCTAAAGAATTAATCAATCCGCTTAAAATGAAATCAACTTCGTCTAAAATCAAATCGAGCACGCCTGCGCCTCACATATTCACAATTCACACACCTAGCGCTTTCATGCATGTGTATGTTTACTTTACCCGCTTTTACTTTTATCCACAACTCACACTTACACTTCGCGTTTTCATGTGTGTGTATGACTTTACTTTCCGCAAGTTATATTCTGCAATTTAACATCATCGCAATTTATATTCTCGCATCGCATTCCGTCCAAAGGAAAAACCTACACATGATTCAACGCTTGTGTGTAGTGCACATCATTTGCATCATACTCCCACTTGATCCTTGATCCCATTCAAGTTGATCTTTCTAAGTTAGATCCTACCCCATAGGAAGGACCTTTGTTTTTACTTTACAACTTAGATACAAACAACTCAACTCAAACAACAAATATTCAAACACAATAGAGAAATATGTTAATCATCTTAAGCGAGATAGAATCTCCATCCCACATCAATTACAATCAATACCGTATGGACTTTGCCTTAAGAGAGATAGCGGCGTACTCGTCGATCAATATCCGAGTACTTGAGCCCTTCTCTTAAGACGATGCAAAGACTATTTTCCTACAATTTGTGGCGTTTAAATCTCCCTTAAAATGACAACTCATATTTTCTCCTAAAATCAATCAATCAACTACCCTAAACCCGTAGGAACTTTGACCACAGTCAAAGAACTCCTCAAACCCTTTAGGGAAACTACAGATACTCTGATTCAACTCCCGTAAGGATATGTAGGCATAAGATGCGATATCTTATCAAGTATACTTAGAAATAAACCCCTAGGTCTTTCAACCTTAAGCAGATAAACCTTAGCAATAAACAAACATAAAACAAGAGGTTCCTGTAGAGTACTACAGAAACTTAGGATGCTAGCACCTTCCCTAAGTTTAACTAACCCCTGAACCTATAACTCTCTAGCTTGCATTTGCATTGCATTGTGGGTATTTCGATCTTTATCCCTTCCTTTGGACAAATCAAAGTTCGGTTGCAAATGATTAAGATTCAAACTAATCAATAGTTTGGTATCCAAATTTCACCGCGACAACAGGCAAAGACCCATCACCTGCGAGATTCACCTAAAACAAAGAGATAACGACCTGGCTTATGTTTCAAATGCACATGTTTGAATATGGCGTAATGCTCCATACGAAATGGAAATGCTACGCGCTTGGGAGGATGTTATGCACGATGCAAATGCAAGGAACCACTCCAGCAAAAATAAATGCTGAAGAGAGGAAAACAACTCCGCTGGGGATGACGCCCTAGATGGCCCACCAGAATACAACTCTTCTGGGGAACTAACAACTCTGTTGGGAATCAAAGAAGACTGCTGAAGGATAGCTTTATTCTGTCAAAGATTCCGTTCTGCTGAGGATTTAATCCGCTATCTGTTAAGGATTATGAATGATATCTACTAGGGAATCATCCTAAACTCTCTCTCTGCTGAAGATTTAATCTGCTATCTGTTAGGGATTATGAATGATATCTACTAGGGAATCATCCTAAACTCTCTCTCTGCTGAAGATTTAATCCGCTATCTGTTAGGGATTATGAATGATATCTACTAGGGAATCATCCTAAACTCTCTCTCTGCTGAAGAGAATAAACAATCTCAAGGAAGAAAGCTACTCCACTACCTCAGCTGGGGATTAGGTAAGGAGGGAATCAACATCGACCTCTGATTGGGGAAAATGAGCACAATACTCAACAATATCGACCTTTGCTTAGGGAAATGAAACAATGACCCGGACTCTGAGGGGAAAGGAGTCATTCGTTCAGACTCTGTGGGGAAAACGAAATTCTGCATTCATTCCACTGTTGTGGATAAACCCCCATCTACCTGCTGGAAATGATCCCCTCTACTGGAGATATCAATCGCGACCTGTTGAGGATAACCTTAATTGTACAAAGCTCCATCCTACTGGGGATGTGAACACGTTTAGCTTGCACATTTTCTTCAGATGAGGGACTTCTGGAAAAGTCTCGAGGATGAGCGTCCTGCAAATGACAAACAAACAAACACGTTTTGTGCAGCAAACATCATCTCACTTATTACCTGTGACATTATTCAAGCAACAACGTCGTTTCGATCATAGTTGGTAGAGCCCACAAAATCATGTATGCAAAGTTTTATCAAAAACAATCAGGCGTCTTTTTGCAAACAAAACGGTAAAAGCTGAATTAAAAACAAAAGTTTTCTGAATAGTATATTTTATTGATAAATGGCATGTAAATAGGCAAATTTACAAAGGACGCAACTCCTGAAATGAGAAAGTTGCGTAAGAAAAATACAGAAATGCACAAGAATATACAAAAATGTCGGCAATGTGGCACAGACAACCATCATAGAACGATTCAACTATGACTCGCGTGACTTCGACGCCTTTCCGATGCTTCTTCTTCTGAAGAGATTGATTTGGACGGATGACTCTTGAGTTTTCCCATAATCCACTATGCTTTGAAGATCTACGCGCGGACCGCAGTCGTTTACTTTTCAAATCCCTAACTTTTTCCTGAATCGCCCTTGCGAGTTTTCGATTCACCGGGATACCCATTTTTGCCAAAGTCGCCCTTTTAGGTTTTCAACTTTGCGGGTTTACACTTTTTCTTTTTATCCCTAATTTTTGCCCGAACCTATCCTTTTATGGTTTGTCGGGATGCCCCATTCTTTCCTGAATTTTCCTTTTCTTTCCAGCGGGCCTATTTTAAGCAAAGTATCTTTTGACTGCATCCGCGTTCACGGGGTACGTAAAATCCTCACCATCCATGGTTGAAAGTAGCAAGGCTCTTCCAGAGAAGACTTTCCTTACAACATACGGATCTTCATAATTGGGAGTCCACTTGCCCCTGTGATCGTTCTGTGGTGGGAGAATCCGCTTCAATACCAAATCACCTGCCTGAAAGCTTTGAGGATGCATCTTCTTATCATAGGCTTTCTTCATCCTGCTTTGGTACAGACGTCCATACGCAAGAGACGCCAACCTCTTCTCATCCATCAAACTGAGTTGATTCAACCCGTTCTTCACCCATTCTGCTTCTTCTAGCTTGACGTCAGCCAGAACTCTCAAAGATGGGATCTCGACCTCCAATGGCAGGACAACTTCCATGCCATATACCAACGAGAAAGGGGTTTCCCCAGTTGATGTATGCACCGAGGTACGATATCCATGTAAAGCAAAAGGCAACATCTCGTGCCAATCCTTGTAAGTCACCATCATCTTCTGTGCTATCTTCTTAATGTTTTTGTTGGCCGCGCCATTCATCTTCGGACGATAAGGAGACGAATTGTGATGCTCAATCTTAAAGTTCTGGCACAACTCCTTCATCATCTTGTTATTCAGATTGGACCCATTATCAGTAATGATCCTTTCAGGTATTCCGTATCGGCAGATGATGTCCCTTTTGATGAACCGGACTACAACTTGCTTCGTGACATTGGCATAAGAAGCTGCTTCGACCCATTTGGTGAAATAGTCGATGGCTACTAGGATGAAATGATGCCCATTGGACGCAGTAGGCTCAATCTTTCCGATCATATCAATGCCCCACATAGAGAAAGGCCACGGGGATGACATGAAATTCAAAGGACACGACGACACATGAATCTTGTCGGCATAGATCTGACATTTGTGGCATTTCTTGGCGTGCTTGAAGCAATCAGACTCCATAGTTAACCAATAATACCCTGCTCTCAACAACTTTCGAGACATGGCATGCCCCCCTGCATGCGTTCCAAATGCCCCTTCGTGGACCTCTTCCATAAGCAGATTCGCTTCTTTTTCGTCCACACATCTTAGCAGCACTAAGTCAAAGTTCCTTCGATAGAGTACACCGTCTGGATTCAGATAGAAGTTACCAGATAACCTCCTCAAGGTTTTCTTATCCCGGGACAATGCCCCAGGCAGATACTCTTGATTCTTGAGAAAGTTCTGGATGTCGTAATACCATGGCTTGCCATCAGAACCTTCTTCTATTGCGAAAACGAATGTTAGCCTATCGAGGCGCGAGATAACAATTATTGGTGCATTGTTCCAGAAGTTCACTTTGTACATTAAAGATAGTGTAGCCAAGGCATCTGCCATCTGATTTTTCGCTCTCGGCACATGGTGAAACTCTACATGATCGAAGAAAGGCAGCAATATTTTTACGTAGTTCATATAAGGGATTAGATTTGGTTGGCGAGTCTCCCATTCTCCTTTGATCTGGTTGACCACTAAAGCTGAATCACCATAGACATCAAGGTTCTTGATTCTCAAATCGATTGCTTCCTCGATACCCATGATACACGCTTCATATTCGGCCTCGTTGTTGGTACAAGGAAATGTCAACCTGGAAGTGAAGGGTATATGCGTCCCATGGAGGGTTGTAATGATTTCCCCAATTCCACTGCCATAGGAGTTAACAGCACCGTCAAAGATCAATTTCCACTGGGAACCCAACTCAGGACCTTCATCCGGCAATGGCTCATCACAATCTTTCATCTTCAAGTACATAATGTCTTCATCGGGAATCTCAAACTTCATTGGCTGATAGTCGTTAATTGGTTGCTCTGCGAGATACTCCGACAGAACACTCCCTTTAATAGCTTTCTGAGACACATACTGAATGTCGTATTCTGTCAGAACCATCTTCCATCTATCAATCCTTCCTGACAGTGCTTGCTTTTCAAATACGTACTTGATCAGATCCATCTTTGAGATTAGCATGGTTCTATGGTTTAGCATATACTGCCTTAAGCATTTTGCGGCCCAAGCCAGTGCGCAACAAGTTTTCCCCAACATTGAGTATTTGGACTCAAAATCTATGAAATTTTTACTCAAGTAATAAATTGCATGCTCATTTCTTCCAGTCTCGTCATGTTGACCGAGAACACAACCATGGAATTCTCAAGAACTGTTAAGTACATTATCAATGGTCTTCCAGCCACCGGGGGCATCAGTATTGGAGGTTCCTGCAGATACTATTTTATCTTATCAAATGCTCTTTGACAATTCTCATTCCAAACGACCGCCTGATCCTTCTTTAATAACTTAAATAATGGCTCACAAGTGGCTGTGAGGTGAGATATGAACCGAGCGATGTAGTTCAATCTACCTAAAAAACCACGAACTTGTTTCTCGGTCTTTGGTGCTGGCATTTCTTGAATTGCCTTAATCTTTGCAGGATCAACCTCTATACCTTTCTCACTGACAATGAACCCCAACAACTTTCCTGACCGCACGCCGAAAGTACACTTGTTTGGATTCAACCGAAGTTTAAACTTCCTCAATCTCTCAAACAACTTTAGAAGATTCACCAGATGCCCCTCCTCCGTTTGGGACTTCGCAATCATATCATCGAAATATACTTCAATCTCATGATGAATCATATCATGAAAGAGAGTCACCATAGCTCGTTGATAAGTTGCCCCTGCATTCTTTAAGCCAAAAGGCATCACTTTATAGCAGAACGTCCCCCATGGCGTGATGAAAGCCGTTTTCTCCATGTCCTCCGGCACCATCTTAATTTGATTGTATCCGGAAAAGCCGTCCATGAAGGAAAACACTGAGAATTTTGCGGTGTTATCAACAAGCACGTCAATATGGGGGAGCGGGAAATCATCCTTTGGGTTAGCTCTATTCAGGTCCCTATAATCAACACACATCCTGACTTTGCCGTCCTTCTTAGGCACGGGCACGATGTTTGCGACCCACGGAGGGTAGTTTGTCACAACAAGAAATCCAACATCCAATTGCTTCTGGACTTCTTCTTTGATCTTCACTGCCATATCAGGCCTGGTTCTTCTCAACTTCTGTTTAATAGGAAGACAACCTTCTCGAAGAGGCAGACGATGAACTACAATATCCGTGTCGAGTCCAGGAATATCTTCATACGACCAAGGAAAAACATCCTTGTACTCTTGGAGTAACTCAACCAGTCTTCGCTTGACATCATTTTGCAGCGCGGCCCCTATTCTGACTTCCTTCTTATCTTCCTCAGTTCCCAGGTTGATGACTTCAACTTCCTCTTGATGAGGCAGGATGACCTTCTCCTCTTGTCTTAACAATCTGGCGAGCTCTTCGGGCAAGTCTTCGTCTTCCTCAATCTCTTCTTCTGCTTGAAAGATCGGATTGTCAAAGTCACACCGAGTCATAGACGAGTCTAAGTCGATGGTATCTGAAATGTGTAACCTGCAATGATGATGATTTTATGCTTAAATGATATGCAAATAAACAAACACGAACCACATTACCATTTTATTGTTAGAAACTAAAAACAAGAAAAAACAAGGATCACAAAATTTTGAATGAAAAAGACGTTTTTTTTATTGATAATGATAAAAGATTGTTTACTCACATAACAGATAAGCCCCTACAAAATAAAGACCACTATGCTCCGGGCAGAACATAGGGCAATACATTAACCAAAGCAATTACTCTTCATAGGTCACAGAGATGACTTCTTAGATGGTCCAATTCTTCAAACCCTGGCCAGGGATACATGGCTTGATCCACGCATCCATGTCGCAGTCGCTGTCTCCTTCCTCGTCAGATACGGCATTGATTCTTTCGAAAACCACCCCACCACTGGTGAACTGAACAGGTCCTTTGTAACATGGAGCATTTTGTGAAGAAGACACACATGGGCTATATCCTAATCCAAACTTGTCTTGTTTGTTGGGGACGCTTACCACTTGCCCCCATCCTTGTGTTGATCCAGACTCCACCACGGCTTGTGCTTCCTTGTATGACGACATGGCAACCTCTGGAGCTTTGACCTCGACCAATGCCTTTTCCTTGATTTGGACAGTCTCAAAGGCCCGGCACAGTGTTTCTTGAATTTCACCATCGACTTCCACATACTTGAATGAAGACAAATGACTCACCATGATGTCTTCCTCCCCACAAACAATCACAATATTTCCATTCACCATGTACTTCAACTTCTGGTGCAAAGTCGATGTCACAGCTCCCGCTGAGGGTATCCAAGGCCGACCCAAAAGGCAGCTATATGCCGGATGGATATCCATTATGTAGAATACCGTATCAAAAACCTCAGGACCAACCTGAATCGGTAAAGTCAACTCCCCGAAAATGGACCTCCTCGTCCCATCAAACGCCCTGACCACCAAGTCACTCGGAGTGCAAGTTATCCCTCACGTGTCTAGCTTCATGAGGGCCTTCTTGGGTAGCACATTCAGTGATGAACCAGTATCTACGAGTACATGTGAAAGAACAACAGCTCTACATTCCATAGAGATGTGTAAAGCCAGATTATGGTTTCTTCCTTTCGGTGTCAAATCACGATCAGTGAATCCCAACCCGTTACTTGCATTGACATGGGCCACCACCCCTTCCAACTGATTCACGGATATCTCTTGAGGTACGTAAGCATTATTCAAAACCCTGAGCAAAGCATTCATGTGAGCCTCAGAACATAACAGCAGCGACAAGATAGAAATCTTTGAAGGAGTTTGTTGTAAGTGATCCACAATTTTGTAGTCACTCCTTCTTATCAAACGCATGAATTCCTCTGCGTCCTTGTTGCACCCCAAAATTTGACCAACATTTATTTGTTCATTGAATGTTTGAAAGTTGATACCTTCATCAGAAAGTTCAAGAGATCCCCAGAGAAGTGGGTTGAAACCAGGGTTGTGTGCTTCACAGTTTGAAAGTTGTGGGTGCTCCTCAGATGATTCTGAGACTTGGAGAATGAACTTGATGTTTTGAGAAAGCCTATGAGATGTCTTGATAGCCATCATGAAGCCCAGAGAGGTCATTGAGCAAGAATTCAGAAGATTCAACCATGAGTGATAGAATTAGGGTTTTGACTGGGTCAACCCTAGATCAGCTGAAGATTTGGAGAAGGTTGAGACTTAATCCAAGGGCCATGAGATCATGGAATGATGCATAGAGATTATATAAGGATGATTCCTAGACCAACTCATCATGATTGAGGAGTTTGAGAAGTTTTGGGTTAGGGTTTCTGAGGATTGTCAGTGGAAAAACCCTAATTTGATCCCTATCTTCCAGGCAGTTTTAGCACTAGATGTGATTGATATCTCATTTTCCCCACAACATGAATGTTGTAGAGCTTGTTCTAAGCTTTAATTTGAGTGGTGGAAGTCCTTGATAGGAGTTACAGAGCTCAAGTTATGGTTTTGACAAATTACAGGTCAGCAGAGGTGTGTGAATCTGGGTCCTTGAAAGTCACCCAACTTCCAGACAACTTTTGCCCTAGTAGGTTGATTCCTATGGCTTCTTGGTCAACATGAATGTTGAAGAGGATCTTCTTAGCTTTAATTTGAGTGGTAGAAGTCCTTGATTGGATTTGTGGAACTCAAGTTATGGTTTGAACAAGGCAGGGGTATTTTGGTCATTTGTCAGTTATAGGTCATTTTAGCCAATGCCTAAAACTCCTATTTCCAAGCCTCAAATGGAAAAACTCAAAACACGAAAGTTGCTCAAAATGTGATTTTAAGTCTAGAAAGGAGGTCACAAATTGTTGAAAAAGCTCATAGCACAAGATTCCATGATTGGTCAAAAATGAACTAAAAATGACTTATAACTTTGAAAAGTTGAAATTGAAAAGTGTTTTGGGAGATCTACAAATCCAAAATAGGTCATCCAATATATCATTTTGATTGGAAAAAACATTTTGAGAAGATTGGTTTAAGTAGAATTTTCATTTGAGGCTTAAAAGATGAGGTTCCTTTGGAAATTTGTTACTTAAGAAAGAAGGCAATGTTGGAAAACTTAACATAAGGCAATTACAAGGCATGTGAGCTTCCTTACCATTTCATATTATCATGTGGTGAGATTTTAAAAGGTGTGTAAGTTGGTTAGAAGTGATATATCATGAGATAACCAATATGGCATAACATGAGATTTTAAGGAAACTTCCATCACATTCTAGATGATTCTAGAAACTTCCATTGATTGTTATAAAAAGAATGCATCAAGGAGTGTTAGAGGTTGGTGAAAGTGAAGCCAAGTCAGAGGAGAGAGAGAAGTGCATAGCCATTGGAGAAGTTTCTTCAAGTTGAAGCAACTTGAGTTTTCTTTCACTTCAAGCCACTTCCTTCCATACAAGTGCAAACAGAAGGCTCTTCACCATTGTAGGATCTCATTGAAGCCATTCCAAGCTTTGGAACCATCTCTACATCACTGCACCATTAACTTCTTGACAGGTTTTTCTTCACCCCATACCTCCTAAATTATGCTGTTTTAGTCAGTTCTTTAGGCATAGAGATAATGTGTTAGGGTAGAGGATTCTTTCCCTCGAATTAGAGCAAGATTGGTGAGGTTTCACACCAGAACCATGAATCTTTGATTTCCCATAGCTATCTGTTTAGGAGGTTTTAGGTAGCATGAATTGGTTTAGAATCACCAGGATAGCATCAAGAATATCTGTGGATCATTATGATGAAGTTTAGTGAGGATTGGTATCAGGTTAAGTTTGTGAACCGTGTTTGTACCAAGATATTCAAGGGCTCTGTTTGGATTATCCACGAGGAGTTAAGAAAAAGTGAACGTATGGTTGTAATCTAGGCATTTCGTAGATGTTTTTTCATGTTTAGGTCGAGGGGAGCCGTGGTGTGTGGAGAGAGCTAGAAGAGCTCGAACGTGCGTGCATGGAGGCAAGGGGTTCTGCAAACCCTAGTTTGGTTGGAGAAGACGAAGGGATGTCCGTTGGATCAAGTCCTAATATTGACTAATTCCTCAGATCCAAGGGCTGTGAACGAGTCTGAGAAAAGAGAGGGAAGATTCAAATTGTATGAAACGCGTCGTTTCATTAATAAGCCATTCTGGGCTTATTTTCTATCCCCACCCCCCTTTATTTCTGGCCCAATATTTTTAACTGGCGCGCTTTACTTAATACACCCCCCACCCCTTTAATTCTTTTATTTCTTTTTAATTTCCTTTTAATATTTTCTGTTTTTGAATAATTCATATAAAATAGATAAAAAATGATTTTTAATTTCTTCTTTTTTCTATGAGTAGATTAAAGTGAGTAGAAAATTATAAAAATAAAATTGAGATTTTATTTTTAGGTTTAATAATTTTAGTAGATTTCCCAATTAAATAGCTTTTTAATTGTTTCATTTTGGTATTTGATTTTGTAGGAATTGTTTTAGTACTTTCCATTAATCTTTTTTACCCATTCTTTTTGGTGCAATTAGATGATGAGTCATACTTCCCCATAGGATTTTTTCTAGATTTTTTAGAATTAATCTTGATTAGTTCAATTAGGGTTGACTTAGGATAGTCTAATTAGGGTTTAGAATTGTGCATAGGTGATGATTCCTTTCTTTGATTGAGTTTTATCTTGATTTTTAGGTAGAAACCTTTGTAGATGTTATGAGAAGGTGTTGAGGACCCTTATGAACATTTGTTAAATTTTTCCCCATTAGTTTAATATTTTTAGGTATTATCTGAAGATTGCCTGATAATGTGATTTGTTCAGTGGGTTATCTGTTCATCTGTGGGGTTCTTTCTGAGGAATTTGATGAAGGGCTTGTGTTGCCTTGAGGACTTTGATGGAGAGCATCATGAGGGGAAGCTTGTAGATCAAGATGCAGAGACCCAGAGCTTGGCTGATGCCCTGTTGGTGAGGTTTGAGAGCCTGAAGTTTGAAGGAAGTTCATGGTACTTTCCTGAGGAAGGCACTATGAATGACTTTCATCCTTCCTTCTCACCTCCTTCTCAAGTATCCAATGATGTTGGAGCCAACTTGTGAGTTTAATTTCTCCTGAGGAGGAATGTAAACTGATCACATGTTGTTGAGCCACATGGGATACAACTCCTAAGTGGAAGCCTCCTAGTACTTTCCTGAGGAAGGTCCTATGGGTCTATTCACTTAGTTCCACTAGTTGATCTAGGATTTCTTAAGTATCCAATGATGTTGGAGCCAACTTGTGAGTTTAATTTCTCCTGAGGAGGAATGTAAACTGATCACATGTTGTTGAGCCACATGGGATACAACTCCTAAGTGGAAGCCTCCTAGTACTTTCCTGAGGAAGGTCCTATGGGTCTATTCACTTAGCTCCACTAGTTCAGATAGGATTTCCTAAATATCCAGTGATGTTGGAGCCTGCTTGTGAGTTTAATCACTCCTGAGGAGGGATGTAAACTGATCACAGTGGTTGAGCCACATAGGGTATGATTCCTGAGTATACACCTCTTAGTGTTCTCCTGAGGAAGACACTATGAGCTTGCTTGCTTAGCTCCCTTTCTTTGGTAAGCTTATTCTGAAGCTTGAAGACTGGGAATGATTTCTCCTGCCTAGGGTTCTGCTTGAGAGTTTTGCTTAGATTTGATTAGGATTCTGTGATTAGGGTTAGGATTGGAGAATGGATGATTCTTTCTCAAGCATGTGTGTTTTGTTTGCCTGATGGCATTTCATTTCCTTTATCTGTTCATTGCTTGATAGCATGTTGTTTGTTTTCAGTATGATTACTGTTATTTCATGACTGGCTTGAGGTCGAGACGAGCTTGTGGAGGCTGAAACCCCACACATAT
This sequence comes from Lathyrus sativus, assembly GCA_963859935.3. Lineage (NCBI taxonomy): Eukaryota > Viridiplantae > Streptophyta > Magnoliopsida > Fabales > Fabaceae > Lathyrus > Lathyrus sativus. Next base: position 677,837,992 of record OZ012737.1, read on the forward strand.
TTCCTCCCTCACTTGCATTGCATGCATTTTACTGTTAAAACTGATGTTTTTGTCTGTATTCTGTGTATCATTGACATGATCCCTTAGGACTCTCATTTCTTCTGATGAGGATTTGATGATAGACTTTTAGGTTGAAACCTATGCATGATAACTTCTAGGAGTTCCCTGTTCAAACCTCAACCATAGGATGAATCCATGGCATGATAACGGTAGGACTTGATAGTCTCCCTCCTAGTTGAGCCATTTTTTCCTGTAGTTTCCCGAACTACGTTTGCTCTGATCTTTCATAACCAGATGAAAGTACGTAGGCATAGGATGCGATATCCTAGCGAGCAACCCTCCCCCCCTTCACCCGTAGTTAGCCGAACTACGTTGACTCTGATTTCTCATTCTCTGATGAGAATACGTAGGCATAAAGTGCGACGCTTTGCCGAGTCATTTTTCTTTTCTTTTTCAGCCAGCCTTGATAGGTAGATAGATTATAACCAACCCGTCCAAGTAAACAAACAAGCGAGGATCCCGTCGAGTACGACGGACGTGAGGGGTGCTAATACCTTCCCCTTGCGTAACCGACTCCCGAACCCAGACAATGGTTGCGATGACCTTGTCTTACCCTTATTCGTCAGGTTTTTCCGATCGTTTCCTTTCCCGCTCTGAGGGATAAATAACGAAAGGTGGCGACTCTTCTGTCATGCCGGCACCTTATTTTCGCGCAAGCGACAGCTGGCGACTCTGCTGGGGAATCTTTATAGCATCTAGGGACTTTTCCCATCCCTTATGCTGGGACCGTTTCCCATCCCCTGCGCGAGTCAATCCTATCGTTTGTGTGTTTGCTTGTTGGGTTGCGTTTATTTATCGCATTTTTACTTCCCGCATTTTTTACTTCCCGCATTTTATTTCCCGCATTTTATTTCCAGTTTGATATGATTATCTGTGCTGCTGTGGGAGAGGGATGTTACTGTGAGTGAAAAGCCGGACCTGGGCTTGAGTACACACCTAGATATAGTTGTGGAGAAGTAGTAGACGAACCTGTCTGTTGAGCAGGCACAGTTCCCTACGAAAATCTGCGCTCAGACGAGATTCTTGCAGAGGTGCTCCTTTCCGGTCCTGAGGATCTGAGGGGAGTCCAGACGTGAGGATTGTCGACTCTGGGGACCGATCATTTGGAAGTCAGCTAAGAGAGGCCTCTTCATGACTTGACGATGCCACTCCTTCTGGGAATCGTATTGTCACTCGTGAAAGTCTGTGACGTTGACGACCGCATAGGATGCCGTACCTTTGTCCGTGGATTAGGTCCATCATACCTGTGAGTGGGTTGGGATATTGCAGGAAACTTTGACCTTCAGACCACCTGGTTTTCTTGACAGCGAATCAGTTATGTTGGGTTCTCAGTTGCAGATATGTTCTTGATAGAGCAAGGATTTGATCAGAGGATCTTATCATCGGATGTTTGTCTGTTCTTGATAGAGCAGGCTTTGATCAGTGTATTATTATCAGAAGTTTGTTCTGGATGGAGCAGATTTTTGAGTGAGGTCTGAAGATCTCATCAGCGGTTGTTATTTGTTCTTGATAGGGCAGGTTTTGAGTGAGGTTTGAAGATCTCATCAGCAGCTGTATTTTTGTTCTTGATAGGGCAGATTTGTGATTTGGGGTCTGAAGACTTCTCCAACAGATATTCCTTGATCTTGCATCCAGGGTTTTCATTATCAGGCCTTCGTTCTTGTCAGAGCAGAATCTTGATCTCGATCCTACCAGATGGTTATTCACAACAGATCAGATCAGTGGGCTTACACCGGGGTCTCCTTCTCAGCAGTGACTGTTGACATCGAATCTCCACAGCAGCCTTGGATATATTGTTGCATGCCTGCATTTTGCATTAGCTTGCATAATCATTCCATTAGCGTGTGTCTGTGAGGTTGCTGTCTCCATGATTGGGCCTAGATTCTTCTCCTTATTATTATCAGCAGATGCCAGGACCGGGGAAATCTCTCAAGCACACAGACACACGCATGCATTTGCATGAAGCATTCTTGCATGACATACATTCTGTTGCTTTTCCTAACCTTTAATCTTGACAGGTTTTTCAGGTACTCAGGTTCCGAGCTGCTTTCAGGATTGATCGAAGATTCATCCACCGTTACTCGACTCGCGCCAATCAAACGAGAATCATGGACCAGGTACAATCAGATGTTCAGGAGCTTCGTGAAAGGATGGATCGTTTTATGGAGTTGATGCAAGTAGTTGCGAACGGGCAAGAGCAACTTCGTACTTTGGTTCAACCTCTCATCTCCAGGGTTGACAGCAATGGAATTCTTCACGGCGGGGCCGTACCCACTCCTCCTCCTCAAGTGGATACTCCTCAGAACGTTGTTCCTGCTGCCGGGGGCAACGGTAGTGCTAACGGCAATCTTATGAATAATCTCGGACTTAACGCGGCGGGCGCCGTCAATGGTGGTTTGGGAGCCAATGTTAATGTTGGTGCAGGAAATATGGTGGTGCCTCAACCGTGGCTGGAGGACCATCAGGACGACATTTTCTCTCAGAGAGGTGTAGAGGCTGAGTTAACTGCTGAAGCTAGACTCAGGTTCAAGGCACTGGAAGATAAAATGAGAGATATAGAAAATCAGAACACATTGGGCGTTGACATGTCCAAACTTGGGCTGATTGCTGACTTTAAAGTACCTCACAAGTTTAAGGTGCCTATCTTTGAGAAGTATAGAGGCACTACTTGTCCCCGTGTTCATCTCCGATCGTATTACAGGAAGATGTCTGCTTACTCTGATGATGAGAAGTTGCTGATGCACTTCTTTCAGGATAGTCTTTCTGGCCCGTCGCTTGAATGGTATATGGGTTTGGAACCCGCTGCTGTGCGAACGTGGAAAGATCTCGCTGAAGCATTTGTTCTCCACTATCAGTATAATAGCGACTTGGCTCCCAACCGAGTTCAGCTTCAGAACCTCTCGCAGCGGAGCAATGAAAGCTTCAAGGAGTACGCCCAGCGGTGGCGTGAATTGGCTGCTCGGGTTCAACCGCCGATGGTTGAGCGTGAGTTGGTACAGATGTTCGTGGCTACTCTTCCCGGAGTCTATTATGAGAAGTTGGTTAGTGGCATGTCCGGGACATTCTCGGCCCTCATCACTTTGGGCGAGCATGTTGAAAATGGTATAAAGATCGGCAAGATTCAAGGCGAATCATCCTCATCTGGAGGAGCCAGCAAGAAACCTTATACTGGCAAGCGTCGGGAGGGCGATGCCAGTGCTGTCTCTAATGCTAGGAGAAAGGGCAAGGGCCCTCAGTCTCAGATCGCTAGCATAAACATCCCAGCTGCTCCCCCGCAGCCGCAGCAGCAGCCTCAGCAACAGAATAACCCGGGATATAAGAAATATCAGCATCGGGGTCCCCTGGCAAACCGTCATTTGGAAACTCCTCCCATGACGTATGCCCAGCTTCTGCAGACGCTGCTTCAGCTCCAACTAGTTCAGAAAAGGACGCTAGCTCCCTTGACAGGGGCACCACCACCCGGGTACGATGCTAATGCTACATGTGAATTTCATTCTGGGGCACCTGGCCATACAGTTGAGAACTGCAAAGCTTTTAAGCATAAGGTCCAGGACATGATTGACGCCAAGATAATAAATTTTTCTGACAACGTGCCCAACGTCACCAAGAATCCGATGCCTCATCATAGGGGGGGCGGAGTAAATGCTGTCATCACTGAAGAGAATTCAGACTTGCTGACTGATGTCAGAGATTTGAAAACGCCACTGAGTTTTGTTAAAGCTAAACTGCTGAAGAAAGGCTTCTTTCCCGGGTGTGGGGAATTTTGTATGGCATGTGCTACGCTTCCTGACGGGTGTGAGCAGTTGAGTGAAGGTATCCAGAGTCTGATGACCGAGGGTATTTTACAGTTTAGTCGAAGCATTGAGAATGCGTCAGGGGAAGTCGTGCTGAAGCAGGCGGACGAAGTTGCTACTATCACCATTCCTCGCCACCCTATCACCATTTCTGCACCTCGTCCTCCTACTATCACCATCACCAGGGCTGGACCAATCCCGTTCGAGAGTACCAATGCCGTGCCATGGCATTACGGCGCTGAAGTGTATTGTAATGGCCAGAAGGTAGAGATTGAGCCGCCCAGATCGACTGCGCAGAATCTTGCTGAGGCCAGTGGTATCACCAGAAGTGGCAGAGTGTTCGCGCCGGCAGAAGGTGCGGCAGAGAAGGTAGTCAGGGCTGATGCTGCTGATAAGGGCAAAGGTAAAGCCGTTGAAGAGGTTCCTGCAGGGGCAGAAAAAGACTTGTTGGTTAAAGACGCCGAAGAGTTCATGCGGCTGATCAGGAAAAGTGACTACAAGATTGTAGATCATCTTCACCAAACTCCGTCAAAGATCTCAATTCTCAACCTGTTGCTGTGTTCTGAAGCACACCGCAACGCGTTGCTGAAAGTATTGAATGCTGCTTACGTGCCGCAGGAGATATCAGTTAACCAACTTGAGGAAGTGGTAGCCCATGTCAACGCTGGTAATGGGCTGGGTTTTACAGATTTGGAGCTGACGCCCAAGGGAAGAGACCACAACAATGCCTTGCACGTCTCGATAGAGTGCAGAGGCACGATTATGTCGCATGTCCTAGTAGATACGGGCTCCTCGCTGAACGTGCTTCCGAAGAAAGCACTAATGAAGTTGGATACCCGGGGACTGCTGTGCACGCCCAGTGATCTGGTCGTAAAGGCTTTTGACGGAACCAAACGCCACGTCTTTGGAGAATTGACCCTGCCAATTCAGGTTGGACCAGAGACGTTTAATGCAGTGTTCTATATTATGGATATCATGCCCGCCTACAGTTGCCTCTTAGGTCGGCCGTGGATTCATTCCGCTGGTGCCGTAACGTCTACGTTGCATCAGAAACTTAAATATGCTGTTGGGGGCAGCATAGTGACAGTTTGCGGAGAGGAGGACATCATGGTAAGCCACCTGTCGTCCTTCAAGTATGTCGAAATGGATGGCGAGATCCATGAGACTCTTTGCCAGGCGTTTGAGACCGTCAAGGTGAAGGAGGTAGCTCCCATTGTTGCAGAGAAGCAGGAGGTGAACCTCTCTTCGTTTAAGGAAGCTAGAGCCGTTGTCGAAGCTGGTTCTACCCCAGGCTGGGGGCACGTCTTGGATATACCGTTCAAACAGGATAAGTTTGGATTGGGATATTCTCCGGAAGCTGAAGCTTCAACTTCTTCTGGTAGCTCATCTCGTGGAAAGGGGCCGATCCTATTTACCAAAGGAGGAGTAATATTCGAAAGTGTCAACGCAGCGTCAGAGGACAGCGGAGACAGTGACTGTGATCTAGATGCCTGGATTCAACCGAGCAAGCCAGGCGAGCGCCTTCACAACTGGACCATCAAGGAGATTATCGAGCTGACAAGTGAAGAGTAATGATTTGCTTTTTACAATCTTTTGTACAACCCTATGTCCTGCCCGGGGCATAGTGGTTTTACTGTCAGGGCCTTGTTGGATTATGTGTATACATTTTATCAATAAATAAAAAGGCGTTTTCTTCGTAATCAAATATTGTGTTCTCTGTTATTCATATTTTATGTTTGTTTTGAAAAACAGCAAAATGGCAACGAGGTTCGTGCTAACCTGCATATTCCTGCTTTAAACTTAACCCTTGTTATTGCAGGATCCACGTAACAGACGACATCGACTCTGGACCCTCTACGGCTCACTACGACTTTGATTGCCCGATCTATCAAGCCGAGGATGAGATTGATGAAGACGAAGACCTTCCGGAAGAATTGGCCCGCTTGTTGAAACAAGAGGAGAAGGTTATTCTGCCTCATGAAGAGGAGATTGAGATCATAAATCTGGGTTCTGAGGAGCTTATCAGGAATGTCAGAGTCGGGGCTGCGCTGCAGAGCGATGTCAAGCATAGACTGGTCGAGATGCTTCGAGAGTATAGTGACGTCTTTGCTTGGTCATATGAGGATATGCCTGGACTTGACACCGATATCGTGGTTCATCGCTTGCCGTTGCGAGAAGATTGCCCTCCAGTCAAGCAGAAGCTCAGGAGGACGAGACCAGACATGGCTGTGAAAATCAAAGAAGAGGTCCAGAAGCAGTTGGACGCAGGATTTCTAGCCGTTACCACCTACCCTCCGTGGGTCGCCAACATAGTGCCTGTACCGAAGAAGGACGGTAAGGTACGTATGTGCGTCGATTATCGGGACTTGAATAGGGCGAGCCCTAAGGATGATTTCCCGTTGCCTCATATCGATGTGTTGGTCGACAATACAGCCCAGTTTTCCGTGTTTTCGTTCATGGATGGCTTCTCCGGTTACAATCAGATTAAGATGGCGCCGGAGGACATGGAGAAAACAACGTTTATCACCCCCTGGGGCACGTTTTGCTACAAGGTAATGCCCTTCGGTCTGAAGAACGCAGGGGCCACTTACCAGCGAGCAATGGTAACTTTGTTTCATGATATGATTCATCATGAGATCGAGGTCTATGTTGATGACATGATTGCGAAGTCCCAAACGGAGGAAGAGCATCTGGTCAATTTGCTGAAGCTGTTTGAAAGGCTTAGGAAGTTCAAGCTGAGGCTGAATCCTAACAAGTGCACTTTCGGGGTGCGGTCCGGAAAGTTGTTGGGGTTTATCGTTAGTGAACGAGGTATCGAAGTTGATCCTGCAAAGATAAAAGCTATCCAAGAGATGCCAGCGCCGAAAACGGAAAAAGAAGTTCGTGGTTTCTTGGGCCGAATAAACTACATTGCAAGGTTTATCTCTCAGCTCACGGCCACTTGTGAACCGATGTTCAAATTGTTAAAGAAAAATCAGGCGATTACTTGGAATGAGGATTGCCAGAAGGCATTCGATAAGATAAAGCAGTATCTTCAAGAACCTCCGATCTTGATACCCCCAGTGGCTGGACGGCCATTAATCATGTACTTGACAGTTCTTGAGAATAGCATGGGGTGTGTTCTCGGTCAGCACGACGAGACGGGCAGAAAGGAGCATGCCATTTATTACTTGAGTAAAAAGTTCACTGAGTGTGAATCTCGATACTCGATGCTGGAGAAGACGTGTTGTGCACTAGCTTGGGCCGCCAAACGTCTACGACAGTATATGCTCAATCACACCACTATGCTGATTTCGAAGATGGATCCGATCAAGTATGTCTTCGAGAAGCAGGCTCTTTCGGGCAGGATTGCCAGATGGCAGATGGTGTTAACAGAATATGATATTCAGTACGTCTCCCAGAAAGCCATCAAGGGAAGCGTATTGTCTGATTACCTTGCCGAACAGCCAATCGAAGACTATCAGCCGATGAAGTTCGAATTCCCTGACGAGGACATTATGTTTCTCAAAGCGAAGGATTGCGATGAGCCATTGCCCGATGAGGGGCCAGATAGGAAGTCTCAGTGGAAGTTGATATTCGACGGAGCGGTTAATTCCTATGGAAGTGGTATCGGGGCTATCATCACGACTCCTCACGGATCCCACATCCCGTTTACTGCAAGACTGACGTTTTCAGTTACCAACAACGAAGCCGAGTACGAAGCATGTATTATGGGTCTAGAAGAGGCAATTGATTTGAGAATCAAGAATCTAGACATATATGGTGACTCAGCGCTTGTAATCAATCAGATCAAAGGGGAGTGGGAAACTCGTCAACCGAATCTAGTGCCGTACATGAATTATGCCAGGAGGCTGCTTCCGTTCTTCGACCGAGTAGAACTTCATCATGTACCCCGGGCTGAAAATCAAATGGCTGATGCTTTAGCCACGTTGGCTTCAATGTATAAGGTCAATCTTTGGAATGAAGCTCCAAGCATTGTTCTTTCGCGTCTTGACAGACCAGCATATGTGTTCGCAATCGAGGATGCCACTGACGGCAAGCCATGGTTCCACGATATCCAGACCTTCCTTATGACTAAGGAGTATCCTGCGGGTGCGTCAACCCAGGATAAGAAGACTCTGAGGAGGCTATCTGGAAACTTTTATCTCAACCCTGATGGAGTGCTGTATAGAAGAAACCACGATCTCGTGCTACTCAGATGTGTAGATGAGAAAGAGGCCAGTATGCTCATGGAGGAAGTCCATGAGGGCACATTTGGTACGCACGCCGGCGGGCATGCCATGACGAGGAAGATCCTGAGAGCAGGATATTACTGGTTGACTATGGAGTCGGATTGCTTTAGATTCGCGAAGAAATGTCATAAATGCCAGATTTATGCTGATAGAGTTCATGTGCCGCCGTGCCCCTTGAATGTCATGTCCTCCCCTTGGCCGTTCTCCATGTGGGGCATTGACATGATAGGCAAGATCGAGCCCACCGCGTCCAATGGTCATCGTTTTATTCTGGTAGCTATCGACTACTTCACCAAGTGGGTGGAGGCAGCCTCGTACGCTAATGTGACCAAGCAGGTGGTTGCTAAGTTCATAAAGAGGGACATCATCTGTCGCTATGGAATTCCCGAGCGGATCATTACTGATAATGGTTCGAATTTGAATAACAAGATGATGAAGGAGCTGTGCCAGAGCTTCAAGATTGAACACCACAACTCATCCCCTTATCGGCCAAAGATGAATGGCGCCGTTGAAGCGGCCAACAAGAACATCAAGAAGATTGTTCAGAAGATGGTTGTGACGTATAAAGATTGGCACGAGATGCTGCCGTTTGCCTTGCATGGTTACCGTACGACGGTGCGTACGTCGACCGGGGCAACTCCTTTCTCCTTGGTGTACGGTATGGAAGCTGTCCTACCGCTAGAAGTGGAGATTCCCTCTTTGCGAGTTTTGGTTGATGTGAAACTTGATGAGGCAGAATGGGTGACGAATCGCTTGAACCAGCTCAGCCTGATGGACGAGAAGAGGTTAGCATCGATTGCATTTGGTCGCCTGTACCAAAGCCGAATGAAGAAAGCTTATGATAAGAAGGTGCGTCCCAGAAGCTTTCAGACGGGTGATCTCGTCCTGAAGAAGATTCTTCCGCCACACTCCGATCACCGGGGCAAGTGGACTCCGAATTACGAAGGGCCGTATGTCGTCAGCAAGGTCTTCTCAGGAGGGGCTTTGTTGTTATCCACGATGGATGGTGAAGATTTTGCATCCCCGGTGAACGCGGACGCAGTTAAAAAATACTTTGCTTGAAAGCGACCCGCTGGACAAAAAAGAGAGAGTCCAGGCAAAAAAGGGGCATCCCGGCGAACCAAAAACAGAATAAAAGGTTCGGGCAAAAATTAGGGATATATTGAAAAAATGTACACCCGCAAAGTCGAAAACCTACACTGGGCGGCTTCGGCAAAAAAGGGTATCCCGGTGAACTGAAAACCCGAAAGGGCGGTTCACGCAAAAGTTAGGGATTTGAATAAGCAAATGACTGCGTTCCGCGTATGGACTTTCATTGTTTAGTGGTTCGGAAGACCAGAGGGCCGTTTATCTGAATCAATCTCTTCCAAAGCTGAAGCATCGGAGAAGTATCGAAGTCGAGTGGGTCTTAGAGGGATCAACTCATGGTGTTCGTCTACGCCTCGATTGCCGACATTTGTATATACTGATGTATATTTATGTTTTCTTTTTGCGCGGCTTCCTCATTTCAGGAGCTTGCCTCTGTTGTAAAACATTTTTGCCCATTCAGGGGTTCCTCATCAATAAAATGCACATTATTCAGCAATTCTACTTGTCTGTTTAGCATTTATCTGTTTTGTTTGCGAATGATAACGCCGATGTGTTTTTGATAAAATGCGCATACATAAACTTGCGGGCCTAAGCCCATTGATTGTTGAAACAATTAACTAACTGGACATTGTCGCGAGATAATAACCCTGATAGGCCCCTTTGAGGAGGGTATCTTGTCTGTTTGTTTGTGTTGTTGCAGGTGTAGCACCTCGCCAGCAGATATGCCGTGCGTATCCCCGGAGCAGGACGAGTCCTCCTTCCCCGGCAGAGTTCAGTAGTCCCTCTTCCGCAGAATCTGAACGCAAGATGGCAAGCATTGATATGTCTTCCCCAGGTAGAGGTGATTCTCTTCCCCAAGCAGACGCATCCAGAAGGAACGTCACCTCATCAGCTGAGTCCAGCACTGAAGCATGATTGATTTTCCCCCGCACTGGGTCACAAGTGCAGACATCGTAGAAGTGTTCGGGTGCCGAAGCTCGTGTTTTCCCCAGTAAAGTCGCTGAAGCATGATTGATTTTCCCCCAGCACCGGGTCACAAGTGCAGGATTCGCAAGAAGCTAGCCGTATACCGAAGTATGCAGTAACTGATAGTGCCAGACTGAAGTCTCCAGTGGAATTGAGATTCCTCACCAGAATCAGGCTCTCTCCTGAAGATGGACGATTCCTTCTTCCCCAGTAGAGTGTTGGGACAGCTGATGTTGTATTCCCCGGCAGAGTTGTACTCTCCCCGAAGTCAGGTGATCCTTTCCTCCCCAGCGGAATTGAAGTTCCCCATCAGGGTTGCCCTCTTCAGTGAAGTAGAATGATTTCTCTCCCCGGCTGAGTCCGCAGAAAAGCAGAATCCTTGGAGGTTGATCAGATCATGATTAATTCTCCCCAGCAGAGCATTGAACAGCCGATGCTGTATTTCCCCCAGAGTCGTACTCTATCCAGCGAAGCAGAACGATTTCTCCTTCCTCAGCCGAGTTTGCAGATGCCCAAGAGAGCCGAGACCTTGGAAGTTGATCGGATCATGATTGGTTTCTCCCCGGTGGAGTGTTGAGCAGCTAAAGTTGGCTCCCCACAGAGCGGTCATCCCCAGAAGAGTAGCCGAGACGGCCGCACAGTTCATTCTCGCGATTGATATCAGCAGATCCAAGTGCTCGTAGAGCTTCGTTCCCCTGCAGCAGCTCGCGGAAGATCAATTCCCCAGACAGAGCCTAATTGATATTGGCGTGTTCACCATCTCCTCGGCAGGATGATTCCTCTACCTGAGTGGTTCTTTCTCCTTGACAGGAAGATTTCCCCCCTTCGGCATTTATTTTGCCGATGGGATCGCATCATTGTGCATGATTGCATAGCATTGTGCATGACTGCATGGCATTTAACACTGCATAGCATCTGACGTTGCAACAACGTTGTGCATGATTGCATGGCATTTAGCATTTTCGCATATCATTCCCACCGTGTGGGGCATAGCGCAGAAGCATACGCATCATAAGCATGACCTAGGTCATTATCATCCTTATTGTACAGGTGTACTACCGAAAGACCGGTTGCCCAGGACGATTCCTGATATTCTCTCCAACAAGGTCGCTCTCTTAAGATGATTCTAAAAGACCCCGGTGGGATCCCCGCAGTCGCTCACTCAAGATGATTTTTGAGACCCCCAGCGGAGCCTTCAGTTCGAGATGATTCTCAAATCCCTCAGCAGAGCCGTTTGCTTAAGATGACTCTTAAGACCTCAGTACAGTTTCCCGAGCTGTTTGCTTAAGATGATTCTTGAGCTCCCCAGTAGCGTCCGCAGCGAGAGTTGCCCAGGAAGATTTCTGGAACCCCCAACGGAGTGGAGGGCTTTTCCCCAGCAGGTGGTTGGCACTTCCCCAGCAGCAAGCAGGTAGATTGATATCCCCAGCCGAGCACAGTCATGATTGGCAGATGGAAAGTTTCCCCAAACAGATCCCGAAGGATTGTCCAGCAAGCTGAAGTTTGTTTATCCCGCAAGTTTGAGAACTTAATGACATGAGTGTCTTGTAGCCTGACGGCTATGTTCCCCAGAAGGGTCATTTCCCAAAAAAGTCGTTCAGGGCATTTATCGCTTTCCCCGTGCAGAAGTACTTGCTCCCTAGTAAAGTTGGTAGGAATCGTCTGAGTGTGCTCTTTCGTTTTTCTCCAGCAGTTGTTGAAGTCGTTTGGGTGAACTCTCTCGTCTTTCTGCAGCAGAGTCTACAAGGTTGTTCGGGTGAACCCTTCTTCCTTTTCCCCAGTGAGTCGTCAGGATTATTTGGGTGAACCCTCATTCCTCTCTCCTCAACAGAGTTGTTAACATGATGATTATGTCCGGTGACCCGACATGTTTGCTTTTAATTAGCAACGACTTGACAGGATGTCAAGTGAGTAGCAGCATGATATGTCTGCCCCAGCAATGATGTCTAATCTGAAGATGGATTTCATAAGCGCCAGAAGGCGATATCAGAAGATTCCTGTGAAGCCAGATTTCCGTGTGGATGAAGCAACGGGTGGCTGAAGACAAGGTTCCAGGGTTGTAGATACAACAGAGTGATCCGTGTGAGTCTGAAGACCAGGTCAGTTATCCTGAGGTGATGATTGATCGCGATCAAGTGAATGATACGTCTTCTGATTGAAGTCGAAGATGTTTCTCCAGCTGAAGCGGAGTTTTGCCTGTAGGCAAAGTGTTTGAATCCCCGTGGAGTCATGAGTGGCTCAGGATACCATTTCTCTGACTAAAGTCACAGATTTCTTATGCTGAAGCAAAGGTGCCTGAAGGCAAGGTTATCCCCCAAGGTCGTGAAGGACCTAGGATTCATTATTCGGGCTGAAGGCCGAAGTATATCCCTGACTGAAGTCTCGGATGCTCTATAGCAGAGGTGGAGTTGCCTGAAGGCAGATTCATGTATCCTTGAAGGGCAAGGATCACTTTCTTCAGACTGAAGTCGAAGATACCTCCTGCAGAGTTGCCATCCTTGGAGGCCAAGGATGCTTATCTTCAGAAGTACTTGAAGATCTTTGCTAGCTGAAGCTGGAAGCGGCCAGGGGCCAGGGTTTCATCTATCTTCATAAGTGCTTGAAGATCTTTTCTAGCTGAAGTTGGAAGTGGCCAGGGGCCAGGGTTTCATATGTCTTTAATGTTGAAGTTCTACGGCAGGCAGTGTGCAGCAGTATTCCGATGTTCGTTATGGTTCTGAGGGTGAACCCCAGATCAAAGTGTGATCGGTTAAGTCTCTTATTCCCAGCGGAGTAGCTTCAAACACGCAAGTATACCTTTTGTTCCAGGGATGAACCCCAGGTCAGAGTTGTTCAGTGTTGTATTTTCTCCAGCGGCAACGCGGGGTATTTTGTTTAGATCCGACGGCGAGGTCAGATTATGTTTGTTTCCGGCAGCAAGGTTGGATGTTTGTTTGACGGCAATATCAGACTCCTTTAAATCCCCAACAGAGATGATGTTTGAACGACGGCGATGTCGAGTGTCTCTCAGATTATGTTTGTTTCCGGCGGCGATGTCAGATCAGTATTTCTCCAGCTAGTTGTTGAGCGGCTAGTGTTGCAGTATTCAAAGATTTGTTCCCCGCAGAGTACCGTGTGCTTGTGCAGTTGGCAAATTTTCGGGTTTACCGGTATTCAACCGTCTCGCACCTTGATTGGTTGAGAGCCGTTCGCTTCTCACCCAGTCAGGTTCAAGCCGTTTGAATAGGGGCAGCTGTTGCACCCCAAAATTTGACCAACATTTATTTGTTCATTGAATGTTTGAAAGTTGATACCTTCATCAGAAAGTTCAAGAGATCCCCAGAGAAGTGGGTTGAAACCAGGGTTGTGTGCTTCACAGTTTGAAAGTTGTGGGTGCTCCTCAGATGATTCTGAGACTTGGAGAATGAACTTGATGTTTTGAGAAAGCCTATGAGATGTCTTGATAGCCATCATGAAGCCCAGAGAGGTCATTGAGCAAGAATTCAGAAGATTCAACCATGAGTGATAGAATTAGGGTTTTGACTGGGTCAACCCTAGATCAGCTGAAGATTTGGAGAAGGTTGAGACTTAATCCAAGGGCCATGAGATCATGGAATGATGCATAGAGATTATATAAAGATGATTCCTAGACCAACTCATCATGATTGAGGAGTTTGAGAAGTTTTGGGTTAGGGTTTCTGAGGATTGTCAGTGGAAAAACCCTAATTTGATCCCTATCTTCCAGGCAGTTTTAGCACTAGATGTGATTGATATCTCATTTTCCCCACAACATGAATGTTGTAGAGCTTGTTCTAAGCTTTAATTTGAGTGGTGGAAGTCCTTGATAGGAGTTACAGAGCTCAAGTTATGGTTTTGACAAATTACAGGTCAGCAGAGGTGTGTGAATCTGGGTCCTTGAAAGTCACCCAACTTCCAGACAACTTTTGCCCTAGTAGGTTGATTCCTATGGCTTCTTGGTCAACATGAATGTTGAAGAGGATCTTCTTAGCTTTAATTTGAGTGGTAGAAGTCCTTGATTGGATTTGTGGAACTCAAGTTATGGTTTGAACAAGGCAGGGGTATTTTGGTCATTTGTCAGTTATAGGTCATTTTAGCCAATGCCTAAAACTCCTATTTCCAAGCCTCAAATGGAAAAACTCAAAACACGAAAGTTGCTCAAAATGTGATTTTAAGTCTAGAAAGGAGGTCACAAATTGTTGAAAAAGCTCATAGCACAAGATTCCATGATTGGTCAAAAATGAACTAAAAATGACTTATAACTTTGAAAAGTTGAAATTGAAAAGTGTTTTGGGAGATCTACAAATCCAAAATAGGTCATCCAATATATCATTTTGATTGGAAAAAACATTTTGAGAAGATTGGTTTAAGTAGAATTTTCATTTGAGGCTTAAAAGATGAGGTTCCTTTGGAAATTTGTTACTTAAGAAAGAAGGCAATGTTGGAAAACTTAACATAAGGCAATTACAAGGCATGTGAGCTTCCTTACCATTTCATATTATCATGTGGTGAGATTTTAAAAGGTGTGTAAGTTGGTTAGAAGTGATATATCATGAGATAACCAATATGGCATAACATGAGATTTTAAGGAAACTTCCATCACATTCTAGATGATTCTAGAAACTTCCATTGATTGTTATAAAAAGAATGCATCAAGGAGTGTTAGAGGTTGGTGAAAGTGAAGCCAAGTCAGAGGAGAGAGAGAAGTGCATAGCCATTGGAGAAGTTTCTTCAAGTTGAAGCAACTTGAGTTTTCTTTCACTTCAAGCCACTTCCTTCCATACAAGTGCAAACAGAAGGCTCTTCACCATTGTAGGATCTCATTGAAGCCATTCCAAGCTTTGGAACCATCTCTACATCACTGCACCATTAACTTCTTGACAGGTTTTTCTTCACCCCATACCTCCTAAATTATGCTGTTTTAGTCAGTTCTTTAGGCATAGAGATAATGTGTTAGGGTAGAGGATTCTTTCCCTCGAATTAGAGCAAGATTGGTGAGGTTTCACACCAGAACCATGAATCTTTGATTTCCCATAGCTATCTGTTTAGGAGGTTTTAGGTAGCATGAATTGGTTTAGAATCACCAGGATAGCATCAAGAATATCTGTGGATCATTATGATGAAGTTTAGTGAGGATTGGTATCAGGTTAAGTTTGTGAACCGTGTTTGTACCAAGATATTCAAGGGCTCTGTTTGGATTATCCACGAGGAGTTAAGAAAAAGTGAACGTATGGTTGTAATCTAGGCATTTCGTAGATGTTTTTTCATGTTTAGGTCGAGGGGAGCCGTGGTGTGTGGAGAGAGCTAGAAGAGCTCGAACGTGCGTGCATGGAGGCAAGGGGTTCTGCAAACCCTAGTTTGGTTGGAGAAGACGAAGGGATGTCCGTTGGATCAAGTCCTAATATTGACTAATTCCTCAGATCCAAGGGCTGTGAACGAGTCTGAGAAAAGAGAGGGAAGATTCAAATTGTATGAAACGCGTCGTTTCATTAATAAGCCATTCTGGGCTTATTTTCTATCCCCACCCCCCTTTATTTCTGGCCCAATATTTTTAACTGGCGCGCTTTACTTAATACACCCCCCACCCCTTTAATTCTTTTATTTCTTTTTAATTTCCTTTTAATATTTTCTGTTTTTGAATAATTCATATAAAATAGATAAAAAATGATTTTTAATTTCTTCTTTTTTCTATGAGTAGATTAAAGTGAGTAGAAAATTATAAAAATAAAATTGAGATTTTATTTTTAGGTTTAATAATTTTAGTAGATTTCCCAATTAAATAGCTTTTTAATTGTTTCATTTTGGTATTTGATTTTGTAGGAATTGTTTTAGTACTTTCCATTAATCTTTTTTACCCATTCTTTTTGGTGCAATTAGATGATGAGTCATACTTCCCCATAGGATTTTTTCTAGATTTTTTAGAATTAATCTTGATTAGTTCAATTAGGGTTGACTTAGGATAGTCTAATTAGGGTTTAGAATTGTGCATAGGTGATGATTCCTTTCTTTGATTGAGTTTTATCTTGATTTTTAGGTAGAAACCTTTGTAGATGTTATGAGAAGGTGTTGAGGACCCTTATGAACATTTGTTAAATTTTTCCCCATTAGTTTAATATTTTTAGGTATTATCTGAAGATTGCCTGATAATGTGATTTGTTCAGTGGGTTATCTGTTCATCTGTGGGGTTCTTTCTGAGGAATTTGATGAAGGGCTTGTGTTGCCTTGAGGACTTTGATGGAGAGCATCATGAGGGGAAGCTTGTAGATCAAGATGCAGAGACCCAGAGCTTGGCTGATGCCCTGTTGGTGAGGTTTGAGAGCCTGAAGTTTGAAGGAAGTTCATGGTACTTTCCTGAGGAAGGCACTATGAATGACTTTCATCCTTCCTTCTCACCTCCTTCTCAAGTATCCAATGATGTTGGAGCCAACTTGTGAGTTTAATTTCTCCTGAGGAGGAATGTAAACTGATCACATGTTGTTGAGCCACATGGGATACAACTCCTAAGTGGAAGCCTCCTAGTACTTTCCTGAGGAAGGTCCTATGGGTCTATTCACTTAGTTCCACTAGTTGATCTAGGATTTCTTAAGTATCCAATGATGTTGGAGCCAACTTGTGAGTTTAATTTCTCCTGAGGAGGAATGTAAACTGATCACATGTTGTTGAGCCACATGGGATACAACTCCTAAGTGGAAGCCTCCTAGTACTTTCCTGAGGAAGGTCCTATGGGTCTATTCACTTAGCTCCACTAGTTCAGATAGGATTTCCTAAATATCCAGTGATGTTGGAGCCTGCTTGTGAGTTTAATCACTCCTGAGGAGGGATGTAAACTGATCACAGTGGTTGAGCCACATAGGGTATGATTCCTGAGTATACACCTCTTAGTGTTCTCCTGAGGAAGACACTATGAGCTTGCTTGCTTAGCTCCCTTTCTTTGGTAAGCTTATTCTGAAGCTTGAAGACTGGGAATGATTTCTCCTGCCTAGGGTTCTGCTTGAGAGTTTTGCTTAGATTTGATTAGGATTCTGTGATTAGGGTTAGGATTGGAGAATGGATGATTCTTTCTCAAGCATGTGTGTTTTGTTTGCCTGATGGCATTTCATTTCCTTTATCTGTTCATTGCTTGATAGCATGTTGTTTGTTTTCAGTATGATTACTGTTATTTCATGACTGGCTTGAGGTCGAGACGAGCTTGTGGAGGCTGAAACCCCACACATATTTCCTCCCTCACTTGCATTGCATGCATTTTACTGTTAAAACTGATGTTTTTGTCTGTATTCTGTGTATCATTGACATGATCCCTTAGGACTCTCATTTCTTCTGATGAGGATTTGATGATAGACTTTTAGGTTGAAACCTATGCATGATAACTTCTAGGAGTTCCCTGTTCAAACCTCAACCATAGGATGAATCCATGGCATGATAACGGTAGGACTTGATAGTCTCCCTCCTAGTTGAGCCATTTTTTCCTGTAGTTTCCCGAACTACGTTTGCTCTGATCTTTCATAACCAGATGAAAGTACGTAGGCATAGGATGCGATATCCTAGCGAGCAACCCTCCCCCCCTTCACCCGTAGTTAGCCGAACTACGTTGACTCTGATTTCTCATTCTCTGATGAGAATACGTAGGCATAAAGTGCGACGCTTTGCCGAGTCATTTTTCTTTTCTTTTTCAGCCAGCCTTGATAGGTAGATAGATTATAACCAACCCGTCCAAGTAAACAAACAAGCGAGGATCCCGTCGAGTACGACGGACGTGAGGGGTGCTAATACCTTCCCCTTGCGTAACCGACTCCCGAACCCAGACAATGGTTGCGATGACCTTGTCTTACCCTTATTCGTCAGGTTTTTCCGATCGTTTCCTTTCCCGCTCTGAGGGATAAATAACGAAAGGTGGCGACTCTTCTGTCATGCCGGCACCTTATTTTCGCGCAAGCGACAGTCCTTCAATAAAGTCTCCTTTTCTCTAGCCTGAGAATTCTCTTTCACCATCTTTCCTTTACCTTTGTCAGTCTTTTCTGCATTTACTTCGGGAGGTGCAAACACTCTCCCACTTCGAGTCATTCCTCCAGTTCCCACCAAATTATCAACAGAATCCAACGGCGAACCCTTCAGTTCTTGCTTTTGACCATTGCAGTAGACCTCGGACCCATAGTTCCAAGGGATCACTTTAGAGCTTTCATAGGGTACGGGCCCTGCCTTTGTGAATATAACAGTGGGCCTCGCCGGAGGCGCGGAAATTGTAATTGTTTTGTACGGGATGGAGATGGTGGCCACCTCATCCTTATCTTCAACGATTACCTCTTCAACATTCTTCTCACAGATTCTATCAAATTGCAATAAACTGTCATCCATCATGCGTTGTATATGGTTCTTCATATTCCGACATCCTTCGGGACAGATAATACAGTCTTCACAATCCTTCCCACAGCCTGGGAACACCCCTCCTTCTAAGAACTTGCTCTTTACGAAACCTAACGGCGTCTTCAGATCCTCTACCTTGGACACCAAGTTCAGGCCTTCCTCACTGACAATAGCATTCACACCGCCACCCCTACCATGGTTAGGCATGGGTTTTTTATCTATATTTGGCGCATCCTGATTGAAGTTGATAGTCTTACTATCAACAAGGTCTTGTACCTTGTGTTTGAAGGCTTTACAGTTGTCGA
This sequence comes from Lathyrus sativus, assembly GCA_963859935.3. Classification (NCBI taxonomy): domain Eukaryota; kingdom Viridiplantae; phylum Streptophyta; class Magnoliopsida; order Fabales; family Fabaceae; genus Lathyrus; species Lathyrus sativus. The sequence continues at coordinate 677,856,796 of OZ012737.1, forward strand.
TGTTGTGGCCGGGGGCGCCAGAGTGGAATTCACACCTAGCATTGACATCATATCCGGGAGGTGGTTGGCCAGTTAGAGGTGCCATTGTCCTTTTCTAGACCAACTGCAGTTGAATTAAGTGTTGTAATAACTGAGCGTAGGGCATTGGTGGTGTCTCAAAGTGCCTATCCACCACCCTTCTCCGATCTTGGAACTGTCTCGGTGCATAATTTTGTTGCTGAGGTCGTTGTTGCTGTTGTTGACGTGGTTGTTGTTGCTGAGGCTGTACCGCCGGGATGGCAATACTAGCTATCTGTGGTGGTTGCTGATAATATGGTCGTTGTTGACGTTGATTCAGATTTCTATTTCAATTGTTAAAGTCGGACACTGAATTTGTCTCGTTATCTCTCTTCTTCGTACCAAAAATCTTTCTTCCACCTCCAGATGAGGTCCCTTCTCCCACTTGTATCTTTCCCATCTTAATACCGTTTTCAACCCTCTTGCCGGTAATAATCAAGTCCGAAAAGCTCCCAGACATGCTGCTCACTAACTTATCATAGTAAATTCCCGGTAATGTGGCCACAAACAGATCAATTAGTTCTCTCTCCACCATGGGAGGTTGAACTCTAGCAGCAAGCTCTCTCCGTCTTTGTGCGTATTATTTAAAACACTCGTTACTTCTCTACGATAAATTCTAAAGTTGCACTCGGTTTGGCGCTAAATCATTGTTGTATTGGTAGTGCTTAATGAAAGCTTCTGCCAAATATTTCCAACTTCTAACCTGAGTGGGCTCCAATCCCATGTACCACTCGAGTGATGGTCCAGACAAACTGTCCTGGAAGAAGTGTATCAACATCTTTTCATCGCTTGAATACACAGACATCCTTCGGTAGTAGGATCACACATGAACCCTCGGGCAAGTATCCCCTTTGTATTTTTCGAACGTGGGAACTTTGAATTTGAGTGGCACCCTTAAGTCAGGAGCCAACCCTAGATTGGCCATTTCCAGCCCCATGGAGTTCTGATTAGAAAGGCTCCTCAACTGTTCCTCCAATAACTTAAATCTTCTATCAGCTTCAGTGGACATTTCATTTTTCACCGAGAAAAGGTCTTCCTGTTGATCCTCAAGCCATGGCTGATACAGATTACCCTGGTTGACTCCATTAACTTCATGCCCATACCCATTTCCTTGACCGATATTTCCAGTGTTCCCTGCATTTCGGGCTCCAACTCCGGTGTTACCAATTCCTCCACCAACATTACCATTGGTTTCAAAATTTCCAATATCATTCCCAGTGGCGTTTACATTTCTAACACCATTGTCGTTTTCGTTCCCGCCAGCATTGGGGATAGCGTTATTAGCATTCTAAGGCTCCACATGAGGTGGGTTAGTAGTTGTCCCTCCATGTAATACACCATCGTCATCAACCCGTGCAATCAAAGGTTGCACTAAAGTCCTAAGTTGGTCTTGCCTACTGGCTACAGTCTACATAACTTCCATGAATTGCATCATCCTTTCGCGGAATTCCTGAAGCTCGAGCTGAACTTGATGCATAACTCTCTGTTGGTTCCTTCGTGTAGAATAACAGTGAATAGGCTGCCCTTCAATCCTGAAACAAGCTCTCTCTCTCTCTCTGGAGAACCACAAGAAGAGGTAAGGTTAACAGAAACACCTGCAATGCAAATGAAGAATGATGCAGAAATGCAGAATGTCGGCATGTAAATACCTCGATTCTAGTTCCCAAAAAAGCAACCATGAAAAATCCCACAGACAAGTGAATAGAAAAATAACTCCTTATATAATAACAAACCAACCAATAGTGTGTATACATCAATTGAGTACAAAATAGAGATGACCTCAATCAACATGCCTGATGATGGTCGATACAAAAGCAAAAACAACAAGATACAACGAAAGATGATCAAGCTGAGTGCCGAGACCGGAAATCCTCTAGCAGCTTCCGCGTCTCAGGATGATCTGGTCTGGCGAGCAGACCCTGTATGAGTTGCTCTTGCCGGCTGATGGTGTGTTGCAGACTATCAACATGGTCGTCCCAGGCTTCTTCTCTGAAACATGTTTCAAGTCTGCTTCTCTTGGTATCTGCCCTCAACCTACACTCCTTCAGGTCTGCGATAGCTTGGCTTAATCTATACTCGTTGTGATATCTGAGAGCTTCTTCCGCTGAGATCTTCTCGTCCTTTGCTCTGAGTTGACTCTTCAACTTGGCGATTTGTTGCTTCAGCTTATCCTCTCGCTCCTTGTTGTTAGTGAGCGTTGCGTTCCATAATGATTCATACTTGGAGATCCTCGAGTAAGCCTTTTTCAACTCTTCCTTTTTAGTGGAAAGCACACTATAGACATCATACAAATCTCGGACTGCGCGTTCTCTGTCGCCAGTTTCCTTTGTCAAATCCGTACCTAGCTTGTTAACAAGTTCAGTCTGTCTTTTGAAGGCATGAACGACATCAATCTTCTCACTTCAGATTTGGATAATTTCTTTCTCTAATTCTTCGTTTGCTCTTTTCAATTCTTCTTTTTCATGTAACAGTTGGTTGTACTTCTGAATATCCACGGTAGTGGGTTCTTCAGGCATGACGGAGTACAAGGGCGCAACTGAGGGAAATGGCATTAGAGACTTGGCAGCTCTATCCTTGATCCAAACCACCTAGGGGTCAAAAGCTCGATTGTTGCTTTTCCCTAACATTGCCTTACCTCATCTGTGAATGTTACTCCATGCATACTCCAATATGACCAAAGTATCGACTTCAAGCAATCCTGTGAGATACAGAGATTCCTGTATCTCCTCTTCCTTAGGAGGACTCTTCAAAGCGTATCCAATTTGTCTAATCAACAAAGAGGGATTATAGTTAACACAACCCTTCCTTCCGACCAATGGGACATTCGGAAAGCCACTGCAACTATATATGATTTCAGTGCCAAGTATGTCATGATCAAACCATGCGATGTTTTCTGCAGATAAACCCATCAATCTAGCAGAGCAATCTGAGGTGCTAACAGTAGCAACAGACGGACCTTTCTTCGGAAGATGACTGGAGAACCACCTATACAGCAAGGGTACACAGGAAGACACATTTTTACCTCTTCGCTTTTTATTCTTGTAATGGATGGAATGGTAAACATCTCCTAACAACGTTGGCACTGGATTCCCTGAAGCAAGGATATAGAAAGCATCTGTATCCACAAAGTCTGGCAAGTTGGGAAACAGAATGATACCATATATGCACAGAGCGAGAATGGCATTGAACGCAATCCAACAACCGTCTTTTGCGCACTGTAACACCTTGTCAACCAGAACAGGTAGATGAAACCCATACACTCCATTCAACTTGGTCAATTTTCCTGAGAACTCTGAAGCATCAAGATGAATGATTACAGCAAGCTTAGCTAGGTCAGGCTCGGTATCAACATGGTAAAAAGGCATCTGATCCAATATTGTAATCCCTAGTAACGCGGCATATTCTTCCAATGTCGGCGCCAGAACATAGTCAGGAAAAATAAAACATCTTAACTGAGGGTCGTAAAACTGGAACAGAGCATATAAGCCATTCAACTCGAACACTGAAGGCTTGCACACCAAACTGAGTAACTTCCCATAGGATTCCTTGAACTCTGCTTTCACCTTCCAATATACTAAAGCAACCAAACTCAACAAGGAACTGATGTCAGGAGAAGGGAGCTTGTAGGCAACTGTCTTTTTCAGAGACTCCATGTTAAAACAGGAACAAGATCACTAGAATCGAAGGGAAAATATGCACCTGCAACACAGATACATGTTAATGATATGCAAATGAAAATGCAAAATGCATATGCAACAGGGGATCAAGATTGTTGTGTTGTAGTTTGAGATGACCGGCGCTTCGCTTTATTCATAACCAAACATTGACATTAGGACCCCTTGATATCAAATCCAAACTGTAAAGAACTGGGTAGTCTGAAAGCTAGAGTTTCCTGCACCCCCATCCCTCTCAGGTAAGGACCTATCCACTGACAAGGTTTGGCATCCTATGCGTTCGTCAGCGTCACAGACTTTCTAGAAATGATGATACGTTCACCATTTCTGGCTTGGCATCATCGTCTCCTGAAGAGGCCTCACTTAGCTGACTCACAAGTGATCGGTTCCCAGAGTCGACAATCCCCAGATCCAAAATTCCTTCGAGCCCAAAGGGCCAGAAAGAAGATCGTTAAAGAGAATCTCGTCTGAGCGCGAATTTCATGGCTAGCTAGTGCATGCAAGGCATACATGCTCACCAATACTTTCCACAACACAACAATAATGAAAAAAATGATCCCTCCCTATGGAATAATCCCTCCCACAGCACAGCAATAATGAATCATGCAGAAATCACATAAGGAAAAAATAAAGCACATATGTACATGATCGCGACTTTCTGAGTCTAATCAAATTAATTGCAAGTGTACAGTCTATCGCGTAGTAATAAAGATATCGAACCCACAAGGACTCGTAATCAATCTAGTATAATCGGACGTTACTGTGTTTAGCTAGGTTGTTAATGGTTTAAGGGGAAATATGCAAAAGTAAAGGGTAAACTAAAGAAAGTATAAAAGGTTTCTTAAAATAATAATGCAAGTAATCGGTATGCAATGACACAGTGCTCCGAGGATTCGACAAGTTACCGGCGCGGTTTACTAATTTTCAGAGATGGTTTTCAGAAGAAAATAACAATTTAAAGACTTTTGTCTCACGATGGTTGTTGACGCTAGTCGCAACTCTAACGCGGAACGTACGCTTTCGCTATCCCGTTCGGGGTTAAGATTGATTTTTGAAAACCGTTGAGTTCTTATCTCTTTTAAAATGCTTTCGTTATGTTTAAAATAGATGTTCATTTTTTACTATCTGGTCCTAGCCTCAGCTTTCGCATGTCGGTTCATACCTTAGTAAATCCTCCACTGTCGTGGTGAGATTGCTTTAAATAAATTCTCGTTGTCGCGACGAAGTTTAGTTTAATAATTTTGGTTTAAAAACTAGATCCAGAAATAAGTTTGAAAAAAGAAAGATTATGCCGGTTATTATTGAACCTCATTCTACTAGTTCATCACATACCGATCGATGCGGTTTTAGCTAGACATAGAACTTAAGGCATGCATACTTGAATTCAAAAGGTAGAACACGTAAACATACATATTAGAACAAATAAAATTCAATTAATACTAATAACGGAACCTGTAATTAATCCTGGTTCGGCACTTAGATAATCCTCCACAATGTTAGCCGGATTACTCTTGTGGCAATTAACTATGCGGAAAAGTAAGAACAAAAATTACAATTGAAATTCTAGAAAGGAAACAAAAGGAGGGAAACAAAATAGAAAAGAAACAAGCAGGAAAATATCTTCTGGTATTAAAATCGGCAGCACTTCGTGGTCTTCAATGCGGCTCCCCTATTTTAGTCCCAAAGCCCTCTATTTATAGTGTATGAATGCTACGTGAACTGCTGTTGGAAGTGTCTTTGAGGGTTAGAAAATCCAGGGAGTCGTGCGCTTAATTTGGGCTTCTGTTTGCACGTCTCTGAAAGTGGACAATGTGCAGAAAATGTGCCTATGACGGTCGTGGGGAGTTATGATGCTCGTCACGTCTGTGACGGTCGTGGTGAGGCGATGACGCTCGTCACGCCTGTGACGGTCGTGGTGAGACTATGACGGTCGTCATATCAGCAGAATTGGATTTTGCTGCTTTTCTCGTTCTTTTTCTTCTGTTATAAGTCCTTTTGAGCTTGTTTTGCTTATCTTGCCTCGTTTGAACATTGATTTCATAAACCTGCAAAAAATTAAACAACAATGCGAGTATGGTGCGAAATCAGGGTGAAATCGACCGTTAATAACATGAAATTATGGCATTTTAATATATATGTTTTCGCGTTATCAAACTCCCCTAAACTTGAATCTTTGTTTGTCCTCAAGCAAAAAAGCCTGAATGCTGAGAGGATGTAGACACCTGATGCGCACTTGTGCATTTTCAGAATTGCTTCAATGGCGCTGAGTCGAGAATTCGGAGATGATTCGTAATAACACGCATACGAACTTAACACTAAGCGGGAATGCTTTCAAAGGCCTCCTCTTTATACGAGCCGATTCCAGTCATGTTGCTGTAGCTCGGCGTTAAGTTCATCGAACTAAGTTCTGCCCAGTTTCGTTCTGGCGCAATCACATTAAGCCTTTTACCTTTTTTCGCGTACGTAGTGGAATAGCCTATTAGTGACTTCGGTCTTTTCTTTTTACGGGGTCTGGTGTACGAGTGCGCTACCCTATGATATGTTCACATCATAAGTTGTGGGGGATTGAACCATGGTTCGCCCTACCGAGTCCATAACCAGAGACCTATGGACCAACTGACAAGGAACTTATTTTTCTTTTATGAGCTCACTTTTCTTTTTTTTTTTTCTTTTTGCCATTCCGGAACGTACGAAGTGGATAGACACTACATGGCTGCGGAGAAATTCTTTTCTTTATGATCTTACCAATCACTTATTTGCATCGACTTTCCACGTGGTACGCGCTTAAGGCGGTGCTAACTGCTTTTATAAACTACTAAGGGCTTCGCTTGGTGCTTGAACCTGAGGCTTCGGTACAGTAGGTAGTGGAACTGACTCGCATAAATCGGAGGTCTAAGGTGTCAAGTCGGTATGGTTATCGTTAGTAATCGTTCTCGAGTTTCCTTAACGCGGCTTTAATCGAGGCGCACCGGATGTTTGCATCGAAAATTTTTCGTATAGCTCGAGTAAAGCAGATTAAGCTTGGGAAGTTATTTTAACGGAAAAGAATATAAATATGCGCTTTATTGAATCGAAACAGAACTGAATTGAAATTACTAAAATTGAAATTACTTTGGAACGGAAATGAAGTACATAATACAGTGTCGCTCCCACACTATCGTAAGCAGTGTCCCCACTGCTTTGAAGGGATAGAGGTAGGTGTACAACAAAGAAAATGAGAAAGAAAAAAATGCAGAAAGGTAATAAAACAAGAAGAACACTACTCTCTGTCGCGTCCTCTTCCTCGATGTCGTCCTCCTCTGGTCGTGGGGCGTAGAACTCCAGTGTGGAAAATGGAATCACGTAAGTCGTCCACACGGAGGTTTGAAATTTCCATTTCATCCACGACAGTGTTGAGGCGTTCCCCCTGGGCGGTTAACAACTTGATGACCTGTTGGTGTTGTTCTTGCTGACGTCGTTCAAGCAGAGCGGCGTTCTGATTCTGGAGCCAGATGGCGTTAAGGACATCTTCGATGGTATCGGCAGTGCGGGGGCAACGGTGGGAAGAAGGACCAGTAGGGGCTGGTTGCTGAGAGGCTTCAGCCTGAGCTGTGCGGTCCAATTCATCTTGTATTTCCATCAACAGGCATCTAATCATTATGTTGAGGTTCTGCAGCATTACCTTCGGGTGCCGCTGGGTCAAAAAGCCAGTTGGCTCTGTTCTCAGGGTGAGCTCGATCACGGCAGGGAAGGATGATGCTGCAAATGATGTGGTTACGAACTACCGGATGATAACGGCCGTCGGTGCGTACCTTGATGAGGTGAGAAGAACGGCAGTAGTCGATATCCAGGAAGACAGGAGGCAAGGACGGAAGGGCCTGGAGTTGAGTGCCGAGGTCGAGTGATAAAGCAATAGAAGTGACGATGCCTCCGAAGTAAAAAGGCTTGGAGCCTCAACCACAGTTGGCTTGGATGTGAGCCAACAGGAATGGGGCAGTGTTGATAGGTTCCGGTGCAAAGATGCATTCAGGAAAAACAGTTCCTTGGAGTTTACCTTATGGTTGCTATCTTTGGCAAAGATAATGTTGTTGAGCACCCTGTGAACGTAGCAGATAGTGGGATGGTGAATGAATGTAGCATTGAGACTGTCCCAGCTATCGGCGGGGGTTCTGGTGAGTTGGTTCCAAAGTGCAAATGCTTCCAGGAAGAATTAGTCTGAAGGAACACGACAATGAGCCTCAGGACCATGGTTAAACTGGAGCATCTGAGCCAGTTGAGTCTGGGTCAGCTGATATTCCCGGCCGAATAATCGGAAATTCACAGTGCCAATGAGTTGGTTGGTATCACCGAGGGGTGTCAGGTAGGTGAATGAACTGAGGAACTCCAGGGCAAGCTGTTCATAGGTAGGCTGCGGTGTTATGCAGAGGAACCATAACCCTGCGTTCTGTAGCATCCATTGGACGCCTTCTCGAATGCCCAGTTCCGTAATGCAGGCGACATCGACATATCGCGTTGGTTGGACGGAACGCTGATAAAATTGAACGTAGTTCATTCTCTACTGGTCGCCTTTTTCGCCATCTTGGAAGGTGATGTTGGACATATCCGGAAGTATTCTGTGGCGAGCCATTGCTTCTGAGGATTTTTTTGGGCGAAGTAGAGAGAGTGTTAGAGATGAATATTTCTGTTTGTGGAATGGGAATGAGGAGGTGACCATGATTTTATAATGCAACGGTTTGGGAAGCAAACGATTGGATTTGGTGAGAATAATGGCGAATGAGTGAGTGGGTGATTTATGGGGGAAGTGGAACCGTGAGAGTGGGAAGTTAAGGGTTGGAGAGAAAGAAAAACTCCCAACGGTCGTATTCTGCTATTTAGCAGAATACGTGATCTCGTGACGGTCGTTAGGGGGGCACCACGATCGTCATGCTCGTGACGAGCGTAACATGGCTGTGACGGTCATCATAGCAGCAAATTCTGCAGAAGCAGAATTTATGCTGTGTGGTTCGTACAGGCATTGTGTAATATCACGTAGTCTCATTTTAAACCATTAATTATGCCAAACCATGAAATGAAAAATAGATAATACTTGATATAAATAAAACGGAAAATGAAATTCATTGATTAAATAGTGAAGTACAAGAATTGAAATGAAGTTGAAATTGTAAAAACATAAAATTGTAAATTGTTCAGAATGCAGAAAAATGAAAACTAAAATTTAAAACTAAAGCTAAAATTTATCAGTCCTTCTGGTTCTTCAATTTGTCGAGCTGTTTAGTAATGCCAGTGAACTGTTCACAAACCACGTCCATGAAGCTTACGACTTCCATTTGCAGAGTTGTTAGTTCTTCTTTGACTGATGTAATTTCTGCCTTGACGTCATCTATGGCTTTCAGAACGGTATCTAGCTTATCTGTTTGTTGTTCAGGGACGGGGTCAGGGAAATTATGGTAGTTTGGAGGAGTCTCAGGGTCGGTCTCAGTTTCTGACACATAGTCTTCATAGTATATGAAATCTTGAGCTTCTGATATATTGTCACTATCGTACATGTAAGACTGAGGTGTGGAATGAGGTGAGGCAAGTCCCATAGGTTCATCCAATTCGTACAGCCAGTTGTCTCGGTTGTGGACACTCGTCTTCTCATGGTTAGGTAGTGTAAACAGGTGGACAGGTCGGCCTGCAATGAGGTACTCATAAGGGGCAGGACCTAAGTTTCCTATCATACCTTGGTTAAAGCAGAATGATATATCCATAGGTCTTATTAGGCCAGAGACTTTAATTCTTTTCAGCTGGTACCTAAGTCCTATTACATGTGCAATCATAGTGACGAGGCTTCCTACAGTGATAGGTGCATTTTGTTCTTGGTTAACTCTTTCAAGGGATCTCATCATGAATGGTACGACATTGACTGGGAGACCTTGTGACGCACATTACAGGATAAACAATTCTTCCTTTGAGACAGCGGTAATGTTTTCCTCCTTCCCGAAGAGGCTATGTGCCAATATCTTAGGAAAGTAGCAGAGTGTCGGATTATGTATCTCATTAGAATGCATGTCATTCGGCTCAGGGTGATAGTTACCTGTAATGGTACCCCAAAAGTAGTCTAACTCGATATTCATTTCCTCCTCTTCAGCAACAGTATACGAGAAAGGTCCACTAAGGAAACCCAAAAGATCAGCTAATGACTTACGGTTATATTCGAACTCAATCCCAAATAGTCTAAAACAAATCAGCTCCTTGGTAGATCCATATCCATACTCGGGTTTGTAGTCTAGGGAGCTTAGGAATTCAAATGTGAGTTCGCGATGGATGACCCAACGGGTTTTTAGAGCAGTTCGCTCCCAGCCTAGTTGGTTAAACAGGTAGAGGATGCTATCGTGTATGCCTAGCTGATCCATAGTGGATCCATCATAGAAATGTGTCAAAGTGATGCCTCTCTGAGCTAAAGCCTCAAAGCGGGCGTGCTGAGCTGGTTCTCTAAAAACAGTAACCGTGTAATCGATGTTAGCCATTCTCGCTAATTAGTCAGTCAAAAAGGAGAGAAGTAAATCCTAAAAATAGGTGAAAACAATTTTTACTCAAATTAGTTTTTAGAACAAAAGGTGATAAAAAATAAAAATAGAAATAAAAATAAAAGTAAAAGTGTAAATCAGATGAAAAACATACTGTAAATGATTTCAAAGGAAAAATGAGGGAAAATGGGTTGCCTCCCATTCAGCGTTATTTTTAACGTCGAAAGCCTGACGATAGCTTGGCGACAAGTTATTCGGGATGTTGAGCAGGAAGCTCCTGCAGTTTCAGTATGCTCACGTGGTTGTTGTCGTCATTTCGATTGTAATGCTTTAGACGTTGTCCGTTGACTATGAACGGTGTATTGACTTTATCGCAAATTTCGACAACTCCGCTGTGAAGAATTCTAGTTATCTCGAATGCACCTGACCATCTAGACTTTAGTTTTCTTGGGAAAAGCTTCAGTCTTGAGTTGAATAGGAGCACAATGTCTCCCATACTGAACTGTTTACGGACTAAATGCTTGTCATGCCACTTCTTGGTTCTTTCTTTGTATATGCGGGCATTCTCATACGCGTCTAATCTAAGTTCTTCCAATTCATGCAGATCCAAGATTCGTTTCTCGCCTGCTTCAGTGTAGTTGAGGTTTAATGTCTTGATAGCCCAAAAGGCTTTGTGTTCAAGTTCCACCGGCAGGTGACAAGATTTCCCATACACTAGTTTAAACGGTGTAGTTCCTATCGGTGTTTTGTAAGCTATCCTATAGGCCCATAAAGCGTCGTTTAGCTTTGATGACCAATCTTTCCTGGAGGTGGCAACTGTCTTTTCCAAGATCTGCTTTATTTCTCTGTTAGAGACCTCCACTTGGCCGCTGGTCTGCGGGTGATACGGTGTTGCGACACGGTGTTTTACTCCATATTTCGATAGCATTTTATCAAAGATTCTTGATATGAAGTGTGAACCACCATCACTGATGACAAGTCTGGGTACACCGAATCTAGGAAAGATGGTATTCTTAAAGAGTTTGAGAACTACTCGTGTGTCGTTAGTTGGAGCAGCAACGACCTCAATCCATTTCGATACATAGTCGACAATGACGAGTATGTACTTGTTGCCAAAAGAAGATGGGAATGGACCTATGAAGTCGATTCCCCATACGTCAAAGACTTCCACTTCCAAGATACCTTTTTGGGGCATCTCGTCGCGCCTTGAGATATTCCCAATGCGTTGACACTGGTCGCATCTTGATATAGCAGCGTGGACATCCTTCCAGATACTGGGCCAGAATAGGCCAGATTGCAGGATTTTTGCGCATGTCTTCGAAGTACTGGCATGTCCTCCGTATGGAGCAGAGTGACACTGAGAAATGACGTCTTCAGTTTCATCCTCTGGGATGCATCGACGATATATGTTGTCAGCCCCTCTCTTGAAAAGCAGAGGTTCGTCCCAATAGTACTGCTTTAAGTCATGGAAGAATTTCTTATTTTGCTGATAACTGAAATCCGGTGGGAGCACGCCTGCGACTAAGTAATTTACAATATCAGCATACCAAGGCAGTGTGACTTGTGCGTAGACGGCTTCCACAGCTTTTTCTAGTTCAGGTTCTTCCGAGATTAATGATGGCATATCACTTTCTAATCTGGCTATCAGGCGTTCGTAAGGGAAATCGTTGTTGATAGGCACTGATTCCGGCTTAATGCCTTCTATGCGGGATAGGTGATCAGCTACTACATTCTCGATCCCTTTTTTATCTCTTATTTCTAAATCAAACTCTTGTAGCAATAGGATCTATCGCAACAATCTTGGCTTGGCATCCTTTTTGCTTATCAGGTAACTAATGGCATAATGGTCTGTGTAGATGATGATTTTCGCTCCTACCAAGTAAGAACGGAATTTGTCAAGAGCGAACACAATTGCTAGAAGTTCCTTCTTAGTTGTGGCGTAGTTCATTTGGGCAGGATCTAAAGTTCTACTGGCATAGTAGATTACGTGAAGCTTCTTGTCTTTCCTTTGTCCTAGAACTGCACCTACAGCATAATCACTCGCATCGCACATGATTTTGAATGGTAGTTGCCAATCTGGGGGTTGCATAATTGGTGCGGTAATGAGTGTTGTCTTTAGAGTTTCGAATGCTTCCAAGCAGTCTTTGTCGAAAACGAACCCGACATCTTTCATCAACAAACCTGTCAGAGGTTTTATGATTTTCGAGAAATCCTTTATGAATCTTCGGTAGAATCTGGCGTGTCCTAAAAAGCTTCGTATTTCTCGTATGGTTTTCGGAGGTTGAAGATCCTTTATGATCTCTATTTTAGCTTTGTCAACCTCAATCCCTTTTTTAGATATGACGTGTCCTAAAACTATGCCTTGTCGGACCATGAAATGGCATTTCTCCCAATTGAGAACAAGGTTCACTTTAGCGCATCTTTCGAGTACCATTTCTAAGTTTGAGAGGCAACCTTCAAAACTTTGTCCGCATACAGAGAAGTCATCCGCGATAGGTGAATCGCCATCATGCATCTTTGGAAGGTTGTTGGAGCATTGCATAGTCCGAACGACATTCCGCGATAGGCAAAAGTGCCATAAGGACAGGTGAATGTTGTCTTTTCTTGGTCATTGGGGTGAACAGGAATTTGGAAGAATCCCGAATAACCATCTAGATAGAAGAAGTACGAATGTTTCGCCAGTCTTTCCAACATCTGGTCTATGAAAGGTAAAGGGAAGTGATCTTCCCGAGTGGCCTTATTCAGTTTTCTGTAATCGATATACATCCTGCTACCAGTTATAACTCTTTGGGTTATCGATTCACCTTTTGCATTCTTTACTACAGTGACGTCTCCTTTCTTTGGAACGACGTGCACTGGCTGACCCATTGGCTGTCGGAGATCGGGTATATGATTCCCGCGTCTAGTAACTTTTTCACCTTGTCTTTGACTACAGTGCTTAGGATCGGATTTATCCTTCTCTGATGTTCTCTTGAAGTTTTGTAGTCTTCCTCTAGCATGTTTCGATGCATGCAGATGGAGGGACTTATGCCTTTAAGATCGCCTATATTATAGCCTAACGCAGTTGGGTATTTCCTTAGGACTTCTAGTAATTTCTCCGTTTCTGACTGTCCTAAATTTGCATTGACTATTACTGGTCTTTTGAATTTTGTGTCTAAGAATTCGTACCTGAGGGTTTTAGGTAATTCTTTAAGTTCTGAAGCTGGAGTTTTCGGACTCGGCATGTGATTGGGAGTTAGTTCTAAGATCTCGCTCAGACTATCATTTTTGTATGATGCACGCCAGTTGTCATCTTTATGAATATCAGGGATTTGGATCTTCATGATTTCAGAATATTTAGTTTCTTCCTTCTCCAGTTCTTGTATGCATTCGTCAATGACATCTACTAGATAGCACGTGTCATCTATGGCTGGTACCTTTAAGAACTTAGTAAGGATGAATTCTATCTTTTCTTCTCCTACTTCGAATGTTAGCCTACCTTTCTTTACGTCTATGATAGCTCCGGCTGTTGCTAGGAAGGGTCTTCCTAAGATAATTGGGGTAACAGAGTCCTCTTTGATGTCCATGATTATGAAGTCGGTTGGAATGTAGAATTGGCCTATGCGTAATGGAACATTTTCCAGCACACTGACAGGATATTTGACTGATCGGTCAGCCAATTGCACGGACGTTTTAGTTGGTCTTAGTTCTCCCATGTTCAACTTTTTGCATATAGATAGGGGCATAACACTTATACTGGCTCCTAGATCGCATAAAGCTTTGTCTATGACGAAATTTCCTATGACGCATGGTATGGAGAAACTACCTAGATCTTTTAGTTTAGGAGGCATGTTATTTTGAATGATTGCGCTACATTCGGAAGTAAGTGTAACTATTTCGTTATCCTCGATTTTCCTTTTGTTAGACAGAATTTCTTTAAGAAACTTAGCGTATGACGACATTTGAGTTATCGCTCCTGTGAAAGGAATAGTGATATTCAGTTGTTTCAGAAGTTCAACGAATTTCTTAAATTGTCCTGAAGTTTTGGAATTTATGAATCTTTGAGGATAAGGAATCAGTGGTTTATATGGCGGTGGAGGCACATACGAGTTTTCATCTTTGGCGGCCTCTTGCTCGTCACCTTCCTTCTTTTCAGTTTCAGACTCCTTTTTTGTTGGTTTATCAGATTTCTGATGCATGGCTGAATTTTCATTCCTAGGATTTGTTGGGCCTTCCAATTCTTTTCCACTTCTCAATATGACAGCGTTTACATGACCTTTCGGATTAGGTTCTGGCTGACCTGGAAATTTCCCAGCTGGTGCGGCTGCAGAAGCTTGTTGTTGAACCACTTGTGATATTTGCGTTTCAAGCATTTTATGATGGGTGGCTAAAGCGTCTACTTTTCCGGTCAGCTGTTTAATCTGCTCGCTAGTGCGTATGTTTTGATTTAGGAATTCTTTGTTTGTTTGAACTTGAGTAGCTATGAAATTTTCCATCATCACTTCGAGATTTGATTTCCTAGGGGCAGTCTGGGCAGCTGCGGTTGGTTTCTGATATCCTGGCGGAGCAACCGGTGCTTGCAAGGCATTATCGCTTTTGTAGGAAAAGTTCGGGTGGTTCCTCCATCCTGGATTGTAGGTATTCGCGTAAGGGTTACCTTGAGCGTAGTTTACTTGGTCTGGTGGAATTCCTGCCAATAATGGGCACTCGGGCGCATTGTGAGTGGCGATTCCACATAACTCGCAATTTGGAGTTATAGCAGCTACGGTTGCAGGTGGTGTTACAATTAGACTGTCGATTTTCTGCGTTAAAGCATCCACCTTAGCGTTGAACTTTTCAAGACTGCTGATCTCGTACATCCCACCTTTCGCTGCGGGTTTCTCTGATGGAGTTCTTTCACCTCCCCATTGGTAATGGTTCTGAGACATGTTTTCGATAAGTTGATAGGTTTCATCGTATGGCTTATCCATAAGTGCACCGACTGCGGCGGTGTCTACCGTTAATCTAGTGTTATACAGAAGCCCATTGTAGAAAGTATGGATCGTCAGCTAGTCTTCTAAACCGTGGTGAGGACATGCTCTCATCATATCCTTAAACCTTTCCCATGCTTCATAGAGAGATTCAGCATCTTTCTGTCGAAATCCGTTGATTTGAGCTCTAAGCATACCAATTTTGCTTGGCGGAAAGTATCTTGCTAAGAAAACGTTCTTCAACTGTTCCCACGTCGTAACGGAGTTGGATGGTAAGGATTGTAACCAAGTCCAAGCTCTATCTCTAAGAGAGAAAGGAAAGAGACGAAGTCTTATTGCATCTGGAGTTACTCCATTTGCCTTCACTGTGTCGGCGTATTGCACAAACTTCGTTAAGTGTTCGTTCGGGTCCTCGGTTGCATTTCCTGAGAATTGATGTTATTGTACAGCTGACAGCAATGATGGTTTCAGTTCGAAATCGTTCCGATTAATAGCGGGGGCAACAATGCTACTTCGAGGCTCCAGCTGAGATGGGGTAGCATAGTCCTTCAGCTGTTTGTTCTGAGGTCCTTCAGCCATTTTTAATTCCTCAATAGGAGTATGAGCTAGAAGATCAGGAATATTGTGTTTTCGTTGATATTCAAGGATGTGCCTTCTTAAGTGCAGGAAGTGCTATAGTTCGGCGATTGTAGGTTGTAAGATGTCGCCTTGTGAGCGAGTACTTGGCATATAACCGACGAACGAGTAGAGGGAGAGAGAATAGTTAACCTAGTCTATACTGTGTAACAAAGGATTACACTATTGACTAAACGGGTCCCCAGCAACGGCGCCAAAAACTTGATCGCGACTTTCCGAGTCTAATCGAATTAACTGCAAGTGTACATTCTATCGCATAGTAATAACCCACAAGGACTCGTAATCAATCTAGTATAATCGGATGTTACTGTGTTTAGCTAGGTTGTTAATGGTTTAAGGGGAAATATGCAAAAGTAAAGGGTAAACTAAAGAAAGGATAAAAGGTTTCTTAAAATAATAATGCAAGTAATCGGTATGCAATGACACAGTGCTCCGAGGATTCGACAAGTTACCGGCGCGGTTTACTAATTTTCAGAGATGGTTTTCAGAAGAAAATAACAGTTTAAAGACTTTTGTCTCACAATGGTTGTTGACGCTAGTCGCAACTCTAAGGAAGAACGTACGCTTTCGCTATCCCGTTCGGGGTTAAGATTGATTTTTGAAAACCGTTGAGTTCTTATCTCTTTTAAAATGCTTTCGCTATGTTTAAAATAGATGCTCAGTTTTTACTATCTGGTCCTAGCCTTAGCTTTCGCATGTCGGTTCATACCTTAGTAAATCCCCCACTGTCGTGGCGAGATTGCTTTAAATAAATTCTCGCTGTCGCGACGAAGTTTAGTTTAATAATTTTGGTTTAAAAACTAGAGCCACAAACAAGTTTGAAAAAAGAAAGATTATGCCGGTTATTATCAAACCTCGTTCTACTAGTTCATCACATACCGATCGATGCGGTTTTAGCTAGACATAAAACTTAAGGCATGCATACTTGAATTCAAAAGGCAGAACACGTAAACATACATATTATAACAAATAAAATTCAATTAATACTAATAACGAAACCTGTAATTGATCCTGGTTCGAAACTTGGATAATCCTCCACAATGTCGGCCGGATTACTCTTGTGACAATTAATTGTGCGGAAAAGTAAGAACAGAAATTACAATTGAAATTCTGGAAAGGAAACAAAAGGAGGGAAACAAAACAGAAAAGAAACAAGCAGGAAAATATCTTCTGGTATTAAAATCGGCAGCACTTTGTGGTCTTCAATGCGGCTCCCCTATTTCAGTCCCAAAGCCCTCTATTTATAGTGTATGAATGCTACGTGAACTGCTGTTGGAAGTGTCTTTGAGGGTCAGAAAATCCAAGGAGTCGTGCGCTTAATTTGGGCTTCTGTTTGCACGTCTATGAAAGTGGACAATGTGCAGAAAATGTGCCTGTCGCGGTGAAAATCGGATACCAAACTATTGATTAGTTTGAATCTTTAATTCATTTTGCAACCGAACTTTGATTTGTCCAAAGGAAGGGATAAAGATCGAAATTCCCACGATTCAATGCAAATGCAAGGTTTAGAGAGTTATAGGTTCGGGGGTTGGTTAAACTTAGGGAAGGTACTAGCATCCTAAGTTTTTGTAGTATCCTACAGGAACCTCTTGTTTTATGTTTGTTTATTGCTAAGTGTTTATCTGCTTAAGGTTTAAAAAGACCTAGGGGTTTATTTCTAAGTATACTCGATAAGATATCGCATCTTATGCCTACATATCCTTACGGGAGTGGAATCAGAGTATCTGTAGTTCCCCTAAAGGGTTTGAGGAATTCTCTGACTGTGGTCAAAGTTCCTACGGGTTTAGGGTAGTTGATTGATTGATTTTAGGAGAAGAGATGTGTCTTCATTTTAAGGGAGATATAACCGCCACAAATTGTAGGAAAATAGTCTTTGCATCGTCTTAAGAGAAGGGCTCTAGTACTCGGATTGTTTGACGAGTACGCCTTTATCTCTCTTAAGGCAAAGTCCCTACGGCTTGATTGTATTGTTGTGGGGTGGAGATTCTATCTCGCTTAAGATGATTTGACATCTTTCTCTAATGTGTTTGAATAAAGTTGTATTGTTGATTGTTTTGTTTGTTTTCTTTGTGTTGTAAGATAAAGTCCTTCCTATAGGGTAGGATTTGACTTAATTGATCAACTTGAATGGGATCAAGGATCGAGGGGATAATGATGCAAATGATGTGCACTACACACGATTGTTGAATCATGTGTAGGGTTTTCCTTTGGACGGAATGCGATGCGAAATAAATGCACACTGAATCCAATGTTAGGGATGTCCATAATGTGATTGCCAAAGACCGAAGTTCAATTCAGGAAATAGCCGGAAAAAAACAGTCAAGCAAGACTTGACCATTGAGGTATGAACTCAAATGGAATTGTTTAAACAACTGTCTTCCACGAGGATCAATCTTTGTGGGGAAACAGAAATATTATGCTCTTTCTGCCTGGGGTTGACAACTCTAATTGGAAGAAGAATACGCGCCCAACCACTCAGGGATAAACACGACCAAAGAGACAGAACATACAAACGCAAAGATGCAAAATGCATATGCCATGCTATCTATCTATATGCTATGCGTATGCTATGCTGACAAAACAAAAGAACAAAGGCAAACAGAGACGAAATAAACATCTCGAAGCAAACATCCGACCAATCTTCAAAGATAGAAGTACCACTAGGGACGGGTGGAGAACCAAATATAGGATCACACTCCTGCTTCAGGTCTTGAAAACTTCTACTTGGGGAATAGAGAACATTCCATTTGGGGATAAAACACCTTGATCAATATTGGTTATCTTGTTGAAGATGAGAATAAAGATCTACTAGGTGTGGATCAAACTCACAACTGGAGAAACTCCATAAATATTCGCTTCACTGGAGAGATTCTAGCTGGAGAAGATCGACGTTGTAGAAAGTCCACTGGGGAGTGAAGTACGTCCACTTCATTAGGAAGGTGGAGTTGGAGAAGATCCACTGAGGATTAAGATACCATGCACTTCACTGGGGAAGTGAAGTTAAGAAAATCACTGGGAATTCTTACATTGGAAAGCTTCACCGGAGAAATGTCATGACCACCTGGAGTAAAAATATCGGAGGTCTGAAGAATGTTGAAGCAATAAAGTCGTTTGTCTTGATGAGCTGCGTAATAGTCGCCATTTGAATAACATTTGTTGTGAATGGATAAAATAATCTTCCTTCCTTAGATGCCCCAAGTCAAATGGTAATGAAAAGAAAGCCATTCTAAGAGGATTAAACATGGCGTCCCACGGTTTTCAAACTCTCTGGAAAGATTCTCCGAATCTCGACGTAATTGGCCCTGATTGACGGTATTATGAATGAGTCTTCAAAAATAGCTCTTCAATAAGTCAGACTTGCACAGAACAAACCACTTGGAAATAACTTGCCCCAGGTCAGCAGAGGCTTTCAATTTCAATCAGTGATATCTTCACATAATCTTTCTAAGATAACAAGCAGACTTAGCAAGTCATAAATGTTAATTTTGAAACTGTTAATGCAACATACATTTGTCTTGAAGTTTTGAAAAAGGCATCACGATAACCGGTGACCAAAATCACTAGTTAGGGTATAGATTTATTTTATAAAGCCAATCATCAAATTGAGCATTGCTCATAGGAGTCAGGAAACGTTATCTCACTGAGTATGCTTTCGAATTAAACCTTACTTCAATTGGGACTTTTGAAGGTTATATCAGAGTTTAGTTTATGATTTGTAAGACAAAGGTATAAGGGTCAGAGTATATTTGTACCCACCCATTTTTAGAAAAAAATGTTCACTTTTTTTTGAAAGTTTTAAGTGTTCAACCGAGCTGACTGAAAAATTTCATGCCCCAGGTTTATAAATTAAGGTTGGAAAGGTTAAAAAGGATTTAACTTTCTTATGTCTTTGGTGTTTAGGAGGTTTGAAACAATGCCTTACATCATCAGCAGGTTTTACTCGAAAGCATACATCAAGAGATCACACGTTTTACTTCGTCATCCTCCTTCCAATTCTTCACCGAAGTGAGGAAAAAATGGATAAAGTTGGCATTATAAGTTGTATATAATAAAAAAAATTGAGTGACCACGAATGGGTTTCTTCAAGACAAACATTTATCGCATTACTTATTCAAAATAACATGTTCTTACATGCCAATTATGCTTTTAATCAAAGAAATAAAACACATAAGCAAACAAAGTAAATAGCCGATGAGCCCTTCTTAGTATCTTCTGGAGTTTTTTACATATATCAGCACAATGGGGTTCCATTCACGATAGGCTTTCCTCCTTTGAAAGTCAGCGCTTCGTCATCTATCATTTCTTGAACTTTCTCTAGGAAAACTTTGCACTCTTCAATCGAATGCCCTAACACTCCATCATGAAATTCACAGCTGGCGTTCGAGTTGAACCACGGTGGACGAGATTTCATTATTCTAGTCTTTCTGGGTGTCATTACCGAGTTTCTAGCAAAATAAGACCATAGTTGACAGTAAGTCGTTGGGATTAGATCAAACCAACGAGTCTCTTCTTTTGGAATACTCAGAGGTGTCTTATGATTCTGAAACCGTCTTCGAACCTGTCGATTCTGATTTTGATCTTGGGAATTCAACCTTCGCTTATGAGGTAGTCGTCGCTCGCGCTGAGCAGTCACTTCATGTTGAGGATAAGATACTGGAACCGGATCTGACAGGATTTGAGAGGGATCCCAAACTGCGTTAACATCAACGCTTCTTTCCACTAGGGAATCATCCACTGAAACTTCTTTATTAGCTTGGTCATTCAAGTTATCCTGGATTCTTCCACTTTTGAGTGCATTCTCGATGTTTACTCCGACCTCTATAATTTTGGAGAAATCTAATGGCACAATGCCTACCATCCTAACATAATAAGAGTCTGGAAGTGTTCTCAGAAACATCTTGGTTAAATCTTTCTCTGGAAGTGGTGGACGAACTTGGGCTGCCAACTCTTTCCATTGCTGAGCATATTCCCTGAAAGATTCATCATCATTCTTACTCATTCCTTCTAGTTGATCACTGTCTGGAGTCACGTCCAAATTATAATTGTATTGCTTCACGAAAGCATCGGCTAAGTTTCCCCAAGATTGAATACAGTTCCTTTGTAGCTTCATATACCATATCAAGGATGCCCCATATAAGCTTTCTTGAAAGAAGTGCATCATCAATTCGTCATCGTCAACATAGGCAGCCATCTTTCGACAAAACATCGTCAAATGGTATCTTGGACAACTAATACCCTTGTATACTTCAAAGACAGGCATCTTGAATTTTGGAGGAATAGTTACACCTGGAACCAAACATAGGTCACGAGCATCAAGATTAGATGCATTATCTTCTTTCACTATTTTCAATTGTTCCTTGAAATCACGAAATTCTTTTTCCATTGCTATAAATCTAGGATCATTCACCTTCATCTTAGTACGAATATTCTGAGGGTTAGGTACACGCTGTAGAGGCTGGGAAGCTTGAGCAACCAAGTTGTCTTGCACAGGCTGAGGTTGGGTAGGAACATCCACTTGTTGAACATTGTCGTCAGAGGGAAGATTGAATAACGGATTAGTCACCATTCTGAAGCCAGTCATAGAATCCATATCTTCGTTCTCCTTACTATCCCTTAGTAATACTTCAAGCTTGGTCAGATGGTCGAGATGTCAGCTGATAGACAAAGACAAGACCGGATGAGCCACAGAAGAGGAGAGACACATGCATATGCAGGATGCTAAATGCTAATGCAAAAAATGCAGAAATGAAAGGTTTCATGGAATTCAAGTTCTTATAAACGTTATAGAATGCCAAAGAAAATTTATTTAATATTTTATTTTTTGATATTTTTTTTATTTTATATTGGATTACAAGTGAATATTCTTATAAGAGTTCCAACATAATAGCTAAATAAAAGCTAGAAAAAATTCCTAAGGAAGTCCTTCATCATGCGTGTTGATTGGCTCTTCTACTTGGATCTTCTTGAATATAAGTTTTGTTGACGTCTAAAAGATTAATTTGATAGAGGAAAATAAATCCTCCATCTCTTCCTTTATTCTTGTTGGAAGGTGAGAAATGAATCCCTTGTTTACTTGGACCTTCAATATTGATGAGAATCTTTTGAACTTCATTTGTTCTTTGATAAATAAGGGAAGTCTTTCGTATTGGTCTTTTGAGTTCTTCAATCTGAGCTCCTACTTCCTTAGGCCATCCAAGTTAGGACTCTTAAAAGAATATCTCAAAATATTTTCTTTTGTAATCCCTATTGGTTCTATAATGTTTATAAATAAACTAGGAATTCCATGAAACCAATGTAATATGATGTTATATGATGCAACAAACACATGTAAGCACATAAGGACACAAAGATAAACAAACAAGGGAGACCCTAGGTTTGCAAAGAGTATAGAGCCAAAGGGTATACCCATTCCCAAAGGACAAGGACTAGAGGTGGATGGTACCTGCAGAACAAGGTTCTAAGGAGGTCCCAAATTCATTAGTCCATCTTTCGGATATTATCAATTTCCCAACTAACTCGGGGATTAATAATATTCTCAAGAGAACTTCTTTTGAGTGTAGCATCGCGTAGCACTATTTTGGGACTTACTCCCTCATAGCCTCGCACTACGTCCTAATAAAGGCCAAAGTGGGGTTAAAGGTAACTACGGTCCTTAGTATCATGGACTCCAATTGAAAGTAGTAAAAGTTTTCACGACTAAACTCGTTCAACCAAACCATTTTCAAAAAGGTCTCAACTAAGTGGGATTCTCGAGTCAACTTAGTCGGGACTCACTCCCTATAAGCCTCATCGAATATATCACCATCCTATCTTAAATTCACTCAAGTCTGGGTGTAGGACTTTGTCTCACCACTCAAAGATAATAGCCAAAAGAAATAAAGAACAAATAAGCAAATAAGCAAGTAGGCAAATATATAAAGCAATAAAGAAACAAAACAAGATAGGGGAACCCACTGAGATTTCTCCAATGAAGTCGCCATTTCTGTCGCGGTGAAAATCGGATACCAAACTATTGATTAGTTTGAATCTTTAATTCATTTTGCAACCGAACTTTGATTTGTCCAAAGGAAGGGATAAAGATCGAAATTCCCACGATGCAATGCAAATGCAAGGTTTAGAGAGTTATAGGTTCGGGGGTTGGTTAAACTTAGGGAAGGTACTAGCATCCTAAGTTTCTGTAGTATCCTACAGGAACCTCTTGTTTTATGTTTGTTTATTGCTAAGTGTTTATCTGCTTAAGGTTTAAAAAGACCTAGGGGTTTATTTCTAAGTATACTCGATAAGATATCGCATCTTATGCCTACATATCCTTACGGGAGTGGAATCAGAGTATCTGTAGTTCCCCTAAAGGGTTTGAGGAATTCTCTGACTGTGGTCAAAGTTCCTACGGGTTTAGGGTAGTTGATTGATTGATTTTAGGAGAAGATATGTATCTTCATTTTAAGGGAGATATAACCGCCACAAATTGTAGGAAAATAGTCTTTGCATCATCTTAAGAGAAGGGCTCTAGTACTCGAATTGTTTGACGAGTACGCCTTTATCTCTCTTAAGGCAAAGTCCCTACGGCTTGATTGTATTGTTGTGGGTGGAGATTCTATCTCGCTTAAGATGATTTGACATCTTTCTCTAATGTGTTTGAATAAAGTTGCATTGTTGATTGTTTTCTTTGTTTTCTTTGTGTTGTAAGATAAAGTCCTTCCTATAGGGTAGGATCTGACTTAATTGATCAACTTGAATAGGATCAAGGATCGAGGGGATAATGATGCAAATGATGTGCACTACACACGATTGTTGAATCATGTGTAGGGTTTTCCTTTGGACGGAATGCGATGCGAATATATAAATGATGATAATGTAAGTTGCTGAAAGATAAATTGCGGAAATAGAATCATACACATACGCATGAAAGCGCTGAAGTGTGTGAGAGTGAAAGTGTCGTGTAAGGTGCACGATTGATTGATTAATTTTATGCGATATTGGTTAATTTTAATTCGGGATTGAGGAAATGGTTGGATTGGTTTTTAAACGAGAAGTTGTTTAGAAGTTATGTTATTTTTTTGGTGAGAATGTTAGATTAGTGAAGGGGTCTTTTTATTTATATTTTAGATTAGATTATAAATTAATTAGAATAAAAGATTTTTAGATAAATGATTTATTAAATAAAAGGAGTTGGTTTTTTTTTATTTCTAAAAGATTTTAATGTCTAATTAAATAAAATGGCAATTGGATGTAAGTTATAGAATTTTTTGTGTAAATAAAATTACTTAATTAATAAAATATTATTAAGTTAAAAACGGATAATTTTCATTAGTTAAATAAATATTTAGGTGAATTAATAGGATTTTAGGAAAGAGTTTTTTTTTTAAAACTAAGGGAGGGAAAACTACAAGGTTGATTAAATTGGAAGTAAAAGATAAATAATTAGATAGTATGTATTGTTAAAAGATTAATTAAATAAGTAATTAAAACTGATTTTAATTAAATGAAGAATTATTAATTATTTAGAAAAATATTAATCTTAATTAATTAAAAAGGAAAAAGATAAAACGGCTGATTAATGGTTTAATTAGGTTAATGAGGTGATTAAGGCTTAATGAGGTTAATTAGGGGGTGTGGACGGATATGGTGTGCGTGAGGTTATGGGGGTTTACGGTATGCTACGTTGTGTGACGTGCGATAGGATCTGTTAGGGATCGTGTGTGTATGATATGTGGGTGCATCATAATTAGTGTGCACGGGCATACATAGGATTACACAGTAAAACAAAATTAAGAAAAACGGAAAAGCCCTAACACCCAAATTCTCCTCTCTTCCGATCGCGATTGCTCCCTCTCTCGCTCGCAGATCCTCTTCTTTCCTCCTTTGATTCTTCTTTCTGCTCGTTTCTTTCTTCTTTTCTCCCTTTAATCTTCACGATTTTACCCTGATTCTTCTTTCAATTTTTTTCGGTTCTATTCTCCTTCCTTGGCTTCTGATTTCCTACAATGATAAACAAAACAACAATTGCCAATGTTAGTTAACAACTCACGGTTTAAATGGTTTTGCAGATGGTTCTGATGGCGGATGGAAATGGAGGTCGGAGAAATGGTGTCGTTGAAGTCAAAGGCTCGGTTCGAGGTCGCGTCTGAGGACGGGAAGATGGTGGTTGACGGCAATGGTGATTTGTGGGAAGTTAAGAAAGATGAGTTTCTCACTGTTTCACAAATTTTATTTGTGGTTTCATGATTTAGGGTTTTTTGAAGATTAGGGTTTTCGTTTGCGTTTGGTACATGTTGTTTGCGAAAATCTCCCCCTTCATTCTGTAGAGAAAATCCCTTTATATAGGATTGTTGTCCCTTTGAATGCTATTGATTCTAAATTGAATGCCTTCCTTTTTTGTTCTGACATGTTTGTGATCTCCTTAAAGAGATTTCCCTTTTCGTGATTATGTCACATACGTATTTTGAATGTTCTGATTGCTTGTGTTGGGCGTAAATATGATATCATTAATCATCAATGTCTGGTTCTTCGGGTTTGCAAGACGGTTGATGCAGCTGGAGGAGTACTTCTGCCTGCTATGTTAAAACACGAATTAAAGGTCACCGAAAGGTGTGATTCCTCACGGTAAATGCTGTTAGCTTTTTCCTATTATGCAGTAGTGTTGCCATTGTTTGAGGGTATCAGTGTGAATTCTTCGATGCCCAGCTCCCCGGCTTGACCGGTTCGAAGTAAGTGTACCTCACTTCATAACTTAAGTGCCAATCGAATTTGTTGCTAAAACTCTAGTTTCTTTTCTTATTCAGAATTTTTGGTGAAACTATCTCTGTTAAGCTTGGCTTGAAACCATTCCATGAGTTGTAAAAAAAAGCCTCGCCTTGCTTTGACAGGTTTTGTGGACAAGTTGAATAAAACTTCCTTTTCTACTTGTTTATGTTTCAGATTGTTGAAAGTGGCGAGATTCGTATTCCGGTACTAATCATTTGCGATGCAGGGCAAATTATCGTAGAAGTTGTCGCAGACTTCAATTGTTTTTAAGAATGAGCCCCCTGTTATGCTTATCTGGTTCATCAAATCTTTCTCAGTCTCTTGCCGGAGGTAGAAAGTTTGACGCAAATCCTTCCTCTGCTGGTAAGTTCTCCCAGAACTGACTCTGTCTTGTTAACTGCTTAAGAATCTGCCCTTATTTTAAGTTCTGGTTTCGAGATTTGACAGGCCAGGGCACACCCTTGTTTGCCGCTTTCCTGATTCCAGTAGAACTTTCAGAAGAAGAACCCCGCACAGTTGGCTTGTTGAATCTATTGTGACAGAAGAGGTAGGGAGTCTCGGTGGTGTCATCAAATGAGTTGGGGATCATTGCTGCAGTGAGGATTATGTTAAGTGTCTCCCTTCTTTTTACTTGTACAAACACATGAAGCTTAAAAAAAAGAAAGTCTCGTTTTACTCTGTTCATCTTCGGGTCCTTTTATTGAATATGATTTGCGATAATTAAGGATTACAGCTCTGTTGATGATTTGTGTTGGCTTAAATGGTTGCGTCTGTGCTGATGTATGATTATTTCCGATTATTGTTGTGCAGGTTCTGAGGTGGGTTTGCTCCAAGGGTGCTCTTGCAGTGTTTTGAGAGAAGTCTTGCATTGTCACCGGCATGAAAGCTGAATTTGGATGTGCTTCTATCCTTATGACAGGTCTTCTTCATCGTCCAATTAGTTATTGAGCTTTGGCATTGTTTGGATATTATTGTGATGATACCAATGCAAAGCTTTATTATGCAGGTTGTTACTGAAGCTTGAAACAGGTGCCGCTGTTGTCCTAAACAGACAAAACACTGCCATTTCAGAATCCACGAGTTGAGTGCTCTGATGAGGACTCGGTCGAGATGCCGGTGTGAAGAGTAAGATCGCATAACGTTCAATCCTATCTTGTTCCCTCCTCCTAATTGCCTCTTGTCATTGCAAGAATGGTATCAACTTTATTTCATGTAGTTTTGAAGTCACAAAAAGAAGATTCCGAATTGAGATTTTTGATTTGCTTGTTGACCAAAGTTCTGGCATTCATCTCTTTTTCCAGGCTCTTGTGTCTGTTTCGAGAGGCGAGTACACGAGGTAATTATTCTTCAAGAAGGTACCCCCGTGGATGCATTCTCTATTCAGATATGTTATTGATGTTGCAGTCGTGGTAAGTCTTTGAAAAAGTGCCTATGTTGAGTTCCTGTCTTCAAATTATGATCCTCTTTAGAGATTAGGAGATAAAATATTTGGTTGAACAAAAGGTTTCCATCTCGTTCATGATGAATTATGAGTGCATTTGACAGGTAGATCCTCGCTCATGGTAGAAAACGGTAAACAATCCTCCTTGAATGTTCAACGGCGGTTTAACCTTGCCACTTTCTTTGCAGGTCCTGAACATTTGGAAGGGAATGTTTTGGGAAGAATCTCAGTTGCCGTGAGCATATTCTTCAAGTAACTGTTGTTTTCTCTTTATATTTGAGACTGTTCTATCCTTAGACGATGCCGGTTTTTTGTGGTTCTAACTTTCGAAAGCTCTTGAGGTTTTGTATGCTCGTCTAAACCCGCTAACAGTATTGTATTTTCTTTTTTGCAAGGCATGGTCAAATGTGAAGAGGATCGTTCCAAAGCGAGACGTTAAACCGGCACAAGCTTGGCAGATTCTAGAAACGTCTTCCTCAAGTTTTATCGTGTTCCAGGGAGGTTGCTATTGTTCTCTTTCTTGACATTACAAAGTGTAGTAAGAAACTCAAGAAGCTCTACTGTAAAGTGAAAAATAAAAGGAATGTAAATCTTGTTTTTATGAATAAACTTCCCTCTCTTTTTTTTACTATGACTTCCATTACGTCCTTTTACTGGGCAAGAATTGTTGATGATAAATAATGGAATTATCAGATGAACCACCATCACCCATAAGAGGTGCCGCTAAAACAAAGTCATCATCGAGTGTTCAAGAAACTGAGCTGAGGGCAAGGTCATTAGGACTAAATCATAAAGAAAGAGTAATTTCACATCGAACGTTAATCCAACATCATGTAAACTGAATGTGAATTATTTCAGGTTCGAAAGAAAGGGCCCTGAGAGATGGGATCTCTCGATATGGTTGGGTCTATTTTGTAATATGAACGTTTGACTCTTGCAATCATTTATGGCATAAATCTTCTCTACCCGAACTCAAATATTCTCAAACATGTTTTAAAAAGGAACTAACTTGCAACCTGATCTCGTCGGATAACCTTATGCTTGCCCAAAATAGTATTTTGAAATTCAAATGATAATCTTTAAATACCATGTCATGGTTCTAGGCACATCTCCTTTTAAAGCGACTCATAACACCAACATATTAAGTGTGAAGTAATCTCCTCTTGCTTGTAATCATAACTTGTTTACGTTTCTGAGCTCAGTTCCATCTTGAATTTGTAATCACAACTTGAATTATGGGTTTTTGATATCAACTGTGATTTATTCCTCTTTTGGGAAACGGGAATCCACTTCTGAGAGGTACCGAAGACCATGGTTTTAAGACCAATTTAATTAAATCCCTTATCAAGAAGTTTCAAAATAGGTGCTCCCCTGACATCCTAAAGCTCGTAGTCCCTCTTAAGAAGATTTGAAACGAATCACTCGAGCATGACTCCTGACCTTTAAAAAAACCTCATGTCTAGATCGAATCAAACCCAACTGACCCTGAGGATGAATGTTGGTCCACTCAGAGTTACTGCATCTGCACAAATTGGTTAGTCGCAAAAACATAAATATTAAAACAAAGTCAAATAACAATAGAAAAACGCAAAAAGAGGTGGGATCCTTCGGTCAAAAATTGTGGTGCAACAGATGCCCCTATTTAAGTTACTTCTATCCGGAGATATGGAGATTAAAATCTTCGTCTCGACGAGATAGGAGGGACTTAAATACAAATATTGCACGAATTTTTGGCCCTAAGAAGCCACCGAATGGAAATGACATGTGAAGATATGAAATGCAAGACAAACGGGGGGTCATGTGGAGAAATGGCGACACAGAGGAGAAACTGAACATGACACACGAAGAACCGGCTCAACAGAGCGAGACTCTACAGGGAAAGATTGACAATCAGAAGGTATCTGTAAATATGTTGCGAAGAAGTTGTGGGAAGATCCATTGGAAGATTCGACCGTATGGGTCAAATGTAATGATCCAAGATATCTGCTGGAAAATTAAATTGAGAATACTTTCGCCAAAGTATCTATTGTTAGGGTTTTACAGGGAATCTGCTGTCGAGATTCTATGTTGAAGTTTGTTGGAGTTATACTTCTGACGAAGTCTTCTAGAAATCTACTGCCGGGATTAACCAGGAAATGAAATAAAGCTACCTACTGCCGAGGTCTTCTGGGAATCTACTGCCGAGATTAACCAGGAACTGAAATAAGACTACCTACTGCCGAGATCTTCTAGGAATCTACTGCCGAGATTAACCAGGAACTGAAATAAGACTACCTACTGCCGAGGTCTTCTGGGAATCTACTGCCGAGATTAACCAGGAAATGAAATGGAACTACCTACTGCCGAGGTCTTCTGGGAATCTACTGCAGAGATTAACCAGGAACTGTAAGATGTTCGAATGATTGTCGTTGTAGACTGTAGATGTCGTTGTAGACTGTAGATGTTGTTGTAGACTGTAGATGTCGTTGTAGACTGTAGATGTCGTTGTAGACTGTAGATGTCGTTGTACTTCTTGGCTGTGAGCCATAATATGTTGTAAGTTGTAGAACTTTGTGGATTGTGGAACTTCGGCTGTAAGCCATAATGTACTCAGAGTTTGTAAAATTTCGCCGGGGATCTTCGGGAAAATGTGAGTCGGTTGAATTGTAATGTATGTCTTCTTAAATAAAGAGAGACTAATGTGGTAAACTTCCTCGACTTCTTCGGGGAGATGTCACTTGACGGAAGTAAACTTGTGTGATGAACTCACTAGGGAATATATTCCTGGGGAGTACCTTCGTTGTAAAACGTGTCAATTCTCAAATAAAGAGAAATATCTGTAAGGTTTTCCATTTACCAAGTCGATAATCACCGGAGATGGATAAACTGTCTTGTAGAGGCTGTCATGTGTCATTCTGAATAGAGTCTTGGTCAAAACGAGTTGCTCAAATAAAGAGGATGCTTGCAATCTCTAATAACACTGTTGGAGAAATGCATCTCTAATAGTGACTTCCATAAAGACCCTTCCTGGGGAGCCGAGTGCAAAATAAATGCACACTGAATCCAATGTTAGGGATGTCCATAATGTGATTGCCAAAGACCGAAGTTCAATTCAGGAAATAGCCGAAAAGAAACAGTCAAGCAAGACTTGACCATTGAGGTATGAACTCAAATGGAATTGTTGAAACAACCGTCTTCCACGAGGATCAATCTTCGTGGGGAAACAAAAATATTATGCTCTTTCTGCCTGGGGTTGACAACTCTAATTGGAAGAAGAAGACGCGCCCAACCACTCAGGGATAAACACGACCAAAGAGACAGAACATACAAACGCAAAGATGCAAAATGCATATGCCATGCTATCTATCTATATGCTATGCGTATGATATGCTGACAAAACAAAAGAAAAAGGCAAACAGAGACGAAATAAACATCTCGAAGCAAACATCCAACCAATCTTCAAAGATAGAAGTACCACTGGGGACGGGTGGAGAACCAAATATAGGATCACACTCCTGCTTCAGGTCTTGAAAACTTCTACTTGGGAAATAGAGAACATTCCACTTGGGGATAAAACACCTTGATCAATCTTGGTTATCTTGTTGAAGATGAGAATAAAGATCTACCAGGGGTGGATCAAACTCACAACTGGAGAAACTCCATAAATATCCGCTTCACTTGAGAGATTCTAGCTGGAGAAGATCGACGTTGTAGAAAGTCCACTGGGGAGTGAAGTACGTCCACTTCATTAGGAAGGTGGAGTTGAAGAAGATCCACTGAGGATTAAGATACCATGCACTTCACTGGGGAAGTGAAGTTAAGCAAATCACTGGGAATTCTTACATTGGAAAGCTTCATCGGAGAAATGTCATGACCACCTGGAGTAAAAATACCGGAGGTCTGAAGAATGTTGAAGCAATAAAGTCGTTTGTCTTGATGAGCTGCGTAATAGTCGCCATTTGAATAACAGTTGTTGTGAATGGATAAAATAATCTTCCTTCCTCAGATGCCCCAAGTCAAATGGTAATGAAAAGAAAGCCATTCTAAGAGGATTTTACAGAAAACATGGCGTCCAACGGTTTTCAAACTCTCTGGAGAGATTCTCCGAATCTCGACGTAATTGGCCCTGATTGACGGTATTATGAATGAGTCTTCAAAAATATCTCTTCAATAAGTCAGACTTGCACAGAACAAACCACTTGGAAATAACTTGCCCCAGGTCAGCAGAGGCTTCCAATTTCAATCAGTGATATCTTCACATAATCTTTCTAAGATAACAAGCAGACTTAGCAAGTCAGAATTGTTAATTTTGAAACTGTTAATGCAACATACATTTGTCTTGAAGTTTTGAAAAAGGCATCACGATAACCGGTGACCAAAATCACTAGTAAGGGTATAGATATATTTTATAAAGCCAATCATCAAATTGAGCATTGCTCATAGGAGTCAGGAAACGTTATCTCACTGAGTATGCTTTCGAATTAAACCTTACTTCAATTGGGGCTTTTGAAGGTTATATCAGAGTTTAGTTTACGATTTGTAAGACAAAGGTATAAGGGTCAGAGTATATTTGTACCCACCCATTTTTAGAAAAAAATGTTCACTTTTTTTTGAAAGTTTTAAGTGTTCAATCGAGCTGACTGAAAAATTTCCTACCCCAGGTTTAGAAATTGAGGTTGGAAAGGTTAAAAAGGATTTAACTTTCTTATGTCTTTGGTGTTTAGGAGGTTTGAAACAATGTCTTACATCATCAGCAGGTTTTACTCGAAAGCATACATCAAGAGATCACACGTTTTACTTCGTCATCCTCCTTCCAATTCTTCACCGAAGTGAGGAAAAAATGGATAAAGTTGGCATTATAAGTTGTATATAAAAAAAAAAATTGAGTGACCACGAATGGGTTTCTCCAAGACAAACATTTATCGCATTACTTATTCAAAATAACATGTTCTTACATGCCAATTATGCTTTTAATCAAAGAAATAAAACACATAAGCAAACAAAGTAAATAGCCGATGAGCCCTTCTTAGTATCTTCTGGAGTTTTTTACATATATCAGCACAATGGGGTTCCATTCACGATAGGCTTTCCTCCTTTGAAAGTTAGCGCTTCGTCATCTATCATTTCTTGAACTTTCTCTTGGAAAACTTTGCACTCTTCAATCGAATGCCCTAACACTCCATCATGAAATTCACAACTGGCGTTCGAGTTGAACCACGGTGGACGAGATTTCATGATTCTAGTCTTTCTGGGTGCCATTACCGAGTTTCTAGCAAAACAAGACCATAGTTGACAGTAAGTCGTTGGGATTAGATCAAACCAACGAGTCTCTTCTTTTGGAATACTCATAGGTGTCTTATGATTCTGAAACCGTCTTCGAACCTGTCGATTCTGATTTTGATCTTGGGAATTCAACCTTCTCTTATGAGGTAGTCGTCGCTCGCGCTGAGCAGTCACTTCATGTTGAGGATAAGATACTGGAACCGGATCTGACAGGATTTGAGAGGGATCCCAAACTGCGTTAACATCAACGCTTCTTTCCTCTAGGGAATCATCCACTGAAACTTCTTTATTAGCTTGGTCATTCAAGTTATCCTGGATTCTTCCACTTTTGAGTGCATTCTCGATGTTTACTCCGACTTCTATAATTTTGGAGAAATCTAATGGCACAACGCCTACCATCCTAACATAATAAGAGTCTGGCAGTGTTCTCAGAAACATCTTCGTTAAATCTTTCTCTGGAAGTGGTGGACGAACTTGGGCTGCCAACTCTTTCCGTTGCTGAGCATATTCCCTGAAAGATTCATCATCATTCTTACTCATTCCTGTTGCACCCTAAAATTTGACCAACCGGTTCTCCTATCTGACTCGTGGTTTAAATTCATATTCGCAACTCGGGCATATGATTTTTGTGCAAACAGGGGATATCAGAGTTTACAGCTTGATTTTCGTCTATCAGATATGGCAGATCCAGTCCAGATCACCAGGATTTTATTTTCGGGAAATTGTGCGCTCCTCAGTGATTTTTAGCTTTGCACAGTGATTTTGAGGATATTCTGATGCCCGGGGGTCTCTGTTCGATTCGATCTGGTCTCGTGCGCTCTTCTATGGCGGTCATTTGCATTCATCTGCATTTTTAGGATTTTTATAGACTTTTGTAAATTTTAGATAGGCTTTATAGATTTTTCTGGAATTTAAATAGAGTTTTTTTGTATTTTTAATAGTGTAAATCTTTTTTAGAATTTTATATAGATTTTAAAATAGGTATAATTGTTTTAGATAATATAGAGGATAATATAGTTTTTTTTTCTTTTTATTAATAATAGATGTTAATAGTTTAGAATTTTATAGAATTTTTAAATAGATTTTTAGAATTTTATATAGATTTTAAAAATAGTTTTAATTGTTTTTTTAGATAATATAGAAAATATTATAGATTTTTCTTTTATGTTAATATAGTTTAATAGAAAATATCTTTTAATAAATTTTTCTTATTAGTTAAATAGAATTAATAGATTTTAATTTTTAGATTAGTTTTAATAGTTTTAGATATTGGTTGAGTAGATTAGATTAATTAGGTTAATTAGTTAATCAATTCAGTTTAATCATTGTCATTAGTCCATTTCACTAATCCACTTTAGTCCATCGTTAAATCATCATTTCCATATTAATTCATTAGGCTGTTAGTTCATTAATTAGTCTAATCCACGTTGACACATTCATTAGTCATTTAATCCACTATCAGTGTTTTTTGTTTGGGCTCATTATCCAGCTAATTGCAGTCAGGGCCCATCAACGCAAGTCCAGAAAAGTCCATTTTTGTCCAGTTTTCCCCAGAACTTTCTAGAATATTCCAGGGATTTTCTCAGTTTATATACCGGCTCGCCACGTGTTGCTAAGGGAGAGGGCCCACGCGTTTTGCATTGATCACGCCACCACACACTCAGAAGCTCTTCACGCTCTCCCACGTGTCCCACCAAAGTTCACCCTCTCTCTCTCTGCTGACACGCGCTCCCCATGCAGCAACCTCCCTGAGACACTTGTCACCGTCCAGCCATCGCCTGAGCTTCACCAGAAAACCCACCGGCGGCCATGCATCCGCCATAACCGCCCACCGCCGGTCACCCCTAACGTCCTCCGGCCACCGTCTTTCTCGCCGGAACCCCCAAACACCCAAAAATCCCCAGAAACCCTCCTTTATTCATCTTCTTCCTCCGATCTCCTCCGTCCAGCTTCATCGTCGCCTCGCCGGAAAACGCAAATTCGCCGGAATCTTCATATCTTCATCAGCATTCGAGATATTTTTCCAGAATTCCTTCAGACGCTCAAGATCTCCATCTTCGTTTACCGTTTTCTCCAAGAAATTCATACTTCTCCGAAGAATCTTCAACCAAAATTTGCAAGCGATTCAAGATCTTTCTTCTACAATCTTCAGATCTCTCTGATCTCGTTGTTAGCTACTCAAAGCGTCTCAAGAACGTCAACATCTTGCCTTCAATTTTAAGATCTTTGTTGATCTTCATCATACGAACTCCGCCGTTGTAGATCTCCACGCCTTCAAATTTCCAGAAGTTGCTCCAAGATTCATCAGGATCCTCATCAGAATCTACACGCAGGATCTTGAATTCGTCAGGTTCTTCATTGAGCATCCAGAACTCCACGAGCTTGTTCTTGATCTGTATCCAGGTGCGTTCACTTGATTCCGTTCGTCTTCCCCTTTCCGTTTGCTGTGATTGCTGGATGTTTATCTTAATTCAATTAGGGTTTGGGTCGAGTTTAGGGCGTTGGATCGAAGTTTGGTGAGGCGTGTATTAGGGTTTAGTTTCAGATCATTGTGAGGAATTGGTTGAGGGTGGAAAAGAATTCAGAGGGAGCATTTAGGAGATGAACGGCGTTAGGGTTTGGCTTCGTGAACAGTAGACTGAAATTTTTGGGGAAGGTTAGTTTTGTTCAACTGAAGAATTGGTTTAGGGTTAGAGTATTGGGCTTAGGCCCAAATGCGTTCTGCTGCCACTACCCCATTGTTACTCGTTACCCCCCCCCCCTGGCGTGTGAGAGACAGAGTGATTTGATTTGGGCCTTAGGCCCTCATGCTATCAGCACCCCCCTGGGCGTAAGCCCAGTGAAATAATAACTGGGAAATTGCTAGCGCTGCACCCCCCCTGCGTCCATTTCAGTTTTTGGTTGTTTTTTTTTTGGTTAATAAGTTTGGGCCCTGCGCCCAGTGCTGTTAGCACCCCCCCCCCCATTTCTGGCCCAATGCATTTATAACTGATTAAACTTGATTCCAGCACCCCCCTCCCATTTTGTTCAATTTTAGTTGTTAATTTCTTTTTTAATATTTTCTTGCATTAGAAAATTCCTAATAAAATGAAAATAATTGTTTTTTTTAACTCCTCTTTTTTCAGCCATTTCATGAAAATGTTTAGGAAATTGTATAAAAATAAAAATGTCATTTTATTTTTGTTTGCTATTTTTGGTATATTTTCCAATTAATTGATTTCTTTTAATATTTTAGTGCATACATGTCATTAGAAAATTAATAAAAAATAGTAGATTTAGTCAAATAATCCCGTTCTTTTTTCTGTAGACTCGTAATTCAGTGTAGAATTTTATAGTGCAGAAAAATTAGCTTAATCATGCATTTTCATTTTAATTGCATTTTTTCACTGTTATTGATGTTGAATAAATTGGTTTGTGGATATGCCTGTATTGCTGATTTTAGTTCTTTCATCTGGTGTTGAATTTTGTTCTGATTTTTCAGTATGTTATCCTAGAGCCATGTAGGTTTCCCATAGATTTTTATTAGATTTTTGTAGGATATTCTGATATGATTTGTCTGAGCCTGAAGATAGGAGAAGTCTTGATGACTTCTGACTTTGAAGTTCAACTGTGGTTGAACTTCAGAGATAGTCTCTTGTGGTTTGTTGGCCTGTGGGTTCTTCTCAAGGTGGGAGCTGATCGAAGTCCTGTTGGAGCTTACAGGGATGCAGTGGATTGAGGCTTAGTCTAGGAGCTTGTTCTCTGTTTGCGAGGTTCGAGATCCTGAAGTTTGAAGGGAGTTTATGGTACTTTCCTGAGGAAGGCACTATGAATGACTTTCATTCTTTCTTCTCACCTCTTTCGTAAGTATCCAATGATGTTGGAGCCAACTTGTGAGTTTAATTTCTCCTGAGGAGGAATGTAAACTAATCACATGTTGTTGAGCCACATGGGATACGATTCCTAAGTGGAAGCCCCCTAGTACTTTCCTGAGGAAGGTCCTATGGGTCTATTCACTTAGTTCCATTAGTTTATCTAGGATTTCGTAAGTATCCAATGATGTTGGAGCCAACTTGTGAGTTTAATTTCTCCTGAGGAGGAATGTAAACTGATCACAGCTGTTGAGCCACGTAGGATACGATTCCTAAGTGTCAGCCTCCTAGTACTTTCCTGAGGAAGGTCCTATGGGTCTGCTCACTTAGTTCCCTTAGTGCATATAGGTTTTCTCAAGTATCCAGTGATGCCGGAGCCTTCATGTGAGTTTAATTTCTCCTGAGGAGGAATGTAAACTGATCACAGTTGTCGAGCCGCATAGGATATGATTCCTGGGTGGTAACCTCCTGGTACTTTCCTGAGGAAGGCACTATGAGCTTGTCTGCTTAGCTCCCTTTCTCTGGTAAGCTTGTTCTGAAGCTTGGAGACTGGGATTGTTTCCTCTTGCTTAGGGTTTTGATTAGATTTTTGCTTAGATCTTGGCTTAGGGTTTTGTATAGAGTTTTGTTTAGAGATAGATTAGGAGCTTGTTCCAGGTTTGTTAGGGGCCTTGCCCAGGAGTAGTTTCTCGTTTTGTAGATAGAGGCTTATCAGGTTAGCTAGCCTTCTCTTTGGATTGTTTGGCTTGTGTGATGTTATGTTGCATTAGACTTAGGTGTTCATCTAGATAGTTCTGAGTAGGTGCATCTTAGAAGTAGACTTTGTGTGCATGAGAAGTTGAGGTGGTCCTCCTTCTGCTTGTTTGTTATTGCGTGGCTTTGCTTGTTGGTATTTGGTAGAGCTGAGCTCCCTTGCCTCTGTGGTTTGCGGCCTTCGCGCCTTGTTTGTTTAGTTGTTGCATTCATGCATATTTTCAGTATTCCTTTACTTTGTAGTTGACTCTTGTTTGTAGTTTAGTCCTGTTGCCATGATCCCTTAGGAGCTCTGACTTCTCCGCTGCGGAGTCGTTATGATAGACATTAGGATGGTCAACCAGGTGTGATAGCAGTAGGTAGGTTCCCCTGTTTCTCAGCTATAGTTTTAGGGTTTCCCTTTCCTTTCTGTAGGAGCTTTTGAGTAGCTTGATCCGTAGTTAGCTGAACTACAGCTGCTCTGATTCTTCGTACCAGACGAAGATATGTAGGCATAGGATGCGATATCCTAGCGAGCACACTAACGACTAACTTTAGTTCTCTCGCGGCTGTGCGATCGAGACTTTCCCGCTAACGACTAATTGTTATCCTTTCTCTTGCCCGAGCGCATTTGAGACCAGATCATAGTTGTAGGTTCCCGAGCCTTAGAGACCAGTTTGTTTTCTCACTGCTGTGTGAGAGCGCCAGTTTACCCGTAGTTAGTCGAACTACGTTTGCTCTGATCTTTCATACCAGATGGAAGTACGTAGGCACAGGATGCGATATCCTGGCGAGCAACCTTTTCCCCGTTTAGACGTAGGAAGTCGAACTACGTTGACTCTGACTTTCCCATTGCACGAGGGAATACGTAGGCCCAGAACACCGTATGTTCTGTCGAGTCCTGTCCTTTTATTTTCTTTTCAGACCAGCCATTAGCGTAGATAGATAACACACCCTTTTACCTATAAACACCAAGCGTGGATCCCATCGAGTACGATGGACGTGAGGGGTGCTAATACCTTCCCCTTGCGTAACCGACTCCCGAACCCAGACAATGGTTGCGACGACCTTGTCTTACCCTTCTTTCGTCAGGTTTTTCCGATCGTTTCCTTTCCCGCTCTGAGGGATAAATAACGAAAGGTGGCGACTCTTCTGTTCAGCCGGCGCCGATTTTTGCAGTAGCGACAGCTGGCGACTCTGCTGGGGATAGCCATAGCATCTAGGGACTTTTCCCATCCCTTATGCTGGGACCGTTTCCCATCCCCTACGCGAGTCAATCCTAGCGCTTGGGTGTTTATTTGTTGGGTGTTGTGCATATTGTGTTTTACTTTTCTGCACTTTACTTTTCTGTACCTTTACCTTTCCGCATTTATTTTCCAGCATTATATTATTGTAATTATTGCTGTGGGCAAGGGAGGTTACTGTGAGTGAAAAGCCGGACCTGGGCTTGAGTACACACCTAGATATAGTTGCGGAGAAGTAGTAGACGAACCTGTCTGCCGAGCAGGCACAGTTCCCTACGAAAATCTGCGCTCAGACGAGATTCTTGCAGAGGTGCTCCTTTCCGGTCCTGAGGATCTGAGGGGAGTCTAGACGTAAGGGTTGTCGACTCTGGGGACCGATCATTTGGAAGTCAGCTAAGTGAGGCCTCTTCATGATTTGATGATGCCACTCCTTCTGGGAATCGTATCGTCATTCATGAAAGTCTGTGACGCTGATGACCGCATAGGATGCCGTACCTTTGTCCGTGGATTAGGTCTATCCTACCTGTGAGAGGGACTGGGTTATTGCAGGAAAACTGGCCTTCAGAAACCATGAGTCAGTACCTTTATCAGATGGTGTTCTTGATTCATCTCCAGGGGTGTTGTCTGGGTCAGATGGGTTTCTTATCTGAGGTTGAGGCTATTATCAGATGGTATTCTCGTCAGATACAGAGGTTCAGATGGTTTTCTTACCAGGGGATTGATATTTTGAGTATCAGATGGTAGTTAGTGGCATGAGATTCTGGTGACCGTGTTGGTTTTCTGTTCTTGATCACAGAGATATTCCTCTTCAGGCTACAGCATAGCCCCTGTGTTCGCAGATTGCATTATTTATCATATTGCATCATTGCATTACCATCTGCATTCAACTAACGTGTGTGTATTGCGGGTACATATTTTCCCTTCCAGTTCTGGTGTTCGTTCCTAGCAAGACATGGAAAACCTGAAGAGAGTATTGCCCTATAAGTTTCCGTCGCCGAATATCAGTCTATTGCTAGAGTTGATTGCTATTGCTAAGAAGAGGGGAATGGGTGACTTCAGAAAGAGATATGGGAGGATTCTGACCTACGTTTATCAGCCATCTGCCTACGAGACCAGCGGTATCTATACTCTGTTACAGTTCTACGACGCGGAGCTCAGGTGTTTTGTATTTCCCGACTTCGTTTTGGCTCCTACCCTGGAGGAGTATTCGGCACTTCTGGATATACCGATCCGTGAGCAGATGCCTTTTTATCGTACGGACGCTGAGCCTAAGCTGGCTGAGCTTTCTGCCATCCTGTGCTTGAAAGAGTCTGAGCTGTCTGGGAAGATGATCAGAAGAGGAGATGTATGGGGATTTCCGTTGGACGTCTTAGTGGAGAAGGCTCGAGAATATGCCCAGAAGGGTAGCTGGGGTGTTTTTGACGTCATCCTTGCTGTATGTGTGTATGGCATCGTATTGTTCCCGAACATTCCTGATTTTGTTGATTCTGATGCCTTCTATATTTTGGCTGCGGAAAACCCAGTTCCTACTTTGCTGGGAGATATCCACCATTCAACTCACTACCAGAATGAAAAGCGACGAGGAAGGAATGTGTCTTGCTGTGTACCTCTCCTATGCAGGTGGTTCACCAGTCATATGCCTAAGTCAGGCCCTTTTGTCACCTCTATCAATTCTTTAGGATGGCCCGAGCGCTTAATGGGATTGACTGCTGAGAACGTGGTATGGGTCATTAAAGAGGTATTTGGAGCTGAAGTCATACTCAAAGGCGAAGGATTCCCGAATGTTCCGTTAATAGGAAGGAAAGGTTGTGTCAACTACAACCCTTCCTTATTGATCAGGCAATTTGGGTATGTACCTCAAGGAGCGCCAAAGCCCGAGGAGATACAGGAATCTCTGTATCTCACTGGGGCAATAGGGAAAGAGATGCTGACCAAACTTGAGAAAGCCTGGAAAAACTTGCACAAGAGAGGGAAGCTTTCAGGTAGCAGAGGGGATACTCGAGTTCCTGGCCCATATGTGGAGTGGATTCGTGAGCGAGCTGTGAAGTTCCTTATGCCGTATCCAGCGGTTCAGCCATTGCATCCTCCTCCGGTAGAGGAACCCACCACTGTGGACATGCAGGTCTACAAGCAGCTGATGGCGGAGAAAGAAGAGCTAGCAAGGGCTAAAGAGGCTTTAGAGCAGGAGAATGCCCAGCTTCGGCATGAAAAGATTGAAACAGGATACTTTTCTAAGCAACAGGCTGAAACTCTGAAACATCTGAAGACTACGCTATTGGAATTGACTGAAACCAAGAAGCGTCTAGAGTTAGATGTAGACTCAGTTAGTAGTGTGTTGGCCACCAAGAAGCAAGAGCTGGAAAGGGCCTACACAAAGCTAGCCAAATTCAGAGAACACTGGGATCTCACTATGACCAAGCGCAAAGAGCGGGAAGAAGAGCTGAAGACACAGATTGCTCAGTTAGAAGAACAGGTCAAAGTGAAGAATGAAGAGCTTGAAGAAGAAGCCTGTCGCCGATACGAGGCCGAGCGCAAGTTGACAGATGCCATGAAGAATTTGGAAGATTTCCAGCATAGAGCAGATGCCAAGAGACCCAAACCTGGGGGCGGTGCCAATGATAAGGCTTGGGAAGACTTTGTCAGAGACATCCAGAGGACAGTCAGGAAGAGGGATCGGCTGATAGAAGGTTTGATTTATCAACCAGATCACGCAGAGACAAAGAAGATGGTCGAAGACTTCCGCAACCGTACCCGTACTTGATTTCTCTCTTGTATTCTGTTGTGTTGAGATCACCACCAGGCATGTTGGCTGGGATCCCCCTTATCATATCAGCTGTATGGAGCATAGTCATGTAACTTCTTGGCAAGACAGTTATTCTAATCAATACATGAGGGTTTTTCTAAATATTTTCTTTATGGCTTATCTCGTCTTGCTACCACTGACACTGGAATTGGAGGGAAAATATCTCCAATGCACACATGCACGTTAGCATTTTTGTATTTCTGTTTGCATAAATCATACTGCATAGCATTTCTCTAGCAGGTCAGAGCACTTATCCAGCCTTTGTTTTCACCAGAAAGTGATTCTCGGGGAATTGGTTGAGGCAAGAGTGGAGACGACAAAGGGGCTGAAGCAGATTTGAGCAGAATCAAGCAGCATAGCCGGTTACAGGTAATTGGTGGCTATGTCTGAAGGCAATTTCCAGGCTCCTAATACCTTGACAAGGTTTACTATGGCGTCCAACCATCAGTATGACTCTATGGAAGGCTTCCCGCAAGCGAACAATCTTACTGCAGACCAAGTTGTACAGCCTACTGTCCAGAACTGAGATCGGCATGAGCAGTTCGTTGCTCGAAATGAACGTCCTCCGCCTGCCAACAATCAATGTGTTGCTTTCCCTGTGATGAATTACCGAAGAGATATTCCAGTGACCGGGTTAGTAGATCCAAGAGCTCTCGACGATGGTAGAAGACTCCGAGTGTTGGAAGAGCAAATGAAAGCCTTGGAAGCGAAAGATGCCGTTAACCTGGATGCTGTAGCTATGTGTTTGGTTCCTGACCTGGTGTTGCTGTACAAGTTCAAAATGCCGGAATTTGAAAAATACGCGGGAGATAGCTGTCCAAAGTTGCATTTGATGATGTTCTGTCGAAGGATGACTTCGTTTGTGCGAAATGACCAACTAATGATCCATTGCTTCCAGTATAGCCTGACTGGGGCATCCTTAAGGTGGTATGTGCAATTAGAGAGTAATCAGATTCGATCGTGGGTGGATTTAGCCAGAGCTTTCATGAAGCAGTACGATTACAACCTGGATTTGACTCCTAGTCTCGTAGATCTGCAAGAATTGTCTCAAGCGGAGAATGAATCATTCAAAGGATATTTGCGAAGATGGAAAGAATTGGCTGCTAGCGTTCGACCACCGCTTCCGGAAAGAGAGCTGGTTGACATCTTCTTGGGTACTTTGAAAGGCCATTATTTTGACAAATTGTTCAGTTGCACAAACTTTGTGGGCCTGATGAGGCTGGGAGAGATTGTTGAGAGAGGACTCAGGAGTGGAAAGTTTTGAGGTGTTCCTTACGTCCCAGTTAATAAGATTGAGTCAGTTGTCAATTATCAAGAAGAGTGGGAAGGAGATGACTCCACCTCAGAATCTTTAGCATCTCAGGATCAGTTTTCAGACACTTCAAGTCAACGATCATCCTATCGCCGATCGCGTCAGCACGCTCCACGCAGACCAAGGAAACCTGAAAGGCAGTTTACTCAGCTACCGGTGTCGTACAGTCAGTTGTTGCCAGATCTGGTCAGAAGTGGATTGATAGTACCGAAAGAGACTAAGCCGGTGATTCCACCGTATCCTCCAGGTTTTGATGCCAGCGCCCGCTGTGAGTACCACGTTGGGGCACAGGGGCATTCAACAAATGATTGTAAGGTGCTTAGAAGCCAGATTCAGGATCTGTTAGACTCTAGCCAGATTTGCATCACGCCTCAGGGTTTTGTTC
This sequence comes from Lathyrus sativus, assembly GCA_963859935.3. Lineage (NCBI taxonomy): Eukaryota > Viridiplantae > Streptophyta > Magnoliopsida > Fabales > Fabaceae > Lathyrus > Lathyrus sativus. Next base: position 677,899,374 of record OZ012737.1, read on the forward strand.
AGATTAATGATTTTCCATCATCCAGTTGTATGGGTTCGTCAGTTAATGTCATGGAAGACTCCACAGGAAGTGTGTGCTCTGAAGATTGTCAATCGGAGAGTTCAGTTGAATATGGGAGAAGTTTCTAGAGGTTTCTGTGCCGGGTGTCGCATCTGTTTTCTCTGCTTAATCCGTTTAGCTTTTGTGCACTAGTGTCTGCCGACCACCACCAGGATTGTTGGCTGGGGTCGTTATATTCATACTCATTTGTGCTTACCTGCTGATTTTGTTGGTTGTACATGTGTGGGAGATGTTCGTCTGTGTGCTTATAGCTTGAGTTTCTCTTTGTCTCGTTGTGAATATGTGTTTGCTTTCTGCGCTGCATTATCATTTAACAGGTATATCAGAACCGTGGGCCTTATTTCCTCATCATCCAGTTTATTGCAGGAACTCCTTCAGAGATATGGAACAGAATCAGTTTGAATTGATCGAAGTCCAAAGCCAGCTGGGGCAGATGATGAGAGACATGCAAGAGATGCGTCTGGAGCAGAAGATTCTCAAAGAGGAGAACAGTCAGCTGAAGACCCAAATGAGCTTGATCATGGAGGTTGTCAAGAATGTGCTTAGGAAAGAGGATGATCAGCTATTTGAAGCCGCAGTGAAGAAGCTCGTGCCACCGGTGCCTGTGGAACCTGAGCGAGTACAACCAAAGGTGCATCCGGCTCAACGGAGGATTCAGGAGGGGAAGCCAAAGAGAATGTTTGAGGCACCGCCTATGACATATGCTGAGCTCTTGCAGACCTTATTGAGGTTTAATCTGGTTGAGAAGAGAACGTTGGAACCACCAACGAGAGCGTTTCCTCAAGGGTACGATGCCAGTAAGCAATGTGAGTTTCATTCCGGGGCATTCGGACACGACATCGAGGGTTGTCATGCTTTTAAGCACAATGTTCAAGACCTGATTGACTCGCACGATATTGAATTCACGCCGGGCGGCGTAGCTGTGCATATTGCTCCTGTCTCGATCGATGCTAAAATGACAGATGTCTCTAAAGCTGCAGTAGGTCAGAAGCGTATCCTGGACTCCATGGTGTCAGAATCTCCATGCCCACAACTGTTGCCTATTCCTGGGGCAGATCTGAGAAATAAAATGGCTAAGCATAAGGAGAGCGTTAATCAGTACATTGAAGGTCAAGAAACCAATGTTGCATTTGATACAAAGGGTGTTCAAGGGTCAACCCGATACCAGCAGCAGCAGCCTCAGCAGGGGGCACAGCAGGCTCAACGAAGATTCCAGGGTAGTAAACCGAGAAGAGTGTTTGAGAAGCCTCCCTCAACATATGTCGATTTGTTGCAGACATTGTTGGGATTGAATCTGGTAGAGAAAAGAACTCTGGCACCAATAACGGGAGCTTCCCCGTTTGGTTATGATGCAAGCAGGCACTGTGAGTTTCATTCTGGGGCCCCGGGTCACGATATAGAAGGTTGCCATGCTTTTAAGCACAAAGTGCAGGATCTACTTGATAGTGCAGCAATCAGCTTCGGGCGAGAAGGTCCTAGAATCATCTGAATGAAGGAGGAAGGGCTCTATAATTTGGCTGGGTCGTTGAAAGCAGATCAGGACAGCATCGAATTGCCTCTAATAAAGATAGCTGGTTCAGCAGCAGGGCAGATACGAAAGCCCGGTTCTCGGAAGCTAGCATTTTTCTTTGTTTTAGCTTGTCATTTCTTTACATTTGTGGTTGCTTTCCTGTTTGAATTTGTAATCTTGTTTGTAAAACTTGTTGTGTTCATTCAACTGATGATAATGAAATAAATATGCATGTTTTGATTAAATCCATTCATGTTCACTAACTGTTTTTACAAATGTCCAACGCTTGGTTAAGAAGAATCTGGGGAGGAGGACGAAAATGACCGACATGCAACTACCGATATTGTATGCTTTTGAAATAAAACCTGTTGATGATGTACAGGCATTGTTTCAAATCCCTAAAACACCGGAGATATAAGGAAGATAATCCCTTGTCAACCCCTTTGAGCCTTGTAGTAGGAGTTTCTTCCTGTGAATGAAAAACCCTCAATCTCAACCTGGGGCAGGGTAGGTGTTAGCTAATTTGACCGAGCGTCCAAATTGCAGAAGGAGTGTCCGTTCGAGGATCAATCGCGCCCCTAGAGGTCGTGCCTAAAAGACCACAATGGTTCAATCAAGAGTGGGACAGCCACATCATTCCCCAAAGAGTCAAACAACCAGTGTCACGCGACTTGTTCGAAAAAAAAAAAAAAAAAAACGAAAAAAGAAGAGTCAAAAGCCCGCTAAGTCAAGAAAACTTCAAAACAAATGACTTAGGCAAAAATGAGGGCATCCCGCTGGACTTAAAAAAAAATCAAAAGAAACTCAAAAGGAGTCAGTCCAGGCAAAAGTTAGGGATATGAAAAGAGAAAGATGAAAAGGATCAAAAGAAAAATCCTCGATGGAAATACGAGTCGTGTGACCTCAAAGGTCAAAGATGAAAAGTGAGTGGCTGTCACTCCAAGAGCCGAAAGTTTCTCGAGCTATCACTCCTATCTTTCAACCTCTGAGAGGTGAGCGCTAAGGTCGCGTTAGCTGAACGTAGGATGGGAGAACATCAAGGAGAATGGGTGGGTTAAGATAAACTTTGAGCCTTTATCCTTTCTTTCAAAACCGTGAACCTGACCATGTTACAACCTTCAAAAGTCCTAATTGAAGCAGGTTGTTTCGAAAGCATACTCCGGTAAAGGTCGCGTCGATTCTGACTCCTAAAAAGGTTCCTCTTACCATGTTGGTACTGATGTTGATAAATGTTTTGTGCATTATATGCTATAAACTGTTTTTCCTTTTCCCAATGAACAGATTGGATGTCAAAGCTGTCATATGTGTTGCATTAATACATCTTTTATGCAGAACAACTTGTTTTACTTGCGAGTAAGCGCTGGACAGCAGAAAAGTTTCCTACAGTGGAAAGTATGGTCAAGATAGAATGCAGAACGCCCAAATGTTCCGAGAGCAGGGGCAAGCTTTTATTGTGATCCCCAGTCAGGTCAGCTTTTCGAAGTCAGTTATTCTGGGGCAATCAGGTTGAGATTCGGTGAATACGTCGTAGTCAGGAGGTACTGCTTTGGATCAGCTAATCAGGGGCAAGGTCATTGCAGTCAGGGGCAGACCATCTTAAGCACGCCGAAGTTATTCGAGGAGCATTCGGTGTGAAGTATCTCTCAGAAGTTCAGAACGCTGAGGCATGTTATATCAGACCATCAGAAAACAAATTTTCAGATTTCCTTTCAAGGACTATCCCCACAGAGGTCCCGTAGGCTGGGGCATATCAGAAGAGAAAGGATTGGTCTTCTCCGTACCAGCAAGGCCATTCAGAGTTATTCGAGCAAATGCAGTCGATTTTCGAGAGCGAGACGATTGCGGGAAGTCGTGTTACTATCCCTTGACTCTTCACTGAAAGGTTGTGTATTCAGGAAGAATGTTTTCCAGCGTCAGTTGTACCTGACCCATCACGGACAGCCTAAGAGTTCAAATCCATGTTGGCAATCACTGTGAGGCCCATCCGTGTTGGCGCATCAATTTCCGAATCCGAGCTTCGTCAGTACGCAGGAGGACTCCCTCCATTTTCTCCAGCGAAGTCCAATTTGTCATTGGCACGGGTAAGCTATCCCTAGAGGAGTCTAATCATATTCAGCACGTCTGCTATTTCACAGCGGAGTTATATACCCCAGCAGGGTATTACTTCGTCGAGGTGTTCGGTTAAGTTCCCAATATCCCCAGCGGAGTTGATTTCACTCTCCCAGCATTTATTTTGCTGGGATAATTCAGTGATATCCAGTTTATCCCCAGCGGAGTTGGCTTCGTCTTCAGCATTTATTTTGATGAAGTGGTTCTGTACCCGGCTCTCTCCGGCAGCTCGAGCCTGCATTAGCATATTGCGTGCATCGTCATATTTGCATCATACCTGCATGACATTTTTAAAATGCGTAGCATTTCTATCCAGAATGGAGCATTACGCTGTAGAAAGAGTAAAGCATTTGCATATGCATACGAAGCATAAGTCAGGTTTTCTATCAGCCTCACATGACGCGTGAGTTACTCTGTGATCAGTTCAGGGGCATTTATCCAGCAGCAGTATTCAGACGATTCAGCGGATTATTTGTATCAGATCTTACGACAGTTGTGCTTTGATCAAGCAGTCATCTGATATCGACAGACTTTTCTTCCCGTCAGTTCATATTGACGATGTGTTCCTTCGATAAGTGGATTTCTCCGTCTATCATTAGACGTCTGGAGTACGAATGTGGTTTTCTTTCCGTCTATCCATAGACGATGTGAAGTTGCGGGTGGTCGCAGTAAGGTTTCAAGAAGGGGTTTCCCCCAGGATATGCTTTCCTTCCCGTCTATCAGTAGACGATGTGAAGTTTTGGTTGATTTTCAATAAGGTTCAAAATAGGGTTTCTCCAGCAAGTGGCTTTTCTTTCCGTCTATCAGTAGACGATGTGAAGTTTTGGTTACTGTCCAGCGGTTTTCTTATTGTCAGATCATACATATGATGAGGTGTTTCCCCAGCGAGTCTTCTCCGGCTATCCTTGGTTGTTGAGGGGTTTCAAAATGATTTTGGATGTTGGTTCTCTTTCTAGTTATTGGATATGATGACGTTTAGGAGGGACTTTTCTGACTGTCAATCCTTATTGATGTCGAGGCTCTTCGAAGAATGTTCAGTTTTCGTGATTGTCGATTCTTATTGACGACATGGTTCCTTAAAAGGTGGTTTTCTTCCCGTCAGTCCACACTGACGATGTGGCCCCTTCAAGGATGTTGATCTTTCCATCAATTCCCGTAGACAGAAGGATTCTGAAATTCGAGGGATGGTGTTGAATGGCGTAATGGTGTCTTTCCGTCTACCCGTAGACGATGTGAATATGGAGATTAATGTTGTCTTTCCGTCTACCCTTAGACGATGTGAATTGATTGTTCATCAATCAGGATGATCCCGTCTACCCTTAGACGACGTGAGTATGGAGATTAAGAATTTCTTCCCGTCTACCCTTAGACGATGTGAATTGATTGTTCATCAATCAGGATGATCCCGTCTACCCTTAGACGACGTGAGTATGGAGATTAAGAATTTCTTCCCGTCTACCCTTAGACGATGAGAATATTGATTTGTTCATCAATCAGGATGATCCCGTCTATCCGTAGACGATGTGAATTTGGAGATTATGGTGTCTTTCCGTCTATCCTTAGACGATGTGAGTATTCGATCAGAATGATCCCGTCTACCCTTAGACGATGTGAATTGTTGTGTTTCATCAATCAGGATGATCCCGTCTACCCGTAGACGATGTGAATTTGGAGATTATGGTGTCTTTCCGTCTATCCTTAGACGATGTGAGTATTCGATCAGAATGATTCCGTCTACCCTTAGACGATGAGAATATTGATTTGTTCATCAATCAGGATGATCCCGTCTATCCTTAGACGATGTGAATTCGGAGATTATTGCTTCCCGTCTACCCTTAGACGATGAGAATATTGATTTGTTCATCAATCAGGATGATCCCGTCTACCCTTAGACGACGTGAGTATGGAGATTAATGGTGTCTTTCCGTCTATCATTAGACGAGGTGAGTACTCAATCAGGGTGCCTTCCCGTCCATCTTTGGGCGATGTGAGTATGTTTCTCTTCCTGCCTACCAGTAGGCAGTGTGAAAGGATCAGGTATTTTGTTGCAACCCTCAGGGTTTGTTATATGGGGTATCACAGGTAATGGGCATTCAAATCAGGAGTTCTTTATCAGATGATTGATCAGTTAGGTGCCGTAATGACTGGACTCGGTTGTCTGGACTTTATTCCCCAAGCAGTTTACAGTATATGCTCGCGGTTGGCAAGTTTTCGGGTTTATTTGTATTCAACCGTCTCGTACCTCCGAATGTTTGAAGGCTGAGCGCTCTCCAAACCCTTCAGGTCCAAGTCGCTTGAATAGGGACAGCTGTTGCACCCTAAAATTTGACCAACCGGTTCTCCTATCTGACTCGTGGTTTAAATTCATATTCGCAACTCGGGCATATGATTTTTGTGCAAACAGAGGATATCAGAGTTTACAGCTTGATTTTCGTCTATCAGATATGGCAGATCCAGTCCAGATCACCAGGATTTTATTTTCGGGAAATTGTGCGCTCCTCAGTGATTTTTAGCTTTGCACAGTGATTTTGAGGATATTCTGATGCCCGGGGGTCTCTGTTCGATTCGATCTGGTCTCGTGCGCTCTTCTATGGCGGTCATTTGCATTCATCTGCATTTTTAGGATTTTTATAGACTTTTGTGAATTTTAGATAGGCTTTATAGATTTTTCTGGAATTTAAATAGAGTTTTTTTGTATTTTTAATAGTGTAAATCTTTTTTAGAATTTTATATAGATTTTAAAATAGGTATAATTGTTTTAGATAATATAGAGGATAATATAGTTTTTTTTTCTTTTTATTAATAATAGATGTTAATAGTTTAGAATTTTATAGAATTTTTAAATAGATTTTTAGAATTTTATATAGATTTTAAAAATAGTTTTAATTGTTTTTTTAGATAATATAGAAAATATTATAGATTTTTCTTTTATGTTAATATAGTTTAATAGAAAATATCTTTTAATAAATTTTTCTTATTAGTTAAATAGAATTAATAGATTTTAATTTTTAGATTAGTTTTAATAGTTTTAGATATTGGTTGAGTAGATTAGATTAATTAGGTTAATTAGTTAATCAATTCAGTTTAATCATTGTCATTAGTCCATTTCACTAATCCACTTTAGTCCATCGTTAAATCATCATTTCCATATTAATTCATTAGGCTGTTAGTTCATTAATTAGTCTAATCCACGTTGACACATTCATTAGTCATTTAATCCACTATCAGTGTTTTTTGTTTGGGCTCATTATCCAGCTAATTGCAGTCAGGGCCCATCAACGCAAGTCCAGAAAAGTCCATTTTTGTCCAGTTTTCCCCAGAACTTTCTAGAATATTCCAGGGATTTTCTCAGTTTATATACCGGCTCGCCACGTGTTGCTAAGGGAGAGGGCCCATGCGTTTTGCATTGATCACGCCACCACACACTCAGAAGCTCCTCACGCTCTCCCACGTGTCCCACCAAAGTTCACCCTCTCTCTCTCTGCTGACACGCGCTCCCCATGCAGCAACCTCCCTGAGACACTTGTCACCGTCCAGCCATCGCCTGAGCTTCACCAGAAAACCCACCGGCGGCCATGCATCCGCCATAACCGCCCACCGCCGGTCACCCCCAACGTCCTCCGGCCACCGTCTTTCTCGCCGGAACCCCCAAACACCCAAAAATCCCCAGAAACCCTCCTTTCTTCATCTTCTTCCTCCGATCTCCTCCGTCCAGCTTCATCGTCGCCTCGCCGGAAAACGCAAATTCGCCGGAATCTTCATATCTTCATCAGCATTCGAGATATTTTTCCAGAATTCCTTCAGACGCTCAAGATCTCCATCTTCGTTTACCGTTTTCTCCAAGAAATTCATACTTCTCCGAAGAATCTTCAACCAAAATTTGCAAGCGATTCAAGATCTTTCTTCTACAATCTTCAGATCTCTCTGATCTCGTTGTTAGCTACTCAAAGCGTCTCAAGAACGTCAACATCTTGCCTTCAATTTTAAGATCTTTGTTGATCTTCATCATACGAACTTCGCCGCTGTAGATCTCCACGCCTTCAAATTTCCAGAAGTTGCTCCAAGATTCATCAGGATCCTCATCAGAATCTACGCGCAGGATCTTGAATTCGTCAGGTTCTTCATTGAGCATCCAGAACTCCACGAGCTTGTTCTTGATCTGTATCCAGGTGCGTTCACTTGATTCCGTTCGTCTTCCCCTTTCCGTTTGCTGTGATTGCTGGATGTTTATCTTAATTCAATTAGGGTTTGGGTCGAGTTTAGGGCGTTGGATCGAAGTTTGGTGAGGCGTGTATTAGGGTTTAGTTTCAGATCATTGTGAGGAATTGGTTGAGGGTGGAAAAGAATTCAGAGGGAGCATTTAGGAGATGAACGGCGTTAGGGTTTGGCTTCGTGAACAGTAGACTGAAATTTTTGGGGAAGGTTAGTTTTGTTCAACTGAAGAATTGGTTTAGGGTTAGAGTATTGGGCTTAGGCCCAAATGCGTTCTGCTGCCACTACCCCATTGTTACTCGTTACCCCCCCCCCCTGGCGTGTGAGAGACAGAGTGATTTGATTTGGGCCTTAGGCCCTCATGCTATCAGCACCCCCCTGGGCGTAAGCCCAGTGAAATAATAACTGGGAAATTGCTAGCGCTGCACCCCCCCCTGCGTCCATTTCAGTTTTTGGTTGTTTTTTTTTTGGTTAATAAGTTTGGGCCCTGCGCCCAGTGCTGTTAGCACCCCCCCATTTCTGGCCCAATGCATTTATAACTGATTAAACTTGATTCCAGCACCCCCCCTCCCATTTTGTTCAATTTTAGTTGTTAATTTCTTTTTTAATATTTTCTTGCATTAGAAAATTCCTAATAAAATGAAAATAATTGTTTTTTTTAACTCTTCTTTTTTCAGCCATTTCATGAAAATGTTTAGGAAATTGTATAAAAATAAAAATGTCATTTTATTTTTGTTTGCTATTTTTGGTATATTTTCCAATTAATTGATTTCTTTTAATATTTTAGTGCATACATGTCATTAGAAAATTAATAAAAAATAGTAGATTTAGTCAAATAATCCCGTTCTTTTTTCTGTAGACTCGTAATTCAGTGTAGAATTTTATAGTGCAGAAACATTAGCTTAATCATGCATTTTCATTTTAATTGCATTTTTTCACTGTTATTGATGTTGAATAAATTGGTTTGTGGATATGCCTGTATTGCTGATTTTAGTTCTTTCATCTGGTGTTGAATTTTGTTCTGATTTTTCAGTATGTTATCCTAGAGCCATGTAGGTTTCCCATAGATTTTTATTAGATTTTTGTAGGATATTCTGATATGATTTGTCTGAGCCTGAAGATAGGAGAAGTCTTGATGACTTCTGACTTTGAAGTTCAACTGTGGTTGAACTTCAGAGATAGTCTCTTGTGGTTTGTTGGCCTGTGGGTTCTTCTCAAGGTGGGAGCTGATCGAAGTCCTGTTGGAGCTTACAGGGATGCAGTGGATTGAGGCTTAGTCTAGGAGCTTGTTCTCTGTTTGCGAGGTTCGAGATCCTGAAGTTTGAAGGGAGTTTATGGTACTTTCCTGAGGAAGGCACTATGAATGACTTTCATTCTTTCTTCTCACCTCTTTCGTAAGTATCCAATGATGTTGGAGCCAACTTGTGAGTTTAATTTCTCCTGAGGAGGAATGTAAACTAATCACATGTTGTTGAGCCACATGGGATACGATTCCTAAGTGGAAGCCCCCTAGTACTTTCCTGAGGAAGGTCCTATGGGTCTATTCACTTAGTTCCATTAGTTTATCTAGGATTTCGTAAGTATCCAATGATGTTGGAGCCAACTTGTGAGTTTAATTTCTCCTGAGGAGGAATGTAAACTGATCACAGCTGTTGAGCCACGTAGGATACGATTCCTAAGTGTCAGCCTCCTAGTACTTTCCTGAGGAAGGTCCTATGGGTCTGCTCACTTAGTTCCCTTAGTGCATATAGGTTTTCTCAAGTATCCAGTGATGCCGGAGCCTTCATGTGAGTTTAATTTCTCCTGAGGAGGAATGTAAACTGATCACAGTTGTCGAGCCGCATAGGATATGATTCCTGGGTGGTAACCTCCTGGTACTTTCCTGAGGAAGGCACTATGAGCTTGTCTGCTTAGCTCCCTTTCTCTGGTAAGCTTGTTCTGAAGCTTGGAGACTGGGATTGTTTCCTCTTGCTTAGGGTTTTGATTAGATTTTTGCTTAGATCTTGGCTTAGGGTTTTGTATAGAGTTTTGTTTAGAGATAGATTAGGAGCTTGTTCCAGGTTTGTTAGGGGCCTTGCCCAGGAGTAGTTTCTCGTTTTGTAGATAGAGGCTTATCAGGTTAGCTAGCCTTCTCTTTGGATTGTTTGGCTTGTGTGATGTTATGTTGCATTAGACTTAGGTGTTCATCTAGATAGTTCTGAGTAGGTGCATCTTAGAAGTAGACTTTGTGTGCATGAGAAGTTGAGGTGGTCCTCCTTCTGCTTGTTTGTTATTGCGTGGCTTTGCTTGTTGGTATTTGGTAGAGCTGAGCTCCCTTGCCTCTGTGGTTTGCGGCCTTCGCGCCTTGTTTGTTTAGTTGTTGCATTCATGCATATTTTCAGTATTCCTTTACTTTGTAGTTGACTCTTGTTTGTAGTTTAGTCCTGTTGCCATGATCCCTTAGGAGCTCTGACTTCTCCGCTGCGGAGTCGTTATGATAGACATTAGGATGGTCAACCAGGTGTGATAGCAGTAGGTAGGTTCCCCTGTTTCTCAGCTATAGTTTTAGGGTTTCCCTTTCCTTTCTGTAGGAGCTTTTGAGTAGCTTGATCCGTAGTTAGCTGAACTACAGCTGCTCTGATTCTTCGTACCAGACGAAGATATGTAGGCATAGGATGCGATATCCTAGCGAGCACACTAACGACTAACTTTAGTTCTCTCGCGGCTATGCGATCGAGACTTTCCCGCTAACGACTAATTGTTATCCTTTCTCTTGCCCGAGCGCATTTGAGACCAGATCATAGTTGTAGGTTCCCGAGCCTTAGAGACCAGTTTGTTTTCTCACTGCTGTGTGAGAGCGCCAGTTTACCCGTAGTTAGTCGAACTACGTTTGCTCTGATCTTTCATACCAGATGGAAGTACGTAGGCACAGAATGCGATATCCTGGCGAGAAACCTTTTCCCCGTTTAGACATAGGAAGTCGAACTACGTTGACTCTGACTTTCCCATTGCACGAGGGAATACGTAGGCCCAGAACACCGTATGTTCTGTCGAGTCCTGTCCTTTTATTTTCTTTTCAGACCAGCCATTAGCGTAGATAGATAACACACCCTTTTACCTATAAACACCAAGCGTGGATCCCATCGAGTACGATGGACGTGAGGGGTGCTAATACCTTCCCCTTGCGTAACCGACTCCCGAACCCAGACAATGGTTGCGACGACCTTGTCTTACCCTTCTTTCGTCAGGTTTTTCCGATCGTTTCCTTTCCCGCTCTGAGGGATAAATAACGAAAGGTGGCGACTCTTCTGTTCAGCCGGCGCCGATTTTCGCAGTAGCGACAATTCCTTCTAGTTGATCACTGTCTGGAGTCACGTCCAAATTATAATTGTATTGCTTCACGAAAGCATCGACTAAGTTTCCCCAAGATTGAATACAGTTCCTTTGTAGCTTCATATACCATATCAAGGATGCCCCATATAAGCTTACTTGAAAGCAGTGCATCATCAATTCGTCATCGTCAACATAGGCAGCCATCTTTCGACAAAACATCGTCAAATGGTATCTTGGACAACTAATACCCTTGTATACTTCAAAGACATGCATCTTGAATTTTGGAGGAATAGTTACACCTGGAACCAAACATAGGTCACGAACATCAAGATCAGATGCATTATCTTCTTTCACTATTTTCAATTGTTCCTTGAAATCACGAAATTCTTTTTCCATTGCTATAAATCTAGGATTATCCACCTTCATCTTAGTACGAATATTCTGAGGGTTAGGTACACACTGTAGAGGCTGGGAAGCTTGAGCAACCAAGTTGTCTTGCACAGGCTGAGGTTGGGTAGGAGCATCCACTTGTTGAACATTGTCGTCAGAGGGAAGATTGAATAACGATATGTCACCATTCTAAAGCCAGTCATAGAATCCATATCTTCGTTCTCCTTACTATCCCTTAGTAATACTTCAAGCTTGGTCAGATGGTCGAGATGTCAGCTGATAGACAAAGACAAGACCGGATGAGCCACAGAAGAGGAGAGACACATGCATATGCAGGATGCTAAATGCTAATGCAAAAAATGCAGAAATGAAAGGTTTCATGGAATTCAAGTTCTTATAAACGTTATAGAATGCCAAAGAAAATTTATTTACTTTTTTTTTTTGATATTTTTTTATTTTTTTATTTTATATTGGATTACAAGTGAATATTCTTATAAGAGTTCCAACATAATAGCTAAATAAAAGCTAGAAAAAATTCCTAAGGAAGTCCTTCATCATGCGTGTTGATTGGCTCTTCTACTTGGATCTTCTTGAATATAAGTTTTGTTGACGTCTAAAAGATTAATTTGATAGAGGAAAATAAATCCTCCATCTCTTCCTTTGTTCTTGTTGGAAGGTGAGAATCTTTTGAACTTCATTTGTTCTTTGATAAATAAGGGAAGTCTTTCGTATTGGTCTTTTGAGTTCTTCAATCTGAGCTCCTACTTCCTTAGGCCATCCAAGTTAGGACTCTTAAAAGAATATCTCAAAATATTTTCTTTTGTAATCCCTAATGGTTCTATAATGTTTATAAATAAACTAGGAATTCCATGAAACCAATGTAATATGATGCTATATGATGCAACAAACAAGGGTAAGCACATAAGGACACAAAGATAAACAAACAAGGGGGACCCTAGGTTTGCAAAGAGCATGGAGCCAAAGGGTATACCCATTCCCAAAGGACAAGGACTAGAGGTGGATGGTACATGCAGAACAAGGTTCTAAGGAGGTCCCAAAGTCATTAGTCCATCTTTCAGATATTATCAATTTCCCAACTAACTCGGGGATTAATAATATTCTCAAGAGAACTTCTTTTGAGTGTAGCATCGCGTAGCACTATTTCGGGACTTACTCCCTCATAGCCTCGCACTACGTCCTAATAAAGGCCAAAGTGGGGTTAAAGGTAACTACGGTCCTTAGTATCATGGACTCCAATTGAAAGTAGTAAAAGTTTTCACGACTAAACTCGTTCAACCAAACCATTTTCAAAAAGGTCTCAACTAAGTGGGATTCTCGAGTCAACTTAGTCGGGACTCACTCCCTATAAGCCTCATCGAATATATCACCATCCTATCTTAAATTCACTCAAGTCCGGGTGTAGGACTTTGTCTCACCACTCAAAGATAATAGCCAAAAGAAATAAAGAACAAATAAGCAAATAAGCAAGTAGGCAAATATATAAAGCAATAAAGAAACAAAACAAGATAGGGGAACCCACTGAGATTTCTCCAATGAAGTCGCCATTTCTGTCGCGGTGAAAATCAGATACCAAACTATTGATTAGTTTGAATCTTTAATTCATTTTGCAACCGAACTTTGATTTGTCCAAAGGAAGGGATAAAGATCGAAATTCCCACGATGCAATGCAAATGCAAGGTTTAGAGAGTTATAGGTTCGGGGGTTGGTTAAACTTAGGGAAGGTACTAGCATCCAAAGTTTCTGTAGTATCCTACAGGAACCTCTTGTTTTATGTTTGTTTATTGCTAAGTGTTTATCTGCTTAAGGTTTAAAAAGACCTAGGGGTTTATTTCTAAGTATACTCGATAAGATATCGCATCTTATGCCTACATATCCTTACGGGAGTGGAATCAGAGTATCTGTAGTTCCCCTAAAGGGTTTGAGGAATTCTCTGACTGTGGTCAAAGTTCCTACGGGTTTAGGGTAGTTGATTGATTGATTTTAGGAGAAGAGATGTGTCTTCATTTTAAGGGAGATATAACCGCCACAAATTGTAGGAAAATAGTCTTTGCATCGTCTTAAGAGAAGGGCTCTAGTACTCGGATTGTTTGACGAGTACGCCTTTATCTCTCTTAAGGCAAAGTCCCTACGGCTTGATTGTATTATTGTGGGTGGAGATTCTATCTCGCTTAAGATGATTTGACATATTTCTCTAATGTGTTTGAATAAAGTTGTATTGTTGATTGTTTTGTTTGTTTTCTTTGTGTTGTAAGATAAAGTCCTTCCTATAGGGTAGGATCTGACTTAATTGATCAACTTGAATAGGATCAAGGATCGAGGGGATAATGATGCAAATGATGTGCACTACACACGATTGTTGAATCATGTGTAGGGTTTTCCTTTGGACGGAATGCGATGTGAAAATATAAATGATGATAATGTAAGTTACTGAAAGATAAATTGCGGAAATAGAATCATACACATACGCATGAAAGCGCTGAAGTGTGTGAGAGTGAAAGTGTCGTGTAAGGTGCACGATTGATTGATTAATTTTATGCGATATTGGTTAATTTTAATTCGGGATTGAGGAAATGGTTGGATTGGTTTTTAAACGAGAAGTTGTTTAGAAGTTATGTTATTTTTTTGGTGAGAATGTTAGATTAGTGAAGGGGTCTTTTTATTTATATTTTAGATTAGATTATAAATTAATTAGAAAAAAAGATTTTTAGATAAATGATTTATTAAATAAAAGGAGTTGGTTTTTTTTTATTTCTAAAAGATTTGAATGTCTAATTAAATAAAATGGCAATTGGATGTAAGTTATAGAATTTTTTGTGTAAATAAAATTACTTAATTAATAAAATATTATTAAGTTAAAAACGGATAATTTTCATTAGTTAAATAAATATTTAGGTGAATTAATAGGATTTTAGGAAAGAGTTTTTTTTTAAAACTAAGGGAGGGAAAACTACAAGGTTGATTAAATTGGAAGTAAAAGATAAATAATTAGATAGTATGTATTGTTAAAAGATTAATTAAATAAGTAATTAAAACTGATTTTAATTAAATGAAGAATTATTAATTATTTAGAAAAAGATTAATCTTAATTAATTAAAAAGGAAAAAGATAAAACGGCTGATTAATGGTTTAATTAGGTTAATGAGGTGATTAAGGCTTAATGAGGTTAATTAGGGGGGTGTGGACGGATATGGTGTGCGTGAGGTTATGGGGGTTTACGGTATGATGCGCTGTGTGACGTGCGATAGGATCTGTTAGGAATCGTGTGTGTGTGATATGTGGGTGCATCATAATTAGTGTGCATGGGCATACATAGGATTACACAGTAAAACAAAATTAAGAAAAACGGAAAAGCCCTAGCACCCAAATTCTCCTCTCTTCCGATCGCGATTGCTCCCTCTCTCGCTCGCAGATCCTCTTCTTTCCTCCTTTGATTCTTCTTTCCACTCATTTCTTTCTTCTTTTCTCCCTTTAATCTTCGCGATTTTACCCTGATTCTTCTTTCAATTTTTTTCGGTTCTTTTCTCCTTCCTTGGCTTCTGATTTCCTACAATGATAAACAAAACAACAATTGCCAATGTTAGTTAACAACTCACGGTTTAAATGGTTTTGCAGATGGTTCCGATGGCGGATGGAAATGGAGGTCGGAGAAACGGTGCCGTTGAAGTCAAAGGCTCGGTTCGAGGTCGCGTCTGAGGACGGGAAGATGGTGGTTGACGGCAATGGTGATTTGTGGGAAGTTAAGAAAGATGAGTTTCTCACTGTTTCACAAATTTTATTTGTGGTTTCATGATTTAGGGTTTTTTGAAGATTAGGGTTTTCGTTTGCGTTTGGTACATGTTGTTTGCGAAAATCTCCTCCTTCATTCTGTAGAGAAAATCCCTTTATATAGGATTGTTGTCCCTTTGAGTTCTATTGATTCTGAATTGAATGCCTTCCTTTTTTGTTCTGACATGTTTGTGATCTCCTTAAAGATATTTCCCTTTTCGTGATTATGTCACATACGTATTTTAAATGTTCTGATTGCTTGTGTTGGGCATAAATATGATATCATTAATCATCAATGTCTGGTTCTTCAGGTTTGCAAGACGGTTGATGCAGCTGGAGGAGTACTTCTGCCTGCTATGTTAAAACACGAATTAAAGGTCACCGAAAGGTGTGATTCCTCACGGTAAATGTTGTTAGCTTTTTCCTATTATGCAGCAGTGTTGCCATTGTTTGAAGGTATCAGTGTGAATTCTTCGATGCCCAGCTCCCCGGCTTGACCGGTTCGAAGTAAGTGTACCTCACTTCATAACTTAAGTGCCAATCGAATTTGTTGCTAAAACTCTAGTTTATTTTCTTATTCAGAATTTTTGGTGAAACTATCTCTTTTAAGCTTGGCTTGAAAACATTCCATGAGTTGTAAAAAAAAGCCTCGCCTTGCTTTGACAGGTTTTGTGGACAAGTTGAATAAAACTTCCTTTTCTACTTGTTTATGTTTCAGATTGTTGAAAGTGGCGAGATTCGTATTCCGGTACTAATCATTTGCAATGCAGGGCAAATTACCGTAGAAGTTGTCGCGGACTTCAATTGTTTTTAAGAATGAGCCCCCTGTTATGCTTATCTGGTTCATCAAGTCTTTCTCAGTCTCTTGCCGGAGGTAGAAAGTTTGACGCAAATCCTCCCTCTGTCTTGTTAACTACTTAAGAATCTGCCCTTATTTTAAGTTCTGGTTTCGAGATTTGACAGGCCAGGGCGCACCCTTGTTTGCCGCTTTCCTGATTCTAGTAGAACTTTCAGAAGAAGAACCTCGCACAGTTGGCTTGTTGAATCTATTGTGACAGAAGAGGTAGGGAGTCTCGGTGGTGTCATCAAATGAGTTGGGGATCATTGCTGCAGTGAGGATTATGTTAAGTGTTTCCCTTCTTTTTACTTGTACAAACACATGAAGCTTAAAAAAAAAACAAGTCTCATTTTACTCTGTTCATCTTCGGGTCCTTTTATTGAATATGATTTGCGATAATTAAGGATTACAGCTCTGTTGATGATTTGTGTTGGCTTAAATGGTTGCGTCTGTGCTGATGTATGATTATTTCCGATTATTGTTGTGCAGGTTCTGAGGTGGGTTAGCTCCAAGGGTGCTCTTGCAGTGTTTTGAGAGAAGTCTTGCATTGTCACCGGCGTGAAAGCTGAATTTGGATGTGCTTCTATCCTTATGACAGGTCTTCTTCATCGTCCAATTAGTTATTGAGCTTTGGCATTGTTTGGATATTGTCGTGATGATACCAATGCAACGCTTTATTATGCAGGTTGTTACTGAAGCTTGAAACAGGTGTCGCTGCTGTCCTAAACAGTCAAAACACTGCCATTTCAGAATCCACGAGTTGAGTGCTCTGATGAGGACTCGGTCGAGATGCCGGTGTGAAGAGTAAGGTCGCATGACGTTCAATCCTGTCTTGTTCCCTCCTCCTAATTGCCTCTTGTCATTGCAAGAATGGTATCAACTTTATTTCATGTAGTTTTGAAGTCACGAAAAAAAGATTCCAAATTGAGATTTTTGATTTGCTTGTTGACCAAAGTTCTGGCATTCATCTCTTTTTCCAGGCTCTTGTGTCTGTTTCGAGAGGCGAGTACACAAGGTAATTGTTCTTCAAGACGGTACCCCCGTAGATGCATTCTCTATTCAGATATGTTATTGATGTTGCAGTCGTGGTAAGTCTTTGAAAAAGTGCCTATGCTGAGTTCCTGTCTTCAAATTATGATCCTCTTTAGAGATTAGGAGATAAAATATTTGGTTGAACAAAAGGTTTCCATCTCGTTCATGATGAATTATGAGTGCATTTGACAGGTAGATCCTCGCTCATGGTAGAAAACAGTAAACAATCCTCCTTGAATGTTCAACGGCGGTTTAACCTTGCCACTTTCTTTGCAGGTCCTGAACATTTGGAAGGGAATGTTTTGGGAAGAATCTCAGTTGCCGTGAGCATATTCTTCAAGTAACTGTTGTTTTCTCTTTATATTTGAGATTGTTCTATCCTTAGACGATGCCGGTTTTTTGTGGTTATAACTTTCGAAAGCTCTTGAGGTTTTGTATGCTCGTCTAACCCCGCTAACAGTATTGTATTTTCTTTTTCGCAAGGCATGGTCAAATGTGAAGAGGATCGTTCCAAAGCGAGACGTTAAACCGGTGCAAGCTTGGCAGATTCTAGAAACGTCTTCCTCAAGTTTTATCGTGTTCCAAGGAGGTTGCTGTTGTTCTCTTTCTTGACATTACAAAGTGTAGTAAGAAACTCAAGAAGCTCTACTGTACAGTGAAAAATAAAAGGAATGTAAATCTTGTTTTTATGAATAAACTTCCCTCTCTTTTTTTTTACTGTGACTTCCATTACGTCCTTTTACTGGGCAAGAATTATTGATGATAAATAATGGAATTATCAGATGAACCACCATCACCCATAAGAGGTGCCGCTAAAACAAAGTCATCACCGAGTGTTCAAGGAACTGAGCTGAGGGCAAGGTCATTAGGACTAAATCATAAAGAAAGAGCAATTTCACATCGAACGTTAATCCAACATCATGTAAACTGAATGTGAATTATTTCAGGTTCGAAAGAAAGGGCCCTGAGAGATGGGATCTCTCGATATGGTTGGGTCTATTTTGTAATATGAACCTTTGACTCTTGCAATCATTTATGGCATAAATCTTCTCTACCCGAACTCAAATATTCTCAAACATGTTTTAAAAAGGAACTAACTTGCAACCTGATCTCGTCGGATAACCTTATGCTTGCCCAAAATAGTATTTTGAAATTCAAACGATAATCTTTAAATACCATGTCATGGTTCTAGGCACATCTCCTTTTAAAGCGACTCATAACACCAACATATTAAGTGTGAAGTAATCTCCTCTTGCTTGTAATCATAACTTGTTTACGTTTCTGAGCTCAGTTCCATCTTGAATTTGTAATCACGACTTGAATTATGGGTTTTTGATATCAACTGTGAGTTCTTCCTCTTTTGGGAAACGGGAATCCACTTCTGAGAGGTACCGAAGACCATGGTTTTAAGACCAATTTAATTAAATCCCTTATCAAGAAGTTTCAAAATAGGTGCTCCCCTGACATCCTAAAGCTCGTAGTCCCTCTTAAGAAGATTTGAAACGAATCACTCGGGCATGACTCCTGACCTTTAAAAAAACCTCATGTCTAGATCGAATCAAACCCAACTGACCCTGAGGATGAATGTTGGTCCACTCAGAGTTACTGCATCTGCACAAATTGGTTAGTCGCAAAAACATAAATTTTAAAACAAAATCAAATAACAATAGAAAAACGCAAAAAGAGGTGGGATCCTTCGGTCAAAAATTGTGGTGCAAAAGTGCCTATGACGGTCGTGGGGAGCCATGACGCTCGTCACATCTGTGACGGTCGTGGTGAGGCCATGACGCTCGTCACGCCTGTGACGGTCGTGGTAAGACCATGACGGTCATCATATTAGCAGAATTGGATATTGCTGCTTTTCTCGTTCTTTTTCTTCTGTTATAAGTCCTTTTGAGCTTGTTTTGCTTATCTTGCCTCGTTTGAACATTGACTTCATAAACCTGTAAAACATTAAACAACAATGCGATATGGTGCAAAATCGGGGTGAAATCGACCGTTAATAACATGAAATTATGGCATTTTAATATATATGTTTTCGCGTTATCAGTACACACCCCAAAAATAAACAAACAAGCGCTAGGATTGAGTCGCATAGGGGATATTCGAGTCCCCAGCAGAGTCGCCAGCTGTCGCTACTGCGAAAATCGAGGCCGGCAATGACAGAAGAGTCGCCACCGTGCGTTATTTATCCCAAGAGAGGGAAAGGAAACGCTCAGAGAAAACCTGACAAAAAGAGGGATAAGATCGGTCATCGTAACCAAGTCTCAGGTTCGGGAGTCGGTTACGCAAGGGGAAGGTATTAGCACCCCTTACGTCCGTCGTACTCGACGGGATCCACGCTTGTTGTCTATCTAAAAGGGTGATTGAAACTATCTAACTACAGGCTTGAGGACAAAAGAAAAGAAATGACTCGGCAAAGCAACGGCGCTTTGTGCCTATGTATCTCATCTGAAGTGAGAAGTCAGAGTCAACGTAGTTCGACTAACTACGGGTGAAAGGGGGGAGGTTGCTCGCCAAGACATCGCGTCTTGTGCCTACGTACTTTCATCTGGTATGAAAGATCAGAGCAAACGTAGTTCGGGCTAAAAGGGAACACAGGTTTGTTCAACTTGTTTTTTAGGCCCGAGTAGGGTTAACAAGTAGTTCTAGCAGTTGGTGTATGCAGCTCGATCATGGGAGACTTAGGCGTTACCCTTTGCGATAGAACTAAGAGTTAACAACACTATTTTTTCTGAAAAGATTTTCCTGGTTAAAGGCCTCAAAGGGCAAAAATGGTTTGAATGATTTGTTTTTGTGTTTTTTAGAGGAGAAGTGTTTTTTTGAACGGTTTGCAATTCATATCGCACTAGAGACTATGACTTAGGAGTGAATGCGTCGCATATCACCCAAAGGGTGTTATACTAAACAATCAAGCCATTGAAAGGAAACCCTTCAATAACCATTTCCCAAGTAGCTTAAGGCTCGTAACGTACAATATTCATTAACCTTTATTAGGTGTTTTATGATTGTTTTTAGATGAGAAGAGAAAGACTCAAGCTAAGGGGAAACTGGACCCTAAAGTTACCATGCACAATACTCCTAAAGTTGGGATGAAAGGGAATGAAACTATCCTAATATTATCATGCAAAAGATTGAACATCTAATGCTCTCTTACTCCCATCCTAAACGGAGGGACTAGGAATCCTAGGGGGATCATGGCACAAGGCCAAGTAAACACCACATAACTCAATCACAGATGAAACGGGGAAGAAATAAAATGAAATTGATGAATTCAAAATAAAATGATAAAATGAAAATGGAAAATAAAAATGGAAAATAAAATGAAATAATAAGATAATAGCATAAAAAGAAAAGATGGGGAATAAAAAAACACCATAAAATGAAAGAAAGGATTTCTTTTTGGGATTTTATAAAATTTAAAACTATTTTTAAAACAAATTAAAGAGAAAAGAAATAAAATAAAGGAAATAAAATAAACATGTTAAAATAATAAAAGATGATTTTTGGGTTTTTATATAATATTTAAAAAAAAACTAACAAGAGAAAATAAATAGAATAAACATAAAAGAAAATAAAACAAGCAAGTGGCTAAAAAAAAAAGGAATGCCTCCCTAGGAGTTGAACCCAAGACCAAGGGATTCCAGACTGAATACTAAACCAGCCCAACCATCCATCAACGTGTGAAAAACAAAGGACAAGGGAGAACAAAAGATAAAATGTGGGAAAAAACCTGAAAATAAACAAAATTTGTCCCCGCTAGGGATCGAACAAGTGACATGGTAGTGAAAGGCAAGGCAATTAACCACTGGGATGGCGATACATCCGTGTATCAAACCACCCCAATAACATATAAGCCAATACGCGCGCATCTGGATGGGCAAGGCAAGGTTCAAGGCAAAAAAAAAATTAACATGCGTTTTGATCGTAACTCAATCAAATCTCAACCAATTTTGATGAAATAACAACCTATCTCACTCAATTTTTCGTGAGGAATACAATGGTGCCAACCAAACTTTGAAATAATGCTCACAGATTAAAACATGATGGCTCACGCACATGTGGAGTTTGAAATGCATTTTCAAAATTTGAGGTCAATGCAAGCAAGTTTGTATCAGTTTGAAGGTATGTGCACATTCAAAATATATAATAGACATGGTCTGGACATAAGAATTCATTCACAAGGCACTGGAATTGAGAATGGCATATCAATTGCAAAATTGTACATGGATTGAACACTTAAGAGCTTGATCAAACAAACAGTCAAAGCAAATGATAAGCACTAGGCTACAGAGTTAGTTGATGCCAACAGAAACAGAAACATGATCTTTGTGGTGTGTGTCCAACAATGGTTCAAGATAGTCATTCACTAATGATTCACATTGAACTACACAAGACAAAACATATACCAAAACACATCTAAGACATCCAGTACATATAAAAAAAATGATCAAAGTAATATGTATATACAAAACCAATGGACAGATGCACAACAAGAGTACAGTAGGTCCATTAATTGACAATGAATCTGTTCTAATAAAACCAACAGTGACAACCCAAGACTTTAATCACCAAGACAACCTTGCAAACCTTAAAACAGTAATCTGGTCGCTCATCCCTGCCCCAAACTAACACTCTCAAATGGCATCCAGCAGCAAGTACCAAACTACTCTCAATTGGCCAACACACAAAAAAAACTCAAGAATCCCAACTGTACAGCAAAATGTCAAACATACCAACACAGAATTCTCACTAACCTATCCACCAATTCCAACAGCAGACCTGTAGCTAACAGACTTAGTGTGCTAGCAAGGATCAAAACTCAAACCCTCATGAATTAACAACAACAGCTCACTCTCAAGTGCACTAGCAGCGATCAAACCACAATATCTCAAATACTAACAGGCTTCAAAGGTTAGCAGCCACGATCCTCATGGCACAAACCTGGTGACAAACTCACTTCAAACCAGCACTCCTAGATGGCAATCAAAACAAGATCCTATATAAACTCTGCTCAAACATTGACAACATAAAGACCACTTGAACATGTCAAAATCCAATTCAAAACAAACAATTGAAAACCAACTATCTAATGCCACAACTTAAGGGTGCAGGACCGATGCTAAATAAAACAAGGCTCTAATATTAACATGTCAAGGCTGAGCGAATGCAAGCCAATGCAGAAAGTTCCACTTCTAGGTATTCAACCAATTCCAAAATGTTTCCAACTCTTCATAAACATGGATGGCAATCTACACATTAAAGCAACTATGGCCATGAAATTTAAGTTCACAAACTACTGATGAACTCAAACAGGTTTTTGAACCCAAACAGGCCTGGTCACGCCTCTACCTCATATGAGCATCAACAGAAAGAAATCAACACAACACAAACTGCCCTCAAAGATCTAAATCAGAATTGAGGCACTCCACAGTCTTAGGCACTCTAAAGATAAAATCTACCAAACCCCCTACACTGTATAAAACTTGCCTTCACTGATTGGTAAAACCCTGATGCACATGACAGACCCACCCAGTGTAGGAAATTGACTGCTAAAGTCAGTCTATCAACACATGATGAAAACCAAACCTGGCCTGAATTCAACAGCCAAAAACCTGATGGGGTCTAAACTGGCCAAGCCCTCCAACTAGCCTAGATAGCATGCATAACACTAAGGCCACAAGCCAAACCTCACATACCCTAACTTGTTCAAACATGACCTGAGCCTAAAGTAACCTCTAAAATAATTCTAAGTTGACAAACCTCTTACTCAAGCCAGGTAGCAATTACACCAAACTCTCTTAGCATACAAGGCACCAAAATACCAGCAGTAGCATGAAAAGCACATGATAACTACAAACTGCTCTAATCACAGTCATCAACCAAAACTTGGATCTTCCCAACAAACTGCTTAGACTCCAAAACACACTTAAACTCTCATAGCCTAATTTCAAATCTTCAAGGGCAAGCATAAGTGGAATCAAGGGAAAAAAATCCTTACAAGAGGTGAATTCAAGACAGCAAGGTATGCACTAGGTCAAAACTGTACTGACAGGCCTCTCCTTGACTGTCTAAGGCTTGATTCCAAAGATAAGCCAATCCTAATGTACCACATGTCCATAACTTAATGACAACAATTCATCCCCCTATCTCATGACAGTGCTACCAGTACCAAACACCCACCTCACACACTAATCAAACAGACCACATGAATGCAAAGCTAATGACCTCAAGGCAGTCACCAACCTGCTATCTCTTTATCAAAACTCACATTAGCTCGGCAACTATTATATGAGAGCTCTCCAAAAAATACAACCAACCTTGGCACAAGCAAAAAGACCTAAACAGTTGTTAAAGAAAAAGAAAATTCAAACCTCAAAAGCCAATCCTGACAAACTGTGAATCCCAACATAACAGTGCCTTTATCCAATAATCATTAGACCAAATCTTATCCAAAAATGCAGGTTCACAAACTTATGACAATGAGCAGGCAAACAAACTTGATGCAACCAAGCAATCTCAAGCTGAAACAACCCTGAGACACTCTAACAACATTCTCTCTAACACTCTAATGACAGCAACATAAACAAATCACTAGATCGATCCAGACACAAGGCTAAGTTTCATAGGTGAAAGTGACAACTTGATTTGTGCAAAGCTATACAATCACCACTAATGCTTTATGATAGTTCATTAAACAAGCCAAGAAGAGCAGAAACAGACCCCACAATACCAAAACACCAAAGTCTAATAGCAGCTATCTCAACAACATTCTCTAAACAAAGAAAACCCAGACAGTCCAATATACACTATGCAAGTCAAATAGGTCTAACTAGGAGCAAAGTTAAAGTTTACCAGCCAAACCTGACAATGTTCAACATCAAGCCATAAAACCTAGAAATCTTATACTGCCAGTTCTTTCTTTTCGAAAAAAAAAGTTTGTGTGACTAATCCAACATAACAATGCTTAAGGCATAGACTCATCAAGTGCTCAAACTCATATTTTAATGAAAGCAATAATCACACACACCAACCTAATGGCACCTTAACAGCATGCACACATATTTGACAGCAGAGTTGCATTTTTGACATAACAATCTTTGAACCATTTAACAAACCAACAAAACGTAAACATGATGCATAACAGTGAGGAGGTTTGGAACTATATACCTCTTGTAGACTTCCAAAAAGAAACCTAGTTGCAAGAGCAAAGTATCCTCCCCTCCTTTGAGCAAGCCTTGAATGTTCTTCCCTTTGAAACCACAAGTGGTTTTTTTGTGATTTGGTGCTTTTTCACTTACAAGCAAAGAAAGATAGATTGAGAGTTATTTCTTGCTTCTGTTTTTTGATAGTTCTCTCTCTCGTTTCTGTTAACTCTCTTTCTCTTTAAAACCATTCTGAGGTTCTCTCTATTGATAGGTCCCTCTCTTACTGTCAAATGTTAACCAGCCTTTTTCATTGTTTATGACAGGTTTTGGTCAAAGCTGCATAGGTTGATGCAGCTCAAGAATTGTGTCCAGCCACTCTTTTAAACAAGATGCACATAGGTTTTGCTTTATGCAGGGATTTGCAATCTATTTCAGTGTATGCCCTTTTGTGAAGGGTAACTGCAGTTTTCTGAGTTGGGAGCTTTACACCTTTTTAGTGCAAATAGCAGGATTCAAGATGGGTAATTTGTTTTGGAGTCTTGTAGACAGTGGCAGAGCAGGGTTTATGAAATTGGTTTCTTAGTTTGCAGAGCTTTGGATGTTTGTATTTTGGCAATTTGGTGGAAAGATTATGAGATGGTAAACTGATGTAGGTGTGGTCAGCAGAGCAATTTTGGAGTTTTGTGAGGTTTTGTTATTGTCTTGATATGCTCAGGTTGTAGGTTTTGTTTGGGTGCACAGGCGATGTTGTGAGAAGTCTTTGTTGCTTCCTGAGGTTTGGCCGCAGCAAGCATGGTACCAACAGGGCCCCTTCTTTCCTTTTGTGTGCAACAAAAGGGTCAACATTTCTTTGACATTATTTTGCAGCAGGTTTAGTCTTGCTTTTGGGATTGTAGTGTTTTTTTTCCTTTGGAATATGAAGTTGTGCTTCAATGACCCATAGCCCCCATGGTTTGAGTTCGATCCGTGTGGATTAAATCTTTTGGCTATTTGCATTTTATTTTCATTCCTTGATACTTAACATTCTTTCTCCAAAACTTTTCACATGCGCGCTAGCTGAGTTGGTGGAGTTTTTTACTTGTCACCTAAAGGTTGTGGGTTCAACACTTACCATGTGCATTCCTAATTTTTTTATCAATTTTTTTGTGTGGCTTTATTCACAAACTTTAAAACTTGCCAAATTCCTCTTGTTGCACACTCTTGATCCCCTGTAAAAATTGCGAAACACTATGCAATACAATATGCTAGAACAAATGAAATGAAACATAAACCAAGTAAAGAAAAGGTTGGTCAAATTTTGGGGTGCAACAAGACTTTCATTATGTCTATTATGATTAAAGTAAATCCGCTGCTACATGCTAATGTGAAAGTGTATGAAAAGCATGAATTTATTCTAAGTGTTATTGAGCATGACAGGTGATTGTGTGATGTTTTGAAATTATATGTGACACCCTTTTTGTGAGATGCATGATAATTACTCTGATTATTTATATATATTCCGTGGGGTATAGAAGGGTGTTACATTAGTGGTATCAGAGCAGGTCGGTCCATCCTACCGGGTTGTCTAATGTTATTTGTTCCCTAGTATGTGACATGTGTATGAAAACACTGTCGATACATGTTTGTTTTTCTAACCCTTGTCTGCAGGAGTGGGATTGAAACAAGTGGGGGAGAAGCTTGTGCTTCTCCAAGATGCTTCAAGTGTGGAGTGGTGGCTCAGTGTGTTGTTAAACGCTATTATAGTTCGATAAAGATTTCTTATGCCCCCGTCATGATTGTTGGCTGTCTATTGACAAATTGAGGAACTGGTCACCCTTAATCTCTTGTCGATAGTAGACAGGATCATGTTGGATGGAATAGATGTGTGTTGCGAGCTTAGATGGTATATACAGTGAATTGTTTGGAGTTAAGCCAAGTTCTTACAAATTGTTTTGATGAGTTGGTGCAGGATGGTGTTGAGATGTTTATGTTGATGGCAACTTTGAGTGTTAATGAAAGTGGTGAAGTTAGTGGTTTTCCAATTATTTGTGATTTTCCGGAAGTTTTTTCTGATGAGATAAGTGATTTACCGCCAGAACATAAAGTGGAGTTTGCAATCGACTTAGTTCCTGGAATTAGTCCGGTATCAATGGCTCCATATCGTATGTTCGCATTAGAATTGAAAGAGTTGAAGAGTCAACTTTAAGATTTGATTGAGAAGAGGTTTATTCGTCCGAGTGTGTCTCTGTGGGGTACACCAGTTTTGTTGGTTAAGAAGAAAGAAGGTTCTTTGAGGCTTTGTATGGATTACAGACAATTGAACAAGGTGACTATCAAGAATAAGTATCCACTTCCAAGGATTGATGATTTGATGGATCAGTTGGTTGTTGCAAGTGTGTTTAGTAAGATAGATTTGAGATCTGGATATCATCAGATTCGGGTGAAGGCTGAAGATATTCAGAAGACTGCTTTTAGAACAAGGTACGGACATTATGAGTATTTTGTGATGCCATTTGGTGTGACTAATGCACCAGGTGTATTTATGGAGTGCACCAGGTGTATTTATGGTGTGACTAATACACCAGGTGTATTTTGTGGTTGTGTTCATTGATGATATTTTGATCTACTTGAAGAGTGAAGAAGAGCATGTTGAGCATCTGAGGATTGTATTATCTGTGTTGAAAGAGAAGCAATTGTATGCTAAACTTTCTAAGTGCGAGTTTTGGTTGAAGGTAGTATTTAGTGATCATAAGAGTTTGAAGTATCTCTTTAGTGTGACTAATGCACCAGGTGTATTTATGGAGTACATGAAAAGGATCTTCCATCCTTATTTGGACAAGTTTGTGGTTGTGTTCATTGATGATATTTTGATATACTCGAAGAGTGAAGAAGAGCATGCTGAGCATCTGAGGATTGTGTTATCTGTGTTGAAAGAGAAGAAGTTGTATGCTAAACTTTCTAAGTGCGAGTTTTGGTTGAAGGAAGTATTTAGTGATCATAAGAGTTTGAAGTATCTCTTTGATCAGAAAGAGTTGAATGCAAGGCAAAGAAGATGGTTAGAACTTCTGAAGGATTATAATTTTGGTCTGAATTACCATCCGGGTAAAGCAAACATGGTAGCCAATGCATTGAGTAGGAAATCTTTGCATATGTCGACGATGATGATAAAAGAGTTGGAAATGATTGAGCAATTTTGAGATATGATTTTGGTTTATGAAGAGACTTCTCATTGAGTCAAGCTGGGTATGTTGAAGCTTACTAGTGGCATTCTTGATGACATAAGAGAAAGTCAGAAATTTGTTTTGAGTCTAGTTGATCGGTTGACTTTGATCAATCAAGGTCAAGGTAGTGATTTTCGGATTGATGAGAATGGTATTATGAGATGTCGTGATAGAGTTTGTGCTCCAGATTATGTTGAGCTGAAGAAGAGTATTCTTGAGGAAGGGAATCGTAGTAGATTGAGTATTCATCCTGGTGCTACTAAGATGTATCAATATTTGAGGAAGGTATTTTGGTGGCCTTGTATGAAGAAAGACATTGCCGAGTTTGTGTATTCTTGTTTGACTTGTCAGAAGTTGGAGATCAAACACCAGAAACCGTCGGGTTTGATGCAACCGTTATTTATTTCTGAGTGGAAATGGGATAGCATATCGATGAATCTTGTGTCTGGTTTACTTAGGACACCGAGTAATTGTAAAGCCATTTGGGTTATTGCGGATAAATTGACAAAATCTGCTCACTTTATTTCAATGAGAATGGATTACCCATTGGAGAAGTTAGCGAAGCTATACACTGAGAAGATTGTCAATTTGTATGGTATTCAGTCTAGCATTGTGTCAGATAGAGATCCAAGGTTTACTTCGAGATTTTGGGATATTTTGCAAAGGGCTTTGGGTACGAAGTTACATTTGAGTTCTTCTTATCATTTGCTGATAGATGGTCAGACTAAGAAGATGATTCCGCCACTTGAGGATATTTTGAGAGCTTGTGTGTTGGAAAAGGGAGGAGCTTAGGATAACTACTTACCTTTGATTGAGTTTACTTACAACAACATTTTTCATTCAAGTATTGAAATGGCACCATTTGAGGCATTGTATGGTAGGTGGTGTAGGACACCATTGTGTTGGTATGAGTCGGGAGAGAGTGTTGTGGTAGGACCCGAGATAGTCCAGCAGACTACTGATAAGATTAAGATGATTCAAGAGAAGATGAAGATTTCTCAGAGTCGTCAAAAGAGTTATCATGACAAGAGGAGCAAAGCACTTGAGTTTCAAGAGGGAGATCATGTGTTTCTTCGAGTTACTTCGATAACTGGTGTTGATAGAGCATTGAAGTCGCGTAAGTTGACGCTGCGTTTTATTGGTCCTTATCAGATTTTGCAGAGGATAGGAGAGGTAACCTATCATGTTGTTTTGCCGTCATCGCTTGCTAATATCCATAATGTGTTCCATGTATCTCAATTGAGGAAATACATTGTGAATCCATCTCATGTAGTCCAATTAGATGATGTGCAGGTAAGAGATAACCTAACTATGGAGACATCGCCTATTCGGATAGAGGATCGAGAGTTGAGGCAACTTCGTGGTAAAGAGATCACTTTGGTGAAGGTCGCTTTAGGAGGACCAGCTGGTGGAAACATGACTTGGGAGCTTGAGAGTCAAATGAGGGAGTTTTATCCCGAGTTATTCGTTTGAGGTAATTTTCGAGGGCAAAAATCTTTTAAGTGGGGGAGAGTTGTAACACCCTAATTTTTAGTAATTATTAATTTAATTTAATTAATTGATTAATTGTGTGACTTTGTGCCTAATTGAATTAACTAATTTATTTGATTTAAATGAATTATTTAATTCATTGAATTAATTAAATTTATTTATTTATTTTATTTGGTAGAATAATGTAGGATTGCTAGATTAATTAGTTGGGCCTAATTATAGGCGTGTGAATAGAAAGTGAGAGTTGGTTGAGTAAAACCCAATAGAAATGATTAAATGGTTAGGGTTTGACAAAAAGGAATGAGAAAGAGAATAGAAAGATAGAAAGTTAGAAAAGAGAAAGAAAGAGGCTAGAGAAAAAGAAGGGTGGAGAAGAAGAAGAACCGAGAGAGGGCTCAAGAATCATTCAAAAACCAAGAAAAGGGTGGGTTTTTATATGATTATTGAGATTGTATGATAGTGTATGATGGGTAGTATCATATTTAGGATAAAAACCCCTAATTCCCATGGTTTTGAAATTTATGATTACATGATATATGATTATATGATCCTTAAATATGTGTTGTGGACTATTATAATTGTCATATAATGGTAGGATTTCAAATTCTGGAACTGGGGCTTTTCATGGAATTGAAATCGGAGGTCCGGAAGGCCTCCAACGGTGGACAACGCAGAAAATTCTGCATTCTGCGTTGTTTGCATCAATGCATACGTCGCAACGGTCGACGCATACTGAATGCATTTTTCTGGATTTTGTTTCGGCCTTCCATGCGTCGACTGATCCATCGCTAGCGGTCGACGCAAGGCTGTGTACTGGTAAAAAATTTGTTCCGACGATTTTGGCCATAACTTTTGATCCGTAAGTCGGTTTTGGTCTCCGTTCAAAGTGTTGAAAAGCTAATGAATATATCTATAACATAGTATAGATAATATAATTGGTTGGAAAATATTTTTATATCTAATACGTTTGGGAAGTCAATTGTGTATATGTTCTATTATTGAATTGTTGTATTGTTGCTGTCGGTTGTGAAATTATTGTAAATAATTTATCGAATACGTATGTGTATGCTTGTATAAGTATGTTTTGTGTGTGACAACCTGAAATGCATGATAGTTATTACTTGTTGTAATGATAATACAATTGTGATTGTATTGTAAAATGTGTTGTATACCATTGAAAATGAATTGTGTGAATGATTGATAAAAATGTGTAAGTATGTGTGATTGTGTGATAATTCAAGTTTGATAAATTATTAAAGATATGCACGAATGTTAAGATTAGGGAATGATATTAATTGCATATGGTTGTGAACTTGCACGTGCATCATTTGTGTCAAAAGGCAATGCTTGTTAGTTCCGTGGGAGCTAGTGACTTGTCCCAAACCTAGAGCGGGATTTGAAAGCTTAGGGAATGGGTTATTTGTGTGTTATTGGTCTAGGGAACGGACCCGATTTAAATGTAAAAACCAAAAAATAATAACAAGTGCAGGTACCACAAGGAATGAGTTGCATTGAGTCTTGCATTGAGTTTTTCATTGAGTCTCATTGTGTATATGTTTGTGCTATGACATCACATAATTCCACCATCTTGATCACATAATTCCATAAACACGTATTTATGGAGTCATGTGCCAAATGCAACCTGAATCCATAATCCATTCTTTGCTAGAATCCTTACTTGAAACTACAAAAACATCAGATGATTCAAAATCACTTTGCATAATAGTTGCGTTGCCATTATCTTTACCTTTATGATTATTCAGGCGTTCAGAGCTCACCTTTCTTGTGTGAACTTCCTTATTAAAATGGTAAGACCTAATTCTTGGAGCATCACAACCATAAGACTTCTGCTGACCTTTACAGTTCTTCTTCTCAAACCTGCGATCTTTCTTCAAGAATTTCCCTTTAACAAACAAACCTCCACAAATAGATGATGACTTATGCTCCTTTCTTTCATTCAAATTCTTAGAGTACAAGGCTGATTGAAAATTTTCAAAGGTCAGGGAATCACTTCCATACAAGATATTTTCTTTGAAATGGGCACAAAATTAGGTAAAGAACATAACAATAACAACACTTGATCTTCATCATTAATACTAACCTCGATATTCTCCTGATCAAGAATCATCTTGTTGAACGTATCCAACTACCTCGTTAAGACTTTATCTTCACTCATCTTGAATGAATACATAGCCTGCTTCAAGTACAAATGATTTACCAGGGATTCAGTCATGTATAACCCTTCGAGTTTGCTCCACACACCTGTTGTCGTCTTCTCATTTGAGACCTAGCAGAGAACCTTATCACAAGACTCAATATAATGGCATTATGCTATTTCTCGATCATTGTCGTCTTCTCCTTATCTATTAGGGAAGCATCCATCTTCTCCGATCCTTTCAATGCTTCTAACAAACCTATTAAACCAGCAAGACTTTCATCTTCATACGCCAGAAACCAAAATCATTCACATCAATGAATTTCTCAATCTCATAGTTTGTTGACGATGTCTTGACCATACTCACCAAACCATTTTGTTGTAAAAAATGTCGCATCAAGAATGAATAAAAACTATGAGAAAGATTGAGTTTCTTGAACAAATACCAGAAATTCTTTTAGGTTTATGAAAGAAAGAGAAGAGGGAAGAAGAAGAACAAGATTTGGTCAAATTTGTTTTTCTATTCACTTTTACAATTAGGGCAAAAGGTTACAAGTGAATAACAACAATATACGCTTAACCATCTTCTCAACAACCTGAGAGAGAAACCTATTTATAGACCACAAGTTAACTTAAACAATAAGCTAACTTAAGTACTAAGTTAACTTAAGCAAAAAATTGACTTCTACAACTGTATGCTAGAACATGCTTCATCTACAACATGCATATCTTCGACTCTTACATTCTTGAATAGACTTCGATTACAACATGCATGTCTTCTATTGAAATATGAAGTTATCTCTGTCGAGACTAGAGTTTGATTCCAAATACCAATATATATATATATATATATATATATATATATATATATATATATATATATATATATATATATATATATATATATATATATATATATATATATATATATATATATATATGTGTGTGTGTGTGTGTGTGTGTGTGTGTGTGTGTGTGTGTGTGTGTGTGTGTGTGTGTGTGTGTAAATATATATATATATATATATATATATATATATATATATATATATATGTGTGTGTGTGTGTGTGTGTGTGTGTGTGTGTGTGTGTGTAAATATATATATATATATATATATATATATATATATATATATATATATATATATATATATATATATATATATATATATATATATATATATATATATATATATATATATATATATATAGTTATTTTTTTCAATCATTACAATGGAGATTATGTGTGTTTATTAAATGTAACTAAATAGTGAAGTATTTTTATTTAAGTGGATTTTCATCAATTACATATAACAAATTATAAAAATTTGTTTTAAAATAAATTTACACATGTGCCCGAGTTTTCACTAATTTATTTTTTATATGAAACAATAGTCTTTTGCTTTTATTCTTAAATCATTTGTAAGAACTTTACCTAATCAAAAATGAGAAGCATTTAGATTTTGAAAACAGTTATATATCCATAAAACACAATATTTGTTTTACTTGATATAACATCATAACTTCTTAATCCATTAAACCAAAATTGTAGAGATAAAAACAAATATGTTTCAACGTATAAGGAAAAAATGACATATTAAATTCTTTTAATGAGATACTTTTTTGTCAATTGTAATTTTGTTCAACTCGAGGGATTATCTTTGTAGTTGTGCGGAGAGATACCCGATTTTTATAAGGAAAAAAACTCATAAGTACATCAATTACCCTTTATTCCTAGGACAATAAACTTCTTTTTTTTGATTTTCTTTTCTTTCTCCTCTCTTGAGATTTGTTGATAATTTTATTTAAATAGGGAATTATATACACAACCTGACTGATTTTGTAATTCTGTCAGAACACTTTCTTTTATTTTCACATTCAAACTCAAACTCTCCCTAATTTACTATTTTAGAAGCATTGCACAATTTTGTCTTATTAAAAAGCAGTCCCTATGGATTCGATCATATTTATTACTACAATATTATCGATACATTTTCTTGAATAATTACCAACTATGGATAGAAAATACTTTGCTCCTGGGTGTGAAGGATTCTTTGTAGGCTCCCAAATATCAACATGAATGTAATCAAGGGATCCACATGTTCTTTATTTTCCTTTGTTAAACTTCATTCTACAGGATTTACTATAATCATAAGGTTCACATGATTCTAGGTTTTCGACTTTGTCACCACCTAGCTGATTTTTTCCCCGGTTCAACAAGACCCCTTTCACTAGCATGGCCCAATATCACGTGCCACAGTTCTATACTCATAAGGTTCACATAATTCCTGTAATTTTGCAAGCTTTGTTGTTTCCCAGCAACAATATTCCACCATTTTAATCACATAATTCCTCAAACACCTTTTTTTAGAGCAATGTGTCAAGTGCAACTTGAATCCATAATCCACTCTTTGTTAGACTCGCTGCTTAAAACTACAAGAACATTAGATGATTCAAAATCATCTTGCATAATAGTTGCATTTCCATTATCCTTACCTTCATGACTATTCAGGCGTTTAGGGCACGCCTTTCTTGTGTGACCTTTCTTATTACAATGGTAACACCTAATTCCAAGAGCATCACCACCATAAGACTTCCGCTGACCTTTACACCTCTTCTTCTCAAACCTACATTCTTTCTTCAAGAATTTCCCTTTAACAGACAAACCTTCACCAACAGACGATGGTTTGTGCTCATTTCGTTCATCTAAACTCTTAGAGTACAAGGATGATTGAAAATTTTCAAAGGTCAGAGAATCACTTCCATACAAGAGAGTTTCTTTGAAATGAGCACGAGACTTAGGTAAATAACACAACAATTACAACGCTTGATCTTCATCATCAATATTAACCTCGATATTCTCTTGATTAAGAATCATCTCGTTGAATGTATCCAACTACTTCGTTAAAACTTTATATTCACTTATCTTGAATGAATACATAGTTTGTTTCAGGTACAAATGATTTACCAGGGATTTAGTCATGTATAACCTTTTGAGTTTTTTCCACACACCTGTTGTCGTCTTCTCATTCGAGATCTGCTGGAGAACCTTATCAACAAGGCTCAATATAATAGCATTGTGGGATTTCTTGATCATCGCCCTCTTCTCCTTATCTATTAACGAAGCGTCCATCTTTTCTGATCCTTTCAACGCTTCTAACAAACCCTATTGAATCAGTAGGGCTTGCATCTTCAAGCGCCACAAACCAAAATCGTTCACATCAATGAACTTCTCAATCTCATACTTTATTGACGACATTTTGTCCACACTCACCACACCATTTTGTTGTGACAAATGCCCAATCATGAATCTACATGCATGGCATTGAGAGCAACTGCCCCCACTAGGTTACTTATGTTATTATGAATTAATTTAAAACTTTGGTTTTTCATATGATGAAACACAAATAATTCCCCCAATA
The DNA here is from genome assembly GCA_963859935.3 of Lathyrus sativus. Lineage (NCBI taxonomy): Eukaryota > Viridiplantae > Streptophyta > Magnoliopsida > Fabales > Fabaceae > Lathyrus > Lathyrus sativus. Next base: position 677,934,038 of record OZ012737.1, read on the forward strand.
GAAATTCAGTATTTCTATACTTTAAGAATTAAATATTCATAAATAATTAAATGGTTGTTTTGTTAGATATTAAAAAAAATTCAATAATTTCAAAATAAAAGTACAATTTTTTTTGTATATTTAAATATGTTTGGTTTTTTTTTTAATATAGAATAATAAAATTTTGTTAATTTTAACTTTTTTACACAATCATATATTACTTTTACATTGATATATTTTTCATATAAATATTTATAATAGTATATATAGTTTGCCCCCACTGATCAAGATTTCTGGATCCGTATCTGCAAACGCCGCACTAAGAATGAATAAAAACTATGAGAAAGATTGAGTTTCTCAAACAAACACCATAAATCCTTTTAGGTTTACAAATGAAATAGAGCAGGTAAGAAGAACAAGTTTTGGTTAAAATCGTTTTTCTATTCACTTTTACAATTAAGGCAAAAGGTTACAAGTGAATAACAACAACCAACGCTTAACACTCTTCTCAACAACCTGAGAGAGCAACATATTTATATATTACAAACTAACTTAAACACTAAGCTAACTTAAGCACTGATCTGACCTGATAATAAGGGGATCACTAGTTGGTCACACTCTGTTGGACTGCTACCTGTTCACCGGTGATGAGGAGGAGGGGGTGTACCTGCAAGGCACTCTGATGCCAAAGTAAGTATATGGGCAGAGTGGTCACAAATACAGAAAATGGGTAAGAAGTGAATTACCTGACCCTCTTGTGGAAGAGGGTACTTATAGAGAGACCCCAGCGCTGGGCCAACGGTCACTTGTGTTGGGCTGGATGGCCAGCATAACCCAGGTGACTACTAGGGCTTACGTGGCGTAGTGAAGACCAGGATGTGGTTTTCGCCCTAGTCCAACTGTCCTGTGGTCTCCGGAAGGTGGGTTTGACCTACTCTTTCGGAGGTGGGCAGTTGGCTGGTGACGTGTCCCCGGGGAGGAGAGCATGTGGAGAACGTGCGCATGGCATGTTGTTCTCCCTGCGGAGGGGAGCTCGCGAGGTTCCCCGAAGGTGTATTGTTCTCCCCGCGGTGGGGAGCACACGAGGGCGTGGGGGAGACATGTCGTCCTGCTCGTTGGCATGGGAATTTTGCCAACGGAGGGTTGTTCTGCCTGACGAGGGGCAGTGGTTGGCAGCGCGTATCCGCGGAGGGGAGCGCGCAGGGAACGTCTTGAGGCACGTTGTTTTGCTCGACGGGAGCATGCCCTGTCCGTCGAGGGTTCACGTTCTCGGTTGGCCTACTTAAATCGTATTGGGCCTTTATTGTGTATCATTGGGCTGGGCTGTGAGTTGAGGCTGGGGCCCAGGCCAGAACAGGAGCCCCCCAAGTCGAAGCTCTTAGGTGGAAGAGTGAGGACTTGAGGACGTTGCTTCGGGGAAGGAGGTAGCGAGGTGTGAGGCTCCGCAGGCTTGTGTTCGGCGAGGCGCGCGTGCGCGTGTGTCTCTTCACGTCGCCAGGTGCGCGGGGCAAAGGCATTCGAAGGGACGCGACTGTCAGCTTACCACCACGTGTCACGCATCGAGTGGGCGTGAGGGCGGCTACCTTAGGGAACTCAAGGGCCTAGTGCCGCTTCGAGTTCCGCGCCGAGTTATAAATATGGGGGTCCCCGCGCACTTTTTACTTTTCACCTTGCCTTTTCACTTGCGAAGCTCTGTATTTCTGCCCCGTCTGCCATTGCTGTGAATCGTCGCTGCGCCGTCCGTCATGCACTCCGCTAACCGCCGCCTATAAAGTGAGTTTTTCTTCCTTCTTGCTTTTATTTACGCCGTTTATTTGAGTTTGTTGTCGGGGTGCAATGAGTGCCCCGAGGAGAGATGCGAGTATCTGTCGTATCTGGTGGAATTTTAGGGTTGCTTAGATCAATGTGTCGGGGAGGATCGAATATTATGATGAATGCCCTGGGGACGGGTGCTTCTTCCGATGAAGACCCCGGGGAGGGGCGATAGGTTAGTTTGAATGTCCCGTGAAGAAGCGGCAGGGGAATTCTCCTCGGGTAATTGCCTGGGGGTTTTGTCTTCTGTTCGCAAAACCTCCCTCGTCGCCCTTTCACTTGACCTGTGGTGGAAGGGTGAATTTGATCTTGGTTATTGAATTCACCGTTGTCCTCTGCTTTTCAGGTGTTCATGTCGGCCTTGATACCGGGGACGATGGTCGAAGACAACAAGCCCGAGGTCCCCGATTTTGACGAGAGAGTTCTCTCCCTCGAGGAATGGGTGGCCGAAGAGCGTCTATCCACCCCTTCTTGCTTTTCCTTCGATACGTCTGGTGCCTATGCCACTGTGGACGACCGGGAGGAGGGGGAGCCTCAGGACTGGCAAGTTTACCGCCCCAAGGAGCATCACCGTATCTGCTCGAGATATGGGCGACAGACGTTCCCCATGCACGAGTTTTATTTTAAAGAGGCCCGACTCCGGCTGCCGTTCTCCGATTTTCATTTGGGCCTTTTCGATTGGCTGCGTCTGGCCCCGTCTCAGTTGCATCTCAACGCCTTGGCCTTTATCCGTGCATTCGATCTGGTGTGTGGTTTTCTCCAGGTCAAGGCCACGGTGCCTTTGTTTTTTCGTATTTTCCACCTTCAGCGGCAAACGGTGAATGGTCGGCATGGTTGGGTTTCGTTTAAGCAGCCGACCACACTCTTTAAAACATATATGGATCCTATCCGGGGTTTCAAAGGTCGCTTCTTCCTCGTGAGGCTGATCACAAGAGAAAGGTCGGACTCTCCTTTTACCGAGGGGAAGCGAGTGGTGGACGGGAAACGGTTTGTCACGTGGCTCCCGAAGGTGGATTTGTTGTTGACTTCGGAGCATTTCAACCGCAGAACCGACTGATATATAGTGCGGGCTGGGACCCTCGACGAGGAGGACATGGTCGTCTATATGAAGATAGTGGCGTTTATGTGAGGCTTGCCGCCGTCGAAACTGGTGACACCTGATGGTCGGTATATTTTTGACACGCAGGGGAATGTGCGGACGAAGAAGAGGCTGATTAATACGAAGAACCTGCGTGCCTCGAAGGTTGCTGGGGCTCTGAAGACGCGGGTGAGCCAAATGATCGGGCAGGAAGCTGTGGTCCATGGTGGTCAGAGCTCGTCTTCGTCTCCTCAGGGGAGTCAGTCTCCCTCATCTCAGGGGGCTGCGAAGAGGCCAAGAAGCAAGGAGACCAGCGGCCTGATTGATCTGACGACCGGGTCTGCCGAGGAGGGCTACGTTGTCCCTCCGTGCCATCAACACCCGAGCTATTTTCACGGGGCCAGGTCGCCCACTATTTCTGCTGGTGAAGTGAAGGCGGTTCTGGACACGGACCGAGAGTCTCGTCTTCACATCTTGGCGGAGGATCTGGCCGCGATGATGCGGACCTTTACCACAGCGATGGTCTTGAGTGAGGAAGGCTGCTCTACCGCCGAGCTGACCAATTTGTGGGGGGGATCTCACCTTCATGCAGTCGCGCCTGGCCAAGCTCTCCGAGGAGTTGGAAAAGAGCCAGAAGGACGCCGCTGACCAGCGCAAGCGGGCGGATGGTGCCGAGGAAAAGGTGATGACTGTCGAGGATAAGCTGGGGGAGGCGGAGGCCGAGGTGCAAACGCTGAAGGTCCGTGTGGAGGTTCTAGACAGTGCCCTTCGTCCGGATGAGGATGAGACCGAGGAAGACAGGCGGATGATCACTCGTGCTGATTTGCTTGCCCGAATTCGGGTATTGGAGAATGATTGTCTGGAAGCCGTCGAGGTCGGGTTCAAAAGTGTCGTCGCGCAGGTCCAGGCCGTCAACTCTGGTGTCGCTTTGGTTGTGGACGGGGTCGGACCCTACCACGAGATCGTCGACAGGAAGGTGATCGATCCGGAGTTTGTCGGCCCCAACGTTGTTAATGTGGATACTGAGAAGGAGGGCGAGGATGTGTAGACTTTCCCCGGGCCTGCCTGCCCGTAGTTTCTGGGTCTGCGTGCCGATGTTTTTGTAATTTTCTTTTTAAGTGTTTTGTTTTGGCGGGATTGCACGCCCTTGATGGTGTAACATAACTACTGGGTTGGTGCCCTTTTATAATTCTCAAAATTTTTCTAAGTGTGCGCTCGGTTTTGTTTCTGCATGTTTGTTTATGCTCGTTTTATTTCTGCACGTACTTGTATGCTCGAAATATATGTTTGTATGTTTGAAATGCATGTTTAGTATGCTTTTGGGCCTGTCTGGGGTGGTAGCTCGACGAAAATTGTTTCCGGTAGTGTGGGTAACTGGCCGGCTGGCTGGCTTTGTTGCCTGACCGTTTCGGGGGTCGCTCTCCCCATGGTGTGGACGTCCCATCACGAGCTGGGTGTCCTGCCGGTGTTGGTACGGCGGTGAGGGATCTCGATCAAGGTATTCCCCACCGAGCAGAGCCTCCTACCCGCGCATACAACGGCATGGCTTGCTTTCTCGTTGGTCTTTGGAAGATGCGAAAAGGTGTGGTGGTACCATGTCGCCCCCAGTGGTCGTGACGTCTTGGCGTTGCGGGAAGTTTTTAACTGTAGTACCGCTTCAGCTTCGTGGTGTTCCATGGTCGAGCTAGTTGTTCCCCGTGTAGGTTTTCGAGGTAGTAGGCCCCGTGCTCCGTCTTGTCACGGACGCGGTATGGACCTTCCCAGTTCGCAGCTAGTTTACCCTCGTGGGAGTCTTTCTGGTTTCTTCTCAAGACTAAATCGCCGACCTAAAATTCGCGTTTTTGGACTCTGCTGTCGTGGCGGAGCGCCACCTGCTGTTTCAGTCGGGCTTCCCGAAGAGCTGCTCCCGATCGAATTTCCTCGACTAGGTCGAGTTCCTCTCGGAGGGCATCGTCGTTGTCGTCGGCTTCGAGGGGAGCTTCAGTTCGTTTGGATGGATCTCGTATCTCGACCGGGATCACTGCATCGGTTCCATATGTGAGGCGAAATGGTGTCTCCCCCATGGTTAAGTGAGGTGTAGTTCGGTATGCCCATAGGACGCTGTGGAGTTCCTCGACCCATGTCCTCTTGGCGTCGCCGAGTCTTCGTTTCAGCCCTCTAAGTATTACCCTGTTCGCTGATTCGGCTTGGCCGTTATTCTGAGGGTGTTCGACCAAGGTGAAGTGGTGTTTGGTCCCGAGCTTGGTGACGAAGTCCCATAAGTTCTTGTCGGTGAACTGTGTGCCGTTGTCGGTGACGATGGCGAGCGGGACCCCGAACCTTGTGAGGATATTTCTTTTGTAGAAGCAGAGTATGTTGTGGGATGTGATTTTGGCCAAGGCTTCAGCCTCAATCCATTTGGTAAAGTAGTTGACGCCCACGATGAGGTACTTGTTCTGATAGGAACCTAGGGTGAAGGGGCCGAGGATATCCATCCCTCACCAGGAGAACGGCCACGGGGATGAGAGGGATTTGAGGTCGGTCGGTGGGGCGAGGTGCATGTCCCTGTGCCATTGGTATTTTTCGCATCTCTGTACGTGCTCCCTCGCATCTGTTTGCATTGATGGCTAGTAGTATCCTGTTCGCAAGGCCTTTCTTTCCAGGGATCGTCCCCCGAGGTGCTGCGCGTTGATGCCTTCGTGGATTTCCTCCAGGACGTCTGCGGCCTGGGAGGCGTTGATGCATTTGAGGAGTGGGACCGCGAAGCCCCTGTGATATAGTTTGCCTTCGAGGAGGACATACAAGCAGGCGCATCGTTTTATCGTGCTGGCTTCTTTAGGGTCAGCTGGTAGGCGGTCCTCGCTGAGGTAGGCGTGTAGTGGTGTCATCCAACAGTTGGTATCTCCTATGGAGTTGACGTCGAGAGGGGCGTCGACTGCTTTAGTGCTTGGTTGTGATAGGACTTCTTGGATGACCGATTTGTGTCCGCCTCGTTTTTTGGTGCTCGCTAGTTTTGAGAGAATATCGACTCGGGTGTTCTGCTCGTGCGGGACGTGTTAAACTTCTGCGGAGTCGAAACTTTGTAGTTTTTAGGTAATGAGTGCCAAGTATTCGGCGAGGTTATCATTTTTAGCCTGATATTCTCCTCGTACCTGTGAGGCGACCAGCTGGGAACCTGTGTAGATTTTAATCTCGTTGGCCCCGAGATCTGATGCCAAGTGAAGTCCGGCCAAGAATGCCTCGTATTCGACTTGGTTGTTCGTCGTTGAAAAGGCCAGTGCTAGGGAGACCTCTATGATGGTTCCTTCTCCTTTGTCGAGGATGATACCCGCTCCGCTGCCCGTGGAGTTTGAGGAACCGTCGATGAAGATGGTCCATCTATGGCTCCCCGTGGTAGGGTCTGGTGAGGAGGTCATTTCGGCGACAAAATCGGCCAGGGCTTAGGCCTTGAGGGCTTTCCTTCCTTCGTAGATGATGTCGAACTCAGATAGTTCTAATGACCATTTTAACATGCGTCCAGCCATATCTGGTCGGCCGAGGAGCTGTCGGACGGGTTGGTCAATTCGGAGCACTATAGTGTGTGCTAAGAAGTAATGTCGGAGACGCCGGGCAGCGGTGATGAGGGCTAAGGTGACTTTTTCGATCAGTTGGTATCAGACTTCAGGCCCGTGGAGGGCTTTGCTCGTGAAATAGATTGGCTTTTGCCCTTCTTGGGTTTCTCTGATCAGGATGGCGCTGATGGCCTCGTTAGCTACGGCCAGGTAAAGGTATAGGGTTTCTCCCGTTATGGGTCGCGTCAGCACCGGAGGTTCGGACAGGACGCGTTTGAGGTGGCGGAGGGCTTGCTCGCATTCCTCTGTCCATTTGAACGTGGTCTCCTTTCTGAGCAGCTTAAAGAAAGGGAGGGCATGCTGTGCCGATTTGGCGATGAACCGGGAAAGCGAGGTGAGGACGCCGTTGAGGGATTGTATGGATTTCTTCGAGGTGGGTGTGGCGAGTTCCAAAAATGTGTGGCACTTGTCTGGATTTGCTTCGATCCCACGCTCGGTCAGGTAGTAGCCGAGGAATTTTCCTGCGCGGACACCGAAGGTGTATTTCTCCAGGTTGAAGCGCATTCGGCAGTTCCTCGTTGTGTCGAAGACCTTTCTGAGATGGGCCGTGTGGTCGACTTCCGTGTAGTATTTGACAATCATGTCGTCCATGTACACCTCGAGCATGTCGCCGATTTCTCCCCGGAAGACTTTGTTCATCATCCGTTGATACGTGGCGCCGACGTTCTTTAGGCCGAAGGGAATTACTTTGTAGTAATAGTTGCCCGACGCCGTCATAAAGGTCGTACTCGGCCATCGAGATCTGGTTGTATCCCGAGTATGCATCCATAAAGGACAAAAGCTTGAAGCCCGCCGAGTTATCGAAGAGCTTGTCGATGTTAGGGAGGGGGTAGGAGTCCTTATGACATGCCCGGTTGAGATCGGCGTAGTCAACACACATGCGTCATTTTCCATTATTCTTTTTGACAAGTACAACATTGGACAGTTAGGTTGAATACCGGGTTTCCGAAATAAAATTTGCCTCTAGGAGGTCTTTTACAGCTTTTTCAGCCGCCGCCGATTTTTCGAGGGACTGTCTACGCCTACGTTGTACTACGGTCTTGGCGGTCGGGTTGATGGACAGTTGATGGCAAGCGACCTCGGGGTCGAGTCTGGGAATTTCTGCGGCGCTCCAGGCGAAGAGGTCAGCATTCTCGCGGAGGCAGGCCTTCAGTTGTCTCTTCGCTAACTCGGGGAGTCCTGCTCCGATCTTCACAGTTCTACTCTCGTCATCCCCGAGTGTCACGATCTTGAAGTCACCGTCCAGGATGGGGCACGCTGGGTGGGTGGGCTGCCCGTTAGACTGGTTGGTTTCGCTGGCCTTGTCTTCGCGGTCGTGTTCTTCGGTGAAGCGGCTGTCGAGGTCCACTGATCCGACGAGCTCCTTTTGTTCGATCTTAGGCGTCGCGACGAGGGCTGCCTTTTTAGTTGCTGGGGCGATGGTGCTCAGACCTTTCAGCGCAGCCTCGAAGCATCGTCGGGCAGCGTCGATGTCACCATTCAGGGTCACCACGGCTCCGCGCTTTCTATAGTATTTCATTTTTAGGTGGACGGTGGAGGGTACCGCGGTGAGTTCTGCCATCATCGTCCTGCCTAGGATACAGTTGTAGAGGGACGGACACTCGATGACCAGGAAGCGGATATTGATCTCCCTGGCAGTTTCATCCTCCCCGAATGTGACTTTTAGCTCTACGTGCCCCCACGGTCTTATCGTTGTCCCATTGAACCCATGGAGGTCAGAGCCCACGTAGGGGGATAGGTTGGATTCGTCAAGTTTGGAGGGTCGTGAAGAGGTGGGTGTACATGATGTCCACCGAGCTGCCTCCGTCGACGAGGATGCATCTGACATCGAAGTTCGCCATCTGCGCCCGTATCAGCAAGGGAATGTTGGAGTTGGGGGATCCCCCGGGAAGTTCCTCGAGGTAAAAGGTGATCGGATTGGACCAGCTGCGAAATTTTTCGAGGGTGCTCATCTTACTGGGGTTGCTCGTGATGAGTTCTTCGAACTTTCTTTTCACCGATCCTTCGGACAGGTTCCTCGTGGAGCCGCCGGAGATGACCATGGCTCTTGGGAAGTATTCCCATCGACTAGTGGGGCGTACCGGTTTGTCGGGCAGTTCAGGGCCGTCCGGGGGGGGCGAATTCTCTATGAGCGAACCAATGCTCAGGGTGGCTGACGCATAGGGCGACCTGGAGGCCGTTTTCGCCGTCTGAAGAGGGGAGTTCTTCGACTTTCTTGGCCTCGGGAGCTTCTTGCCTCGGGGTTTCTCCCCCCCGGGTGTATCTCTTTAGGTGGTCGTCTTTAATCAGGATTTCGATCGCGTCCTTGAGATGGATGCAGTCTTCCGTCATGTGCCCGTGGCTCCTGTGGAAACGGCAGTACTTCGATTTGTCCACGTTAGGCTTGGGGGGTGTCGGTCTGGGGAAGCGGACGCCTCCCTGGAAAAATTCGGTCTTGGCGCATTCGGCCAGTATGCGCTCGCGGGAAGCGACTAGGGCCGTGTACTCCGTGAATCGGCCGGTGGGACCGCGTTGCTCGCGGGGACGATCCTCCTGTTGGCGATCACTTCCGCGCTGATGGCTTGAAGCTCCGTCATCTCGGTGCCCGCGGGGGGATTCTCTGTCTCGCATGTCTCGGGCGGAGTTGGCTGCTTGAGTTTCCTCGAACCGGATATAATGCGCGACTCTGTCGAGGAAATCTTGTAAAGAGGCTGGTCGGTGTATGCCCACGGCCTCGTAGAACTTTGAGTCGCGGCGCAGGCCCTGCTCCATTAAGTAACGCTTCATTTCGTCTGACGTCGTTACTTGTACTGCCTCCCGTGTGAATCTTTCGATGTATTTTCGGAGGGGCTCGTCGGGAGCTTGGATTATAGTGCCGAGCGCGGCTTCCGTCTTCGGATGGCGTCGGGATGCTGTGAAGTGTTTCGAAAACAGGTCCTTCAGAACCTTCCACGACGTAATCGATTCGGGTTCCAGACTTTTGTACCACGTCATGGCACCCTTTCTTAGCGTCGTCGAGAACAGTCTGCATTTGATAGCTCCTCGGACATTTCGGTAGTCGAGCATAGCCTCGATGTCCTCCAGGTGATCATCAGGGTCGGAGGTGCCGTCGTACGTCGAGAGCGTCAGGGGCTTCTCCATCCCGTGGGGAATAGGGGCGGCCATGATTTCCCGGGATAGAGGAGTCCTGTAGTCATCTTCGTCGCTGAGAGTGGGTGGCCGAGGGGGAGACGAGCCGTTTGGCGGAGGCACCTGGTTTTGGTCCCTCGGCCTCCTGACCGAGGGTTCGACGCGCGAAGGCATGGTCGGGGGCTCTGCTCTGTTTTGCCGTCTCTCACGAACTTGTCTCGTTAGGGATCTGGTCCGCTCCCGCACTACTTCAGTTAGGGGCCTCTCCAGCCGGGGTCGTTGCTCTGTGGGACGAGGCAAAGGGCTCATCGAGTTCCCATTATGGTCTTCTCGCGGAGGGGACCTTGGCGGGACCTCGCGCTCTAGTGCGCCAATCTGTGTGTTCTGTTGAAACAGCAACTGGTTTGTCTGGTTGATGGCCGCGAAGAGGGCGGCCACTGTTGGGTCCGCTCCGGCCGGGACGGGGACAGGTTGGAACACTTCTGGGCTTCGGGGCCGGTGGACAGCCTAGTGTGTCGGTTCCGCGGACGACGGAGACGCAGTCTGGCCATCTCTCTCGTCGATCTCCGCTGGGCGGGACGTCTCCGTTGGCTTGTTTTCGTTCACGGCAGGGTTGAGGATGAAGTCGTGAACGGTATCGTCGTGGTGTGGGCTAGCCATGATCGTGGAGTGTTGGTGAAACTTTGGTTTCCTGCTCGGAGTAACGGGGAAGTTTCTGTTCCCACAGACGGCGCCACTGATCTGACTTGATCAGAAGGGGACCACTAGCTGGCCACACTCTGTTGGACTGTTACCTGTTCACCGGTGATGAGGAGGAGGGGGTGTACCTGCAAGGCACTCCGATGCCAAAGTAAGTATATGGGCAGAGTGGTCACAAGTACAGAAAAAGGGGTAAGAAGTGAATTACCTGACCCTCTTGTGGAAGAGGGTACTTATAGAGAAACCCCAGCGCTGGGCCAACGGTCACTTGTGTTGGGCTGGGTGGCCAGGCCCAACCCAGGTGACTGCTAGGGCTTACGTGGCGTAGTGAAGACTAGGACGTGGTCTTCGCCCTAGTCCAACTGTCCCGTGGTCTCCGGAAGGTGGGTTTGACCTGCTCTTTCGGAGGTGGGCAGTTGGCTGGTGACGTGTCCCCGCGGAGGGGAGCACGTGGAGAACGTGCGCATGACACGTTGTTCTCCCTGCGGAGGGGAGCTCACGAGGTTCCCCGAAGGTGTGTTGTTTTCTCCGCGGAGAGGAGCACACGAGGGCGTGGGGGAGACATGTCTTCCTGCTCGTTGGCATGGGGATTCTGCCCGCGGAGGGTTGTTCTGCCCGACGAGGGGCAGTGGTTGGCAGCGCGTATCCGCGGAGGGGAGCGCACAGGGAACATCTTGAGGCACGTTGTTCTGCTCGACGGGAGCATGCCCTGCCCGTCGAGGGGTCACGTGCTCGGTCAGCCTACTTAAATCGTATTGGGCCTTTATTGTATATCATTGGGCTGGGCTGTGAGTTGAGGCCGGGGCCCAGGCCAGAACAAGCACTAAGTTAATTTAAGCAAAAAATTGACTTATGCAACTGCCTGCTAAAACATCCTTCATCTATAATATACATATCTTCGACTCTTACATTCTTGAAAACACATCGAAGGTTTTTTATGAATGATAGCTTGTAGGTGCATTTGGTGCAAGCAGAACGTCGTGATTTTCAAAGAAGACTCCTTTCATATTAAGAATATAGAATTCAACATTAAATTTCTTTTTTGCCTTTGGCTTAATTTTCTTCAAAAATCATATTGTTGTAGCTTCTATCAATGACAAAACACCGTTAGATTTTCTAGACCACTGACACATACATAATTTACTTAGTTTGTGTTTAGTTTTGTGCTTTCTACGTAGACTAATGTGAACTTATTGTAATGTAGGGTGGTTAAGTATTTTTTATACTCTATTATAATAAATACTTTTGCTTTTAAAAAAACCATTTGATCATACTCCCTCCGTTTTTCTTAAGTCGTTTTGAAAGAAGAAAAAAAAATTGTATTAAATATAAATTTGTTTTGCAATATTAAATTATAATATTCATGATTTAATACAAGTTTGTTCAAATGGTTTAATATTCATGATTTAATCCAAGTTTGCTCAAATGGTTTAATATTCATGATTTAATATAAATTTATATTCATAATAATTATTTTTTAATACGTGTAAAAAGTTTAAAACCACTTATAAATAAACAGAGATATCAATACATAAAAACTAGCATGTTTAAGTATGAATCAATCCCAACCACGTCAATCTCCAGTGTTCCACTTAATATTGATTTTTACAGTTTTTTAAAACATTCATAAAAAGGAAAATACCGATGACTTCATAATTAGCTAGCTATGAAATAAAAAGAGTTATGTATCGAATTAGTTTAATTATTAATTATTATAAAATCATATTATTTATTTTTTCAAAATTTAGATAATTATTACTTTCTCTTTATTACAACACTTTCTCTTTATTACTTTTAGAGAAAATTAGTAATCATTACATACATTTCTTATCTATTACTCCCTCTATTATAAAATCACAAAAAAAAATTGTTTTAAAATGAATGTAAAAATAATAATAATTATTATTTTCAATTATATTATTTAATTATTTTATATATTATTTTTAACACATTAATAAAGTTAATTTAATATATATATATATTAATATAACTAATTTAATAAAAATATAATATCTTATAATAATATTATTATATTTTTTATCCTCATTTTAAGAAAAAGACTAAAATACTACATTTTGATAGAGATATAATGTTCAGATACTTTTCTTTAACTTTTGTATACGATTTAAGAATGGACTAATTTAAAAGTTAATTTTTTGGTTTATGGCTTGACTAATTTGTTTCAGTTTCTTTTCTATTAAAAAGTATAATATTGTATATTTTTGTTAAAAACATTTACAAAGAATTTTTTTGACTATTCTATCATTTTACATTAACTTTTTTTAATATCAAAATTTCAAAATTCACATAAATTTAATATTTTGAATAAATTTTTATAAGAATTACTTACAAGTTCACTTAATTTTAAAGCTATTTTAAATAGTTATTTTAAAATATATTTTTTGAAAATTTTATGATTTCGATAATTTTTTAATCTTCAATTATGTATATCTATGTTACTTGGTATCAAAATTAATTTTAAATTTATAAAAATTGAGTTAAAAATGTTTTTATAAAAATTATTTTTAAATAAAATAAAATATTTTTAAAAATTAAAACAATCAGGCTCTAAAATAATTTGAACTGATCTAATACAATAATTATTAGCACTTAAAAGTTTAAGATTTAATTTGATCTTTTAATTTGATTTCATAAATCATTTTGGTCACCTCACTTAAAAAATATATATATTATAGGGATCTCGAAAATTTTAAATATATACTATGTTATTCATTTTTCGTTTAATTAGCCATTGAAAAATCTCGTCAAATTGTCTTCGGGTTGAAAGTGACCATTTTGATTATGGGTGAAACCTTCAATCCTTGTCATAGCCCGATTTGATCATGAATTCTCATGTTAATTACCAGTGTCAAAAATATGAGATAACAAATTACTTTCCAAAATGTCATTTTTCAACCACACAAGTGTTAAAAGGGAGAAATGTGACATTTTTGAACATTTTTCGACACTATTCAGATCGCTCTGCTAACGTCAGTGTTATTACGCCTTTTCACCGACGTCTATTCAACATGGATTATGCAAAAGAATCACCATTCCTCCTACTTCCTAGGATAGTGGGAAATAACTTCTATAGCCCACTAACGTTTCCACTACTAGAAGAAAAAATATTTTCAACTGCCACGTGAATGCCGCTTGTCGCAAACTTTACCCACTACCATCCTCTATAAATACCAATCTTTTTTTTTTATTTCTTCCACCTTCAAGCATTCGCACGCGTTAGTCTCTTTATTCAGCAAAAGAAAACTTTTCAAAAAGCTTTGGCAAAAGAAAAAATGGTTGCTTTTATAACTTCTACACCAGTTACCGGCAATAACCCATTTGCATTCGCGATTCCAGCATCAGAAGAGGAAAAAGGGAGAAATTTTGTGTCTGAACCACCACTAGATAAGGAGAAAACCTCTGTTTGGGTAAAATAGGTACTCATTCCTTTTTCCCTTTCTGATAAACTCCTTGCGTTTCTAGGTCCTTTTCCCACTGCCAAATCACATCCTGAGAAGGTGAAAATTTTATTTCCTTGTTATCCTATTATCATGCCTTCTGCGCTCAAAGAACACACTCTTGACCTAAATTTTTTGGAGATGCCTATGCGCATTTTCCGATCAGCGCCCTAAACCCAAAATAAGGATTATCTTGCATGGCTCAACAAGTTTCAAAGCCAAAAGAAAGAACAATGGGAAGGTTCAACTATCTAGAACTGGCCTTAAGTATAATTATGTTATGCTGCTCACTTTGATCTTCTTTTGGGAAGGTTCGACAAACACATTCCATCTTCCCTGCAGGATGGTTACACCGACCTTGTTCAACGTAGCAGCCATCACTGAGCTTTGACCCGCAAGTGAAATTACACCCCCACATTGGAAACCCTTAATGAATTTGCCTTTGATCGATTCAGCCTAAAAAATCATATAATTGACCATCATGGCACCTCCACATAAGATGTCTCCAACCAATAGCATATCGCCTTTCTGACCCTTTAGATTTCCTACTATTTCTTTTGTTCAAGATCCTTGGAAATAGCTAAAAAAATATCTTCACTTAACGATTTAACTCCATGAGGAAAAAATAGTTAAGGAGAAGCTAAAATGAAGAAGAAATACCAAAGAATGAGGAAAAAATAGTTGAATGTGAATAAATTGGACTTAGTGAAAAATCAGGTGAAAAGGGGAGAAAAAGCATGCATCTACTAGAATAATCACGCGATGCATCACGCATGATAGAACTGTATTAGCTGCATCACGCGTGCGATGCAAGTCATCACGCGCGTCATGACCCCTTTTTCTTGGCTTTTTCTGATGTGTTCTGGTTCATTTTGAGCTCTTTTTAATGGAATTTTATGCACTTTTGCAAGAGTTATGAAAATTGGCACAAGAAGCACGAGTTTTACAGCACTAGAAGGAATTTAGAGAGCATTTGGAGCCATTGAAGGCTAATCCTTCAAGGGAATTCATATGTTATTCTTCTTTATTAATTTTGGTATTATAATCTGAATTATGAGTAGATGAACTTCTCTAGATTAGGTTGTGTTGGATGAACTTATTTCTATGTTGGTTGGACATATGTTGTTTTGACTTTGCATGAATACTTTGATATATAATTCTATTCAATTGCTTATTGTTTGTAAAGCTTTTTATGTGAGATACTCTTTCAATTTGATTTTGGGCACATAGGGAATATTGATCATTAGTCTATGTGTTAAACCTAGAGCAATTGTTCTGCTTGCACTAGTTGAATAGGAATAGGAGACCGCGAGTAGTGGCTAGTGAATTAACGCTATGTTGCATCGCCTAGTCCTGCTTACATTAGTGGACTAGGGATAGGAAACTCCGATTGATTATTAGTGAGATATATTGCAAGGGATTAGTTATAGTTTTCTTATTAATTTGTCGTGGAATTATAGTGATAAGATTATTCATGTAAGGCATTGAACATCAACAATAGAGAAATAAGGGATTTTATACACAACCTGACCACTTTTGTAATTCTGTCAGAACACTTTCTTTTATTTTCGTATTCAAACTCGAACCCCTCCCCCAATTTACTATTTTAGAAGCATTACACAATTTTGTCTTGTTAGAAAGCAGTCCATATGGATTCAATCTTATTTATTACTGCGACATTATTGGTGCACTTGCCGAGAAGTCATCAAGTTTTTGGCGCCGTTTTCGGGGACTATTG